>CM060430.1:14131392-15331392 GCA_030545235.1 Helianthus tuberosus | reverse complement strand
GAAGAATTGCTTTCAACATACATGTTTGACATGAAATTGAATGATTATATTTATTACAATGATTCAATTACACTTGCATGCATGTAATACAATCTCCCCCTCAGCCTGAGCTCACAGAGAATGTTCATACAGAATGAGTTGTGATGGAAAGAGCTAATAGAACAGTACAGGGTACTGTTCTATTTATAGTACCGAACAAACCACTGTGGCATCTTTGCTGACGTCACCATGAAAGTGACATCTAACTTCCTAACAAACTCAAACTACTGACATATTACAACCACTGATTACAAACAACTGATTACAATATACAAAGCATAAACAAACAACTGATCCTTCATTCCACTGCTTAGCCTCCAGCAGTGCTTTGGTCTTTAGCAGCACTTGAGACATAACAGTTGATTAAGCATCAGCACTTAGTCTTCATCAGTCTTTTGGGTCAGCAGTAGTTAGGAAGGGCAGTACTTGAATCCATCAAATGTTAGAGCCACTGTCAAGGGGAAAGATTGAATACAAACATCTGCTTATTCTGAATCCACTGATCTGATCCAGTTTTGGCTTTAATCAACTGTTCCTCTGTAGGGTTCAATCCCAACAATCTCCCCCTGGAACAGATGATGCCAAAACTCTTCATTATTCTGGATTTTTATTGCCTCATCAATAATTCCATGCCTTATCCCTTGTATTGTAATTCAAAGTCCAAGGAATCTGTATCATCCTCATCCCTGCACAGTGTAAGCTCAAGGAGATCTTGCAGCTCTTCAACACCCATGCCCAGCGCTTGTTCCCTTGATATGTGCTTCACCTCACCACTGGATTTGAGCAAAATCAATACGTGGGTCTGTTTGTCAGATTTCCACTTTAGTATTTTTTGAATTCAGTGGGTTTCTTGGGAGAGGTTTAATTGATGATGAGTTTGGAGATGGAAGCCTGGTTATAACACTTTGGGTAGTGTTTGCAGCTTTTGCCAATTCAGGATTTTCTGCTATCATCTGCTGAAGGACCATTTTTATAATGTAATCCACTTGTTCTTTATCTGCTTCTATTTCTGCATCCATCTGCTTTTGTTTCCTTCTTTGATAAAGGATGGCAGCAGGTGGAGTAGTGGATTTCCTGATCTGTAACTTTTGTGGTTTAGCTGGAACCACTGCTTCAGGATAATCAGGCTTTTGAGGAACATTCGGATCTTTCTTTCTCAACTCTTCCAACCTTTTGTAGGTATCTATCATTTTTTCTTCTTTCCACCATCTAACCTGATTCCTTGACCCATAATCAGCAGCAATAAGCTCTTCTTTCATTCTCTTCAGCTTTAAAGCCCTTTCTGGTACATTTTTCTTGTACTTGGACCAAACAGGAAGAGTATGTTTTACTTTGTCTTTGTTCATCTTTTGCACTCTTTCTAACTCCTCTTTAAGCTCACCAATGGTCCATTCTTTATATTTAGCTCTTTCTGCCTTGTATTTCTTGAAAGCCATGATGTGATTAATGTAATCTTTTCTCAGACTTTCATCATCTCTTTCTGATAGTTTCTGGCAAAGATCTTTTGAAAACTGCTCCAAAGTTCTGACTTGAGTGAGCAGGTACTGAAAGTATCTTTGAATCTCTTTGTCAGATTTTCCCTCTGTATTTCTTTTAGTGATATCCTCTGCTTGTTAAGCCTTTAACTTCAAATATTCTTCTATGTTATTAGGCCTAGGATAACCTTGAAGAGATGGCAGATTCCTTTTTGCAGGATCATCTTCAGAGTAGAAGGATTCTATCTCCTCTCTAACTGCTGGAAGATCTAAAGGATACTGGACTCCTGGAGGAGTAATGGCAGTATTTGGATTAAGAGCTTGTACTGAAGAAAGTGGAACAGGGTGTGGAATGATAGCAAGGGTTAGTGGTTGTGAAGATGTTGGAGGTGGTGAAGAATCATCATCCAGTATTATCCTTCTCCTTTTAGGTTTTAGAGGTTGGTGGTGGATTTATTGGTTGAGTGGTAGTGATTGAAGTGGTAGGTGGCTGACTAACAGTTGTTGAAACAACTGGTGTTTCAACCATTGTTGTCATTACAACAGATGATGTGTCATCTGCTGTCTTCTGCTTTTTGGTAGGTGGCTTTTGTGGTGGTGATGTGATTTTTGGTAAGGAAGTGGATTGAGTGTGTGTTGATGTAGTATTGGTGGCATTGGTTGGGGTAACATCTGTTGAAACCACTGAAGTACCAATAACTGTTGATACAACATGTGTCTCAACATCTGTTGGTTTGGAGGTTTGATGAGAGAAATTTTTGGGGATTTGGGGAGTTTGTTTAATGGTTTTGGAAGGTGTGGATTTGGGCTGCCTTACTTTTCTAGTAGGCTGTCTTCTTTTTGGCTTAGGAACAACTTCTTCTTCCTTGGGCTCAGAAGTACCCTGCTCTTCCCTTTCCATCATAACTTTCTTCTCCTGCTCAAACCTTTTAGATCCCTTTATTTCCCTATCCCTTTTCTGCTTTGCTATTTCATCAGCAAGTGCATTTTGGGTTACATCAACCTTTTTTGAACCATCTGGCCTAGGAATTTCTACAGCCAGTTTTGACAGTGGATCTGGTTTTTTGTAGAGGCCATCTTCATATCCCTTCTTTTTCTCCCTTGTTTGGCATCATCAGGTGGGTTATCAATAAAGATGATTGAAGGAGGAGCAGTGCCAGTGGTTTGTAGTAAATGGGCCTTAATTGCCTTGATTTCTGCTTGTGTATCCTTGAACCTAGCTTCCATCAAATTTCTGATCTTTTGACTTTGAACTTCGTGTTGTTGATCAGCATATTCTCTTTGTTTATGAAGAAGAGGTTGAAATAATTCCCAAAGCTCAGTGGGAGTAGGAGCAGATGGTGGAGCAGATGTTGCAGGTGTTTCAGCAGTGGGTGGTGCCTTTTGTGCTTGTAACAACTGTTGCAGCATAATTTTAATTTCTGCAATAGATGTGTCAATCTTGTCAACCCTCTCCATCAATTCTCTATACTTTAAACCATCACCCAACTGAATGGGATCATCTGATTTCCCACTGGCAGTGGTTGTATCAGCAGTTGACTTAGGGAAAGTTTCCCAAAAGTCATCCACTGATGCCCCTTGTTCTTGGTACTGGGGTCTTCTTTCTTCAGAAGAGGTTACCATTCTAAGCGCACCAGTGTATATTGGATACACACCAGTGGGTACAATGGTTCCCAAAGAAGAAATTGCCTTCAAGGAAGTCTTATTGATGAAACTACTGTCCAAGTGTAAACCAGTGGGTTCAACACTTGTAGTAGCTGCTTCACTTGAACTACTGACAGGAAGTACTTGTACTTCCTGCAGCGTAACCTCCTCAGTTATTGGTGGGTTAGCAGAGATAGGGATCTCAGACTCAGTCACTTGTTGAGGCTTATTCTCAGTTATAGGTGGTTGAGAAGAACTGATTTCTGCCTGAGCTATATCAAGTGCATCCAACAAAGGTACTATTGATGGTGGAATTTGGGCAGTGAGTATGGGTGTGGAAAGAGAATTTGCCCCGGGAGCTGGGCTGTGGATGATGGAATTAAGTGATTCCAGAGCATCATATTTTGGTATCCCTGTTAATACAACCTGATCTTTTTGAGAAAAAGCAGGAGGAGTTTGAGGCTCAGGTTGAGATCTTTCATCCCACTACTGTGAGGAACTAGCAGCAGTGGTTATTGGTGACTTTTGTGTTGTCACCGGTACAATCTCTGGGATCTCATCTTCCAGAGTTACCTTTTTAGTGGGTTTGGGGGGCTTTTGTGATTTTTTTCTGTTTTGGTCTTTTGGTGGTTTTAGGTGTGGGTTTCACAGCAGTGGTAGTGCTGCTGTGATCACCTTGAGCAGTGGGCTCAACAGCAGTAACCTGAGGAGCAGTTGTTGCTACTAAATTCTGCTCAGGCTCCTCTGTTTGTGTTTTTGAAGGTTTTGATAGCCTAGTAAAAGTTTCAGAAGAAAGGATGTTTGGTTGACAAGGATTTCCTTGGATTAGCACATGTGCATTATCCTTGGAAAATTTCTTTTGAAAGTAAAAACTTAAAAACCTTGGAAACAAAAGAAATGGTTCCTTATTATCTTTAATATTATTAATATTCTTAATCATGTCATTGAAAATTTCCTGGGAGTAGTTAAAAAAAATTTCATTCAAAATTGCATAACCCAGATATTAATTTTCAATGGTATCTCATTGAAAGCAGTTGTTTTATTTGACACACACATGAGGAGGGTATGGAATAAAAACCTCATGGCAGGAGGAAAACTACCTTTTTGTAAAGTGTCCTTTTTCATTTCCTCTTCATACCCTCTTTCAAGAAAATCAGTTTGATACTATGTTTTTGGAAAAGAGTTTTTACCTTGAATATCATTGAGTTCAAAGACCTATGACAGAGTTTGAGGTGTGATGGTAACTGGAATACCCCGGATTGATGAATTTATTGCTAAGGGCTTTTTGTCCTTAACATCAAGTTTAGCATTTTTCCAGAATTCTCTTTGGGTATCCAGGAAGATAGGAGCACTACAAGTCAACGAAGTTTTGTACTTTGTGGTCGAAAGAGCATCAATGACGGAGTTGAAGCTTGTGCTGTCACTTGGTTTTTCAAGTATGCACAGGTAGTCATGAGGAGTTTTGTATGGAAGAGCCATGGCAATTTGAGTGTGATAGGGAGAGGAAGAAGACGATGAAAGATTTGAGAGAAATGGATGGTAACTGCTTTGCGAAAGGAATTTTGAATTCGATTCGACAGTGAAAACCCTGTTTGGGGTTTTGATCAGGGTTTTATAAAGTGAAAAAGTGAATGCTGACGTGGCAGCGGTTACAAAAGATCTGACGGATAAGTACTGTCCACATGCCAACCTCTGATGAATAATGGAAGACAGTTGTTTAGGAAACCACTGATGGATCAATTATCAGTGGTTTGCAGTGGTGAAATGAAAACAGTGGCGGTTTTTTAACTATCAGTGGATAGCCATCAGTGGTTAAAACACTGATTTTGAACAACAGTGATTAACAACGAAATGAAGAAACAGTGGTTGACTTTCAGCAGTGGACAATAATCATCAGAACAGATGTTTGAACCAAAACAGTGGTTATGGCAGACTTTTAAGGATTAATGAAATTTTTTCATTTTTAACTATTTTTAAGGATGGAATTTTGATTTTCTGAAAACATTTTAATGCTTTTATTCATAGAAAAACAAGATTTTGCTTGTTATTCCATGTTCAGCATACCAATCCTAGAGATCAAGCTTTCAAAGGTGGATGTGTCTAATGCTTTTGTTAGCACATCTGCCAGCTGATCTTTAGTTGGAACATGGTGCAGAGAAATCAAACCTTTTTCATAGCAATCCCTCATAAAGTGATGTTTGATATCAATGTGCTTGGTGGTTGAATGGGAAACTGGATTTTTGATGATATTTTCTGCTGCCTGACTGTCCAACATGAAAGGCGTCTTTAAGGCAGTGATACCAAAATCCAGCAATTGATTTTGAAGCCATAACAGTGGGGTTGTACAGTTTGCAGCAGCTATATACTCTGCCTCAGCAGTGGATGTTGAAACAGCTGCTTGCTTTTTGCTTTGGCAAGACACTAAGCAACTGCCTAGGAATTGGCACCCTCCTGAAGTGGACTTCTTTGTTGTGTTACATCTAGCAAAGTCACTATCTGAGAAACCTGAAAGCTTGATATTTTCATCAGCTGGATACCAGATACCAAGTGTGGGAGCACCTTTTAGGTATCTGAATATCCTTTTTACAGTAATAAGGTTTGACTTTCTAGGGGCTGATTGGGATCTTGCATAAACACATGTTGCAAACATGATGTCTGGCCTAGATGCAGTCAGGTACAATAAAGACCCAATCATGCTTCTATAAAGAGTTTAATCAACCAAACCATCCTTTTCATCAGACATGACTATTTTTGTGGTTGCTATGGGTGTACTACATGGTTTACAATCATCCATCTCAAATTTCTTTAAAAGTTCTTTGGCATATTTTCCTTGATGGATGAAGGTACCATTTTACAGTTGCCTTACTTGGAGACCAAGAAAGCACTGGAGTTCACCCATTGCACTCATCTCAAACTCAGCTGTCATGAGTTGTCTGAACTCTTCACACATTTTAGAACATGTGCTTCCAAAAATGATGTCATCCACATAAATCTGGACAATCATCAAATCTTTCCCTCTCCATTTTAAAAACAATGTTTTATCGATTTTACCTCTTGTGAACCCAATGGAAAGAAGAAAGGTGGAAAGAGTTTCATACCAGGCTCTAGGTGCTTGTTTCAAGCCATACAAAGCTTTATTTAACTTGTAGACATGATTTGGATTAAATGGATCCTCAAAGCCTGGAGGTTGACAAACATATACCTCTTCTTGAATTTTGCCATAGAGGAATGCACATTTAATGTCCATTTCAAACACCTTTATGTTGTGGTTGACAGCAAAGGCCAGGAATAATCTGATAGCTTCTAATCTTGCTACTGGGGCAAAAGTTTCATCATAGTCAATGCCCTCTTCCTATCTGAACCCTTGAACCACGAGCCTTGCTTTATTCTTGACAACAATACCCCTTTCATCAGTTTTATTTTAAAGACCCACTTTGTGCCAATAGGACTCACACCATTTGGCAGTGGTACAAGCTCCCAAACTTGTTGTCTTCTAAACTGTTGGAGCTCCTCTTGCATGGATTCTACCCAGCTGTTGTCTTTTAGTGCCTCTTGGTACTTGACTGGCTGATGGAGTGATAGGAAACCAGCAAAAAGACAGATGTTTTGGGATTGGCTTCTGGTTAGCACCCCTTCACTGATGTTGCCAATGATTTGGTCAGGTGGATGAGACTTCAAGAAGATTAACTCTCCTTTATATGGAATAATGGCATTTAAGGATGAGGGCTGCGGATGTGAATCATCTGAGCTAACCACTGTTGGTGACTTTGATGATCCAACAGTGGCTTGAAATGGAGGTGGAGGAATAGGAGGAAGTGGTGTGAAAACATGCGGACTTTTATCCACTGTTTGGGGATTTTTATCAACAGTTCTTGAGGATGTGGAAGCAGGGGTTAATGGGCTACTTTGGTCAACAACAGTTGAGGTAGCAGTGGTTGAGCTTTGACAGCTGTTTTGAACATCTGTTGCTCTTCCAATTGATGTAGACTTTTGTTGTGGAATGATGACTTCATATCCATAGTCTGATGGAGGATTTTGAGATGGACCTGCACTGTTAGTCTTGACAGAAACATTTTCAAAAGTAAATTTATCAAGATCAAATAATTCTGCAAGATTTGTAGGGATTTTCATTGAAGAGAGTTCATTGAACTTTACATTCAAAGTCTCTTCCACTGTCTTAGTTCTAGTGTTGAACACTTTGTAGGCCTTAGCAGTGGTTGAGTATCCCAAATGATAACCACAATCAATTTTGGCTGCAAACTTTGAGATAGAATCTTTTAAGTTTAAAATGAAGCATGGGCAGCCAAAAACTTTAAAATATGAGATCAGTGGTTTGATTTTATACAGAATTTCATAGGCAGTCTTTTGATGCCTGGGGTTTATTAAAACTCTGTTCTGGACATAGTAGGCAGTGTTTACAGCCTCTGCCCAGAAAGTTAATGGCAAACCTGAATCAGCAAGCATGGTCCTGGCAGCCTCTATCAAAGTTATGTTCTTTCTTTCAACTACCCCATTTTGTTCTGGTGTTCTTGGAATGCTGTACTGCCTTACAATTCCTTTTGACACACAAAATTCATCCAACTCCCTATTTCTGAATTCTATGCCATTGTCACTCTTGAAGATTTTTACTGGCAAGTTAAACTGCTTTTCAACCTGTGTGACAAAGTCTTGCAGAATGCCTGGAGTCTCATCTTTGGAATGTAAGAAATAAGCCCATGTAAACCTAGAAAAGTCATCTACAATTACCAAGCAATATCTTTTCTTTTTAAGACTCATGACTTTAACTGGGACAAACAGATCCATGTGAAGCATTTGCAAGCACTTGGTTGTTTTGGACTCTTCAATGGACTTAAAAGAGCTTTTATGTTGTTTTCCTTTTAGGCAGGAAACACAATGCTCAGGACAGGTGAACAGTTTTTGAGGAAGACCTCTTACTAACCCCTGTTTTAACAAAACAGGGATTGTCTTGAGATTTGTGTGCCCCAATCTTCTGTGCCAAAGTTCTGTCTCTTTGTTAGAGGTAGCTGAGAACAGACAGGCATCAGTTCTTGGGTTCTCTTTTGACAAATCAACTACATAAACATTGCCACTTCTTTGAGCAACAAGTTTAGGTATTCCATTTTTTATTATTTCTTCAATCTTTTCAACCATTTCTAGTCCAACAATCCTACAACACTCCTTAGTGAAGAAAGAGCCATAACCTTTGTCACTCATTTGAGAGACACTAAGGAGGTTGAATTTTAGATTGTCTATCAGATTGACATTTTCAAACTTAACATTTCCAGACTGTACTGTACCAGAACCCATCACTTTCCCTTTACCATTATTACCAAAAGATATATCACCCTCTCCATGAGTTTTGAATTCTTTGAGTAGGGCTCTACATCTAGTCATGTGCTTGGAGCCTCCACTATCTACATACCAAAGACTATCTAAGCATGCAGAAGCTCCCTGCACATCAAGTAAATAATTAGTTCAAGAGGGTCTCCAAATCCAATAAGGCTTTGGATGGGGTCTCAACAGTGTCTATGTTAAGGTCAGGAAAATGGACAGTGGTTAGATCAGGGGTTTGATTAATTTTTTCAGCTTGTTTCTCTAACCACTGTTGGGGGCCATTTCCAATTAATTCTTGATATCCATAGGGATGCCTGTTCACTCTTGGTTTAGAAGGCCTTTTATAGGCTTCATAAACCTGTGGGACCCTAGGATATGGTGGTTGACCTTTACCTCTTCGGTATTGGTTAGCAGGGGGTGCATCAGTCACCTGAACATCTCTTTTAACAGAGGTTTGGGTCAGCTATTTGGTAACAGCTGTTTGAACTGGCACAAACAATGGTTGATTCTTGATTGGTGGTTTTGATAAACTCATGGATGTTTTTGAAATGTACTCATTCTTTTTTACATTAAAGGGTTTGAGATACACACATTCCTGAGTGAAGTGGTTTGTTTTACCACAGATGGTACAGCTCTTAGCAGGCACAATGATACTTGTTTTGTTGATATCATATGCTTTTAGATGAAAACAATCTTTAGTCAAATGATTTTTCTTCTCACAGAAATCACAAAACAAGTTTTTAACCTTTTTTTTTCTTTTCTTCTTTCCAGACTCCTTTGCAACAAAGTTTTGAATTACTGTTGGGATGTCCTTAAGAGGAATGACCTTTGCCTTAGGAGCTTTGACACCATCCACAGTTGTGAAGTCCATGGGTTTGAAGTTTTCATGAATGTCACACTCATCAGACCATGTGGGTTTAAATTGGTATTTCTCAATCTCCTCAAAGGTTGAGGACCCCACAGATCTTTCCAAAGTGATTTTGTTACCAAGTTTATCAGTTATTTTAACTTCTTGGCCATTCTTGTTTGTTGGTATAATTTCAACAGAACCAGCTTGATTTGCAGCAGTGTTTTCAACTTCGACATTTTTTTCTAAACCCTATGCCAAATTTTACATTACTTTCAAGCTGTTTTCAAGCATAATCTCATAACCTTTGCAGGATTCCTCCCATTTTTCACAAGTGATTTGGGTGGTTTCTAACTCCTTTTTGCAGACTTGATATTTTTCTATCATGGTCTGGAGTTGGTCCTTGGTTATGCTATGCTCTTGTTTGATGCTACAAATTTCATTTTCTTTTTCACTCAATTTGTTTTTCAGTTCTTTTAAAGACTTTTCAAATTAAACCCCAGAAGTTAATAACCTATCTCTAAGGTTTTCATTCACCTCCTTAATGTTTGCAAATGCTATGATGCATTTGTCTGAACAAAGGTTTTTGAGAACCTGGGGTGATATCTTAGTTGCAGCCATCATGGCACAATCACAGGTATGATCACTTTCTTCTTGAGTTTTCTCTTCCTTTTCACCTTATTTCTTCTTTTCTTCTTCTTCAGACCAGGGGTCAGACAGTGGTTCCAACAGGGGTTTTGAACCTTCTCCCAGCAGTATTTCATCAGCAACAGCAATAACCACTGCTTCAGCAATTTTGTCCACTCTTTCATCACTTGACTGTCCTTCTTCAGCTTCCAGCCCTTCTGGTATGGTCTCCAATGCTACAAAACAGATATCATTACTAGAAACATTATTTTGAGCATAGAGTGCAAAATTTTCATCTCCTAACTCTTCAGGTAAGTTGCTCCAGTCAACAAGGCCTTGGGTGAAAAATCTTTGTTGGTCTGGTTGAACCACTGCTGGTGCAGCTTGTTGAGGTGCAGCTTGTTGCACCTGAACCTGAGGAGCAGGGGCCTGGACATACTGTATCTGAAGAACAATGGTTTGAACATAATGCACAGGAACAGGGGTTGCAGGGTGTGCGTAGCGAGCAGTGTTTACATGAGCAGCAGGGACATATTGGGCATAGTGCACAGTGTTTTGGTTATTTTGTGGTCTAGGGTTTGAGCTAGGATGTGTAATAATTGGTCCATTGGTTTGACTCCTGCATTCCCTAGCAAAATGACCTAACCTATTACAATTATAGCATTTAATCTTTGACTTATCCAGCCCCACTTTTAGGTTCCCATGTAACCCTGGAAATTTTCTCCCTGTCCTTTTGTAAAACTTGCTGGTTCTTACACTCAGCAATGCAAGTTGGTGCAAAATGTCCATTTCTTCTAAGTCAGTTGGATCAAAATGCTGCAAATCATTGAGTTCAAAGCCAGATTGTCAGAATTCTGGTTTTCACTACTAGCTGAGAAAGCATAGTTGTTTGAGTAAGAATCAGAGTTGTTGAAGGCTCCTCCAGCTATTATATCAATATAATGATCATAACTCTGATCCTTACTACTACCAGATTCTTCTTGACCCAAAAGAGTTGTGCTGCCAAATGAATAGTCATCTGCAACTTTTCCAGACTCTTGTAACTTCTTTTTCTGGTTTAACTCCCTTTCATAGGTCAGGAGTCTACCATGAAGTTGGGTCAGGGTCAGATCTTTGAACTCAACAGAGTTTCTGGTTACAAAAGCAATTGTGTCCCACTTTCAGGAAGTGATCTTAAAAACCTGCTGTTAACAGTTGATTTAGGAAATTCAGTTTTAACAAGCTTAAGTTCACTTATGAGACAACTAAATCGCTCAAACTGCTGTGTTAATGTTTCGCCCTTAATGTGACAAAAGGTTTCATACTGTTGGTTCAAAATTTCCATGTTGTTTTCAATTACTTCTTCAGTTCCCCCAAATTGTTCCATCAGTGCATCCCACAACTCCTTGGCACTGTTACAGTGTAACAACCCAGCATAGATTTCATTGGGAAGTGCAGATGCAATGATGCTAAATGCCTTGGCATCCAGTTCAATTTTATGAAAATCCTGGTCCGTATAGTTCTCAATTTTCTTAGGAACAAAGACCTTTAGATCCTTAGCACTCGGCACCATAGGAACGTGTGGTCCAAAGATAACCGACTTCCAACATCCGGTATTCTGTTGAGCAAGGATGTGACTCATCCTTCGATCCCAGATGTTGTATTCATTTCTCTTCAACATAGGTGGTATGAAGAGAGAACCAATGTTATTGTTCATATCTTATGATTGTGACGTCATCCTGGTTGTTTTACAGGCACTGGTTAATTAACTTTGTTCGTGATTAACCCTTACTCTATTTTTCAATGAAACGAACAATTTAAAAAGTATCAACGATTTTGAGTTGAACTTTTTACGTCAAAATGATTGTTAGATCAAGTTTGACTGTCCAAGCTCTGATACCAATTGTTAGGATCTGAGTTTCTTATGATTGTGTTTTTGTTTGATAATTATGAATACGAATGAGTATAAGTGCAGCGGAATTAAAATGGAAACAAACTTTCAACACACAATCAAATGGAAGAATTGCTTTCAACACACATGTTTGACATGAAATTGAATGATTATATTTATTACAATGATTCAATTACACTTGCATGCATGTAATACAATCTCCCCCTCAACCTGAGCTCATAGAGAATGTTCGTACAGAATGAGTTGTGATGGAAAGAGCTAATAGAACAGTACAGGGTACTGTTCTATTTATAGTACTGAACAAACCACTGTGGCATCTTTGTTGACGTCACCATGAAAGTGACATCTAACTTCCTAACAAACTCAAACTACTGACCTATTACAACCACTGATTACAAACAACTGATTACAATATACAAAGCATAAACAAACAACTGATCCTTCTTTCCACTGCTTAGGCTCCAGCAGTGCTTTGGTCTTTAGCAGCACTTGAGACATAACAGTTGATTAAGCATCAGCACTTAGTCTTCATCAGTCTTTTGGGTCAGCAGTAGTTAGGAAGGGCAGTACTTGAATCCATCAGATGTTAGAGCCACTGTCAAGGGGAAAGATTGAATACAAACATCTGCTTATTCTGAATCCACTGATCTGATCCAGTTTTGGCTTTAATCAATTGTTCCTCTGTAGGGTTCAATCCCAACAATATATATATATATATATACTAGCCATTTACCCGCGCGATGCGGCGGGAGTGACGATTTACAATAGAATACTCGTTTACCGTTAGTTTATCACCTATAGGTTTGGCGGGAGTGACGATTTACAATAGGATACTCGTTTACCGTTAGTTTATCACCTATAGGTTTGTTGTTCTTCGATTTCAATATGGCGCGATAAATTGTAGCAAGTGAATTTAGAGAGAAAAATGGCTCAAGATTTTAGGGTTTCATTGTTTAGAGATGTAATCCGGGTCAAGTAGGATCTATTAGTACCTTATGTAATTTAAATTGTAATCTCTTAAAAACTCATAAGTTAATGATTATAAATCATATACATTGCCGAATATAATCTAAAAAAAAGTGTAATTCAAATCATATACATTGCCGAATATAATAAAGTTACCATCTTTATTAAAAAAAAATACAACCTATAACATGTCGGTTTGGACCAACACAACAACACTCCTTTGTCCAACTATTTATACTTGTATTAAACATAACTACAAAAACAACATTAAAATGTTAAGTGTTGAAAAGGTAACGCTGTCTGATTACTTACTGTACGTTGGCAGATATTTACCAATACATATGCTCTAAAGGTCAAGTCAAGATTTGAAACCTGCCAACCGATGGGTCAATATTGTGTTTTATAACAGATGAAGTGATGGCATATCTAGTAAAGTTAACCACATAACCCAACCAACCATTTTCTTGCTACAACTAACTGATTCCGAAGATCCATTTTTAGAGTTCGAAAGCCTATTTTGACCCGTTAGTTGACCCAAACAATGAACTTGAGTGGCAATGCACACAAAGAATAACTTTACCTTTTGTTGTGCATGACACTTCGTACAAGTGTATACAAGATAATCAATTATGAATACATATTGGTAGCTAGCATCATAAATATGAAATTATCTTGTTTTTGTTGGTCCAATAGTCGTTCCCATTCAAGCATCAGAAATATGTAGGTGGTTTCTAATATATAATCAGAACATGCATACATACATACATCTGTTTTTTTTTAAAAGTAGTTCACTACAGCATGATTGCTTTTTATTATAAACTTGAATGGCTATCATTTCAAATCCAGAAAACTGATTTGGGCTCGATTCAAGCCGACCGGTGTCACTGCAGTAGTCATAGAATAGAGTAAGTACGGAAGTTCTTTGTTGCGTCAAACCACAGGTTCAACCTCTGTTCCCTATTACCCTGCATGTACCAAACAAACTTGCGATTAGTTTATGCACAGCTATTCATAATCATTTTATCATGAAATAAGGATACCTGAACAAATGTCTCGCTCGACCAATAGTTTCCCTTGACGCATTATGCAAGGTTCGCTCGGTCCAACAACTCAAGCAAATGTTTTCTATGTTTTTTAGGGGGAAGATGGGTGCTTCTCTCCACAGGGCATACAAGACACAGGTTATTGGCGGCAGTCCGCCAAATTTAACATATAAAGTTTTTTTATATGTTAAATATGGCGAGCTGCCGCCAATAACCTATGTTTTGTATGCCCTGGGAGAGAAGCACACATGTTCCCCCTAAAATGCAAAGAAAACATTTGCTTGAGTTGTTGGACCGAGCGAACCTTGCACAGGCTCAGTTTTTGCATCACAGCCTCAAACACTTTCAGTTCAGATAGATTACACAGGCTCAGTTTTTGCATCACAGCCTCAAAACACTTTTACTTCAGACAGATTAAGAACACAAGCTCATCTTATGCATCATAGACTCAACACTTTTAGTTCAGACAGATTAAGAACACAAGCTCAGCTTTCGCATCACAGCCTCAAACACTTTCAGTTCAGACAGATTAAGAACACAAAATCCGGAGTACACAACAAGAGTAATTTGCCACTAAACTTAAACAACCTTTAAAGCATGATGTACACGTGTTTTAAGCACAAGAAACAAATATGTAACCTGACAGACTCAGCTTATGCATCATAGCCTCAAACACTTTCAGTTCAGACATATTAAGAACACAAGCTCCGTTAGTTCTCGCAAAGTCAACCATCATAAAAAGAAATCAAGTATTAGTAAAGATTTGATATTAGTTATAACCAGTACACTATTAACTTAAAATAAATTTAATATAAATCACATTTTGTCAAGTTGCAAATATAAAAACCTTTATTCTAATGAAGCAGCGTTCAGCGTCACTAAAGCCGATTCCGAGACTCTCCAAGCAGATACACTTTCTCCGGCTGCCAGAAGATCGGAGTGAGCTTGTTCTGTAATAATAGTGATCGTGACAGTCGTTAACGAAAGGTATAACTAATTAAATTCAGTTCAGGAAAAAGCAACACTTTAATTTTGTGTGAAAGACAGCTTGCTTGCTTGCTGCAGTCTCTATAATATATCAACACTCTTCCATACACTGTTTGAAAGACACCATGCTTGAAAGACAGCATGCTTGCTTCAGTCTCTATAAATAATTCAGAGATATCTACACTCTACTCACACTTTACAAACTCTCAACTACACTCAACTGAAAGACTCAGACATGTAATTGAGAGATGAACACAAGTACGGGTAAAGCCATGGCTGCAACACACGGTTGCAAAGTGAGAACTATGCAACCTGGATATTGCCCCGCCAAGATGCTACTCGGATCTTCTATGTACCCTCAAAATACAATCATCATCACAGTCTATTGTGTTATGTAACCCCGCTTTAAAGCATGATGTACAAGAGTAATTTTCCACTAAACTTAAACAACCTTTAAAGCATGATGTACAAGTGTTTTAAGCACAAGAAACACATATGTAACCTCACAGGCTCAGCTTATGCATCATAGCCTTAACAGTTTCAGTTCAGACATATTAAGAACAAAGCTCAGCTTATGCATCATAGAGTCGACAGGCTCAGCTTATGCATCATAGCCTCACAGGCTCAGCTTATGCATCATAGCCTCACAGGCTCAGCTTATGCATCATAGAACACTTGGGAAATGAAAAAGTATATCAAAACATCCCACAGAACAAACTAAAATCAAAAGTACATAACAATCTATCTTTTCACTATTCCATATCTAAAATTGACCTAACTATCATAATTTTCATTGAACTACAACACTTATCATCCCCAAAAATGACCTAAATATCATAATTATCACAAAACCATGACACTTATCAGTCCCAAAATTAAAGGAAAAGATCAAAATATAACAGAACAAAGTAAAATCAAAACTACAAAAACAATTTATCCTTTCACTATGTCATATCTGAAATTAACCTAACTATCATCACCAAAAATACAAATTCAAATATGACAAAACTTTCAACCTAATTTGAAATAACCGCATCTACTAACAAATCCACATCAAGATTAAAGATAAATCAACATTTAGAACCTAACCTGAGTCGATTCATCACAAAACACATGCGAAAATCCTTCGTAAACCTCAGATTTCGTCCTTCGAACATCCGTCAAACATATGTGAAGGACAAGATGGTAATTGAACAAGGTGTTGAAAAAACACTTAATGCACAATGTACAACTGTTAAGGCACAAGAAAACACAAACCCTTTTACCCTTTACAAGGTTATACATCTTCCGTCCAAATGTTTAACTTTCTCACACGGATAAATTGAGAGATGAACACAACTACGGGTAAAGCCATGGCTGCAACACACGGTTGCAAAGTGAGAACTATGCAACCTGGATATTGCCCCGCCAAGATGCTACTCGGATCTTCTATGTACCCTCAAAATACAATCATCATCACAGTCTATTGTGTTATGTAACCCCGCTTTAAAGCATGATGTACAAGAGTAATTTTCCACTAAACTTAAACAACCTTTAAAGCATGATGTACATCATGCTTTAAAGGTTGTTTAACTTTCTCACACGGATCAACATCGGGACCGTCCATTTGACTTCACACGGATCACCATATGCTTTCTCTCTCAATGCTCACACATCTCACAAAACAACATCAGATCTTCTCTATTGATCATCATCACAGTGAGGAAGAGCTTGACGGATGTTCAATTACCATCTTGTCCTGGATCATCATCACAGTCTATTATGCATCATAGCCTCACAGGCTCAGCTTATACATCATAGAACACTTGGGAAACATCCAAGTGATATATCGTATAGTACTTTATAGAGACTGCAGCAAGCAAGCTGTCTTTCAGACATGTACTTTTAGATCTGTGAATCTGTGATAATACTTTTACAACTGGAAGACTCAGACATGTAATTGAGAGATGAACACAAGTACGGGTAAAGCCATGGCTGCAACACACGGTTGCAAAGTGAGAACTATGCAACCTGGATATTGCCCCGCCAAGATGCTACTCGGATCTTCTATGTACCCTCAAAATACAATCATCATCACAGTCTATTGTGTTATGTAACCCCGCTTTAAAGCATGATGTACAAGAGTAATTTTCCACTAAACTTAAACAACCTTTAAAGCATGATGTACAAGTGTTTTAAGCACAAGAAACACATATGTAACCTCACAGGCTCAGCTTATGCATCATAGCCTTAAAGATAAATCAACATTTAGAACCTAACCTGAGTCGATTCATCACAAAACACATGCGAAAATCCTTCGTAAACCTCAGATTTTCACAAAACCATGACACTTATCAGTCCCAAAAATGAAGGAAAAGATCAAAATATAACAGAATAAAGTAAAATCAAAACTACAAAAACAATTTATCCTTTCACTATGTCATATCTGAAATTAACCTAACTATCATCACCAAAAATACAAATTCAAATATCACAAAACTTTCAACCTAATTTGAAATAACCGCATCTACTAACAAATCCACATCAAGATTAAAGATAAATCAACATCTGTCTTTCAGACATGTACTTTTAGATCTGTGAATCTGTGATAATACTTTTACAACTGGAAGACTCAGACATGTAATTGAGAGATGAACACAAGTACGGGTAAAGCCATGGCTGCAACACACGGTTGCAAAGTGAGAACTATGCAACCTGGATATTGCCCCGCCAAGATGCTACTCGGATCTTCTATGTACCCTCAAAATACAATCATCATCACAGTCTATTGTGTTATGTAACCCCGCTTTAAAGCATGATGTACAAGAGTAATTTTCCACTAAACTTAAACAACCTTTAAAGCATGATGTACAAGTGTTTTAAGCACAAGAAACACATATGTAACCTCACAGGCTCAGCTTATGCATCATAGCCTTAACAGTTTCAGTTCAGACATATTAAGAACACAAGCTCAGCTTATGCATCATAGAGTCGACAGGCTCAGCTTATGCATCATAGCCTCACAGGCTCAGCTTATGCATCATAGCCTCACAGGCTCAGCTTATGCATCATAGAACACTTGGGAAACATCCAAGCCATCTAGGTCGTATAACTTAGGACCTTAGTCCGACAACCATCAAACTCTGCCATCTGTCCGGCCCTTAGAAACACCTTTGTCTTACTAATCTGCATGTGACATATAAACAAACAAGAAAACATAAAAAAAATTAAAAAGGTAAATCCTAACTAAAACATCGGATGTAGGAAATAACCGCATCTACTAACAAATCCACATCAAGATTAAAGATAAATCAACATTTAGAACCTAACCTGAGTCGATTCATCACAAAACACATGCGAAAATCCTTCGTAAACCTCAGATTTTCACAAAACCATGACACTTATCAGTCCCAAAAATGAAGGAAAAGATCAAAATATAACAGAATAAAGTAAAATCAAAACTACAAAAACAATTTATCCTTTCACTATGTCATATCTGAAATTAACCTAACTATCATCACCAAAAATACAAATTCAAATATCACAAAACTTTCAACCTAATTTGAAATAACCGCATCTACTAACAAATCCACATCAAAATTAAAGATAAATCAACATTTAGAACCTAACCTGAGTCGATTCATCACAAAACACATGCGAAAATCCTTCGTAAACCTCAGATTTTCACAAAACCATGACACTTATCAGTCCCAAAAATGAAGGAAAAGATCAAAATATAACAGAATAAAGTAAAATCAAAACTACAAAAACAATTTATCCTTTCACTATGTCATATCTGAAATTAACCTAACTATCATCACCAAAAATACAAATTCAAATATCACAAAACTTTCAACATAATTTGAAATAACCGCATCTATCTACTAACAAATCCACATCAAGATTAAAGATAAATCAACATTTAGAACCTAACCTGAGTCGATTCATCACAAAACACATGCGAAAATCCTTCGTAAACCTCAGATTTCGTCGTTCGAACATCCGTCAACCGCTTCACCAGAAAAGTAAGAATCACAAAAGAACATGGTAAGATATATAACACTCATTGCAACAACATCAGAACATCAAACGGATCCCTTGTTCAAATCTGTGGATCCCTTGCCAGATAAAGCTTGTGATAGATCTCATGAAACCCTAGATCTGCTCATCAAACGGATCTGGTGATAGATTCAAACGGATCTGGTGATAGATCTCATGAAACCCTAGATCGCCGAGAAGAGAGAGAGAAGAGAGAGAGAAGAAGATCTGATGTTGTTTTGTGAGATGTGTGAGCATTGAGAGAGAAAGCATATGGTGATCCGTGTGAAGTCAAATGGACGGTCCCGATGTTGATCCGTGTGAGAAAGTAAAACATTTGGACGGCAGATGTATACCCTTGTAAAGGGTAAAAGGGTTTGTGTTTTCTTGTGCCTTAACAGTTGTACATTGTGCTTGAAGTGTTTTTTCAACACCTTGTTGAATTACCATCTTGTCCTTCTAATATGCTTATTAAAGTAGTATATATATATATATATATATATATATATATATATTATAGAGACCGGTTAACGTACAATACATCTTATCCTACATTATGTACGCGATAAGCCCGACCGTCCAATCTTCCATCTATTGAACGCTGCGAAATTAATTTATATAATTAAATTAATTAAATTAATCAAATTAATATACATAAAACCAACCGCGAAGGATAAAACTGAAAATTCCTCTATCAAAATCCCGGTAATTTCATTCGGTACCTTCTTCTTCTCCAACCGACTCTTCAGCAATCGACGTCCGCCGGAGCGATTTCATCCAATCGATTGTTCATCCGATGATTATGACAACTACAACAACTTTGGGAGGTAATATATCTCCAATCGACAGTAATGTTTACTAGAATGACCAAAATTTTGATGTGATTGTTCTTGTCAGTTGTGTGGGAGCAACGGAGCAAGAAAAACAACGACCGACCACAATTGAATATGCGAATACTTGTAATTAACATACAAAATGTATAACATGCGAATTTGGGTTACCATAACAACATGCGAAATTGTATAACATGTGAAAATGTATAACATGAAATTGTATAACATGCTAAATTGTATAACATTCTAAATTGTATAACATGCTACATTGTATAACATGATACATTGTATAACATGCTAAATTTTATAACATGCTAAATTGTATAACATGCTACATTGTATAACATGCTAAGTTGTATAACATGCTACATTGTATAACATGCTTAAATTGTATAGCATACGACACTATAAACATGTGAAATTGTATAACATGCGACATTATAAACATATGAAATTGTATAACATGCGAAATTGTATTTCATGCTTTTCATAACATGCGATTTGTTTAAATAATAACATGCGAAATTAATTTCTATTAGAACCCTCAATTACAACATTTGCAAAAATGGGATTTCTAACTTCCTCAATCGTAACTCTCTGGTCACCACCATGCTCACTGACGAATTCAACGTCTTCAAAATCAACATCTATGTTTCGTCCGGTGTTGCTCTGTGAATCCATTGAAAACAACAATCGATTAAACCCTAATCACGTAAAAATGAAAACCGCAATGTATAGTTTTAAAATTTATGAATATTTGAAACTGATACGATTCATAATTACCGGGATAGTGGTGTAACAAACTCATGATCTGCTTATTGAAGGAATTGTCTAATTTGCCATATGCTGATTGAATGGATTGTCTGATATACCCTTATGTAGGAAAACTGAATCAGGGACACGTGTAGGGCTATATGATCGCGTATGTAATGTATGATTAGGGGATTTGTATTATACACTTCCTCATATATATAGGGTGGGAGTTGGCTACAAAGTCTATTTTTTCTACAAGGTGTAAAAAGTCATAAAACACCATAACTTCAGTCATAAAACACACTCAAAACCCACAAATAACAAAGTGAACAAAGTGAAGATTAAATATATATATATATATATATATCAAATGAGAAGAAAATCAATTTAAAAAAAGTGTATAATGGTAAAATATTAAATAGTTTATAACTCCTTATATTAATTATTCTCTTTTTAACTAATTAGTCAAATTCATTTTATCATACACACATAAAATTGTATCTTACGTATATCCTACACATTATCAAATTTTATGCTACACATATCGAAATTTATCCTACACAACTTGAAATTTATGCTACACACCACGTAATTTATCGTACACTTTAAATTATTTTTTTAATATATATTTTGAAAACAAGTTACAAATTTAATGTAATTAGTTATTAAAGAGAAGACTAGAAATTAATGATTTATGTAAGTTTACTAATTTACATTTGCAATATTATTAAATGAAGTAAAATAAAGTGTTCTTATTGATTGAAATTTCTTATTTTTTCTTCCTAAAAAAATGTCTTCTCATTTGAACCCTCTATGTATATGTAGGGGGAAGAGAATAGTAGATGAGAAATGTTTAATACATAACCAATTATAAGCAAAATATTTTATATAACACGGTTTTAACAACCTCTCTTAGATTATATATTGATCCTAAATGCATTGTATTCAACAAGTGGTTATATATAGGATTATCAGAGTTATAGATGTGTGTATGGGTGTTTAGTAGTGTTTCCTAGTTATAATTGTTTTGTTAATGTATGGATAACTTACTTGGTAGAGATTTAGTGTCATACACCAACCAATAGCGGAATCATTGGGGCATGAGCGAATGGATGATTGCTCAAAGCATCATAACAATTGAAAATGACAATATTTAAATAAACCCTTTTTTATTTCACTCAAATTTGTACATTGTCAAAAGAAAAGAAATTACATCAATTCAAATATTCAAACAAAAGAAAATTAATTTATTCGTGCGTTTCTAAATACACCTAGTAGATTTTCTTGAACATTATCATCAATTCCCTGCAATATATGAATAATAAAGGTCAACAAAATAGTTAGTGAGCATACAAGTTTGGTCTACAAAATATGGAATAAATGGTCTCAATCTAACATGACAATTTGTATACTATTAGTATGTGTAAACTATCAATCAAACCAAGTGTCCACTAGCATATTCTTTCCACATAAGGGAACATGCCCAATAAAATTGAATACTTAACAATACCACATAAGGGCGGTATGCTACTCCTATAGCGCTATAATCGTTAAGGTAGGCGATTGAGTATACAATATTGACTTCTACCATGTATGTATGTATGACAGATAGCACACATTCATAGATTGTGTGTTTGAATAATATGATTGATTGTGTGTAGGTTAGTTTTTATAATTTCATATATTGCAACCCAAAGTGTGTTTAAAGGAAAAAGGTTTGAGTATACTCATTGTTTGCAAGTGGTTTCCACAAATGTGAGATAATCGCCTTGAGAGGTTGAAGCACCAATTTATCCTAACAAGGATGAACAAGGTGTGTAAGGAGAAGGATTTAGAAGTTAGAATGTAAATGGGATTTGAATAAAAAATAAATAATAATAATAATAATATGAAAAGAAATAAAAATATTATCTTGACTAAACACTCACCTTGGGACACTATTAATTTATATGTATTTCGTGGGTACTATTTCGCCCACTAGAAGTCCAAGTGTGAGGAATTTAGTCTAAGATAAACGTTTACCTTTGCACACAACTTTCCACCATAAATTGGTTGGTGTCATGGCTAGGTTTAATATTTATATTTATACTAGGTTATAACCCGTGAATACTCACGGGTTGTTAATCTATCTTTCTAAACAAACAAATATATAAATATATACATATATATTAATAAACAAAAAATTCTATGATGAATAAGGTGTATAAATAAAATATATGTTTATACTTATGATATAAATGATTTATGTTAGTTATCAAAAACGGACTGTACGGAAAAAATTATAATGGCAATCTGAGTTTAAAATACTAAAAAAACAAACGCATTGTACCACAAACGTAAATAACGGGGGATCGAAAAGTAAATGTAAGATATATGTTTTTTCGGGTTTTAAATAAAAACTGAAAGTCTATTACTGTAGCGCTTCTGCTTGCTGGAGTTTCATAACCAATAACTTGGAATTTGTTTTAGACCAGTTGAAAAAACAATCGTCACCTAAGGAAATATGTTTAGCTTCAAGTATATCATGCCATCCAACAACACCGTACCTATGGTTGATAAAATATGAAAAAAATTTGTTAGTAATACATATACAAATAGGGTAAAAGATAAATAATAAATAAGATAATAAATTGATTGACAAACCTTGTTTGACCATCAATATTGTGTGTACGAAGATTCTTAACCCAGGTATTTCCTTTAAGAACTTTGATCTTTAGTTCAGAAAACTCATTTAAACCACTTAAGTCAGTAATCAATTTGGGAAGGATCTACATTTTGTAATAACATTAAAAATATGTAAATGTTATTAAATGTAAAACACTAAAAATAAACAAAATAATAAACATAAAACAGCATAGTATAATACCAATTCATTAGTTACTGTCATTACGAAAAAAGGATAGTTAGGATCGTCACTAACTTGTCGATAACCTTCCACATTGCTAATATGTTCATATTCTTGCTCAATCAAAGGAGTGTTCTTTAACAAAACTTGACGACCGTGTTTATTGAATATGGTAATATTAAAATATTTCACGTCGTTTATTTTAAAACACAGAATATCACCAGGATTTAACCTTAGATCTTCAATAAATTTAAACCAACCATCAGCAAAACAATAATTTGGACCAATCTTTCTAATACGAACTTCCCATTTATGATTCTCGGATACGTTAAGTATAATCATGTTATCCTTTAAAGGATAATCATAATGTTCTGAAAGAAAAGTATCTGGTAGAACCTGTAAAAAAATCAATTATTACAAATTTATGCTTATTATGTTTTTTAATAAATCGAAATAAAAAAAATTAAAGTCTATAATAAAATTACGTACCATTGGACTTTGTAAAGGATTTTGAATAATTTTACAAAACGGTTTTCCAAACTCTTTATTTGCATCATGACAGAAGAGCTTGAACTTGAAAGTACGATCACCAAGATAGTTGAAAATAATGAAGAAATATCCATGGCCAAAGTAGTTTAAAACCTCAGACCATCCATACGTAAAGTAGAATACATCTTCTATTAATTTGATAACAACACACCACGAATGCGTTTCATCAAATTTAAGTCTAACAGTTGAGGATTCTAACTTATTCCTCCATATAAATCTACTCATACATATAGGTATAGCCTGAAAACCAAAAAAAAAATAAACGCAAAATTTCTTTCCAATAAAAGATAAAACAATACGAATCATTAGTTTAAAAAATATAATACTGAAAGTTATGTACATGTTGAAGGGATAGCGGATCAAGTATAGTTATGATAAAATACGGACCATGACGATACATGTTAACCCAAACACGAAAATTCAGAAAGAAGGCTAACAATCGAATAGTACTGGCAAGACATAGAATGAAAGAAAAAATTATGAGTATGTATTTATAAGACAAAATTACCAAATTATAATTAAAAATACAATAGAATCAAAAGCTGTTAAAACTATATATGTAAGTTATTATTCAATTGAATATTCGGAAAAAGTATACAAATTAATGTAATGTGTAATAAAAATTTAACAGATTTATAAAATCTTGCTAAAAATTGAACCGATTTAACAGATTTATAAAATCTTGGTAGTAAAAAGGCTAACATCTATTTATGCATAATATACAAATAACTAATGGGCAAAAAAAAAATCAACGTTAATATATTATCATTAAATAAACGGATATATACAAACTAAAAAATTCAATACTTAAATATTAAAATAAAAATACCTAATACAATCATCACATATCAACTCAAATCTCCTTCAACACTCATATGATCTTCAATCAGAAATCACACAGCTCAAGAAAAATTATAAACGACGGTTGAAGAAGAAATTGGTAAAGTTACTTTACCGACTTATTTTCCGATGATTTTAACGGCAATCTTAGCTTTCATTTACACACTTATTATCCAATCACTTGAACGCCAATTTTTTGTTTGAGTTACTTTACCGACTTCTTTCCAGCGAGTATTGAAAAATTACAAGTGAAATCAGGTTTTAGTTTCTTATTAAATTAAATGTTGTGTATCTTATGTGTATCTAAAAGATATTAGATTCTATTGCATGTATTTCAAACTATAGAATTTCTGTTAATTAGATGATTTGGTTGATATATTTTGTGGATCTTGTTGTGAAAATTAAAATTTCTTGATTAACATTGTTATTTGGATGATTGAATAGGTTATAACATTAAATTTAAGATTGAAATATTTTTTCTTCACTGAAAAGGTGTTTGTTTATGGCTATTTTAAATTTAGACGTGAAATCTGGTTTTAGGTTTTTTTAAAACTGAATGTTGTGTATGTTATGTGTATCTAAGAGGGATTAGATTGTATTGTATGTCTTTCAAAGTATAGAATTTTGGTTAATAAAGTTATTTGGTTGATATATTTTGTGGATGTTGTTGTGAAAAAAGTTATGTATTATTGAAAATCTACATAGACGGGTTTTATATAGATTATCAATTAGCATTAGGAATAATGAAAATATTGGTTACATTATATCAGTATACATTTTATAAATATAAGAATAATAAAGGCTTATTTATAAAAACGTGTCTATCAAGTATTGCTTAAGATGTAATTTTGTTATTCATACAAACTTATATGTATGAATTCAAGTTGAATACTAAATGTTTATAACAGTTGTTGCTATGTTACAGGTATATAAAAATGAGTTCATCATGCGTAGCTGTGTTAGATGAGGATTCCTCGTTAAAACTGGTATGCTACAAATGTTAGAAAAAAGTATATATAAATTGTGTTACATACGATCTAAGACATAAATTTAAACACAGGTGCTACCAACTGACTTTGTTAACACTGTATATGGTGATTATTGGGAAAGAACAAAATGAATGATACATCATGAAAGTCAAAGAAGTTGGCCAGTTTATTTGAGAAGTGTAAGCGGGGAATCTTTTATCACTGACGGATGGCGTAACGTGGTAAGGGATCTTCAGTTGACAAAGCAGACGTTATTGCGCTTAAGGATTATGGAAGATAAAAATATGAAAATGGATTGTTTCGTCGAGAACATGTGTGGTGAATCTTTTGTAACAGTTAACCGTTACGGCATTTTAAAGATAATAGTAAGTATACTAATATGTATGAATCACTTTTTTTTATAGTTGTAAAATGAATTGTATACATATATGTTTAACAATAAAATGCTACATAACATTTCAGGTGATTCCAGAAGCGTATGTCACAAAATGTTACTCTTACACGCCAGTCAACGATTGTTATAACATATACGCAGCAGGTCAGATTTGGAAAGTTGAGACGGAAAAAATAAATGATATTTATGTTTTTACAAAAGGTTGTCCGAAGTTATTTCATGATCTTGGGATAGAAGATGATGATATACTGTTGTTGATGAAGATGGACAGCAACACATTTGAGTTAAAAATTTATCGTCAAGGAGTTGAGGTTGTTTTGACCAACAAAGAAGAAAGTGAAGATGATTATGTGCTCGAAATACCTAAAGAAACATACTACAAAAACGTTCAGTTTGTAAGTATTTTCAACTAAACTATAACGGTTTACTAATAGATACGACTTATTTACGTATGTTATTATATAACAGACATTCTGTGATGATGATGACTCGATAGATCAGTTGATTTCTGAGGTACTAAGTTGACATTTATGTAGAATAAAATACATTACAATCAGATTTTGTAATATTATTAACTATCCTAAACAGATTCATGAAGGTACTAACACAAACAAAGTGAATAAAAACATTGCTGGAAAAGAAAAGTCGAAGGAAGAAACAAAGATTTCGATGACAGAAGAGACAAAACAACCAACAAAGGATGATGTAATTCTTTCAAAAATAATAATAGAAGTTTTGTTTCATTAATATATGTAGACATATTTAGTTAATAATCGTTGCTTATTGTTATCTAAAGTTAGTTTTTCTCTTAACAGCTTAAGAAGAAACGAAAACAGGTTGAGGCATATTGTCATGAGGAGGACAGTAAGGAGCTAATATGCGGGACAGAAGTTGAAATGCCAAACGTCTCAACAGTTGGACAGAGAACTCAGAATCGGTTGGTAAGTATATGATAAGATAACAACATTGATTGATCAATATTTTTTATAAATTAAGATATTAGTCTAAATATAATGTATGTCTTCAAAAATAAGGTAAACGAAAAAAGAAAAAGAAATGAGAATGCTTTGAAGATATTGGATGTTGAACGAAAGGTTGTTGCAAGGAAAAATACTGTTGAGGGAAGTGGTAAATATGAATTCACAACAAAAGGAGAAAACCGCATGGTATGTCTTTTTCAACATAGTCAATAATAAACAGAAATACTATAACATGCATAAGCATAATTTACTTGTTAATTATGGTATTCATGCAGAGAATGCCTGCTAATGTTATAAGATTTGCCGGATTCAGAAATAAAGTGCATGAGTTAAAAGTGACAAACATGAATGGAAAAACCATCGATATGAATCTTAGGCGACAGAAGAATGGAGATCGTGTAAGGTATGCAATCGAAGGTTGGCCGATGTTCATGAGGGAGAATGGCCT
The DNA here is from genome assembly GCA_030545235.1 of Helianthus tuberosus. Classification (NCBI taxonomy): domain Eukaryota; kingdom Viridiplantae; phylum Streptophyta; class Magnoliopsida; order Asterales; family Asteraceae; genus Helianthus; species Helianthus tuberosus. Next base: position 15,303,891 of record CM060430.1, on the reverse strand, counting down.
ACGTTTGGGTGATACAATGCATTTCACATTTGTAACTTCAGGAAATCACCTGATCTTATCACACGTGGATGGGGTTAATGCAGGTTAACAACTACTCTAATGATGAAGGTGTTTGGGTAGAACAATCATGACTCTTTTATGCTACTTATTTTATGTTAATTTTGTTTTGGACACGTAAGCAGTGGTTATGATGTTTTATTTTGTTACTTGGTAGTTTAAGTTTACAGACAATTAGTGTTATATCATCAACCCACAAACCATATTTTTGTATGTAAGAAACGTTGGTATCGTCTATAAATGGTTGTTGATTATGAATGCTTAAGTAGATATATTTACATAATAAGTTGTTGATGTTTATATGTGATTCGGATTGTTTATATAAGTTGAAAGTAAGATGTACTAAAGATGTAATGTAAGAAAACAAAATGAAGTAAAAAATTAAAGATGACTATCGAATTAGTAAAACATTGATGTTAGGATTAATAAACCTCATAACAAAAGTTTAGTAAAAAATGAAGTAAAACATTGATGTTAGGATTATTTATATTTCATTTTTATAAATTGAACATTGTGAATAAATAGTGTTATCAATTATGTAAATTATTAGAATAAATATTGAAAATATAAAACAAAATAAAGGGTAAATGTTGATTATGAAATAACTGAATTAAAAAATAACAATAATTACCTATTACAATATCTATGACAATAATACAATCATATCATATATCATATACTGCAACTTCACCTAACATTTATGGATTAAGTATTTATATAAATTATTAGAGTAAATATTGGAAATATAAAATAAAATAAAGTTAAATTTTATTTATGAAATAACCGAATAAAAAATTAAACATATCTCTACCTTTTACAATATCTATGACAATCATTATATCATATCACCTAATATCTAAAGAAGCTTCACTTCACCTTCTTCACATAGCTCAAGAATACCCAAAAGGAGGTTTAAATAAATTAGTAAAGGTAACTTTACGATTTCATATCCGATCACTTTTAAACAGATTGTTATTTTGATTTCAAAACTGAAGTTGTCTTTATTATTCCAAATAACTCACAGGATCTAAACCTAAAAGTGATTAATGAGTAAGTAAATGTGAAATCTGAGTTTAAGTATTTCTAAAGAAAAACAATAATTAGTATGTTATGTAAATTAAAAAGGGATTATATGTATTGCATGTGTTTGGAACTTTAGTTTTTTTGGTTCATAGTGTGATTTGGTTGAAATATTATGTTGATAATCTTATGAAAAAATTGATTTTGTTGGTTTATAGTTTGATTTGGATGATTAAATGGTTTTGGTTGTTAAAAAAAGTATGATTTACAAAATTTTTAAATCACATATATTGACATACATTTCTATTCTACTTGATACCAGTTCCTATAGTATTGTTTATATGGTTTATATGTGGATTATAAATAATGAAAATATTATTGGGTAATAAAAGATGGAACAACAAAGATTTCTAGTTGATTTTGATTTTCAATGTCATGACAAATGGGTTTGTGTAATCTAGATTGATTAAAAAGGCATAATAATATAGGATATGTTTAAGTAAAAAAAAGTAAGTAACTCAAGTAGAATAGAAATGTAACATCAAAAGGAATTACAGTATTTAACGTATGTATATTTGTGATTACTTTAAAGTACAAAAAAAATATTGCATTATATGTTATGACTGGATATTTTTTTTAAAATGGGTTAACGTTTTAAATGTTTGTTAGAATGGCTGGAGCTGAAAACGATGTTGTCGTCATATCGGATTCTGAAGACTCTTCGGCTGAATCAGATGAGTTTGATGATGATGATATTGGTCCGCTTATATTTTTTGTGCCATACACGAAACGCTTTGTAAGTTCCGACAATAATTAAATGTTACTACGCGTCAAACATGTTTACATAATCTGGTTCATTTTTGTATTTTTAAAATATGTCAACATAGTTAATGGAAATTATTATTATGTTTTGTAACTTATAGCGCATACCAGTCGAAGTAGCACGGATCACAGGAATTGACGAAACCTTGAAAGTTAAGATCGCCAACAGGCAGAATGTGGAGACAAAACATGATGTTAGGGCGGAGCCAAATAAAAACAGTATGAAGTACGTTGTGAAAGGGTGGGCAAAATGGCTAAAAGATAACAACATAACAGAAGGTGATCATTGCAAGTTCCAGTACTTTCCAGATATAGGTGTTTTGTTCCTTACCGATGTTTTCCGCTAGTGGTGATATTTTAAACTTTGAAACATGTTTGAACCATACTATATGGTAATTTTGGCTGATCAAGAAAGCTACAGTAGGTTATTATGTGTTAAAAGTTGTTTTCTATTAGGTTAACATGTTTTAAAGTTACGATCTTTATGTACTTTGGACTTTTAATATGTAACCGTGTTTATAAATATCTACTTGGTCTACTTTTTGTTTATATGTTATATTTAATACATAGAAATATCGTCTTATATTGATATAACAATGAGGTTAAGTATATTTAAATAATAATAATAAATATTATTAACATGACAATTAGGAAAAAGAACAATGATAACATATATATATGGAAAAAAAATAATAAAAAAGAATTAGTAAAACATTGATGTTAGGATTAATCAACCTCATAACAACAGTTTAAACTACAATTTCCCGAATATTTCTTTGTAAACAACGTTTGCAGTTTTATTTGTTGTCCTCCCATCTTTGTCGAATATTAAAACCTTAACGCCAGCTTTAGTCTTTACTCTCGACAAAGCAACATAAAGCTGACCATGTGAGAACACAGGGTCTCTCAGGTATAGACCAACTCTCGATAGAGATTGTCCTTGACTTTTGTTAATAGTCATCGCAAAACATACGGTTATTGGAAACTGCCTTCGTTGAAACTTGAAGGGTATTTTCTTGTCAGATGGTATCATGCTAATTCTTGGGATGTAAGTTCTTGAACCAACATTACTTCCCGATAATATCTCAGCCTTGATAACACGTTTACCAAGACGTGTGATTTGAAGACGCGTACCATTACACAGACCGTTCTGCTGATCAATATTCCTCAAAAGCATAACCGGAGCACCCAATTTTAATACCAATCTATGATTTGGTAATCCTAATACTTTCACACTGTTTAAGACATCTGGATTATATAAATCTTGATGTAACGGATCATTAATTTCCTCTGTCGGACATAAACTATCAGAGCTAAGATACTCTACTTCTTCACCGGGAAACAACGCAAGCAAACGATCATTTATCTCATGAACAACTTCATTCTTAGGAGCGAGTATAGCTCTTTCAGAAAAGTAGTCACGGTCTTTAAAACGATGAAGCACTGAAGGATATACAAAGTCAATCAAACCTTGAATTGGATCATTTTCATCAGTTATTAAAAGATGATCAGGTATTTCAATATTTGCATCACCATCGTTACAATCACCAACATTGCCTTCGCCGATCTCAAGAAGCCATTTACCAAATTCGTTTATCTCCTCGATGTTTGAGCTACTGGATCCAACCGACAAACGCATGTTGGTTGTCAATTTTAACACCTTGCAACTGGACCAGATGTGGGATGAACATAAAGAGGCGTTTACGATTTCTTGCCTGCTTCCATTTTGTACAACAGGTAGGATTTGTCTAAAGTCACCACCAAAGACAATAGCTTTTCCACCAAATGGAAGTTCTGAATTTTGTGAATCAAACACACTCAAAACATCCTTCATTGTACGATCAAGAGCCTCGAAAGCATGTTTGTGTACCATCGGTGCCTCATCCCAAATAATCAACTTGGCTTCATATAGAAGATTTGCGACTTCAGTATTAGGCTTGATATGGCATACCGAATCTTCATTGAGATTAATTGGAATATGAAATCGTGAGTGAGCAGTACGACCTCGTGATAACAACAAAGATGCAATACCACTTGAAGCAACATTAATAACAATCTGTCCATTGCATCTAATTGAAGCACCTAAAGTTTTCCACAGAAAGGTCTTGCCCGTACCACCATAACCGTACACAAAAAACACACCACCCTTTCCACTTCTAACAGCATCCATAATCTCATTATACACTGCTCTTTGATCATCGTTTAGAGACCTGTGAAGATTATTGAACTCAGCCCTAAGTTCATCCGTGTCAAAAGAAAGCTCCTCATTTATCAGACGGTTGCTATCGGACATTAGATAGTCATCATCAGGATAAGGCATTTGTGGGAACCTGTGCAAGCTGGATCCATTACGAATAAGAAATTTTTCGATTTTGGACAACGTTATATTCTTTAAACGTTCGTCAGAAACAACGAATCCTACAATGAAAACGAAAATTATTTAATATAACGAAACAATTTGTTAATATAACATCAGAAAATATAACAAAAGGATGAAAAACATACCGCTCATGCCTGTATCTTTCCTCATATTGTATAAAATGTCCTCGGACAATAGCTCCCATGTTTTCTCCCAAACAACTTCAGGTCTTGAAAGTGTATTAGACAAAAGTAGTGTTCCAAACAAAGAACATAGATAATGACCGTTTCCAGTGAAACTGGATTCTTTAATACACTCGATATATTCATTGTCATCATCTAACAGGCCACGGGCATAACGCGTCCCTAAAAGTAGGATAAACAACACCATCATATGTTCTGATTTCTTCAAATGATCGTGGTCCTTTAACCTTAGTAAGAAGAATTCTTAGGTAATAAGCCTCACCATGAGAAGGAGACGCAGAATAAATTCTCCCAATAACAACATAATTTTGGCATGGCTGCCAGCAACGATCTTTTAACTTCCACACATATTTTGAAGGAAACTCAAGATAAGTAAGTTCTCTTGCTTCAGGCTTAGAATTGTTCATCTTCATCCATTCTAAGAAAATAGAGGAATTTACTTGAGGTTTGTTTAGGACATCCTCAATATCGTCGTCACAACTAAATACAACATTTTGTTGTCCAAGTAGATGAAAGGGTAATCTCATAACAGAAGGATACCTATAATGAACATCATTGGCAAATATTCTCCAGTTAGCTTCACATGCGGAAACATATCTAGCTTCGTAATATTCTTTAATTTCATCTTTTGGGATCTCCTCATCTGGACCTCTGTCTGAATCAAAAACAGCAACAGTGGCTCGATCAGGTCCTTTATTAATGTATTTAAACAAATACTTAATTGAACCAGCCTGATTGCACCACTCCACGTTGATGTGCGCCTGATACCTTTTAAGAAGCTTTTTGTTGTATGGAACTACACTCCTATTGTCCAAAGTAACACCCTTCTTCACAACCGTGTGACCAGAATCTCTTCTCCTATAAACGGGAAATCCATCAGAATCAATGGAAGTGGATTCCAAAAACTTCTTTGGAAAATTCTTAGAACAACGGTTGCCAACCATGCATGGACATTTCATGTTGGCATGTCCGCAAGGACCATGAATCATAAAGTCACTCACAAGAGAATACAATTCAGGATCCTCATTTTTATCAGGAATTTCAGCTGAGATAAAGGGATCGATGTGTTCAACCGTAGGAAGTTTATGATCAGCTTTCATAAATAAGCAAATATGCGCATGTGGCAAACCACGCTTTTGAAACTCAACTGTGTAAACAACTACACAAAAAAAAATAACGATGAGTTAAATATAGTAAATAAAATATATGGGAAGACAACAAAATTTTATAAATTGAAAGTGGCTGTAGGTTTGACATACCTGCATTAATATCGCCAAATATTTTCTTTTGCTTCAGATCTTTTATCAATTCATCAAGTTTCATCTTAAACAATCGACAAAGTATGTCAGGTCTGTCTTCTGGCTTAATTGATGAGTCACCAATAAATCTTACAATTTCAGGCCATTTCGGATTACATGTGATTGTGATAAAGAAATCAGGATACCTATACGTCCGACATAATGCCATAGCATCCAAGTAGTTTTGCATCATGTACCGAGAACCACCTGTAAACGATGACGGTAATATAACAGGTTGTCCTGTATGACTCAAATCACTCTGACCAACCTCTTGAACATTTTTAGGACTGTTAAGCGAGTCAGATCTCAGTTTGATTTGCTGAAAACGTATGAAGTTTAGCCTCTCACTTTCAATCATTGTGTAGGAATCGACTAAAAACTGCTGAAACAACCTTCTTGCATTAAGAATTAGAGAAAACTTCTTATGCCTATCCTGAATTCTATAAGAAAAAAATTCCCTCATAGTACAAGTTGGTCTTGTCTTCTTTATGTTAGGACCAAAATCCCTATGAGGAATGTTAATCCTATAGCCATCGTCTCCATACGGAAAAAGAATTGGATACTGGAGAGCAAGGTAAGAATGATGTAACTCGCTAATACGCTTAAGGACTCCTGAACGCTTTTCGACAATAATATCACGACTTTCTATCTTGAGATCAGGTTCATCAACTATTAAAGCAGCAACTTCGGAACACGTAGGTAAATTGTAAGTCCTTCCGTCCCGATCTCTCTGTGAGATTATCCGAAGCCTGAGGGAAACATTAGGATTCTCATGGAGATGGTCTCGTACCATTCTGTAAGTTTTTACCAACATATTTGTAGAATCTAACATTTTTGTAAGATACTTTATAAATTTAACATCAAGTTCCTTTGCCCTTAAAGATGCTTTGCTTGAAGAATCACTGTAACAAAATGATAGGTTTTTAATTACAGTTTTAAACATTTATAAGAAAAAAAAATAGTATTATATGTTGTAACGTAATATTAAGATACGTAACAAAAAAAGATACATACCCAAATAACAACTCTCTATTAGCAACCTCATTCTCAGTATCATATATATAAAGCTGTGAAAATTTTGGCTGGTCACCGTCCTTAGGAAGAAGACTACCCATACTATGTGCATTCTGACCACTGATTCTATAAACAAATGGAGCATTACCTTTGTTTATTTTAGTATCTACTTTTCCTCCCATTGAAGTAAAGGAAAACATAGAATTGTAACGTCTTATGTTCTTTAAGAAAAACTTGCTTTCCTGATCTAAAGAGCGAAAAAGCATCTGATAAGATGGATGAGAATCTTTATATTCAGGCAAGTCAACTTTACCATATCCACAACATAATCTATATGTTTGCTTTTGAAGTGTAATGCGACCCTTTTCACCTTCGGTTGACCATAACTTTGCAAAGCATAAACCACACGTAAGAGATTGGTCACCATGGTCAACGTAATCTGAACATTTAACACAAATTGAACAATTAAGTAGGTAAAATAAAATATAAAACAACAATGAATAACATTACTCAGTTACCTTTGGATACGCCTTTGGTGGCGTCTACAACATGTAACACCCCAAAAACGGGTTTGGTAATCAAACTCCGTTAATATTACTGACGGGTAAAATACCGTAAGTGGTAAAAATTCACCCGGTAAATATTAGGATTTAAATAAATAAATCTAATATTAATTAAAAGGAGGATAAATACTTTGGGAAAACAAAGTATATAAAAGGCCCAAGTTAACGGGACTTAAAGTAAAAACAAGATGTGATTTCCCCGAACCCGCCAAGTAACTAGGAATATCAACCTAGTTAATTAAATGTTGTTAAAATGCCAATGAAACTTGATTAATAATACTCTTTATAAAAAGTTGAACAAGTTAGGGGACTAAACATGACAAAATTGAAAATAGTTTTATTTAATTAAAACAAAACACCAAAACACACACTTCAAGTGTGTGTTTGGTCGACATTTCCCAGGAGCCAAAAGGGGTTCTATCAAGTGAACCCTAAATTCACAAAATTGATCAAAATCAAGGAGAAATCAAGCCAAGAATTTGGGGCTTTTAATAAAATCGTGATCACCAAGCTTAGGGGATCACAAGGTATGTTGAATTTTGATGTTTAGTAATATTTCGAAATTGTGATGAACTTGCATGAACGAAATTCTTGCATGAATGTTCAATGTTATAGTGATATTAGTGTGGGTACAAGTCTAGGAACAAACCCTAGATGCAAACTTGTAGAATTGTGCCATAAACTAGTGATTAATCCAAATAACTAAGTATGAGCTAAGTGGGTTTTGTTGATTTAATGAAATTGATGTTGTATTGGTGTTTATAAACACCATACTAACTTGTATGAATGAACTACTTGAACAAAATGGGGATTTGTTAAGAGTTCATACTTGATTTGAAGTGGGTCTTGACACAAGAATTAAACTCATGATTTATGATTTAGTTCAATAAGAAAAGTAGTCGAAGATTCATAAGGTGTGAAAGTCATGATTTAGAATGACTAATCTAACAACCTTGTGAATGATGAATGATAGTTGGCGCTTAACAAGCTAGGTGAAGCTTGGGGAGCAAGTAGGTCGATTGAAGCAAGTGAGAAAAGAAAAGCGTAATTCGGATGTGAGGTAAGTCAAAACTTACACCTTTTACTTGATATCTATTGGTTTTATAGATTTTGAATAATCAAAAGTCACATTTGACTTATGATGTTTCGACCCGACATGCGAGGTTCGGAACAAAAGACAATAATGATAAACCATGTTGAATGGTTAAAAAGAGCTAATAAGGTCATTTAGTCATGTAATGATTAATAAATAAAGAGTTTTGAATGATTTACCTTATAAGGTAAATCAATACAATTAATAAGGGTAAAACGACAATGTAGTCACTCGTTGACGATAACCGTTAGTTTTGAAGGACACTTTATGGCATAAGATATAAAGGGGTCAAAATAATCAAGAAATAGATTTATAAGTAAATTGACCGTACGGTGTAAACCGGTACAAGTCATGTAGACGAGATGATAATAAATCCATCTCGTAAAAGTAAACGGTCATATAGACCAAACGGGTCAAAAGGTGAAAATATCACCCTTTGACAATATCGGCTAATGTTTTGTCGAGTTGCATGATTACAGGAATAAATATTGATTGAATGATGACATCGCTATTACTTAGCGCCACTAAGGCAAGGTATCGTAACGGGTCAATACATTGATCCGAGCCAGGTTTGAGTAATGATTTAACTTATCGTGTAGAATTTGAGGTTTTCTAAGAGTTAAACAAGGTCAAATTGGATATTTGGTTATCTTAAAGATAAACCAAATAATTCAAGTTTTAAATGTAGTGTTTTAGAAACATAACGGTTTCTAAACAAGGTTATAGTTAAAAGACCGGATTTTTGGGTCAAACAAGTATCTGAAAGTCCTTCGTCGTAAAAGAAGGACCAAAATTGACCAAAACACCCTTGTAGGCTAAATTGAACAAACAACCCTTAAAGATTGTTTGGAAACGAGTTTCATGATTAGATAAATACTTAGAATAAGTGTAGAAGTTGAAAGATGTAATACGTTAGTCAAATGGCTCTATTTGAGTCTTGCTGTAAAATAATAATCCGAGGGGTAAAACTCGGAACATACAGATATCCACATTAGATCCAACACACATATAGTTGTAGTTGAAGATTAATTGATAAGAAATGTAGGAATAAGATGATAGAAATGAATGAAAGTGATTTCAGGCTTTAAGTGCTTAAAATACCCTTAACGGGTCAAAATAAGCATACGAGCAAAAACGGGTTTAAATTGTGTAATAAACCTGTGATTAGAACCTAATATGGTAGATAACCTTAATTTAAAGAAGTGTATGTGATATAAAGATCAAACAAATAAGTTTGTTTGATAAAATGCATAAACGGGTTAAAAGTCGATAAAAAGGTAACGAGTCAAAGGCTTAGAAGTCTCAAAAGTTATTATGATGGATGTTGGATTTTAACTCCATATGATGGAGAATTAAATTACGGAAGCGTAGGAAAAAGAATCGGGTAAAACGGATAAAAAACGAGAGAGTTATGCTCGTTTCCGTGAAATCGGGTCATGCTGGGTATGTACAGCAACATAAAAGAAACATTCTGCCAAAAAGGGGGCTAGGTGGGGCGTCTAGCCCCTAGGAGTGACGCCTAGCCCCCCCCCCCCCCCCTGAACATGAAAAACGTTTAATTTTGTTTGTTTGACCCATATAACTTGTTTAAACTTGTTATTTAACTATCAAAACTAACTTTTAAGTTGGTTTTGATCATAGGTGATTGCCAAGAGTGTCCGGATGAAGATCAAGCTCGAAGAAGAACCGAACACAATAAAGTTAAAAGCTTCCGCACGGCGTTTCGTCGTATCTTTTAAACGACGAATTCAATTACATTAAGTTGCTCAAACTTTTAAATTGTAAAAGTTTTAGTAAACTCGTATTAACATACTTACGTGTAATCGTAAAAACATGCATTTTTACGAAACTTATATTAAAATATTGTATTTACAAGCAAGGGTGTTACACAACAACCTCGTGAATATGATTTTCATCATCAGAATCAAGAGCAGCCATTGGTATGGGTTCTATTTCAATTGGTTTATGAATAAGTCTACGCTTTCCAGAAGACATCTTTTTTAGTGAGCTAAATTCGGAGGTCGAAGATGTTGTGTTACGTTTATCCGTTATTCTGGAATTAAGAGAGTAGCAATCATTCAATGGTAAAGTTGATGAGCTTGCAATATTATCTGAATAACAAAGAAAATATAATTTTTCGTTAAGTATATGAATTATAGAATTAAAAATGTATGTAACAATATAATTGTAAAATTTACCAGGTGATACACGATTCAAAGAAGACATAGCATTAGAAAAATGTGGTACACTCGGAACTTGAGAACGTATGTTTGTAATACACGAAAGTGGTGTTATGTTTTCCTTATTTGCCCTCGTGATACGTCGTATTGATGTAGACGAATCTTGCAAAACATTTGTCTGTCTATTCTGACTTGAAAATGCCCCAGATGAATAAGCTACATTTCTTGAAGAATTACAATTATTTCCTAATCCAAAAAAAAACAGAAATATGATAATACAAATAAGTATTTAAAAATTAATTTGTTGACATATTTTATGTATAAAAAAGAAACAAAATTTTAAACATCACCAAGTGTTAACTGTTTGTTTTTGGTTTACAAACCTGGTGTTATGTTTTCTATGTTTGCAAACGGTGTACGGTTTGGTGTTGTATACTGATCTTGTAGTACTTTTTCGTTCTTCTTCATTGTAGAAGGTGTAATAATGGAAGATCTTAAATTAACGGAGGAATTTAAATGATTACCTAATAGGATATAAAAATCATAATATAATAAGTAATATAACCGAATTGGAGTTGATAAAATAAATCAATAATGTGAAGTCTGTAACATTATCTAACATATAAGTAAACTTACTTGTCCGTATAACAGTTGATGATTGGGTAGGAAAGGTTGGGATTGAAAAATTGGGAGTTAAATTCTCTTTGTTATTTAAATTAAATCGTGTTGATGATGAAGATGTTGAACCACCAGTTTTAGAAATCGATTTTCTAGTAATCCTTGATCTCTTACTATCAAAGTATAGTTTTCTTAACTTCCGCCTGTGTTTAGCCTGAACAGCTGTAATATTAAAATAGAAAAAGGATTAAAATTTGACATATGTAACAGTAAACATTAAAATTCATACAATACTTATAAAATGAATATTTCGGTTTTAATTATTAGGTTAGTTTTATTCATTATTTAAATTATAATAATTGTTGGTTACAAAATTCCTTAAATAACAAATCAATTATTAAAAATAAAATCTCATTTCCATCTAAAAAGAATCTACATTACCATTTATAATCGAATTACCTTTTTTGAATTAGTATTCGTTTTTTTTTTTCAGTTAGGCCCAAGTTAATCTATTATATAAAGGATATACATAGCATCTTCATCTATAGGTTTCAAGTTCTTCATAATGGTTTATATTCCTTTCGATATTATACTGTTTGAAATTTTAATTCGGCTCAATGGTATATCCATTGATCAGTACAAATGTGTATGTCGACAATGGAATGAAGGGCTATCATCATGGTCGTTTATGTCGTTACATGTTAACTATGTTGAAGAGTATCTGGTAAGATATTATAGTTGTCTTTTACTTACATTCAAATTTAAATTACTTCTATAAACATTGTTCCTTTTTACTTCAAAATTATTTGCAACTTATGGACGCAGGAAAGTTTCTGGGAGGATTGCCCGTCCCTATATAAAGACCTTTATAACGAATTTTTACCTCCTGAATCGAATCGCAACAAAATAGAAGAATATGAGGAAATGGAAGAAGATAACACGATTGGTGAAAAAAAAAATAGTCTTTTGGAGCATTTGTGTTATGACTTGTTTGTTCGGAATAATAAGTAGTTCCTATGTTTGAATAATTTTTTCAGTTTTAATGTTTTCTTTGATTAAGAAAAATTTGAAGGAATGCAAGTCAATGGTTATATTAACTATTTATGTTAATTATATATGATAATATTGGACAAAGAAATACAAAAAATGTAAATGTAAATTAACTTTTTTACCGATTTAAAATAAAAAATAAATAGTTATATATGAAATTATGTATAACCATCATAAAATAATATCATCTATATTTACACTAAACTTGAGCTCACCTAAATTCATATATGTAACAGTAAACATTAAAATTCATACAATACTTATAAAATTACTTTCTTTATTGACGAAAATGTCAAATCTACAACTTAAACATAATTAAACATTTATTAAAAACATATATGCATATAAAAATGATAGAAAATTACCTCTAACAAAATAATCCGGAAGTGCTGTTGAATTTGATTTCTTATTATCAAGATATAGTTTTCTTAACCAACGTCTATACTTAGCTTCATCAGCTACAATGAAAAAATAAAGTAAAGAAGTACAAAGAAATATACAATTGATAATGCAAGACGATGTAGTTGTTAAACATAAAACGTTTTCGAAAAAAAAAATTCAATACTATTTACTATATTTGAGATAAGATTAAAAAAACACGTACAATTATTACCGAAGCCAGGGTGTGGAGGTTCAGAAGAATATGAAGAGAGTTGTTGAAACGTATTATGCATTATTTAACGACCACAAAAAACTACAACAAAAAACAAATTCCTTTACAATGAAAAACAAACGAATGAATAAATAAAATTATAACGGAATATATAAAAACTTACTGGAAATGTAAAGAGTGATGAAAATAATTTCTTCCACCGTAGAAGGAATTTAAGAATGCAAATTCACATAACAATGAAGATGTTTGAAAGTCTGTGAAGTATTTGAATTTATATACCTAAGGTATAAGTTATTTATGGAAATAATAATATAGATTACTAAAATGAATTGGAACCAAGTTAATTACCTTAAATATGAAAACAATCTTAAATTTATTAGTTTCGAAAATAAAAGATAGTGTTTGATTACTAAAATAAAATTTCTAAAATTACGATTTTCTATAAATAAGTTTAAAAATGTAACTAAATAGTAAAAATTGTCATAATTACCATATTTCTTAAATTAAATTTAGAATTGTAACTGAATAGTAAATAATATTTAACCACAAATGGTTAATGTTCAATTCATTAAAAGTAATTAAGTAATCAACGTAGTCTCGTAAAATAAGGAATATAACCAAACATGATTGGCAATTTAAAATATTATATCAAAACTCAAAATGTCATAATAAATACGGCAAAACATAAAATGTCTTTAAACATCAAAAACTCAAAGCATACAAATAAAATTCCAATACTCAAAATACCAAATAAATTGTTTTTTATTAAAACCACTATTTGCCATATCCCCTTTATCAATTATTGCTTAGATCTTCGTCAAGAGCATTCTTCTCAACACACATGCGAGGCTTACTTGCTGACGACCCCAATCCCTCTTCATTCAAATGAACATCATCAAGGTTACGCTTCATATCAGAAGATGATTGCTTCAAGTCACCCACATAATCCTTTGAAACAGGTGTGGTGTTATCCCCAGTGTAAGAATCAGCATCCTTAAAGAAATAAACAAATTATAATAACATAACTATTAAAAGTACATATAAGTTTATTTTTTAAGTTATACCTTAAAGCATTCACCACCAGTAGTTTGGAGCTCAGACTGAGTCATACCAAAAGAATCAGAGACATCAAGCTGAAAAAATATGGAAAGCAAAAGACAATTAGTTCAACATATTCTAAACGGTTATGAAAGTCAAAATCTATATAGATAAAACAATCGCTTACTTGGTCAATTTTAAATTTTTTGTTAAGCTTATCCAAGATGTCATCATCAGTGGTAACAACTGATATTCCATAATTCTCGACAGCATTGACAATATTAAAGTCATATACTTTAATCACGAAAGCACACTTTAGGTTAACCAAAGATTCAAATTCAACTGGATATTCTCCAGGAATCTCATTTGACTTCACTAACTATATATTACAAAATAAAAGGTGTCGTTAGAATAAATATATAAAAACTTAATTAAACTAAATATAAAGTATAACTAAAAATAACCTCGTCCTGAATTTGTATAAGTTCCTTTGCAGTTTTCCCAACAAACTTCAATGCCTCATGGTCAAACAATGTAAGTGTCACCGTACCGGTTGAATCTTGAACACGAACAGGTATTTTAAACCTTTAAAATAGTAATTAATTATTTAACAAAAATATATATATGAATGGATAATATAAACGACCTACGTTGTTGTTGTTGTATTAACAAAATAAGTAGAAGTATGAATAACAAACACTTTACCTGGACAGCGGGAAAACATATTTTCCATTACAATCCTTGTTAGAACATTGATACAACTTCTCATCTCTAACATCACTTGTTCCATCATCCTTATCATAGGTTTCAAACTTTTGCTCAACTTTGGACTTGCAATAGTTACACCCATCATAATACCACATCTTATCTGAAACGATTGCTACGATTGTTCCAACAACCACAACTTTCTTTGGCTGTTTACATAATAAAAGAAAAAAAATTCATTACATTTTGTTAAAATTTAAAGTATACTTCCTGAAATGTTAACGAAAACCTCTATGATTGATCCAAGATAAGCAATTGGTGAAAAAAACATCGTTCTTTAAAAATTCATCTTCCACAGAACACATCATATATGACCCAGCATGGCTACTTGACTCAGTTGAAGCAGCAAGTTTTGCAAGAAACCTATTTAACAGTTTAAATAAAAAAATGTTTAATTAACAAAAAAATACAAACAATACGTAAACATGATAAAATTTAAAAAATATATTTACATAATAAGACTTACTTTTGCTTGAACAATAGCATGTCAACAAAATTGTCGTTAATGAAAAGTCGTGAACCATCAAAGTTATTAGAGAATCCCCATTTACCTATTGTTAGGTAAAAATAAATTAAACAATAAATAAAATATATATAAAGTTACAACATCTACATACATAGTTTGGTAAAAAATTTGCTATGAGTTAAATACATGTGTATGTCTTTACAGCACCAAAATGGACAACAACGACAACATGTGCTTCACGCTTTTCACTAACCATGTAAGAATACATGTCCTTAGCGTAATCATCCCAAAGAGTTAAATCGATCTGAACATCTCTACAATAGAATATAACAAAAAATTATTGTTGGTGCATTCATCTGTCGTCTTCGTCTTATATCGAGTCTCGGGTTCGTTGCGGATTTGAACAAGTGTGACATCATCAATATGACATCATCATGTGACATCATAATGATGACATCACAATATAGAACACATGTAACAAGAATTAGATGTAACCGTTTGAGTTAGGTGACCGTTTGAAGTTGTAATAGGTTGAATATGTATGACCGTTTGAAAGGCTGTCCGTTTGAAGAATGGTGTGTCACTTTCAAACGGTCAGGGGTCTCTCCTATAAATACCCTTCAAACTTTCATCGTTTGTAAGTTTCCGGCTAGAGCAACTAAGTGCTGCCGAAGTGTTGTCAGGTTGTAAAACAGTGTGAAATCAATATTACAACAGTTTTAAGCGTGAATCTTGCTGAATTGAACTCTACACGTATGTTTCCGCCTTTCGTTTAGAGATAAACTCTTCTGATCGACTTATTCGGGTCTGAAAACGATCCTACAATTATAAGTTTAACAACATTTTGTAAATTTGAAAGCATAATATAGAAACAAAATCAAACACGATTAATAAAATGTATTACTCAAGATCTTGAAGTTTAAGATTAAGGCGTTTTCCTTTACTACCATCCTTTTTGTTAGTCTCCTCGATGTTATAACAAACACCAACATAACCAATGAAATCTAAATAAAATATAAAATACATGTCAGCATATATAAGAACATAATAAAAATATGAAATCCGCAAACAAATATTATGGTATATAAAGTTTGTAAATGTAAATAAAAACTAACATACCAAATGTCGTACCCTCTTTTATTTTCTGTGAAAGAACATCATTAAAATCAACAAAATTGAAAACATACTGCGGACCTTCCCATTTATTGCACTTTTCCACAAACGTATGATAGTAAAAAGATAGCTTCTGATTGTTAGGAACAATCTTGAAAGATGCAGTGTTCGCAGCAAGAGATGGCCGTTTTATGATAAGGCATTCATCAACATTAAGATGTCTCTCAAACTTTGAAAATAGCTTATGCAAGCAAAAAGCTTGAATCTTGGTACCCTGTCGGTAAATACAGAATAACATGCAAAGGATATGTTAAAATGCAATCAAAATCAGTATAATTAAAACAAAAAAGATTAAATCATTAACTTACCATTTCATCCATCAGTATCATGTCTATACGATACGTCTCTCTTTCATTACCTCTCATCTTCTTCCTCCACAAACTAACAATTTTAACCTTGATAGTGTAGTTTGTGCTAAGAGCATCGATATCGTTCAGCAAGGTGATCTGACCTTCGTTTTCCGTTGTAGCAACAAAGAAATCAAATAAATGAATACACTGTTGGAAAAAAATTAGATTGACTTAAAAAGAAAACAAATGATCTATTTATATCAAATTATAAAAGTTAATATTTTTAGTAATATATTATGAATATTTCTAATCAAAATAAACCTCCTTTTTAAAATACAATAAATAAGGAAACGGTTTAATTTATAATTAAAAAAAATAATTAACATAAATTCAAATTTATAAAAAGGGAAACTGTACATATTAATTATATAACTTGTGGTTCACTTAACGAATTTAAATATTATTTATCATTATTAACGTAAAAGTTTATATTTGTAAAATATTTTATATTTATATAATTGAGTACGTTTACTAAATTATAAAAAATATATTTTTCTAAATTTTTATGAATAATCAGTTTCCATAATTATCAGTATGAAATTGCAAAGTAATGACGAAATTTTATGACTAATCATTTGCAAAGTAATAAGGAAATTTTGAAATTGCAACATACTATAAGTGACAGTTGACTTTCTAAAATTAAAACTAATATAAAATGGGTAATTTATGTTAAATCTTATATACAAACTATATAATGTAACATCTAAAAACTATAACGTAAGTTTTTAAAATGACAATCATAGTGTTATGTATATAATCTATATGTAGTATACTAAAGGTTCATAATACTATCTTATAATAATAACAACACTATACTCTAGGTGCAGAAAAGAGAAAGATAAAAGAAAAAATGGGATCCGAATTATTTTAAATCATGTTAAATGTTTAATTTATTAAAATAAAATTGTATTTAATATGCTTTTTGAACAAATTATTAACATAAATAAAAAGTTAACAAATGTCAAAACCATAACGAATGTAAAAAACCAACAAAAACATATAAAAATTTAATATCTAACATATGAAAGGGAAATAACATGAAGTAAATGTCATAAATTCTATCAGCTTTCATAACTAATGAGTACGCCTAACGAAAGGTACAACCAGTTCAACACTCAACACCTGCTCATTTTCATCAAAAGAATAGTGAACCCTGTCACGGACATTAATTCTAGCAGCTTTCATGAACTTCTTCCAACTGGTTAACGCGTATCGCCAACCTCCGTCGGTTTTTCTTTCACGTCTGGTACCGTTGGTAAATTCCTGTGGCGGATCCAGATGCATAAGCCTAACGGTGATATCTTTTAAACCTTCATCAAGTCTAGCCATCCGTGAAACAGGATCAGGAATCCTCTGTATTGTTGTAAAAATAAAATTAATAATATGAACCTAAAAAAACAATGTTTATTAAGTAACAAAAAACTGTAACACCTATTTTTTAGCGGTTTGTAAAATGATATTAAAACTTACAAAATAACGATCACCAGCCATACGAACAAAACGACGAACACCACCATGTATTTGTTCATCAACTTCATTTTCAACATCGATAGGTGTAACATCAGCCTGAAAATTAAATATATAACATGTATTACATTAACATATATAAAATATACAATTAAGTAAAAAAATATAACTTACCTCATCGACATCCACATCTGGAAAATTTATTTCAACACCGTTTTTTCCAAAAAAATTTAAATAGAAAAAATTACCAAAACCTTTTGTAAATAACAAAAGACAACCAGCCTTCAACTGTAACTGACTAACAATGACGTCAATACCAATGGTAAAACCGACATTACCGTCAGACGTTTCAATGGCAACGTTATACGTTTTGTTGTCTACTATTACAGTAGAGATTACATCATTTGAAGAATAATCATAACTTTTGGCAAGATACATTCAGGAATGACCTGTGGGAATGATAAAAAAGGAAAAAATATTTAGATTTAATAAAAGTAAAGTAATACATCAATATATTACGAAAAATAAAAATAGAATTTATCATACATAAAAATGAGATGATGGAGGGAGCAGATACGTCCAGAAAGAGCCACGACTAACCCCATCAACGAAATATGTTAATTTAAACTTAGTAGAATCTAAAGGATTAAATACTACCAAACAGGCTCTGGTTAGTCGCAAATGTTCTACAACTTTGGACCAACCATGAAAAAAGAATAACTTTCCTTTAGCAGCGCTTAAAGAAACATTAAATAATCGGCCATCTTCAGTGTGTATCATAACATTTGTAGGGCCTTTATCTACACCCCATAGTTTGCACGCAGCGTCATCTGGAATGGACTAAAAAAACAAACAAATGCAAAATTAATTATAATTATAGTGAAAAGATATAAACAATAGAATAATAATAAACTGTATTTAATAATAAGAAAAACAAAAGAACAAAAATAACTTATGTAGTAATTTATCAACATACCAGAATAACTTCGTCTGCTACATTCATTAGCCTACAGAACCAGTGTCCTCTGAAACTGATTTAAAAATTACGATGTTAATAAAGAGTAAAATGTAAAGGTTAGTGTGAGAAAAAACAAAAATATGAAAAAATAAACACAGATTCTACAAATGAAAAGTTACATAAAGTAACAAAATTAACAAAAAATACATTGATGAACTTTCAGCCATATGAAATACCTACAAAAACAGGTTACATAAACAAACCACATCTAATGAGTTATTAAAAAAATATTAATAACAACAAAAAAAAAATGTGAAAGACATGTTATAATAACAATTGATATGTAACAAACCTCATGAAAAGTATCATTTATTCCAAAATTTATAACAAATGGAGGCAACCGATGATACAACATTATGATACACTGACAATTAACAAAATTTAACACTCCTTAAAATATACAATAATATTATCCTATTATCAAATACAGATAAAGTGTCCTCAAAAGTTATTAACAATCACAATGAAATAAAACTTATATTACATCAATTCAAATAAAACTTAAGACATATATTAATAAGAAAAGGATATAGAGTTTCGTAAAAACTATAGAGAATAAATAAACATTAGAAACAAAAAATATTCTGCATAAAAATAGGTTTTAGGGTTTTGCAGAAACAACGTATATACTTTAACAAAACCATATTCTTAAAACACAAAAATGAACATATTTTTCAATCACAGACGGATTTAGAATTAAGTAAACATAAACATAGTCTAAACAAATTAAATAAAAGAAATAACACATGAATAAAGAAGAAATTTAACAAAAACAACTTACAGATTTGTAGAGCGATATGTGAAATTCAGAAATCGATTCAAGAAATAGTAGATGTAGATGAAGGCGGTCAAGAATGTAAAACCATCTATATATGTAGATCCACTGAAGTAATGCATTGTTATATGGAAACCGATGGTATTCTTGGAAGATGATTGGAGGGAAGTTGAAGAGTTGATTGGAACCATAACTGCAAAATAAGTAAGTAAATATTTTTTAAAATATAACGACAACCTAATTATAGAAACCATGTCTAATTACAGAAACAGACTTATAATTTCAAATTCATAAATTAAGGTTAAAAACGTTACTCTGTTTATAGAAAAAAAAACATTTTCTATAATTAGGTTAAAAACATTACTCTAATAACTTAAAAATCAAATTATAATATTAAATTTAATAAGAATAAGGCATAAGGCAGACTATATATATATAAAAAAACAAACAATATCAATTATATTCAATTAATATAATATTAATTAAAAAAAACCATAACCCATAAAAGATTCATAATATATTATTAATTAACAAAAAACCTGAACAGAAAGCATAAAATTATATATACAAAATTTAAAAAATATATAAAAAAAAGTATAAGATTTAACTAACCTCTGTTGCTTGACGAATGGTGGGATTCCGATGGTTATGACGGAGTTAGGGATTCACATGAAAAATAAATAAAGAAAATTCAGTAAGTGCGATAAATATGCTCGGAACTACAGAAATCAAGAAATATCAAAAACTTTATTTTGTTTGAAACAAATATCAACAAAAACCTTGATTTTGTTTGAAACAAATATCTACAGAAAGTAAACATGTTGAATGGTTAAATATCTACATAAACAACAAAGTAAAACAACATACCTTCAAGATTTATCGGCGGATCTACAAAAATCAGACCAAAGAAGTTAATAGAAGTACAAAAAATGTTTATAAATTTAACTTTATACATAAAGAAATAACATAAAATAAAACTCCGATCTTGATTCAGAACATATAATGAAAAAAACCCTTGTGGGTGTACTTTCAAGCAAATAACAATCACAATAATGAAAAAAAAAACCCTAAACAATCACATTTTTTAAAAACAAAAAACGATAAACCAGACAATACAAATAACTTCCTATTTCATTGATCCACAATCAACACTCTTAATTAGAAACTCTTACCGAGAAGAGTGAGGGATCCATCGAGACCTTGAAAATGAATCAAGAACAACATACATGTGATAGAGAAGAAGACGTTTAGGGTTTGTAAACAAAAATAATGGCAGTCAGAGAAAAAAGTAAACTCATACCATAAAACAAAATTAATAACATTACCTAGTGTTTGCGATCTTGGTGATGTTGGTATTGAGTATTTAGGAATCGCCATGGAAGAATCGACATAGAAATCAAACCGCATGTAGACATTGAGTATTTAGGGTTTTTGGGATCAAAAACAAACAACAACAATAGGGTTAATACGATTCAAATCAGATAACAAAAAAGAATCAAAGATTAAGTAGGAAGAACATACATGTGATTAAGATTGATGAAACCCCTTCTTGTGCGACAATTGCTTACACCGTCGTTTCTCCAACCCTAAACACCACCATCATTGTCTTCAATACTTCGATCGAAAAGAAACAGAGTTTGTGAGGATTGCGATGAACCGGTGGGAGGATAGGGTATATGATTGCAAAGAAAACAGAAGCAGATTAAGAGCTCAGATTTAGGGTCTGTGAAAATTTGGAACTCTGTGAAGGAAGAAATCGTTAAAAGAAATATATAAAGGATCCGAATATAGGTGAAAGTTGTATTTGGAAAAAAAAAACCCGACCCAAACGCATTCGGATCCCGCCACTTTTTTGATAAAATGGTGATTGTAGAAGCCATTTGAGAATTCCCTCCTAAACTCAACATCAAAACTTGCCACATCAGCAAAAATGGCCAAATTCAAATGCCACCTAGCCCACATCACATCTCATTTATATATATATATATATATATATATATATATATATAGATATATCTTTAGTCTATAATGATTTTGGTAATAATAATAATTGAAAGAATAAATGGGTGAATTTACCAAAATTAAATTGCAAGATTAAATGAGTTAGAAACAAAATTAAAAGGGTTAGTGGTTAGTAGCATGAATAAAATGTTACTGATTATTAGCATGGTTAAAGAAGTTAGCGTGGTTAGTAATGTTATACATATAATAAAGAGTTAGACAATATAAAGTTAGGCATTATAATAATTGATCATGGTTAGTAATGTAAGATGGAATTGACATAATTAAAGGTTAAAAAAACATGTAAAAGAAAACTCAAGATTGGTCCTTATTTTTGGTGATGCACCATGTTTGTTTACCATGGCAAACATTTGGTGACATTCCATAAGTATTTCTCCAAGATGGGGAAGTATGAAAACACAAAGAAAAACAAGAAGAAGAGAAGAATGTGAAAGGAGATGGAACTCACTTTCAAGAGGGAAGAATTCTTTGAGAAATGATAAAGAAAAGTGGTGGAATAAGTGTGGTATTTATAGGTAATGGATTAGGGTTAGAGGTGGTGAAAAAAATATGGAAAGTTGAAAATTGGCCAATTAATATATTTTTTTAGTTTTTGGGCATAATGTCATAGGCTCGTTTGTTTTATGCATTTCTCTTTTGTTATTTGTATAAATTTGAGTTTCCAACATAATTTATAAACATAGTATGACACAATAGTTGATTGACCGGGTCTCGAATATCGAATTTACACAACATAAATCGGTTTTTGAATGATTTAAACGTGTCTTGATGATTATATGAATAACACCTATGTTTGATTGAACAATTATTGAGAGAAGAAAAAAATAAATAAAATGAATTCCATTATGATCATAAGTCTCGGATTACAATGGTTGAATACGAAAAATACAGAAACAAATAATATATAATTGCAGAATGTTACACTTAGGGAGTTAAAGACCTGGTTGGTCCATGTGATTTGCAAATATTGCAGACTTGATCTCAGTGGTTCAATAATTACACACCTAATCCCGATTGTTGTAATTTTTGCACTCGGCTGATTTTTATCAGTAACCTGTGTCAAATTTCTTAGTTAAGTGTGTACGAAATGACTAAATTACCCCTAATCAATTAAAAAAGTGAAAAAAATATAAAGATGGGTGGGGCCACCCTCATCTTCTTCATCCTTCATCTATCTATCTCTCTTACAAAGTTTACAAAATCAACAAAATTTAGATCTCACACCACAAATTACATCAAAATCCACTACAATTTCAAGATATTCAACTAGCAAGTAGCAATCAAACACCAAAAAAACATATATAAATACATTTCCAGGTTAAAGTTTATACGTTTTTTCGGCGGGTTCAAGTGGTGGTGGTTGGGGTGATGTTGGCGGTGGAGGTTGGGGTGGTGGGCTGAAGGTGACAGTGGGGGTCGTGGTGGTGGAGGTGGGTTTAAGGTGACGGTAGAGGTGGTGGTTGTGGTTGTGGTTGTGGTTGTGGTTGTGGGTTGACGGTGAAACTGGAGGTGGAGGTGGTGGTTGGTTTAAGGTGCAGGTGGTGGTGGATTTTAGAGAGAGAAGGGGGGAGAGGAAGAAGATGAGGGAGGCTACCCATTTTTATATCTTTTTTTATTTTTTAATTGGTTACGGGTAATTTAGTCATTTCGCACACACTTAACTAAGAAATTTAACACAGGTTAGTAATAAGGATCACCCGAGTGCAAAAATTACAACCATCGGGATCAAGTGTGTAATTATTGAACCATTGGGACCAAGTTTGCAATATTTGCAAACCACATGGACCAACCAGGCATTTAACTCGAGACTTAGACATTAAGTAATTTCAAAGATATTTGAATTAGTGTAGATTTGAAGTTGTAGACGCCTATCTAGAGTCCGTTCATCATTAAAAAAACCTAAGGATCTGTTTGGTATGAGGTAATAGAATGAATGATAGAATGGAATTGACGAGTTAATGAAATGGACAAAGGAATGAAATGGATTATGACCATTACATGGTGTTGTTTGGTTACCATGTGGAAATGGAATGAATCATTACTTTGTCTAGTTTGGTAGGCAAGAAAAGGCGAAGGAATAAAATCAGCGGGGGTCAGTGACAGAGGGTGGCGCAGCGGTGGTTGGCAAGGGATGGTGGCAGCAGTGGTGGCGGGGGTGGGTGTGTGGCGGTGGCACAAGGTGGCAGGGAAGAGGGTGGCGATGGCGGTAATCCGCAGCGACGGCAGTGGTAGTGGTCGGTGGTGGTGATGAAGAGTGAGAGGGAGAATGAAATGAAAAAAAAAAAAACAAAAGTGGTGGATGCAATGAATTTAAGGTTCTTAGAGAGAATGGAATGGCTCATATAATTGATAATTATTTGGTTAACTTGACCAACCAAATACATATTTTTACATATTCCATATTTTTACATATTCCCTGACAATAGTATTTGATACATATCATACACTACCTAATTATTTTGTTGTAACTTTCCGTACAATTCAAGAATCGTAATGACAAAGTTAGCCTTTTGATTTTGCTCAAAATTGCAAACTGTCACAATCATTGTTGCGATATATAATATAAAAGTTTTCGTGTTGGATTGTTCATAGTAGCACTACGGTATTTAAAATAGGTAGTGAATCAATACCGACCCTGAAACTGAAAATTAAAATACTTCTTTACTTTGTCTCAATCTAGTTATTAGGTTCCCTTCCAAATTATGTTTCATACTTAACTAGATTAATGTTAGATACTACACAATTAATAGAAGCAGTAATTTAGGTACAATTTCACATTGAATAAAAGGAAGAAGGAAATTTAGACATTCGAACGATGCAACAAAAAAATGTTTATGTACGTACGTGTAATACATTGGGTCTACAGCATGACATATATTAAATCATTTGAATATGTGTGTTTATCTTAGTGTATCATCATCAACGTACATTTGCACATAGTAAGAAGTGCACATACATGAAATACCCAAAATTATTATGTGTGCCTGTGTATGCGGACTTAAATTTTCGAGCATCAAACAATATAATTACTTTTTTTTTTTTTTGAAAATTAACTTTTATTAAACCTCAAAACCAAGGCAAGCTATCACCAAGGCGGGAAAAGCAAATCGAAAACCACAAAGTCACAAGAACTTACATCAAATCAAACATACACCACCATCTATCCCAATCCACAACCCCTTGTTTAAACCTATGTTTATACCATAAAAAACTCAAGGACTTGATATCCGCAACCATCTCCACGACATTAGGGTCTTTATTCGAGAATAATTTTTCATTCCTAGCTCTCCACATCCTCCAACAGGCGATTATGATAATCCCATGTATAACCAACTTTCTGTTCCCGGACGCACCACTATAATCGTGCAAATTCACCAAATCTTTGACGTGAAAGATGAAGCTCCCCGGTATCCTGCACCAACTAGTAATCGCATTCCACACACCCGTAAAGATGCAACAACCTGTAAGAATATGCTCGACTGTTTCATCACTACTCTCGCACCAAACACTAGCTTGATTATCCACCAGAATGTTTCTTCGAAGAAGAGACATCTTCGTGGGAAGGCGATCAATAAAAGCGTGCCACATGAATATGTTGCACTTGTTTGGAACCCATTTACTCCATGAAAAAACGAAGCTCTCACTCGAACTCTGTTGTCCATGCATCCAGTTCTTCACATAAGCAACCGAAAAGCCATCGGCTCGACCATCCGACCAACACCACCTATCCTGGCTATCATCCATAATAACCTGCATCAAGAGAGCTTCCAAAGCCTGCTTCGAATCCAGCTCTGCATCAGAAGCGGGCGCACGCAACCATTCCCAACAAAAAAAAATCGAGTATCTCCTTCGATACTCAACCGACCAGAAACAACAATCCGTTTATTTTTTCGAGCGCAAACAAAGTTAGAAACGTCTCCTTTAAAGGTTCCGCCCCCAACCATGTATCTAACCAAAATCTTATTAGTCTCCCATTGCCAACTTTCCCCTTAATCATTCTATTAATACCAACACCTTCAACCGAGTATTTATTCCAAAAAGTCACGCAATTCTTCCAAACACCCGATATAGATGTATTAACCGGAGCTAACCCCCAGCCACGGCTTGACCCATGAATCGAAACTATCACTTTACGCCACATAGCTTGTGTATCATTGAGAAACCTCCATAACCATTTAGCAATCAACGCATTGTTGTTTATTTCCAACTTTGCAATTCCCAACCCTCCATGTCGTATACTTTTTGTGACAATATCCCACGACACCCAACTTAATTTTTTCACTTCGTCTGACCCACCCCACAAAAACCGCCTCATTAATCCTTCCAAAGTTTGTATTACTTTCTTAGGCGCCTTAAAAAGGGAAAAATAATATGTTGGTAAACTGTCAAGAACGGATTTTATTAACGTCAACCGGCCGGCTATAGACAAAGTATTTGCTCTCCATTTTGATAGCCTCTTCTTGAAAGTAGTCACCACCGGATCCCAATTCGATATCCTATTCATATTTGCCCCGACCTTGATACCCAAATACATGAACGGAATAGCTCCTGGTTTGCATCCTAATGATTCGGCCTCGACCATAACATCCTCATTATCAACCCCCACACCATACAAAACCGACTTATGAAGGTTGATTTTTAAACCGGAACATAAATAAAAGATTCTAAGAATCCTCTTCATGTTCAAAAAATTAAAAGTAGACCATTCCCCCATCAAAATCGCATCGTCTGCATAGAATAGATGCGATATAACCGGACCATCATTAAGTAACCGCAAAGCATCAAACGCTCCTATATGACACGCCTTTTTCATCAAACCCGAAAACGCCTCCATCAAAATAATGAATAAAAAAGGCGATATCGGATCTCCCTGCAGTATACCTTTTTGACACCCAAACTCAAAAGTAGGCGACCCGTTCACCAAAACCGCAGATCTAGTCGACACTAAAATGCCACGTATCCATTCACACCACAAAGGAGGAAAATCCATTTGTTGCATGACCGATAATAAGAACTCCCAATTCACGTTATCGTAAGCCTTATCAAAGTCAATTTTGAATAAAAACATCTTTTTTCTCGCTTTTTTGCCCAAGCAAGCACCTCGTTAATCGTCAGTGGACCATCTAGAATATACCTCCCCGTTAAAAACGCCGACTGGTGCTCCGAGAAAACTTTACCCATGACCACCTTTAACCGATTCGCCAACACTTTTGAAACCACTTTACTAATGCACCCTATAAGATTAATCGGACAGAAATCCCCAAGAACAGACGAATCACTAACCTTCGGAATCAACGTAATGAAAGAGGATGCCACTCCTGTGCTAAACCGACCGCTACAATGAAAATGGTTCATCACATCCAAAAAATCTTTCTCGAATATCTCCCAAAAGGTCCGAATGAACCGGAAATTAAAACCGTCTGGGCCTGGCGCTTTATCTGCTCCACAATCAAAAACCGTACGCTTAACCTCTTGAGCCGAAAAATCTTTAATGAGATTATCTGCTTCCTGCACCTGTAACTTCTTCAACCCGAAACACACCAGCTTCGGTCTACGCCGCATAGTCTCCTTAAACTTGTCTCGAAAAAAACTAAAGACTTCCCGTTTAATAACATATGGCTTCGATTCCCAAACCCCATTAACCATTAGACCCGGAAAATAATTAGCCGCCTTTCGTTTGTTTATACAACCATGAAAATACCTCGTGTTATCATCCCCATACGACGCCCAATTACTTCTCGCTTTCTGTTTCAAGTCACTTTGCTAGAAATCCTCAAGTTCCCGAAATCGCCTTTTAATCTCTTCCAAAGACCATACCTCATCCTCCGATAATTGGCGAACTTCCATAGCTTTATCTAGATCACAAAGCTCCTGTTCCAAAACTCTTTTTTCCTCCATTTCCTTAGATTTACACTCGGCCGCCCATGAAACAATATGATAACGAAGCCATTTAAATTTCATTGATAATTTTGTATCTGGTTCACCCACAAAGTCTCCTGCATCAATCGTATTTTTCACCATATCCCCGAAATCATCACGTATAAGCCAAGAATTGTAGAATTTAAATGGTTTAGGACCAAAATTCCTCAACACCGTCTTCAAGAGTAATGGACTATGATCCGAAATATTCCTCTCCAACGCTAAATACTCAGCGCTCGGCCATTCCATGAAAAAATTCTAATTGACAAAAATTCTATCAATTCTACTCATTTTATTACCTGCTACGAATGTAAATCGCCTACCTTTCAAATAATACTCATGCAGATTCGTATCATCACTGAACCCATTAAACTCATTAGCATCTGCCGCCACATAAATAGAATTCCGCCTATCACTTTCACACCGAACAGAATTAAAATCCCCCGCCACCATCCACATCCCCTCTCCCTCCCCAACTAGACCGCCAACCTTCGCCCACAACACCCTTTTATCTACCAAATTATGCGGAGCATACACATTAAGCACGTAGCACATAACACCACTACCTTTTACCTTACCCGAAACAAGTAAACAGTTACATGACTTAACAAACGCTTCCATGTTGAAAAATTTTGGATCCCAGATAGAAAGCAAACCTCCCGATCTTCCCCTCGAATGAACCCAATCATAAGAAAAATCTCCATTACCCCATAAACGCCCTAAGTCCACCGAATCCAAAGAAACAAATTGCGTCTCCTGGATCATAAGAATACCCACCTCATGTTTCGCACGAATACCACGAATCCAATCCGCTTTACTATGACTCCCTAACCCACGTATATTCCATGATAAAACATTCATATCTGACCTTGTTGATAACCCTCTTGTCTCAAAACCTCCTAAACATTGGGAACAAAATTGTTTAAATCCTCCACCCCAAGAGCACGACTCAAGTCCACTGTTTCTAGGGCTTCATTTGCATTTGAATAATTATCCAAAGGAACATTCACATTTTCGGAGCTATTAAAGTTTTGAACATGCATATTCTGCTCCACATTAACCCCATCCTTATCCATCACCATATCCATATTTTTGTTTGAATCCGGAGTCACAAAGGACCTGCTTGACTCCGACACCTCGTTATTACACTGATCCGAATTCGACGACATTAATCCAATGAGCTTATCCAAACCGAACATGTCGCTTTCATCCCTTAGACGTTTCTTAGGTCGTTCATAAGAGCCACTAGATTCGCCCCTACTTTTAGAAAACGATTTCCTTCGATACTTCTTCTGAGCCACCGAGTTAACGATCCTCACACCCGAGCCACCGTTAGTCAATCCATCCCCGAAATTCTCCTGATTACCCCCGGATCTACTCCCATCGGAATTCACCTCATTATACTTTAACCAGTGATCTCTAATTTCACCCGGCTCCAAATCATGCATATTTCCATTCGATCTCTCCTCAATATTATTGTCCTGAGAAGCCATCATCCTAACGTCCTCCTGATCGCTATTAACCGTACTTTCATCGAAGTCTTCCACGCAATTTGATATCCATTCCCCCACATCTTCGTCAATCCACACCTTAAAAGTCATTCCTCTCCAGCTAATGTCAACACGGTCCGCAATTCTACTACGACTTTTGCATAAAACACCAATATACGCATACGAAAAATCTTTATCATCAGTCGACATACTCGCCACTCAAACACCTGATCTAGTGCAAGTTGAACAGGAACACCATGCACTTGAAGCCATGCTAAACGCTCCTCCACACCTCCCGTAGAACCATCCCACCAATACAAATCTTCGAACCAAGTCGACCACATGATCTTCTCAGCTTGAAAACTCTCAGCATCATCTCTACTGGAGAACACTAACACCACCGAAAATCCTCCCAAATATCTAATACACACCGAGGCCCATCCGCGATTCTTAATCATCATCTTCAAAAAGGTGAGAGTATTGAAATCCACCACTTTACCCACTAAGGTCACCCCATGCCATTGAACAAAGCCTTCTACATTATCATCCACCTTTATGACATCTACCTTATTCCGATTAAGCACCGAATCTAAAAACGATCGCCCTCCTCCCACATCAAAGCTACTAGTTCCTCTATCAACCTTAGAACTCGACCCCTCGTTTGATCCCCCTACATTAGGGTTTGCATGGTTTACATGATTATTCATCTTAGTCTTACCCTTTGAATCATCCCTGGATCTTTCAATCACATTCCCATCTACGAACCTAGCAACCGCTATAAAGAGTTTATACGATCCAATCCAAACATCACCCATGTCGGCCACCAACCTTTGCACATCTTTGACATCCCTAAACGACACAAAAGCAAATCGCTTCCCCCATCTATCCAGTTTTCTGGCGATATACGAACCCTCATACAAACCAAAACCACGGAAAACCTCTTTAAGATCCAAAGATGAACACTTTGGAGGGATATTCGATACGAAAACCTTCGAGATTGCCTTCTTGTTGTTGTCGTCTAGATGCTTCTCCTTCCTGCCTTTCTTTGTCATGACATCCTGCCACTCTTCTTCCGATCGCTGTCGAGAGTCCTCCGACATTTTCGGAGGTATTAGGTTTTTTACCCGACAATTCTTTAACCGGGAAAATAGATATATAATTACTTATTTAAGGACCGAATTCCATTTAATGAGTGTAATTAAATAAAATCAATTAAAAAGAGAGGTAATGTATGGAAGATTGAACATGTATAGAAGTTAATAAAACAACATCAGAAGGTGTTGGCTCCTAATATATGAATCAATAACTAGTGCAAGTGGTGAAAGACATGACTTTATGAACTATCCTATGCTGAGAGACACATTTCACTTTACGATAGTTGTCACTTAGCCATTCTCGGTGTAGGATTAGTAAATTATGTGGTGTTTTATTGTGGTTTGTGTCTCGTCCAAGTTAATCCAGAGATGAATTTGTGGTTTGTGTCTCGTCCAAATAAGGTTAATTTTCTTTCTTTCTCGATAAACTGGTGCATCGATCCTGCAAAACAATCAACACACCGTGAAGCTCGTTACAAGGAGAAGAATAGGAGGGTTCTCCTTGTAACCACCCTCCGGCATGAGAATAAGAACTTGTTTTGAGGATAAAAGTGTATGTATTAAGTGAGAGAGCAACATTGTCGTCCTTAAACCTATAGATGAAGTTCTCTATTTATAGCCGAAGAGGGTTGTGAAGGAGGTGGGTTGATGCGCCTTGGGCCTGAAGTCGACAACAAGGAATATCCTCTTTGTCTCTTGGAGCACGACCGTTAGTGCTTGCAGGCGAAATGGTAGTTGGCATACGCTGAATGGATCCACGTGGCCTGGTAGTTGTACTTGTTGTCTGCTCTATCATCAGCAATTCAGTGGAGATCATGGAGTGGTCAGCGCACGGTGATTGGTGACACGTATCCGTCCTTGTGTCCCTTCTGTCTCCTGCACGATCGCTCATCGCGCAACATTGCTGGACACAGCCTGTCGTGCGCCTATTCGTCGTCGGCTCTGACCATCGTACTATTTGTACCATCCAACGTTGTCTTGCCGACGCAGGGGATGTCCGCGCTTCCAAGGCTTGCGCCAAGTTAGTTTGCAGAGAAACTTAGTGTTGGAATTTGTTTATTCTGTGTATGGTCTCGCGCGCGACCTAAGGTTGTCTCGTATAGTCGGCGCATGATAGGGACCATACCCCTTCAGTTTAACTATACTTTCAAAGGTTCTCCATGTTCTAACTATCTCAAAGGACAAATGGTGTAAAATGTTTCAAAGAATTGTTGAAGATGGATTGGTTGGACATGTTTGGGTCATGGGTTAGGATGAGTTTTTTAAGAAAAAGGTTAGGATGAGTATAGGTTAAAATGAGTTTGGTTAGGATGAGTTTTTTAAGAAAAATGTTAGGATGTGTATGGGTTATGATGAGTTTGGGCAATATTAAAGGCTAAGGGGCTGTTTGGTAGCCTCTGAATGGTCATTAAGAGGCTACCTCTTAATGGAACCATTAAGAATTTTAGTATTTTACCAATGAGAAGGTAGAAGAATGTGACATGTGATGATTTACCATTCAGAGGTTACCTCTTAACCATTCAGACTTGAGGTTACCTCTTATTCATTCAGAGGTTTTAAACTATTAAGAGGTAGCATCTGAATGGTCATTAAGAGGCTACCAAACAGCCCCTAAGATGAGTTTGGTTAAATATCGGTTTGACTTTCGATAATGAATGACAAATAATAAAACATAAAAAGTTAATTAAAACAAAAAAAAAAATTGTAAATTTAAAAATTAAAAAAAAAACAAAAAATAAATAAAAAATTCAGAAAAATAAAAAAACCAGAAAACTAAAAAAACAAATAAACTTTTTAAAAAAAAATGTAAAAAATAAAATGTTAATAAAATAAAAAAAATCAGAAAAAAGTAAAAAATTTTAAAAAATCCAAAAATTTAAAGAAAGTAAAAATCCCAAAAAAAATCAGATTAAGAAAAAAAATCAGAAAAAACTAAAATATTTTAAAGAGTTGTAAGAAATAAAAAATGTTAAAAAATAAAAAGAAGAAAAAAATAAAAAATAAATTTTTTTTTGGGTATTTTGATTTTTCAAACTTTATTATGTTTCTAAGTTTTTTCTGATTTTTTTGATTCTTTTAACATTTTTTTACTTAAAATTATTTATTTATTTTTTATTTTTTTATTTTTCAGATTTTATTTATTTTTCTTAATTTTTGGTCTTTTGGGATTTTTAATAATTTTTTTAAATTGTTTTTTTGGATTTCTTTTAGTTTTTACTTTTTTCTTTAGTTTTATTTTATTTTTTACATTTTTTTAAAATTTTTAGTTGTTTTTTATTTTTCTAAATTTTTTGATTTTTTTTTTTTTGGGATTTTTACTTTGTTTTATTTTTTGTATTTTTTTTAGTTTTTTCTTTTTTTATTTTGTTAATGTCTCTTTATTTTTTACATTTAAAAAAATGTTTTTTTTTGCATTTTTTTTATTTTTTAGGTTTTCTGATTTTTTTAATATTTTAGATTTTTTTTTTAGTTTTTTTTATTTTTTTTGCTTTTTTTTTAAGTCAACGTTTACGAACACTCGAACAGGATGAAGAATCTGAATGTGATTCTCTTTTTAGAGTTACCCATTTACCCAGCTTAATACCTATTCTGACCCACGAATTATTTTAAATATATATCTTACAATACATCCTGAATTATTTCCCTACTCATCCTGATTTATCCTCATTTTTAAAATGACAAAAAATTACCAAAAATACCCAAATGGGTTTCTATTGCCAGGCCTGCTGCATGATACCCGTACTGAGACTTTTTTGGCTTACCATGTGACAAGGGCACAACTACTATATGGGTTATCCCCTAGGCACACATTATGCTTGACACACAGAACCACACACACAACTATCCAGTCTAACGAGCATGCCTAGGAGAAGCTCCATCACTTCCTTACAATGAAAAGATCGGTTAAAACTTAATACCACATTCCTTGCAATGAAAAGATCAGTTAAAACTTAATACCACATTTCTTAAGTTTCGAACCATGTTACACATTAGCACGCTGACCATATTATTATTGTTTACACTTTCTCGTCATATGGTGACTCAAAACATGTTGCTTCGAGAATAATAAGGTAGCGTCCGATGTTAGCAACACAATGCTACATTGACGACCTATAATACTTGATAGGACCACATGTTTTCTGATAGAAGAAGCAAATGGTGAGAAGTAAGTAAATAATTACCTTACTAGGGTTTATATACTTTGTCAAAATAGGTTGGTACGAACATCTACTAAAGTTCTTAGTGCGGGTCTTATCCACCACTTAACAAGTAATACAATTTGGACTGTGCTTATACTTTTAAATATTTTACGGTTGATTTATTGCTTATGTTGTGTTTTTATGAAAAGATACAAGTTGTCGATTATCTTAAGGTTCCAATGGGTTGTGTGTTTGATATTTATTTGTTTTGTGTTATGTTTGAACTTATCTTAAAGTTCTAATGGTTTGTGTGTTTGATATTTATTTGTTTTGTGTTATGTTTGAACTTATCTTAAAGTTCTAATGGTTTGTGTGTTTGATATTTATTTGTTTTGTGTTATGTTTGAACTTTATATGTTATTCACTATTTGTTTAAATTTTAATTTGTTCTACGCCTTTCTGTTGTGATACATTTAAACTTTTTCCGTTATTGGATTATTTTTCCCTTATTTATATATTTTTTATTTAAAAGGACATTAAGCCCAAACATTGAAACTAAAGCAAAATTGAATTCTTTGGTTTAGTTTACTTTCAGTTTTTAACTATTTATTTTAATTTAGAGACTCCAAATCTTTAAAAAAAAAATTGATTATGTTGTTGATTACGATTTAGCCTAAAAACCATTAAAACAAAAAACATATCTACACCATGAGTTGATATCTTATTTGTTGAAAGAGAGAGAGGGGGGAGCAAGAGAGGTGTTTGGTATTGATTACCGGAAAATAAATTAGGAAACAAAATGCTGTTTGGGATTTTATTTATTATTTAGTGTCTGCCTAAGCCAATTTTTGGATGTTACAAAAGCTAAATATTTGACACCTTACTACAGTTTTTCTAGTGATATGTTTAAAAGATAAATCAGTTTTTATATAATAAAGTAGATAATTTTTTTGAAAGATAAGGAACGACATGCCAACCACCGTGACACCGACGCTGTGGCCAAGGTCGACTACTCGACCGCCGCCAGCTCCTTGGCTCTCCCTAGATGCGCGGAAACCTGACCTCCACCCGACTGAAGGCACGCAAGTGAAATAATCGGTAAAACCTTGCCTCTCATCCAAGTCGAACCAGCGCCACTGGTATTCGCTCTTCACATGGATGCCGCAGAAAATAATGAGTGGGAATCAAACCTAGATCACAAGGAACACCAATTATTTCTCCAATCACTCCATCACTACTTCAGTAAAGTATATCTTTTAATCCTTAAAGAAAATATATGTTATGAAATTGAATATTTTAAGTTAATATTTTTAATAACATTGGTATAAAATTGTTGCATCTTTTTTTCACTTTCATTAAACAATATCGTTGGAAAGCAAGAATGGAGATACGTATGAAAAAGGAATTCCATTCATATATCTTCTTATCTTCAAGCAACCAGGGCTGGGGTATGTTGTAGGCCAATCCAATTTCAAATATATTATCATGCAAGTGTAATGATATATCCACTATAGCAAAATTAATATTTTTTTAAACATAAATTATTAAACCTCTAAAGAGATGTAAGCAATGTTTGGAATTATATCCCTTTTTATTGGAGGTTGAAATTGATTAGCCTTAAAGAACTAATGTTGTTTTATTGGAGGTTGAAATTGAGTAACCTTACAGAATTAATGTTTTTTTAACGGCCAATAGAATCAATTTCAAGCATTTTCAAGATATTCACTAGACCAAACGGAGTACTCCGAAAGTAACCTGAGTCCACCATCAATTTCGGAGAAAACCTGGTAACCCACCCACCCATAGGCACGACAGTGAAATTACTAGTAAAACTCGTATGGCTCAAGGATCAAACCCAAGTTTACCTAGGTCTTCTATCATTGCCCACCAGTGTCACACTCCGCACCAAGTGGGAGTTAAACTTATATCTCCCAAGAAAAGTGCAAGCATTTCACCACTTGACTACATATCATTGACCTTAGAACTATTGTTATATTTCCTATACTTACATTTACCAAATGGGGGAATAGTGCCAGGCAGCTACCTGGCACTCTCCCATTGAACCAACCGGTTTACTATTTTTTAACCATTTTAAAATTACGTTTAAACTCCTGTTTAAAATTACCATTTTGCCTCTAGCTCAAAATAAAATTACGCTTTTGTCCTCATCTCAAAATTACGATTTTGCCCTCAATGCAAAATTACGATTTTGCCTGGCATTCCTCCATTGGACCAACCAGTTTATTATTTTATATACATTTTAAAATAACGTTTTTGCCCCCAGCTCAAAATAAAATTACTCTTTTTCCCCCAGCTCAAAATTACGATTTTTCCCTCGATTCAAAATAAAATTGTGGTTTTGCCCTCAGCTCAGAATAACCTTTTCGCCCCCCCCCCCCCCCAATTCGAAATCAAATTATGTTTTTGCCCCCAGCTAAAAATTACGATTTTGCCCTCTGTTCAAAAATGTGATTTTTCCCCGTTTAAAAAAATATGATTTCGCCCTCAATTCAAAATTACGTTTTTTCCTCAGTTCAAAATAAAATTATGCTTTTGCTCCCAACTCAAAATTACGATTTTGCCCTCGGTTCAAAATAAAATTGTGGTTTTGCCTCTAGTTTAAAATTACGATTGTGCCCTTAGTTCAAATTTATATTACGCTGTTACCCCAAGTTCAAAATTACGAATTTGCCCCTGTGAAAATTTACAATTTTGCCCCTGGTTCAAATTTACAGTAATGCCATTACTTTAGCTTTTGGCAAATTACACTTTTACCCCAGTCAAAAAATACAAATTTTCCTCAGTTAAAAATTACAATATTGCCATCGTTTTAGTTTTTTGCCAAAACTATAAAAATGTTTCGTTTTAATTGGTTGACTCGAATTAATTGTTTTTCGTGTCAATGAGCTGCCTAACACTCGCTCATTATTCGGCCATCGCCCGCAACGAGGGCGAGCCATCCACTAGTGTACTACATACTTTAACCCAAATCACCACGTGTCTAGTACTATCTAACCAAGACATAAGGCTTGTTTATCTAAATCGCTAAAAATAGTTGGCGGATTGTAAACAGGGTTTGGGATTGGAGTCGAGATGTGAACAAACTAAATTGGTTGTAAATGATTTGTAATATAGGTGTGAACGGGTTGACGGGTTGAGGTTATAGATTATGTATTTTTATTTGTTTAACTGTAACTTTAAATGATTAAACATGTCAATATCAACGTAACCCACTTAATTTTAAACACGTCAATCCAAACACGACCTGTTTATTAAACAAGTTATATATGACATAACCCAAAACCCGATTAATTTCATATCATGTTTGTATTTTGTCAAAAATTGCAAATCTAGCCGCCCAAAAATTCATTTAATTAAATAAGTTGTTAAATAAAGTGATAACACAAAGAAAATTATTTAATTAAATGAGGTGATGCAAAAATGATATAAGAAAGACATTGTTGGACTCTGTAGATGGTTGCCACGTTAGCATTGTGATGCCATGCTCTACTCTCCTTTATTAGATAAAGGAGATGTGTCTTGCTATAAAAAAAACCAAGTGTGTCGCTCATGCTTCAGTTTATATGATTACCTTTTTATGGTTGTCTGGCGAACCCAACCCCGTAAAGGTGGGTCCACCTCTTATCACACAAGTTATATTGATCAACTAATTATCGATGACCAATCCATATCTAGTGATGAACAAGTTTAACTACCCATTCTAAGATCATTTTTTAAAGGTTTTCAACTAGCTACGGAAATCGAATTTCCCTTGTAGACATCAGGGGCTAAGCCACAGCCCCATGGAGCTCCCACTTCCTATATTCAGATATTCCTATTGTTAGAATCTGACTTCGAACATATGTACTCTTTTTAAAAAATATTTTTTATTGATTGCGCACAAATGGTAAAATTAGCAAATAAAACACTATACATCACCACATAGCAAAAATCTTCTTTATTAGACCGCTGGAATGCTTGATCACGCCCCATAGCGTCTGGCCACACCGCTAGGGCCGGCACTATGGGTTGGTTTTGTTATCTCCGCGCGAAGTACATAACGTTGCACAATGTTCCTCCTCCACTCACACACACATATATATACATACATATGTATGTATAATTGAAGGGGTTATATAACCCCATACCACTACGCCCACTTAATATAAAGCCTCATAAAACCCCCATCTTTCACTTTTCGTCAGTTGTCGCATAACGCCCCCTAAGAGGCTTTGTGAGTACACATGTTCTTATAATACGCCGTGTACAAATTATCTTTGTTTATATCAATAAATGATTAATATCTCATCATTCATTTATTAAGATTTGTTTTTATTGATACTTGTTTGGCTATCATTTCTATTCGAAATTTTGGTGTTGATTGAAATTGTTGTGTTGGGACCTATATAAATAGTTGGAAAGAGATGCATTAATTGGAAAACAGTACAAAGAAGAGTAATAACGTGAGGTACAAGGGAATGAACATAGCGTACATTTGTTTTTAAATTAAAAATCGTATAAACATATATAAGTGGGGGATGCTTTAGTTTAACTTTATTATCTTCAAATAATGATTTTTAATTTATCAGTAAACGACGAATAAATTGAACAAATAATTATTTTCATGATCTAATTAAGTGCATTACGTCTTCCATTTTGTAATTTTTGATGACTCAACCATTTGGTAATAGTTGTTTAGGATGGATCAAAAAATTCATTTTATGATACATTATTTAGTTTTTTTTTTTGAAAAAAGATATCTTAAATGATCGCAAGAAAACAGTGATATTATTCTATCATACATTAATTTCAGTATGTTATGGATCCCGTGTATTACACGGGTTGAATAAATAAAATATCTTACGTAAGTAAAAGACTATAAAAAATGCTTAAGACCACCTATACCTATAATCAGAAAAAAAAAATCAATTTCTTTGAAATTTGAAAAAAAAAAATTAATACAACTTAAGATGATAATATCTCATAAATAATTATTTATATTTATCAATATATACATAAGTTAAAGTTTACAATTTAGACAATTTGAATTATGAATAATTTAAAATGGAAAGCTACACATGATAAATCTGCTAATACGCTTAAATCTTGATATTAGCCACAACAATAATTTAAAATGAAAAGCTACACATTATAAATCTTCTAGTACGTCTATATCTTAATATTAGCCAGGCAAATATTTCATTAATGAGTTTCACTTTGTTATCATGTTTTGTTTTTTTGTACAAGGAATAGTAAAATTTATTTTTTAAGTTATCACAATATTTTTATATTAAGGTTTAAGGATTGTATTCCACTGGTTTTTTCTTTAGGTTGCTATACCTGTCACACCCCGACCACGTAAAACAACAAAACGTGGCGGAAACGTCGGGGAGTGTTGTAACAGAATCATTGTTTCACAACCATGGATTAAATAATTTCGTTTTATTGAACTCATTGTTTATAACAAATCAAATAATACAATTATTATCTTTCAAGTTTTAAAGTCGCTAAGGCACGAGTCCATCCTATGTATAGCATGCATCAATAATCATCACATAGCAGAACCTGAAACATGTGTAAAAATAGGTACGTCAGCATAAAAATGCCTGTGAGATACATAGGTTTTATTTATGCATGGTTCATGACTTATAAGTTTAAAAGAATATTTTAATAAAAAGTAGTCATGAACCTAAAAATGTTTTCTTTATAAAAATCATGTGAAAACTTATGAGAAATTTGATGATATAAAATAATGATGCATAATAAATAATCAAGTAAAATGAGTTTATAAAATAATGTTTTGAATAAAATGTTTGTAGTATATATATAAAAATATACTTTGGTTTTAAGAAAGTCGATTAGGTAATATATCAAAATACATTTCGGTTCCAAAATCGTTAAACAAATAGTATATTAAATATACTTTGGTTGTCAAAACAGTCGTTTTTGATAGTATATCAAAAGTATACTTTGGATTTATGTATAACATATTTAACTATGTTTTGGTTGTTAACAAAATATATGTTGTTTTGTACAATATCACACATGAGAGTATATCAAACTATACTTTTGGGAGTATAATAAAATATACAATAAAAATGTGATTTAAGAATTCAATCAGACCTAGTGCATCAAAATACACCTTTGAGACTATAGGGATACCACAAAGGCAATCTCTATTTGGATGGAGAAAAAAATTGGTTTCAGACATTCCATGACAACAGGAATGGGGTGTCAAATCCTATAGATTTATATCATACTACCAATCGGTCTGGTGAACAAAATATGTACTATCCAACAATTAATTTTATAATCTTTGAAAAATCAGTGTTTAGATCATAAATAATCATTTGGTTTGTCAAAAGATAGGTACTAATATGTATAATCAATTATACTTTGAAATCGTGAACATAATAAATAGGTACACATGGTTCACCCCAAAATATTGAAAACAGTAAAAGAGGGGACTATGTACTCATTTGAGGGTGCTTAGAAGTCTTGAACAACAACCAAGCAAAGCTAGAGGGAGTATGGAATCAAACGGCACCTACTATAGGTAACTATGTTAATAAACGGCTCCTAAATCGGGAGATAGGATAGAATGATGTTCTATAAATCAAATGAGTAATTGAACTCATATGGTATGATTTAATAGAGGTAACATCCTGATTTGGAAGTCTACCTAAGTGCTTTTGACCCGTTTCGACCCATTATGGTAGTATAAACTACTATAATGCGTCGTTTGCGCAAAACTATGTTCGGATGGTTATCTATTAGCTATGTCAAGTCTTACATGCCCAATTATACCTAAACATGTTACTAAATCAGATTAGATGTCAAAAATATGTTCACATATGCACATTATGGATTTATGCTTCAAAAGGGTATTTTGGTCATTTTCTATGGGCATACAAGCTAACTAGCAAATGACTAACCAATCCTAAGTGATCATAAAGTATAACCTCAGTGGTTATTCCCTATGCAGCTATGATCACCAATCATGCTTGGTCGGACCTTAATGATCGACCAAACGGGTCGGGTTCGAAAGTCTAAGCGGTTGTCTAGACCGCTTAACTTACGACCCTAAACAAGCACTAAACTAATAGTGACGAGTTAAACATGTCAAAACATGTTTAACCTACTTAGAAAACTGATTTGGTATCAAAACAATGGGTTTTGATACCCGAAAATAGTTCCGTTGCAAAATGCATGCTAAAACGCATTTTGACCGAAACTTTGACTCGTCACTAAGCCTAGTTGATGTGGTAATCAGTAGCTATA
Organism: Helianthus tuberosus; assembly: GCA_030545235.1. NCBI lineage: Eukaryota > Viridiplantae > Streptophyta > Magnoliopsida > Asterales > Asteraceae > Helianthus > Helianthus tuberosus. Next base: position 15,263,003 of record CM060430.1, on the reverse strand, counting down.
ATCACTAAGGATTATAACCATCGTGATTACAATCACGTTGCAAAGTTCAATTGAACTTTGACTTGACCAATTGATGGTCAAAACCGAAAGTCAAACTGTTGGCCAAACTGTTTGACTTTCTGCACTAACATAAGTAAAAGAATGAAAGAATGCTCACTAAAGGTCCTTGCTATCTTTTCTACAAAGAACAAGCTTCCCAAATCAGATGAGAGAGCTCTCAAAGCAGATGTAGAGAAGATAAGAAGGGAATGAGCAATGGATGAATGAAAGTGCTTGGCTATTTATACTTGTTGCAAGATCATAGGATCATTACACATGTTTGTGTGGTCTCCAAGCATTAAATCTCATCCATACAAGTTTTATGAGCAGCTTAGAAGCTTTGGAGAGGTGGTAACTTGGCTACCACACAAAGAAATTGCATAAACAGCCCCTGAATTATCAAACAGAATGCTGAAACTGATTTTCTGTTGCTGGACACCTCACACGGCCCGCGTGAGTTATGGGGAGGGGGTTACGCGGCCCGCCTGGGCTCCCCAGTTCAGCATAAGTTTCTAGTTTGGCAGTTTAGGCCCCTGCACTTGTATTAAGCTCATTTCAGCCCCTTTTGACCCCCGTTAAGCCATTTTCAAGGCTCTACAAGGTCAATAAAGTTTAGAGGACTCAAAATGTGCTCGGAGAACTCTCGGATGTCGGCTCGTTTGGTCGTACGGTCGCGTTGTTCCTTAAATTACGACGAAACTCAAACGGACGCGAAAACGAACCAAATTAAGCGACGAATGATATTTTTGCATGCCGATCACTAAAATAAAAATATTTTAGTGTGTACAAAAATTTTGGATGTCCAGATGTGGTCAGAACGTAAGATATGCGCGAAAATGCAAACTTACGCCGTTTTTGACACTTTTAGTCCCTGTAAGATCAAATAAGCATATTTTCATACACCGAACCACTCAAAGCTTATTTCTAAGCTATGTTTAGGTTATTTATGGTATGTTTATATTATGATCATGTTCCGGACTGTACGTTGCCTTGCGAAACGGCAGACTTTTGCAAGTTGACGCAAATAGTCCCTGTGAGTGAATAAACTTGATTTCGCCACACCAAACCTTCCAAAACTTATTTCTAAGTTATGTAAAGGTTATTTAAGGTATGCTAAGCCTGTTTCACCATTCTGGAGTGTTTGTTGCTTTAAACTGGTTATATTTATGCATTAGATCGCGTATAACCTTCCAGAAAGCGATTTAAAGCTCGAAATCGAACAAGAGTTGATATGTGCAAACGATACACATATTTACACAAATCCCAAGTATGAAATACAATATTTCATTGGTTTGGTATTTGTATGATGGTTGGAGTGACGCAGGTGTCACAGTCTCCCCTACTTTAGGAAATTTCGTCCCGAAATTTAATTTTAGAGGAAACCTGTGAAGACAACTATGATTGTTTCGCTTTCAAATGAATCCTTCAAACCCTAAGTAAGCTCTGGGTCATGTTTGGATTCTTAGCGAAATTGTCAAATATCAAAGTGGAGTCCTTGTAGTAACAAAACATGGAGTTTCGAACTACGGACAGAAGAACGTTTCTTATGAAGACTATCATAGGAAACTTGTGTGTGCTTGAAATCAGTGTCGGAGAGTGTAAGATAAAATGACATTGGTCAAAGTCCAGGACTTCTGGTAACTTAAATAATGCTACGTTCGCAATGTAATAAGGAACACTTATATATAGGAAGTACCAGCGGCGTATCCACCATGCTCCTTTCTACATTGTTCTCGTTTCGTTATTCTCATCACAATAGGTCTTAACACATGACAAAATCTGCTGTGGTTTCTGTGCATTGAATTCCATAATTATGTATGCATCCATAATTATGTAATTCCTTGCACAGTCCGCAACTCCGCACAGTTCATTTCATAATGTGTAGGGGAAAAATCAATCGGATAAACATGAAGTGTCTTGACTAGACCACCCAAAGGATATTTTTAATTAGATCAACGAACAATCTTTTTAATTAGATCAACACATGATCTTTTAAACTAGACCGTCGTACGATCTCCTTAAATTGACCACTTAAGGGATCTTTTTAGCTATATCATCACATGATATTTTTAACCAGATTTTTAAATCAATCTGTTTGACCAGATCACTCAAGGGGTCCAATTATAGAATAGTACTTTATAATCAAAGGGACTTAACTACGACGTAGAAGTCCATTATGGATTTAAGATAGTACCTTTTGATATCCTACTATGAATCCTTCATATAGAGATATGGAAGATTCTATGAGGATTTGGATAAATCACATAAAATCATGAAAGATAGAAGAAAACACATAAACACATAATCACATAATTGTTTATTTTGATCTTCATTTTGTTAATTTTATTGTTAATTGAGCACACGAGTATTCAAAGCACAATAGGAATCCAATCCATGAATTCCGTTTGGCACTTTAAATATTTTCAAGAATCTAACTATGAAGATAGGAAGATCTTAATAGAGATTTGACTTTGTTTCTTAAAAAGAAACAAGTACTTAAGATTTTGGGGAGATCACAAGTGATCATAAAATGACAGAACCACACGAGTAGTTTGTCTTAGTGTCGGCATCGAAGGGTTGGATCAAACATTCACACAATCGTATCAGTTTTGTAAAATAAAATTGAAACATCAAATTTTATTTATATAACAACTGAATTGTTCCAACGTTAAAAGATAACAGACAAAGAAATACAAAAGACTAATTGTTCACTGCTGCATCGTTGTTCGCGTTTGCCTCATTTATGTTAAACACTCGTCCACGCGCTGGATTTGCGTTAACAAGTCTTGGGCAATTGTTTCTGTAGTGAGTAAGGTCACCATAGTTATAACATGACCCCGGTGGGAATCGTGCTTGAACAGCAGCAGGATTTGCATAACGGTAGGTATCGACCAAATGTCCCAATCTTCCATAGTGGGTACATTTGTGACACTGCTCTTGCTCCAGATGATGACGGTTACATTTGTTGCACAAAGGTGCGGTACCAACATAATGTTTCCTCTTACGAGGTTGTGCTAGTTGGTTTGGTGCAACCTGGTCGTTCTGAGCAGTTATGGCGCAGTTTTGAGAAGTCCTACGCTTCTTCTTCTTGGATTCCTCGGCCTGTTGTTTTTTCTTTGGTTCAACTTGAGCACTCTTGTCAGATGGTCTTGGGTCGCCTTTTCGAAAAAGCTTACCCTTCCTGATATGGGATTCAGTCAGGGTGGCAGACAATTCAATGGCCTGTCTGACAGTAGTAGGGTTGCTGCCAGTAACGATATCCTGAACTAAGTCAGGAAGACCATCAATGTACTTTTCAATCGCCTTTTCCACAGGCGTGACCATGGCAGGACATAACAGGCTCAATTCCTCATAACGGTCAGTATAGGCTCGATGTTCACCGCTGTCTTGTTTAAGATCGTCAAATTCCCGTTCCAAAGCCCTGAGCTCATGACGAGGACATAATTCCTTCATTATTAGAGCTCGAAGCTCTTCCCAAGTTTGTGCCATTGCCACATCGGCACCTCTATCACGCATCACACCGTTCCACCATGTAAGAGCATGCTTCTCGAACGCACTGGATGCAAACTCAACCTTACGCTCATTCGGGCATTGTACGTGCCTGAATGTGCTCTCCAAACTTTCGAACCATTTCAGGAGCGCGGTTGCTCCTTGAGATCCAGAAAACTTCGAAGGTTTGGTAGAGTTGAAGGTCTTGAAATTACACTGGGTGTTATTGTTGTTATATAACTCATGAATCTGAGTTACTACGCCTGGAAGCACTGCAGCCATTTGTTGAGCAACAAGAGCTGCGACTTCCTCAGCAGTAAAAGATTGAGCATCACGTCGTGGAGGCATTGTCTAAAGGGAACATGGGAAACGAGTGAGGTCGATGATTGGAAAAACAAAAGAGGTATTGAAAACATCGACAAAACATAAGGAATGCGATCATTTGTTCGTTACCTCGAACAAACAAACGACACGCAGTGACTAATCAAAGTAAATAGATCAATATAATGTATCACCGAAGACATGCTCACCTATAAGTGAACACTCACCCCAAGAGTTCCCAGGTAAGAGTGACTGGTCTGATACTGCGGATTTGTAAGAACACTCTAGCCTTAGACAGAAAACTCAGGGTACATACATTCACTCTAGCAGTTTGCATGTGTTCACATTATTTAGACCCAAACTTTGACGAGATTTGAAAACTTAGAGGGTTCAAAAACTCACAATAAATCATCCTAGATCAGATGATTGGTTTTCAAAGCGGATTCGGAATTTGTATTCTTATTGTGGTTGTTACCTAAGGATAAGTGACAGTATTGTTTTAAAACTAAACACAAGATAACTTGTGTTAGGGTCCTCGGAAGGTTATAGTCTAGGTCAAAGCATTACTAATAACCTAATTCCCTATAACCATTGGCTCTGATACCAACTTTTCTGTCACATCCCGACCACGTAAAACAACAAAACGTGGCGGAAACGTCGGGGAGTGTTGTAACAGAATCATTGTTTCACAACCATGGATTAAATAATTTCGTTTTATTGAACTCATTGTTTATAACAAATCAAATAATACAATTATTATCTTTCAAGTTTTAAAGTCCCTAAGGCACGAGTCCATCCTATGTATAGCATGCGTCAATAATCATCACATAGCAGAACCTGAAACATGTGTAAAAATAGGTACGTCAGCATAAAAATGCCTGTGGGATACATAGGTTTTATTTATGCATGGTTCATGACTTATAAGTTTAAAAGAATATTTTAACAAAAAGTAGTCATGAACCTAAAAATGTTTTCTTTATAAAAATCATGTGAAAACTTATGAGAAATTTGATGATATAAAAGAATGATGCATAATAAATAATCAAGTAAAATGAGTTTATAAAATAATGTTTTGAATAAAATGTTTGTAGTATATATATAAAAATATACTTTGGTTTTAAGAAAGTCGATTAGGTAATATATCAAAATATATTTCGGTTCCAAAATCGTTAAACAGATAGTATATTAAATATACTTTAGTTGTCAAAACAGTCGTTTTTGATAGTATATCAAAAGTATACTTTGGATTTATGTATAACATATTTAACTATGTTTTGGTTGAATAAATAACATATTACAAATATGTTTTGGTTGTTAACAAAATATATGTTGTTTTGTACAATATCACACATGAGAGTATATCAAACTATACTTTTGGGAGTATAATAAAATATACAATAAAAATGTGATTTAAGAATTCAATCAGACCTAGTGCATCAAAATACACCTTTGAGACTATAGGGATACCACAAAGGCAATCCCTATTTGGATGGAGAAACAAATTGGTTTCAGACATTCCATGACAACAGGAATGGGGTGTCAAATCCTATAGCGCTATATCATACTACCAATCTGTCTGGTGAACAAAATATGTACTATCCAACAATTAATTTTATAATCTTTGAAAAATCAGTGTTTAGATCATAAATAATCATTTGCTTTGTCAAAAGATAGGTACTAATATGTATAATCAATTATACTTTGAAATCGTGAACATAACAAATAGGTACACATGGTTCACCCCAAAACATTGAAAACAGTAAAAGAGGGGACTATGTACTCACTTGAGGGTGCTTAGAAGTCTTGAACAACAACCAAGCAAAGCTAGAGGGAGTACGGAATCAAACGGCACCTAATATAGGTAACTATGTTAATAAACGGCTCCTAAACCGGGAGATAGGATAGAATGATGTTCTATAAATCAAATGAGTAATTGAACTCATATGGTATGATTTAATAGAGCTAACATCCTGATTTGGAAGTCTACCTAAGTGCTTTTGACCCGTTTCGACCCATTATGGTAGTATAAACTACTATAATGCGTCGTTTGCGCAAAACTATGTTCGGATGGTTATCTATTAGCTATGTCAAGTCTTACATGCCCAATTATACCTAAACATGTTACTAAATCAGATTAGATGTCAAAAATATGTTCACATATGCACATTATGGATTTATGCTTCAAAAGGGTATTTTGGTCATTTTCTATGGGCATACAAGCTAACTAGCAAATGACTAACCAATCCTATGTGATCATAAAGTATAACCTCAGTGGTTATTCCCTATGCAGCTATGATCACCAATCATGCTTGGTCGGACCTTAATGATCGACCAAACGGGTCGGGTTCGAAAGTCTAAGCGGTTGTCTAGACCGCTTAACTTACGACCCTAAACAAGCACTAAACTAATAGAGACGAGTTAAACATGTCAAAACATGTTTAACCTACTTAGAAAACTGATTTGGTATCAAAACAATGGGTTTTGATACCCGAAAATAGTTCCGTTGCAAAATGCGTGCTAAAACGCATTTTGACCGAAACTTTGACTCGTCATTAAGCCTAGTTGATGTGGTAATCAGTAGCTATAATCACTAAGGATTATAACCATCGTAATTACAATCACGTTGCAAAGTTCAATTGAACTTTGACTTGACCAATTGATGGTCAAAACCGAAAGTCAAACTGTTTGCCAAACTGTTTGACTTTCTGCACTAACATAAGTAAAAGAATGAAAGAATGCTCACTAAAGGTCCTTGCTATCTTTTCTACAAAGAACAAGCTTCCCAAATCAGATGAGAGAGCTCTCAAAGCAGATGTAGAGAAGATAAGAAGGGAATGAGCAATGGATGAATGAAAGTGCTTGGCTATTTATACTTGTTGCAAGATCATAGGATCATTACACATGTTTGTGTGGTCTCCAAGCATTAAATCTCATCCATACAAGTGTTATGAGCAGCTTAGAAGCCTTGGAGAGGTGGTAACTTGGCTACCACACAAAGAAATTGCATAAACAGCCCCTGAATTATCAAACAGAATGCTGAAACTGATTTTCAGTCGCTGGGCACCTCACACGGCCCGCGTGAGTTATGGGGAGGGGGTTACGCGGCCCGCCTGGGCTCCCCAGTTCAGCATAAGTTTCCAGTTTGGCAGTTTAGGCCCCTGCACTTGTATTAAGCTCATTTCAGCCCCTTTTGACCCCCGTTAAGCCATTTTCAAGGCTCTACAAGGTCAATAAAGTTTAGAAGACTCAAAATGTGCTAGGAGAACTCTTGGATGTCGGCTCGTTTGGTCATACGGTCGCGTTGTTCGTTAAATTATGACAAAACTCAAACGGACGCGAAAACGAACCAAATTAAGAGACGAATGATATTTTTGCATGCCGATCACTAAAATAAAAATATTTTAGTGTGTACAAAAATTTTGGATGTCCAGATGTGGTCAGAACGTAAGATATGCGCGAAAATGCAAAGTTACGCCGTTTTTGACACTTTTAGTCCCTGTAAGATCAAATAAGCATATTTTCATACACCGAACCACTCAAAGCTTATTTCTAAGATATGTTTAGGTTATTTATGGTATGTTTAGCTTATGATCATGTTCCGGACTGTACGTTGCCTTGCGAAACCTTCCAAAACTTATTTCTAAGTTATGTAAAGGTTATTTAAGGTATGCTAAGCCTGTTTCACCATTCCGGAGTGTTTGTTTCTTTAAACTGGTTATATTTACGCATTAGATCGCGTATAACCTTCCAGAAAGCGATTTAAAGCTCGAAATCGAACAAGTGTTGATATGTGCAAACGATACACATATTTACACAAATCCCAAGTATGAAATACAATATTTCATTGGTTTGGTATTTGTATGACGGTTGGAGTGACACAGGTGTCACAATACCGAGTGACAGTATCGTAACGAATCAAACTGATACCGATCAAAGCTGAATTTCTACCGTATTGTGCAAGGGATTCCACTATTTATAACTTTAAATTATGTATTTGTTATTGTTAAAAACTAAAAAAAAAAATCATCTCATTAATTTATCCCACCTATCCAATGTAACCTCAAGGACCTATCTAAATATCTTCTGCAATGATGAGAAATAACTTATATATATGATTGAAAGTAAATTAAATTGCATTACAACTATAAGTTAACTAGAATTTAATAACTATATAAAATTAATATAAATTCAAAGTGTATATTCGTTAATTATCCAACCTTCTATAGCTGCATTCAACAATAATTTATATTAATAATGTGTGTCTATATATATATTAATAAAATATTAAAATTATATTAGAGTCGTGCGAATTAGGCCGGTATCCTTATGTTATATATTAATTAATAATATTAGAATTATTAGATCAATATCATTTATGGCATTATATCATATTAATAATAATAATAATAATAATAATAATAATTAATAACAAAAGAAATATATGAAAGGAGAAAATGTCATATGTCATTTAGTGGAATTTTTTATCAGTATAGATTTTACGACACAAGGTCTAACATAAATATAATAACTGTTTTGGTTGGGTTTAAAGTAGGTTCGGCAATTTTCGACAAAATACAAGCACGATATGAAGAGAATCGGTTTTGGGTTATGTCATATATAACTTGTTTAATAAACCGGTTGTGTTTGGATTGACGTGTTTAAAATTAAGTGGGTTACGTTCATGTTGGCATGTTTCATCATTTAAAGTTACAGTTAAACAAATAAAAATACATAATCTATAACCTCAACCCGTCAACCCGTTCACACCTATATTACAAATCATTTACAACCAATTTAATTTGTTCACATCTTGACTCCAACCCCAAACCCTGTTTACAATCGGCCAACTATTCTTTTAAGCTATTTAGATAAGCAAGCCTTACAGGTCAGACCGTGTCTTGGTTAGATAGTATTAGACACGTGGTGATTTGGGTTAAGGTATTTAGTACATGTAAGTAAGATCAATGATTAAGTAGTAAAGGCTTGTATTTTTCTTGGGAGATGCACGTTTAACTTTCATTTGGTGCAGAGTGAGGCACTGGTGGGAAACCTAGATCAATCCTGGAGCCAAACGGGTTTATTTGTAATTTCACCGTTGTGTCTACGGGCGGGTGGGTTACCGGGTTTTCTCCGGAATTGGTGGTGGACTCGGGTTACTCTCAAAGTACTCCGTTTGGTCTAACGGATATCTCAAAAATGCTTGGGATTGATTCTGTTTGCCATTAAGAAAAAAAACCCAACATTAGTTCTTTAAGGTTTAAGGTTAATCAATTTCGACCTTCGATAGAACAACATTAGTTCTTTAAGGTTAATCAGTTTCAACCTCCAATAAAAAGGGATATAATTACAAACATTGCTTACATCTAGGGGTGTAAACGGGCCGAGCGGCTTGCAAGCTACTCGAGATCGACTCGAGAAAAAGCACGAAACGAGCCGAGTCTTATCGAGCCCAAGCCGAGCTTGAGCCTAAAATAAAGCTCATTTGTTTATCGAGCCCGAGCTTGAGCCCAGTGGCAGACTTACAGTGTGAGTAGGGGTAGCACGGGCTACCCCTCAACCCCGTCTCTGTAGTGTAAAAAGGCCCCTTAACTCCATTCCGTAGTGTAAAAATATCCCTCAACTATGTTTCTGTTATATAAAGGATACCCTTGATCCTAAAAAAAAATATGATACCCCTAACTTTTTGTGCTAGTTCCGCCACTGCTCAAGCCCCTTTTTCCCGATTTCTCACGATTCTTGTAAGTTTCCATTCTAAATCTTGTACTTTCATCATCAACACACACTTTCTCATCATCTTCACCATCAAATCACTACTTTTCACCATGAAATCGTCTGATTTGGGGCTGTTCTAGGGTGACGTCATCACGGGTTCTCATGAACACGGGAGTTTAACCTCATCTCAGCAAGAACGGTTCGGATCTAACAGATTTCTACATGATTTTACACTGATTTCGTCTCAATCTAAACATTTTCAAAGTGTTTCAAACTTTTCTTCAAACATTCTTCACTTTTACTCAAAAATCGATGGAAACCAGACTCGTTCGGGTGTTCTACTCATTTTCCAGTAGAGAACCGGGCTGATAATGGATTTCTACTGAACTGATGACCGATTCACGGGTTGAACATGAAGCTTCATCTTGAACAGTTGAGCCTGATCGAACGGGGTGATTCCCATCCGATCGGCTGAGCTAAACTTGGTGTGGTTTCCGTTGTTGGACACGTCGTGATACTGTCTCGATTAAACCGCAAAACTTTCAACTTAACTAAACAAAGTTTTTCAAACGAAACAGTTGCTCGATCGAATAGCCATCTGATCGGACAACCATCCGATCGAACGGCTATTCGACCAGGTGATTGATGAACTTCATCACTTAAAGCAATTTTCAAAACTTCAAAGAATATCAGCTTTCAAACGAATCACCATCCGATCGAACGGCCATCCGTTCGGATGACCATCCGACCGGATGACTTGACATATAGAAACACTTCACACTTTTCGAAATGCTATAACAAAAATTTCAAAGTTCAAACATTTCACAAACACACTCGTTCCAGCGAACGACCCTCCGATCGAATGGTCATCCGTCCGGATGACCATCCGTTTGGACGGTTATCCGATCGAACCAACAACCGATCACTCATCTCTTCGACGCACTTTTTACACACTGTTCAACACTTGCACTATCGTTCTCTGATCAGGCTAACCTTCAAGCACTCCCTTCAATCCAAGGAAGTGTTTATTTACTAAACACGCTCTGTGAGTTTAGTCAAACCCTTTTTTTTGCTTTACGCACTTTTGGGTATTACATACGTTACTTATACTAAATCATATCGATCACACAACGCAAACACTCTTAATGCTAACCGCTCTTGCATGTTATACGTGACTCGATGAATGCTTGTATGTTATGTTTACACAGTGTTTGTTTGCCTGACACCTTAGCAACGATAGTACTATAGTTTGGACTCAGCACCTATTGTGGACCGTGGTTGTTAAGGGCATTACTTCACATGGTCACAGTGGTGATAATGTGTTGCACATTCTACAGCTCCCAGTCATGTCGGTTACATACTTCACTGTCGATAGCTTACTTGCTTCACATTTCTACGTGTTACATGTTGGTTATGCGTAAATGATTTCGCTATATTATATGCTATTAAACTTGTATGCTCACCTTTACACTCCGTGTATTGACTCTATTTTAACGTATGCGACATGTGTCTAGGATGCTAGGATTGCTGAACTTTTGAGGAATCAAGTTAGGTGGTCTAGAAACTTCACTCAATAAAACCTGAGTTGTCGGAACAATTATTTGTATTGAGAACAATATCTGTAATTTAATAGTTGTTATGAATTCTCCTGGACAATCTGTTTCGCTCAGTGCCATGCCCCGATGTTTCCGCCATTGGTTGGGGTGTGACAGATTGGTATCAGAGCCATAACTATAGGGAATTAGGCAAGACTCGACCTAGTCCGGGTCGATGTCTTAGAACTGACCTGGTCTATAGTCTAAGTACCCACAAACCGCCTTGTGTGAACCCAGTAGGGGTTCTGCATGAGCCCATTTCTGTTACTCGCTCTCGAACTCGCGAAAACTAACTAGCTTTTCCTAAAGCTGACATCACGCACACACGATTTTTAAAACACTCGCATGACACAATCGAGTGATTCGGTCGAGATTAGGTGTGAAAAACGTAAAATATCGACTGAATCACTCTCTCGACACGCATTTTTATTAATAAACACGAGAATTTGCGTTGAGTCAGGTGTGAAATCCATACCTCGACGAAAATTCTCCCTATTTATCTCGTGATTTCATCACCCAACCAAGAATAAAGTTGTTAAGTTAGGGGTGAAACCCGCACCTTAATGACTTATTCTGCTATCTATTTTGGTTTTACAAAACTCTTACCAAAGTCTCGATGGGTTCCAACGACTTGAGTCACGTGATGGCCGAAAGGATGCATACCATTCGCCCGTATTGAGACAAGAGCACAATCTGTAAGGCCAAAACGTGTACTCAAAGTCAATTGAGAATAGTCGAATCACTTTGGGTAGTCGATGTCTCAACACCCAGACATTCCGTTTCGATTCTGAGCTCGCAACCGCTGACTCTGTGAATTACCGGTTTTATGTGTTTTATATGGTTTTAAATGTTTATGTGTTTTGGTTTGGAGACTTATACGCTTTTCGCTCTTCGCTTTTATTGAAAGCGCACAACTCGCATTGTACACATATCTCAACACGCTAACAAATCGCAGCCAATTTATGAACCCTCACTTGCTATGCTACTCGCTACTCTCATCGCATTTACGGAAGTGTGCGGACCATACGCCGTGATACTCGCACTCGCTACTCTTGAACGCGCTCGCGAACTTGAATGATAGGTGGGTACGTGAAAAATACATAGGTGAATACGTGCAAAATATAGTTGAATATGTGCTTCTGTGCTCTACGTGCTTATGTGCTTACATGCTTATGTTCATATGTGCCTATGTGATTTCTGTTTTCACTGATCATAAGAATCTAAGATATGTTTTTGAGCAAAAGGAGTTAAATATGAGACAGAGACGCTGGATGGAGATTCTTAGTGATTATGATTGCAATATCCAATATCATGCAGGAAAAGCTAATGTAGTAGCTGATGCTTTAAGTCGAAAGTATCATCAAAAGCCAAGAAGAGTACGTTCTCTTAAATTAAATCTGCAGATAGATTTAAATGAGCAATTTAAAGAAATACAGGAATCAGTAATCAAGGAGATACTGAAAAATTAAAAGGAATGATTAAGGAATTAGAACCAGGAACAGATGGAATTTGGAGATTCCATAAGAAAAGAATCTGGATACCAAAACAAGGAAACCTACGCCACCGAATTTTAGAAGAAGCCCATAAGTCTAAGTATACAATACATCCTGGTAATGATAAGATGTATCAAGACTTAAGAAAGAATTTCTGGTGGATAGGAATGAAAAAGGATATAGCAACCTATGTTGCTAAGTGTCGAACTTGTTCACAGGTTAAAGCTGAACATCAGAAACCCTCAGGTTTATTGCAGCAATTAGATATGCCTGTATGGAAATAGGAATTAATAACAATGGATTTTGTTACTAAATTACCCAAGACAAGAAAAGGTAATGACACAATCTGGGTGATTGTAGACAGATTAACAAATTTCTTACCTATGAAATAAACTTTCAGTATGGAACAATTAGCCAAGTTGTATGTAAATGAAATAGTTTCATTACATGGAATTCCTTTGTCTATTGTTTCTGATAGAGATAGCCGTTTTACTTCTCATTTTTGGACTAGTTTCCAAAAAGCAATGAGAACCAAGTTAAATTTAAGCACAACCTATCATCCTCAAACGGACGGACAAAGCGAAAGGACAATACAAACAATGGAGGATATGCTTAGAGCTTGTGTAATTGATTTCGGAGGAAATTGGGATTATCATTTACCATTAATCGAATTTTCCTACAATAACAGCTATCATACCAGCATCCATGCTGCACCATTCGAAGCACTCTATGGACGGAAATGCCGAACTCCAGTCTGTTGGGAGGATATCAGAGAAAAACAACTGTCTGGACCAGAGATAGTTTAAGAAACAACGGACAAGATTATTCAAGTCAAGGAAAGACTGAAAACAGCACGCGATCGTCAGAAGAGTTATGCTGATAACAGGCGAAAATCGTTGGAATTTCAGGTAGGAGACAAGGTATTATTAAAAGTTTCTCCATGGAAATGAGTGGTTAGATTCATCAAGAGGGGAAAGCTAAGCCCTAGGTATGTTGGACCTTTTGAGATTATTAGAAGAATAGGACCAGTAGCTTATCAGCTACAACTGCCAGAGGAAATGGCAGGAATACATGATGTATTTCATGTATGTAATCTTAAGAAATGTTTAGCAGATGAAACATTAGTGGTATCTCTTAAGGACATAGAGGTAAATGAGAAACTTAAGTTTGTAGAGAAACCGCTACAGATCCAAGATAGGAAGATCAAGAATCTCAAACACAAGAGATTAGTTCTGGTCAAAGTGAAATGGGATTCCAAGAGAGGACCAGAATACACGTGGGAGCATGAAGCCGAGATGCAAAGGAAATATCCACACATGTTCTAGTAGATCTCGAGGACGAGATCTAAAACAAGGTGGGGAGGATATAACAACTCCCCCGAAACCCTTATAATACCCCTAAACGTCCTAAAATACACCTCGTATACTAAAAACAGACACAATTTACCTTTATTTTTACAAAAATCAAATAAAACAAAATTTAAGAGTCGCTCCTGGCCCGCGACAGGCGAAAGCTATTCCTTCGCGGGGCGCGACGGCCTTTGTTTGCAGGACAAGTCATTGTGCCACGTGGCACATGACTCATCGAACCTACCCCTTGACTCAGCAACCCTATAAATGATACGCGGCTCCTCGCGGCCCGCGACAGGCTTAGCCTGGGGCATCGCGGGGCGCGACAGGGTGGACGACCAGCGTATATATAGAGAGTTCGAGTTTCAGTTGTTATTCGTTCAAAATCAAAATTTCCTCTCAAATTTCTAATAGAAATTATAATTCTCGGGTATAATACCCACTAAAAAGAGAAGCTCTGCCTCGTTGTAAGTATTATAACCCCCCGTTATGTATTAGTTACTCTGCCCGATTGATCTAGAGCTCCGTAACGCATGTCGAGGCTCTGCCTGACTCAGTCGTTGGAGTTCTGTCTCGGGGGAGGGTATAGCTAATGTAAAATTGGGTTATCTTACTAACACGTGTGCATTGTTTAATTTAATAGATTATAACCTGGGAGTCATTAGAAAGCCATAGGGTTATCTAAAACAGCAATGTGAGTCATTCTCTTTTTGTAAACTGTTTTTACAAAACCTCAATTGTTTTAAAGTATAATTTAACAGTGATTGAGTATTTGTAATTCTACAATTACTATCGGTATGTTGGGGTTGTGTATACATTACTTGTTACTAATATTGAGAATAGTAACATGACCATAAGTCAGGATTGACAGTACCGTGGGTGGTAATTTGGTAGATGTAAACAAATGTAATTGCGGATTCCCTCAATACTGTAAAGATATAAAATTGTTTTGATAAAATTGGGATGCACTCATCAGTATTTCCCACTGAAAAAACTTTTTAAACGCGTTACAGGTAACAAAATGTGAAAGCCAAATAGAAGCCAGCTGGAGAGCACTGTAGGCTTGGAAAAGTGGCTATAAAAGTTACCTAAAACAAGAAAGAAGTTTTTATTTCAATAAAATAGGGTTTATCCCTATAAACATAATAAAAATGGAAACTTGGGTTTTACCCATGTATTTATTCTTTATAAATTGAGGTGTTTTACTCTGATAAACTATTTCCTAACTACGGTCCTGATGAAAAATTTCCGCTGCCAAATTAATTAACACCGATACCACTAAATCTGTGAGCTCGCGACCACCCACCTCCTGGGGCAAGGGGTCGGAGGTTGCGACAAACTGCTAGCTTTTTACCATCTTTGACTTCTTTCACAAGGTGAGAAAGCTTGCCGGAATGTACGACCTTCTCAATTTCCTGTTTTAATGTCCAACATTCATCAGTCGTATGCTCTTTGTCTCAATGGTACTCGCAATATTTCTTGGAATGTTTTTTGGACATAGGGCGCTGCTTCGGGGGAACAGGGAATCGGGTAGCTTCGGTGCTGAGGATCGGGCTCGGTGATTTTGACAATTCGAAGAAGGTGTTAAAACGTACATGGCATGTTCGGAAGTTGCTCCGATATGGCTTTTGATACGAGCGTCGATTTCTATTCTAGCTGTTGTTTCTATCTTTGGGAGGTGACGTGTTCCTTCTCCATGATGAGACTCGAGCCTTAGCATTTTTGGTTGTTGCCTTATTCGGCTGTCCGCAGTCACTCTTTCCTCGAACGAAGGCTCGGGCTCGTTCCATGAGTACTTCCATGGTTTTTGGCAAATCTTCGTGGAGTTTTTCTATGAGTTGGTTGTTGCGTACTCCGTGACAAAACCCAGAAACTCGTAGTTGATCGACCGCTCCACTGATCGAAATACTCTCCCTGTTGAAGCGATCCAGGAAATCTTCCACCGACTCGCCATCACGGCGCTTTATGTGGTGAACTTCAGTGATATCCTTCGATCAACGTCATTGCTGGCAAAAGTTTTGAAAGAACATTCGTCGAAAATCTTTGAAATGATTGATCGATCTTTCTAGCAATCCGTCAAACCATACTCGTGTTGAACCAGTGAGCGTCTGGGTGAACTTGTGGCACCATGCTGGCATGGGCCATTGTTCGACTTTTGCGGCTTTTGAAAATGAGAACATGTGGTCGTCCAGGTCGAAGTACCATCATAGTATTTTAGTGTTGGTGGCATTTTTATCTTAGACGGAAGCGGGGCATTTGCGATCCTCAAAGTGAATTTCGACTGGGAAGTCATGGAGGTTAGTTGATATGGTATAATCAACTCTTCGTCCTGGGGATTTAAACCTAAAGGACCCAATGACCCGGAGGATAAGACTCATGTAGAAGTAGGGTTGGATCCTAAGAAAACGCCCCTAAATAGATTGGCTCAGAGATTTTGCAACATCTCGTCACGTTGCTGCTGCTGCTTAAGTTGTCGTAGGAGATCCGCATTTCGCAATAAAAACGCATTGTCAAACTCGGGTTAAGTCGTAGAGGCTAGAGCGGTGACTGAGGTGGAGATTACAGAGCTCATGGTCAAAGGAGTTGTTAGTGAACCATGAGAAATAGCAGAATCCGTAGAGACTATGGAAGCAGTCACTGCGGATGTGGTATTGCCTGCTATAATGTCTTCCAGAGATGGAATAGAAGAATACATAGCTTACAACAAAGCGAATTGGAGATTTTAATCTTAGTGAATCCGAGAGGAAGGCGCCATTGAAGACTCAGTTACCAGTTGGTCTGAGCTGGCTGTGAACAGAGTCTCAGAAATCTTTGCTGCAACCTGAATGATCACAACTGTGACATCTGTGTATTTTAACCCTTGTACTGTTCCGAACAACTTCGTATTTAATAAAATATTGTGTTTTAATTTCATTATGTGTTTAATTATTTTGACATTGTACGTTTTCAATCATTGTTCAATTCCGAACTCTCAAACCTGTTTTGGAAGTGAAATCATAAACCGTTACGTAAACATAATCAGTTTAACGCGATGTACACTCCGGAACTGTGACATAAGCCAAACATACCCTAAATACTCTTTACATAACTTAGAAATAAGTTTCGAAGGATTCGGTATGGCAAAAACATGTTTATTTGAACTAAATAAGTAATTGCGACAAAACTGCGAAACGAACGTTGGTGGCCGCCCGGATAATATTTAAATACCAAAAATATTCAGTTATGATTAAAATTTTATTTTTAATCAGGTTCGTGTTGAAAAATAAATTAAACCGCTTAAAAACGTTATTTTTCAAGTTTAAGCGCGTACCGCGTGTTACTGCGTAACACAGTGCTTCTACTGCAAAACGCAGACAACACAGCCAGTCTCGGCAACTGAAATTTATTTCAGTAATATTTTGGGGAGTTTATTTTTATAGAATAATAAAAATAATTTAGAACGCATTAAACCGGGATTTAAACGCTAAGATAAAATACCCGGTAGCCAGTTAAACACCTGTTTTTAACCTACACATATCATTTATGTGTATTTTTGTGCATATATACACATGTATATCGTATATGTATGTATGTAACAAATGCCCACATTCTTTTTCTTCCACTTGACAAGTGTTGGTACATGAAATCTCTAGTAAATCTCCCATATATCTTTATATAATCTTTCTAAGATCTCAACAAATCATACAAGATCACTCCATATCCTTCTCTCTCTCTCCTCCCAATCGTAAACACCATCACCACTCCATCTTCATCTTCTTCAACTTTGTTCTTCAAAATCCAACCCCTTTCTAAGCTAGTTTCAAGTTAGTGTGAAGATCCAAAGGAGTTTCCAAGGTGCTTTCAAGCTCCATATCATCAAAATATCATCAACAACTTACTTGAATCTTGAAGGTATAACATTTATGTTTAAATCATACTCTTGATTCTTGGTTGTTCTTGATGATTTGAAGTTTCTCTTGAATCTTGGAATTTTCACAAACTTGAAATCTAAAAAGAAATGGGTCTTGATACAAAATAAAAATGGTGATGTTTATGTGTGTATATAACCATATACATATATATATGGGTGTATGAGATTTGAGCTTGATCTTTGGTAAATACTTGTTTAAGTTGTTGCTTGTTCTTGAATGATAGTTAAAATGCAAGTGTTGGATGATTTGTGTAAGATATGATAAATGTTCAAATACATCAGCAAATAAACATGAATAAGTTGCATATTGGATGCATTTAGATTAATATAAAATGATGATGCTATGATAGTGTGCTTTAGGCACTTGTACATGAGAATACATGTTGATTTAAAGCTCAAGAAATGGTAAAAAAATGATTATATGACAAAAATGATTTTGAACAGATTATAAACACTAAAAATAACATTATTTGGTATATTATAATGGCATGAAACTTTGACATAGGTTTGATAGCTTTGCATGTTGTACTTATAGCTTAAAAATGGTAAAATATGTGAAATTTGCATGAATTATGTGCTTTATGTGAGACCTGCACTATCATGAGTATAAACACTATTTTAATCAGTAAATAACATGGGTTATGTTAAAATATCAAGTCGTTTCTATTTGGGATGGTTAGGGTAACGTTTGATGCAAAACTATGCGGTAAAACGGTTAAAAATCGGCTTTTCGGAGGATTTTTATAAAACTGTTTTAGATCAGTAAGTAAACTGATATTTTTGATATAAAAATAAGTATTTTAACTTATATTAACTTTACTTGGTGTTTGGTTAGTCATACGTGACTTCCGACGCCCAAAATTGTTACCGAATCGCTAAAATAAGTGTTTTTCGACATACACTAGAATGGGTTGTTCATGGGTAAATTTTATGTGTTTTATAATATGTGTATAATGACATGATAATACTTGACAAGATTATGTTTATTACGCTATTATTAGTATGTTACATTTGAGTATATATCTTACGACGCGCAAATCGTAGATATATTGCTTATAACATGATGAGGGTCACCAATATAATCGTTCGAATCGCAAAGTTTTTAAAATATATATATGAACCCATATATATAAATACACCAAAATAATCAAAAATAATAACTTTTTGAGAAATCTCAAAGTTATGTGAAAATTCCAAGTATCGGAGAAACTTATGTATTTTGTGGGTTTTTGATTATTAAATCATTCTTATTTAATTTAGGACGAATAAACAATTTGAGGGATTGTGTTAACATATAAAAACGCACCCAAAGGTGAGTACATAGATCCCCTCTTTTTACATGTTTTGTGGTAACTATGTGAGTACATAGTTCCCCTATTTTACTGTTTTCAATTGTTTTGGGGTGATTCATATGTATCAAAACGATTTCGATATTTTAACGATGGTTTCAAAAACGATTTAGATGGTTTATACTAAACTAATAACGATTTCGATAATGTGAACGAACTTGTTGGTTGTAGTTACATAACGAATGACATTTATTAATTTTGGCTAAACCGACCAGTATTAGGTTATGGTACCATAGGATCTGACAAATCCCGTTATCAGACTGCACCCATGGTTATGTGTGGGTTAGGTGGGTAACGACTGAATCTGTGATTGTTAACTTACCCTTTGGTGGTTTGTTAATGCGAGAAGCGAGATAGTCGAGTCACGAAGGTTTGAATGTTATTAGCGAGACGACCAAGAATAGTTTTCACAATTAAAACGAGAATGATTTAAACGACTTAAACGAGTTAACGATTTTGAAACGATATCACTTAACGATGTTTTCGAAAGGATATAAACCATACGAGTTTTATTAAGGAGTTAATATGAGATGTTTTACAATTTGGTTTACTAAAACAAATGTTTTTGGGATAAGAATCATGGCTACGAGGTTTTATAAATTATAACCCGCTTGATTTGATGTAGTTAATTATGTTGCAATATTTTACTCTTATCAAAACAAGGTCTTTAATAAGGTATTGCAACATGTAAACTAGCCATGAATCCGATACTCTTATAAAACCTATGTACTCGCCAGCATTTCTTTGCTGACTTTGTTTTTACATATGTTTCAGGTGATGTTGCTTGATGTTGATTGCCATGGGCGTAGCATAGTGGGGGCGGGAGGGGGCAGCTGACCCCCCGAACTTTTCGCTCAGTAGTGGAGAGTATATAGTTTTCATATATAAATTTTTGGGTATATACGTTTTCGACCCCCCGATTTTATAGAAATTTTTGGGGATATACGTTTTCGACCCTCCAGTGAGAAATCTCAAGCTTCGCCACTGTTGATTGCTAGGATGCATGAGTCACATAGGATCTGGACGAGGCCTTAGTGACATAATAACAATGATAGTCGATATATAACTTGTTTGTTTCATGATAAAACAATGTAAATTACTTAATGAATAAATAAAACGAAACTCTTTTGTATCCATGGTTGTGAAACAATAATTCTGTTACAACACTCCCCGACGTTTCCGTCATGATTTGTTGTTTTACGTGGTCGGGGTGTGACAACAACAAGGAAAGAAAACACACCGTTAGCCTCATCACATGGAGGGGGGTCTCTCTGTGACCAAGCTCAGGCGTGAGAATAGGTATTGGAGTATGCGGAGTAAGTCAGTGAGAGAGAATGAGAGTTAGAGAGAGAAAGCAGTGATTACCCTTTTTGGGTGGTTTAAGCGGGGCATTTATACCTTTTGGGTATGCTGATGTGGCGAGGTAGTTATGGCCGAACCTATCACTGTCAGGCAGTTAGAGTTGTGGGCCCCAGGTTAGTTAGGGATGATCCTCTATGTCGATCGCACCTATTAGGCCGTTCGGTTCGATCTAATGGCGTCTTGCCTTTGATGATTAGCGTTCGGTCCCTGGCGTAGGATGGCCGATCTGGGGTGAATGACGTTCGTTCCGGTGCTTAGCACGTAACCTCATCATCAACAATTTTAGGTGGTGAAAATGTAGTAGGAAAATGTGTGGCGGAGGTGACAATGAAGGTGTGTGAGGCTGGGGGGTTTCAACCGGCAACGATGAAGGTGTTTAATAGTGGCTTCACAGTCGATGGAAACAAATTTGGCGGTCTTCATCATCTCCGGTGAAGCTGGTTAAGTATATTCTTTAATTTTTGTTTCTTTTAAAAAATACAGGGCTATTTTAGTCATTTTACATAAACTTAACTTAGAAAACCAATGTTCATTCTTTAAGGACTATCCGAGTAACACATGAGCAAACTACAGGGAACAAATATGCTATTTTGAAAAAATGAGGATTGAAGATGAAAAAATAGAAAATCATATGGACCATCCGGGCAATTAACTCTTACAACTATGCACAATAACCTAATGTGACTGAAGATAATAACGATAGTATGAGGTATCATTTAAGCCCAAAAGCGTACTATTTTTTTAAGGCAAATTTGGCTTTAATTGATATCGTAAGTAAAAGTATAATTTATCACCTAAGTCAGTTGGTTATTTCTTAAAAATCCATTTCTTCCAAGGCTAGAGATATCTCCATGAGCTCTTTATGTTTGAACAAATTCTCTATGAATGATGAACAATTTACTTGCTTTGAAGAGTAGGATAAACATGATTACTTTACTTCCTTGACACTTATTTTTGTAGGGTTGATGTGAAGAAACAATATATTCGTGTGTGGTGCTCTGGTTCCTACATATTTAAGCAAGCACAAACACTCAAACAATGGTGGAGCTTAAACAAAAACTCAGCGGAGGCTGGACTCTTCAAATCCAAATCGGTGGTGGCGAACTCTTAAAAATCCAATATTTTACACTAAAAATATTTTCCTCGGAAATTTTCGTATAATTCTACACTACGAGTGAAAAAATTGGCAGGGACAAGGGCAAAGAAGCTCCGCCAGTGAACACAAAGAATGTAAGCATGGATTAAAGAAGTGGATATGAGAACAATCGATGTTTGATAAAACTAAGACAAAATGACACTGCACGTCCTTTAGGTTTAACTAAAAGTACAGTGCACGTCCTTAACGTTTAAGAGTTGCACTGCAAATCCTTTAACTTTATTTTCGTTGCATTTCAAGTCCTTTATGGCAAAAAGGTGTTAATTTTAACTGTTAAATCCCTCACGTGCCTCCCACGTGAGGGGTATATCTATCCTTTCCCTTCATTTTCCTCCTTTAAAACCCTAGTTACCAAAAACCTTCAACATTTCACTCCATCCCTTTCCTCTGTATTAACCCTAACCCCGATACGTATTTCCCCTTCAACAAAAATTGGAACCCTAACTCAGATAAAAAACCCTATTTCTCCAATTCAATGTCAGTTTTGTATTGTTCTTGTGGGAGAGAAGCTACAATTATGATATCTAGGACAAATCGCAATCCTGGACGTCGATTTGATGGATGCCCTCAAAAGGTATTTGATTTTTGGTTGTCGATTAACTGCAGGTAGCATGATCGTTATAATTAGTTTTTCTTTCCGCAGGGTTGTCGAGGATTCATTTAGTTGGTAACTGATGGACCGGTAGATACAATGCCAGCATTGTTGAGGGCCATAAACCTCATTGAATCTTATAACGAACAACTGCTAACTTCCAACCATTTGCTTTTGGAAAAACTGAAAGAAACTGAAGCTGAGGGGAATGGTCCCAAAAACCTTGCGTAGGCTTATAGGACCACACCACAACCTCATCACATAAACATCCTTAACAAAACCCCGCGCGGCTGCGCAACGGTTCTAAACAAAGATATAGAAGAGAACAATCCTCGATAACCGCGCGTCGGAGAAAGGATGAAACTAACATTCAACTAACACACCTGTGCGGACTCGCGCAAGGGGACAGTTAGAATCCTAAACACCTCCATGCGCCTGGGACCAAGACTAAACAAAAGTGCTCTTTCTGTCATAACAGAATTGACACGTGGCAAGGGTCTAAAAGGTTACAGCTGTATACCTTCTGGAAGATCTCATCGTGCACAACCATTTGGTTATAACCGACTGATGGCGTGGCTTCATCCTGAACGCTTATCTGAGTCATGATGATAACACCAAGTTGGAGAAGGATCCACACAACCCACTTTCCACGTGGCATCTCCCCAGCCAACGATCACCCTCACAATCCGTGTGCATGAAAGTAACGTTAGCGAATAACGAAGGAGGGCATAACCGCTTACGGAAAATGCTTTCTGTTACTATCTCCGTCAACAGATTTTCCCGCCCAAATCTAGCTATAAATAAGTCAAGTCAGGTATGATGCTACATTCACTTCATTTTCACTACTTCTTCTTCTTCTTCTTCATTGAGATATGTACTTATTCTCAATCCGGAGGGTGGTCACAGAGAGAACCCCCATTCTCCCCGTGGCGAGTCTAACGGCTGTCTGTTTTGCAGATATCGTCAGAGAAGAAGCTCAACTCAACCCCGAAATCAAACGAGAGGAATAACCCCTTTTATGCAGAACTAAACCCCTGGTCCGACTGATTCCGATCATTCAAACCACTGATTCCACATGGTCCGAGAAATTCATGAAGAACTATGTGGAATCCACGCGGGTCCGCGCATGGTGGTCGCAAAAATCATGAGTGCGGGCTATTTCTGGCCAGGCATGCATGTCGATGCCGTAGAGCTCTTGCGCAAGTGCACGTCATGTCAACGTCATGCTCCAAAAACACTCCGCCCAAAGAACCCTCTAGTCCCAGTATCTGCAGCATGGCCTTTCCAGCAATGGGGCATCGACCTAGTAGGTCCTTTCCCGACGCGCCGACGCAGTAAAATTTATAGTGGTAGCGGTAGACTACTTTACTAAATGTGTAGAAGCCAAGGCCCTCGCATCAACTACCGCAATGGTAATCCGCAAATTCATCTGGAAACACATCATATGCCGCTTCGGATTGCCATTACGCATCATTACAGACAATGGTACCAACTTCGCATCAGAAGATCTGCAAAAATGGTTGAAGGAGATGAACATTGAACATAGTTTCACCTCTGTGGCACACCCACAAGCGAATGGACAAGTCGAAAGTATTAACAAGCAGATCGTAGATGGTATAAAAGCAAGACTTGGAACTGCAAGAAGAGGCTGGGTTGACGAACTCCCAAGCATTTTATGGGCTCACCGCACTATGCCGAAAACTAGCATGGGGGAAACGCCATTCAGCCTCGTCTACGGTTCAGAGGCAGTAATTTCGGCGGATATTGGACTCCCGTCACCACGAATGATAGCCATGGAAACACGGAATAATGAGCTAGAGTGCAGAATCGACCTGGATCTCCTTGAAGAGAGGCGCGAAAACGCAGCCATCAACGAATCCAGGTACAAATCAAAGTTAGAGAAATATTATAATGTCGATTGCGCATATGCACTTTTGTACCAGGAGAATTTGTTCTAAGCGATAACGAGGCCTCCAATGTTGAGAAGCCGGGGAAACTTGCACCAAAATGGGAAGGACCATACGTTATTACCGAAGTCCTAGGGAAAGGCGCATATACCCTATGACGGCTCGATGGAACAGATGTTCCACGCACTTGGAACGCGCAACAGTTGCGCAGATGCTACATGTAACTAACCCATCCGTACTTACACAAGCATACAACGCTAACACAGTACAACAGTCATTACTCGCGTATGCACCATAATTATCATATTCATGACAACGCTAACACAGTACAACAGTCACTACTGCTTTGTTAAATACTGATGGTATATTACACAAGATGAATAAAACAGCTGCTGCATCCTTCCACTGCTGTGAACCCAGCAGTACTTGTCATGATCAGCAGTGCTTGACTCAAGGCAGTAGATCGAGCAGCAGGGCTTTTGTCTTCATCAGTCTTTCAGCAGATCAGCAGTTTCCAGTGTCAGCAGTTGTTGATACAGGCAGTACTTTGGAGTATATCAGATGTTGGAGCCACAGTCAAGGGGAAAGCTTATAGTAAACAACTGCTAATTGTGAATCCATTTTTGTGATCCGGTTTTGGCTTTCATTATATGTTCCTCTGATAGGGTTCAATCCCAACAGGGCACGACCCCGTGTGCAGAAGCGTATCTGTACTATAAAAATTTGCCTAGATTTTGCGAATCTTTGCGTTGACCATTGCCCCGTGTCCGCTGGGCACGCCCCCGTGGTGGGTGATAGAAGCTTCTACAGCTTTGTCTTTTCTACAGACACTTGGGCACGCCACCGTGCTCAGTGAGCACCGGGCGTGTTCAGCCTTTTGTTCTCTTGTTTTTGCTTGGGGAGATGTTGTCGAGGGTCGGGCATGCCATGTTTATTCCTTTTCTTGTATTATTGTTAGATTTGGCTGCATTTTTGCTTCTTTTGTTCATTTAAGCTCATTTAACCCTGAAAATACAAAAGGAAGAAAAAAACACACTTTTTCTAACATTAGTACTAAAAAAGGGTTAGTTTTATGCCTCATTTGATGTAATTTATATGTTGCATTTTGCACACATCAAATACCCCCACACTTGAATCTTTGCTTGTCCTCAAGGAAAACTCTTTATTTTGTGGCCTACACACCCAAATGGAATGGGTAGAAGAGAAGGTTTTGGGCTTGTCATAGAATGTCGGGATTCCAAGATTCTTTATTAGGTTTTATTTTTATTTTATTTATAATCCTATTCGTCATGATTTATTTAAAACATTACATAAGAGAAATTATTTATTCGGGCATAACAAGCCTCTTTAAAATTTCATTTATATACAAGTTCACATACCTCACGGGGGATCACTCAACACTCGGCCGAATATATATTTTTGTGAAACACTCAGAGCGGTATGGAACTTACTCCTACCATAAGCTTGCCAAGTAATCAATCCTCATCCTTTTTAACTAAAAACCTTTGTAAATATCAAGAGGACTTTTGGGGAAGGGTTAGGCTTGGGTTAAAGGTAGGTGGTTGGGTTAGTGGTTAGTAGAAAAGGGTGAAAGGCGTAAAAAGCGTCGGTTTTCGTGACTTTTTATTTTAATGAAGCATTTATTCAAACAAGCCTTCTTTTGATGAGCTTTGTTTGTTTATTGCTAACTTCTTTTTTTTTTTTTAGGAAAATCACAAGAAAATCGAGCTTTGTTACTAAAAGAAAGGGTTTAAAATGAAAAAGGTTTTTGGTGGGTAAAAGTGTGTTTGTTTTGGGTTAAGAAATGAAAAGGTTTAGGCTCAAAGGGGTTAACTAGGGGGATTTTTGGGTAGGTGGTAAAAAAAAAGAAAAATAATGGTGTTGAAATAAAAAGGGTTAGTCCTAATGCCTTCATCATTTACTTACTTGGGTTTAAGTTGGTAAGGACCGCGAATGTATCGTCGTGGTAAGTTCTAGAGTTGTAAGAAACCAAGCGGTTATTCACACAAGAAACGAAAAATGAGCATTTAGTTTAAAGATGTGTATTTACATGCTCAATAAAGGCTCAAAACTCACTTTTTGTGGGAATGAGTTTTTTATGTGATCAAGTATATACAATCAAATTTTAACTAGATTTGTTATGCCTTTTTATAATTTTCTTATGTTGGTTCTTTTTATCACGACGCTATCGGTTGTAAATTTGTAAAAGTATAACCTTTTTAGAACTTGTTATTCCCAAATTAAACCAAGACAAGTAAAAAAAATAAAAAGGTTTTTGAAAAAATTTGGGGTGTTTAGCTGTTCCAATAGAGTTTTGTGTAAGGCTTGTAATTAGGACTTGCAAAATTCAAGGTTTTAGAATCCCCCCCCCCCCCCCCACACTTAAATTACACATTGTCCTCAATGTGTCCCAAAAATAAGTTTTTAGGTTGATTGAATGTGTAAAAGTGTGTTTAAAAACAAATTTTTATGTTACTGGGCACCTGGACACGGGCCCGTGGTGTCCGGGCATGGCCCCGTGTTCAGATTGTCAGTAACAAAAATTAGGAAAAAGAAACAGAAGCCTGGGCACGGGGGCGTGTTCGGCGAACACGCCCCGTGTCCAGTTACCTAAACTGGGCGATTTCCTGCAGATTGTTCAGCACGGGGCCGTGTTGGCTGGACACGGCCCGTGCCGAACTTGCTGTAACGAAGAAAAATTTGCGGGAGGCTCTGTTTTTGTACATGGGGTGCTGGTTCAAGTTTCCCTTAGTATCCTTCACCATCCCGAGTGATTTTTACCCATTACATCATCATCCAAACACCAAACAATTTATAAAACCATCATTCATTAAAACTAACACATTACATAAGGTCCTAGAGAATTTAAAGACAAAGCATAAGAAAATCGAGCTTTGTTACTAAAAGAAAGGGTTTAAAATGAAAAAGGTTTTTGGTGGGTAAAAGGTGTTTGTTTTGGGTTAAGAAATGAAAAGGTTTAGGCTCAAAGGGGTTAACTAAGGGGATTTTTTGGTAGGTGGTAAAAAAAAAAAAAAAAAACAATGGTGTTGAAATAAAAAGGGTTAGCCCTAATGCCTCCATCATTTACTTACTTGGGTTTAAGTTGGTAAGGACCGCGAATGTATCGTCGTGGCAAGTTCTAGAGTAGTAAGAAACCAAGCGGCTATTCACACAAGAAATGAAAAATGATCATTTAGTTTAAAGATGTGTATTTATATGCTCAATAAAGGCTCAAAACTCACTTTTTTGTGGGAATGAGTTTTTTATGTGATCAAGTATATATAATCAAATTTTAACTAGATTTGTTATGCCGTTTTATAATTTTCTTATGTTGGTTCTTTTTATCACGACGCTATCGGTTGTAAATTTGTAAAAGTATAACCTTTTTAGAACTTGTTATTCCCAAATTAAACCAAGACAAGTAAAAAAAATAAAAAGGTTTTTGAAAAAATTTGGGGTGTTTAGCGGTTCCAATAGAGTTTTGTGTAAGGCTTGTAATTAGGACTTGCAAAATTCAAGGTTTTAGCATCCCCCCCCCCCCCACACTTAAATTACACATTATCCTCAATGTGTCCCAAAAATAAGTTTTTAGGTTGATTGAACGTGTAAAAGTGTGTTTAAAAACAATTTTTTTATGTTACTGGGCACCTGGACACGGGCCCGTGGTGTCCGGGCATGGCCCCGTGTTCAGATTGCCAGTAACAAAAATTAGGAAAAAGAAACAGAAGCCTGGGCATGGGGGCGTGTTCGGCGAACACGCCCCGTGTCCAGTAACCTGAACTAGGCGATTTCCTGCAGATTGTTCAGCACGGGGCTGTGTTGGCTGGACACGGCCCGTGCCGAACTTGCTGTAATGAAGAAAAATTTGCGGGAGGCTCTGTTTTTGTGCATGGGGTGCTGGTTCAAGTTTCCCTTAGTATCCTTCACCATCCCGAGTGATTTTTACCCATTACATCATCATCCAAACACCAAACAATTTATAAAACCATCATTCATTAAAACTAACACATTACATAAGGTCCTAGAGAATTTAAAGACAAAGCAGAAAAATAAAAACTAAATGTCCTAAGATAGATGGGTCAAATGGTACATAAAATCATCCTAAGGAGTTCTATTTTAATAAGAATCAAAATTCCGGAGGTAGCTTTCCGGTATTTAAAAGCTTCGTAGAACTTTTAGACCGAGGGGTATTCCCTAGATGTTGTTAAAACCATTCTTCTATCTCTCCTGGGAGGAAGAAGGCGGGCTTGTTTTCCTCAACATCTTGCGTAGGGGGAGTGACACCAACCGGAACCCCTTGTAGTATGTCTCAAGGGAGCTCCGGGTGTATGGTGTACCATTCGGCCCGTATGATGACTTCCGGTACCACATTCCATGCCCTTTGGGTGATAATTGGTACCAAAGGAGGGGAAACGAGAATGTTCAACCTTTGGTGCAAAAGGTTGACCTCTCAAAGACATCCCTCTAGTCCCACCGTCAAATGATTGATACGGTCAACCAATGCTTCTTCCACTCTCGTCATTTCATCAATGGCTTCTCTTAAAGCGTAAACGTAGTTTACAAGAGAATCTTCAACCGTTGATGACCTTCTCTCTTGTCGGTTGTTCCTGGAGTGCGATGAAGATGTTCCGCTAGTTCTGCTCACCATCCTGAGAAAACAGACCGAAAAGAGTTCAATTTTATCGAAACAGTACCTCGGACACGGCCCTGTGCTCATTGAGCACGGCCCCGTGTTCAGATGTCTGCAGATTTTTGGAACAAGGAATCTTGGAGTTTTAAATTATTTTCGTGATTTTTAAAGCATTTTTAAGCGGAAATAACTTAAAACAATGTTGTAGAACTTATTTTTAACAAGATTCCTTGAATAAAAATCCAACAAACATCTCAATAAAGCTTGGAATCTTGGAGATTTCAAGCTCTAATGGAGGTATTAAGGAAAAATTGAAGAAGAAGGTAATGGATAAAAGTGGAAAAGACAAGATGGTTGTTGGGAACCTTCTTTAGAATATACCTAGGATGGTATGTATGAAGATCCACCAGATCTTTGTCTTTGGAGTAGTCCAAATGTGCAGGAATCTTGCTGCAATTATAGAAAATGACAGCAAGCTGCGCACAGCCCCGTGTGCAGGCAAGATCCTGACACATTTTGTCCGTATTCTGACAAAAAGTCAGAAGGGAATCTTTTGGTGGACACGGGGGCGTGCTGACCTGGATACGGCCCCGTGTCTAGAGGCTGTTTATGAAGTTTCGTCTATGTTTAAGGAAGTTATCCGGATCGGGCGGTTCCTTACTGGATGGAACAACCCCAAAGTGCCTGGGATACCTTAATTGCTCTAGATTTAGACGAGAACGCAAGAGGTTGTCGGTGAGGGTGATTCCTATGTTAAATGTAAGTGGACAAGTCCAACCCTTTCCCGGGCTCTCATTAAAGAAGGTGTATGCCGAATCGCTCAGGTCTATGTATGCACCGAACGAAGTCGATGGGGAGTCCTTCACGGCACAATCGACACAGGGACGACTATCGCTCAAGTCCTCACGAGAGTTAGAAGTGGCATTGGGAACAACGAAGTTGTTTTTATTCGAATGTGATCCCAATAATTCTTCTTGGGTATCTTCTTGAGGTGAATTAATGAAATCCATTTCAAGTTCCTTTACCCAATTAAGAATTAAATCCTCCATTTGAAATAATTCGTCAAGAAGCATTTCTCCTAGAAGATTCGATTGGGAGCACTCGAGGGAGAGATAGGGATTATTTTTACTTTCGCTCCTCTTAAGGCTACAGGAAAACAATGGGTCTATATAGTGGGGCTTATAATTTAGAAAAAAAACATTCTAATTCTTTGTGATTGCCACCACATATTTGACACCACATACCATAAGAGGGCCGATAGTAAAAAAAATCAGTATCACTCATGGTTGTGTCAGAAATTACCAACCGTCGGGATCTTACGGTTCTGTTTTAAGTAACTGATACTTGGGCACGGGGCGCGTTGAGTGGGCACAGCCCCGTGTTCAGCTACTGTCTGACTTAAAACAGGATTGCCAGTACCAAAGATTGGGCACGGGGGCGTGTTCAGCGGGCACGGCCCCGTGCTGAGTTCTGTAGAAGCTGGAAATCTAAGAAAAATCCTAAAAAAAAAACAGAAAAATAAGAAAAAACGATTAGGCCGTTGATTCCTAACTTTCTTAAAATCCTTGTGTCCCCGGCAACGGCGCCAAAAACTTGATGTGCGTAACTGTGTATAGTTTTTAATGTATATTTTAAGCCCTTTTTAACACTTTTAGCCAAGTTTTAAATTTATAAAACACGATATTTACTAACACTAAACACACATATGGGCAAGTGCACCCATCGTGAGCGTAGTATAGTGTTGGTAAGATACCGAGGTCGTCCAAGGACACAAGAGCTTTTAGTACCGGTTTATCCTCAACGTCTAATCAAATCAAAATTTTAGAAAAAAGGTTTTAAACAAGAAAAATAAAACTAACTAAAAATGCTGAAAAATAAAAACAGATAGACAAGATGAATCACTTGGATCCGACTCGTATTTAGTGTAACCTTTGATTATTTCCGCACTTTTGCACGTTTTAAGAGATTATCTTAGTTATTGTAGTAGGCCCCTCTTTTGAAGGTGACGTTACCCTCAACCCAGTAGTTTGAGTCAGCAAGGATACAATCCTAAAGGGTTGGATTATTGAAAGATAATTAATTAAGTTATTAATGCATAATGTGGTAGGCCCCTCTTTTGAAGGTGACGTTACCCTCGGCTAAGTAGTTTGAGTCAGCAGGGATACAATCCTAAATAGTCGGGTTAAAGTTTTAATAGTAGTTTACATATGAGGGGATCAAGGAGTTCGGACCCCCGCCATCCAATACCGGTGGGTATTGAAGGAGATCCTACTAAAGTTGACCCAGGTCCTTGCAGGATCTATACACTGAACAAGGCAAGACTCTTACCAAACCGTTCCCTTAACCCCCGACCAGGTAGCCAAGATATCTCCATATAGACCGTGGAGATATGAATGGTGAAAATCTTTTATTTTATATAGACAGTAAAATAATGCCAAGACACCACGGGCAAATGATAAGGAAGACTCACCTTCAACATAAGAAACTAGTTATTAAAGTCATTAATACATAACCAAATAAAAAGTGCGAAAAGATTAAAAATAAAAAGTATTACACTAAACACTTGTCTTCACCAAGTGATGTAAGAGACTTAGGCAAACATGGCATTTGATTTTCAAGAACTCTTACGATCAGTCTTGGATCCCGAGACTACTCACACACTCTATGATGGATGATGGATGATGGTGGTGGATGTGGGTTGTGATGGTGGTGGTGGGTGGGTGAAGTATGAGAGAGGTGGTTTGCCATGGATGGTTTGCAAGTGAGCTAAGCACCCCTATTTATAGCCTGCACAGAAGCCCGGACACGGCCCCGTGCCCGTTGGGCATGGCCCCGTGTCCACCCATCTTCTATTTCTTCATTAAATGCAGTTTGTCTGCATTAGTTGACCACGCCCCCGTGTCCGCTGGGCACGACTCCGTGTGCAGAAGCGTGTCTGTACTATCAAGATTTGCCTAGATTTTGCGAATCTTTGCGTTGACCACGGCCCTGTGTCCACTGGGCACGCCCCCGTGGTGGGTGATAGAAGCTTCTACAGCTTTGTCTTTTCTGCAGACACTTGGGCACACCCCCGTGCTCAGTGAGCATGGGGCGTGTTCAGCCTTCTGTTCTCTTGTTTTTGCTTGGGGAGAGGCTGTCGAGGGGTCGGGCATGCCACGTTTATTCCTTTTCTTGTATTATTGTTAGATTTGGCTGCATTTTTGCTTCTTTTGTTCATTTAAGCTCATTTAACCCTGAAAATACAAAAGGAAGACAAAAGCACACTTTTTCCAACATTAGTACTAAAAAGGGTTAGTTTTATGCCTCAATTGATGTAATTTATATGTTGCATTTTGCACACATCAAAGAGCCTGCTATGCATGTGGTGATCCTAACCACTTCGCAAATGTCTGCCCGAATCGAGTGGTGAAGCAAGAGCCACAACAACAACCAGCGCAGCAACAACATCAACAGCAGCAGCCTCAGGAGCAGCAACCAGCTCAGCAATCAGCCCGTGGGCGAGTTTTCAACATCAACGCTCGCCAGGCCCAAGTAGACAACAACGTGGTTAATGGTGTGTTTCTCGTAAATGGTATTTATGTTTCGTGTTTGTTTGATACTGGAGCCGATAACTATTTTGTATTGTTTGAATTCGAAAGGCTCCTAAACAGTAAATGCGCTAACCTCCCATCGACGTTCGATGTAGAAGTTGCCACTGGAAGAACCGTCACCGTTAGTTCCGTTCTACGTGATTGTACTCTTGAGCTCAACAATCACGTTTCCCAATCAATCTTCTCCTGATGCAGCTCAGTAGTTTTGACGTCATAGTAGGCATGGATTTTCTTCGTGAAAATCATGCTGAAATTGTTTGTTTCGAAAAGATGATCCGTTTCTCTCTTTCAAACGGTGATCAACTGTGTGCCTATGGCGAAGTCGCTTCAAAGGAGCTAAAACTCATGCCGTGCGTCCAAGTAAGCAAGTATCTCCGCAAGGAGTACAAGGCTTTCTTGGCACACATCGTAGTTGCGGAGAAGGAAAAGAAATAGAAGGCAATGGAAAAGGTGCTCGTGGTTCGTGATAATCCTAACGTCTTTCCTGAAGATTTACCTGGTTTACTGCCATCTCGTGATATCGATTTTTGAATTGACCTCATTCCTGGAGCTAATCTCGTGGCTAAAGCACCTTATCACCTCACTCCCTACGAAATGCGCAAACTCTCCAGTCAGCTCCAGGAATTGCTTGATAAATGCTTCATCCGCCCTAGCACATCTCCTTGGGACGCACCTGTTCTTTTCGTAAAAAAGAAGGAAGGATCATTCCGGATGTGCATCGATTATAGGGAACTCAATAAGCTGACAATCAAGAATCGCTATCCTTTACCTCGAATCGATGATTTGTTTGATCAATTGGAAGGTGCTACGTGTTTTTCCAAGATCGATTTACGCTCTGGCTATCATCAATTACGCATTCAAGAGGAATATATACCCAAAACCGCTTTCCGAACCCGTTACGGCCATTATGAATTTGTTGTTATGCCCTTTGGTCTTACTAATGCCCCCGCAGTCTTTATGGACCTAATGAATCGCGTGCGTAAACCCTTTCTCGACCGCTTCGTCATCGTGTTTATCGATGATATCCTGATCTATTCTAAATCGAAAGCCGAACACGCACAACATATCTGTTTGGTTCTTGAACTACTTCAAGGAAATCGCCTCTATGCCAAGTTGGATTACGCCAAAAAACCCATCCGAAGTTCATTCTTTTCTTGGATTGGCGGGTTACTACCGCCGATTCATCGCAGATTTCTCGAAGATCGTTGTCCCTCTCACCTCTCTTAAGCACAAGGACAAACCTTTTGTTTAAGGAACCGAACAAGAGGAAGCCATTCAAACTCTGAAGCTTATGCTCTGCAACGCCCCTGTGCTTGTTTAGCCAAAGAAACGACGACTTCGTAGTCTACTGCGATGCCTCTAACCTCGGTCTTGTTTGTGCTCTTATGCAACGAGACAAGGTTATCACGTATGCCTCTCGTCAGCTCAAGATCCACGAGAAGAACTACTCAACCCACGACCTCGAGCTCGGTGAAGTTGTTTTTGCATTAAAGTTTTGGCGACACTACCTATATGGTACCAACTGTACGGTATTCACAGACCATAAACGCCTACAACACATCTTGAACCAAAAGGAACTGAATATCCGCCAACGCAGATGGGTT
The DNA here is from genome assembly GCA_030545235.1 of Helianthus tuberosus. Classification (NCBI taxonomy): domain Eukaryota; kingdom Viridiplantae; phylum Streptophyta; class Magnoliopsida; order Asterales; family Asteraceae; genus Helianthus; species Helianthus tuberosus. Next base: position 15,228,905 of record CM060430.1, on the reverse strand, counting down.
GAACTTCTCAACGATTACGACTGTGAGATTCGCTACCACCCGGGCAAAGCTAATGTCGTTGCAGATGTTCTCAGTCTACGAAGTTATTTGCATAGTGTTCGTAACGTTCAATCCCAACACGACCTCGAAGCTCTAATACGTGATGCTCAGCACGCATGCTTCATTGAGAATACCTTGAGAGAGGAAATGAAGAAATGTGGTGCTAAAACCCAACTTGTCACCAAATCGAATGGCATTTACTACTATCTCGATCGCATCTGGATCCCTAGTCGCAATAACCTTCGGGAGATGTTGCTGACTGAAGCCCACAAATCCCGATATTCCATTCATCCCGGTGCCGACAAGATGTACCAGGACCTGCATGCCAGGTATTGGTGGCCTGGAATGAAGAAGGATATCGCTCTCTATGTTTCGAAATGCCTAACCTATTCAAAGGTCAAGGCTGAACAGCAACCCGAGATCCCTTTGTGGAAATGGGAGAGTATAGCTATGGATTTCATTACGAAACTTCCGCGCACGCCATCAGGTCATGATAGCATTTGGGTTATTGTTGATCGTCTTACTAAATCCGCCCACTTTCTGCCGATACGTGAAGACTTTAAGGTTGAACGATTAGCACGAATCTACACCAACGAAGTCATTTGTCGACACGGGACACCTTTCAGTATGCTCTCGGTACTACTCTCAATCTTAGTACTACTTTCCATCCCCAGACCGACGGTCAGACTGAACGCACGATTCTCACCCTCGAAGACATGCTTCGCTCGTGTGTTATAGATTTCGGTGGTAATTGGGATTCACATTTACATTTGGTCGAATTCTCGTACAACAACAGTTATCACTCTAGCATTCAAATGGCACCATTTGAGGCATTATAAGGAAGAAAATGTCGATCGCCTATTGTATGGCACGAGATCGGGGGTGCGCAAATTACCGGTCCTGAGTTATTGCAAGAAACGACTAACAAGATCCTTCAGATACGAGACAATCTATTGAAAGCTCAGAGATGTCAAAAGAGTTACACCGATAAACTCCGCAAGCCCTTTGAATTTGACCTTGCCGATCACATACTCCTAAAGGTTGCACCTTGGAAGGGGGTGGTCCGATTCGGTAAGAAAGGAAAGCTAGCGCCTCAATACGTTGGACCCTTTAAGATTCTGGAAAGAATTGGCAAAGTGGCCTATAAACTCGAATTACCAAAGCAACTCAGTAACGTACATCCAACTTTCCACATTTCGAACCTCAAAAAGTGTCTAGTCGACCAGAATTTACATGTCCCTCTTGAGGACTTACAAGTGGACGAAACATTACACTTCGTGGAAAAGCCAGTTGAGATCATGGACCGAGAGACCAAGAAGCTCCGACGCTCACACATTCCCATAGTGAAGGTTCGCTGGGAAGGCAAACGCGGCGCCAAGTTCACCTAGGAACTCGAGAGTGATATGAAGGCCAAATATCCACAACTATTCGTTACGCCTGCGCCTTAAATTTTGGGACGAAATTTCCTAAAGTAGGGGAGGCTATAACAACCCGACTTTTCGAAGTCAAAGTCAAGGTCAACATTAGGTTTACGATCAGATCTGTCATTTCTTGCTTAACTATTGCTTGTACTCGCAGACTCGATAATCGATGTATGATAATTAATGATATTTTAAGATACGATTTATTAATATGTGAAGTAACAATGCGATAAACGTAAGTAAACACTAAACTACTAAACGCTATCACATCGCTACCGCATCGCAAATCGAATCGCAGGTTATGGATATTTTTTACGTGTATATGTTATTATGTGCTTTACTTGTGTGTGCTTATATGTTGTTGGATGTTATTCGTAAACGCAATCGCAACTCTATCTCATCGCATCGCAACCCGAAATACAAGTTACTTTTATGATTGTTAGGTTGGGTATGTTATTTGTGTAACTAATGTGTACTACTATCGCATCGCTTACTCGCATCGCAACACAACGCATAACGCACGAAATGAAAGTCGGAAAGCAACCCGCGAAGGCCCTCCGACCGAAAGACCATTCGATAGAATGGACATCCGACCGGATGACCATCCGATCGGATGGCCATCCGATCGAAAGGCCATCTGACCCATTAAACTCCACCGCCTTTCTCCTCCCTTCCCCTATAAATACCTCACCTGTTACATCACTGTTCACTGATGTGACAGCTCCCTCCGACCAGCACGCTCCCAAGCACTTTTCTCTCGATTACTCGTGATTCTTGTAAGTTTTCACTCTAAATCTTGTACTTTCTTCATCACTACACACTTTCACATCATCTTCTCCAACAAATCACAACTTTTCACCGTGAAATCTTCGGGTTTGGGCTGTTCTAAGGTGATGTCATCATGGAGTTCTTATGAACATTGAAGTGTGACCTCATCTCATCAAGAACGGTTCAAATCTAAAGGATTTCCACACGTTTTTACACTGATTTCAACCAAATCTAAGTATAATCAAAGTGTTTCAAACTTTTCTTCAAACATTCTTCACTTTTACTTAAAAACCGATGACATTCAGAATCTTTCGGGCGTTCTACCCATTCTCTGGTAGAGAACCGAGCTGAGGATGGATTTCTATCAAAGAGATGACCGATTCACGGGTTGAACATGAACTCCGTCAAGAACAGCTGAGTCTGGTCGAACGTGGTGATTCCCGTCCGATCGGATGAGTTGGACCTGATGTGGTTTCCGTTGTTTGGCACGTTGTCATACCGTCTCGATAAAAATCTTTTAACTTAACTGATTTTACAAAGTTTTCAACCCAAAATAGTTGCTCGGTCAAACAGTCATCCGATCAGATAACCATCCGATCGAACGACTATCCGACCAAGTGACTTGTGATTTTAAACACTTAAACAATTTCAAAACTTTACAAAATATCAGTTCCACTCAGATCACCATCCGAGCGAACGGCCATCCGTCCGGATGACTGTCCGTCCGGATGACCTGATATGTAGAGATGTTTCTCACTTTTTAAAATGCTACAACGAAAACTTCAAAGTTCAAACATTACACAAACACATCCTTCCCAAACGAACAACCCTCCGACCGACCGAATCACTGTTCGTCACTCAAACTCTTTGACGCACTATTTAACGCACTGTTCAACGCATACACTATCGTTCTCTGATCAGGCTAACCTCTCAAGCGCTCCCTTGAATCCAAGCTTGTGTTTATTTACTAAACACGAACTATGAGTATACTCGATCCCTTTTTGCTTAACGCACTTTTGGGTGTTACATACGTTACTTATATCGAAACACAATCGACACACAATGCAAACGCTTTTTATACGCTAACCGCTCTCGCATGTTATACGTGTTATTCGATGAATGCTAGTATGTTATGTTTACACTAGGGATGTGCATGGGTCGGTTTGGGTCGGTTTTGACCAAAAACCACAACCATAACCGCGATGTCGGTTATTAGATAATCATAACCATAACCGATCGGTTATGGTGGTTATGGTTATTCGGTTTTGATGGTTATAGCAGGTCGGTTATGAGTGGTTAACCGTGTATTTAGCTCAGCTAAAAATAGCTTAATACTTTTTAACATGGAATAAATTATTATTATTGTGTATTTGTATATATTAGTATACTACATAGTATTAAATAATACGTATAATCTATAATATTAATACCAATTATTATCGAAAATTCAACTAGTGTGATATGATACATTCTATACATTCAAATAAACATTCAATCAAGACCACAAAATGATACGAAAAAACTCATAAGTACTAAAAATATTCAGTTAAAAACATCAAATATTAAAAATATGATGAAAAGTTCTAAATCCTACAAAGATTTATTACATGTCGGTTCGGTTCGGTTATGGTGGGTATGGAAAAATGATAACTATAACCGACCCACTACTTTCGGTTTTCAAAAAAACCATTAACCGACCCACCGGTTTTTTATTTGGTTTGGTTTTTTCGGTTCTGTTTTGTCAGTTAATTCGGTTTTTTGCACACCCCTGGTTTACACAGTGATTGTTGTCTGACACCTTAGCAACGATAGTACTATAGTTTGGACTCAGTACCTGTCGTGGACAGGGGTTGTTAAGGGCTTTGTAGGTCCCCTTGTTCGTATGGATCGTCACAGAATTGTATATCTAATCTAGAGTGCGGAATCCTCTAGATCAGATTTCTTACAGAAACGAGTAGAAAACAGAATTCACAATCAAACGGGTCTTCTATTGATTATCCATCTTGCAGTTTACAATCAATTCAAGACCTCACAGCCTCTCTCTGTGATCTTGCCTCTCACAAATTTTGAATTCACTTTCTCTCTCTACGATTTCTCTCTCTAGCCTCCAAGAACTAAAACCCTAATCACAAAACATGTTTATATACCACATGTCTGTGAACTGGGCCTCCAACTGGGCTAAGCCATTTTCCAAGCCCATTACAACAATAAACTCACTAACCAATAAGCTAAGCCCAATACAAAATATCCAAAGACTAAATGATCAAACTATTAAGCTGTTGTCACCGAATATGCACCAACAGACTCCCCCTCGACAATAGCTTCATAGTGTAACTTTGTCTTCAAACATCTTGTGTTCTTTTGGTCTTTGGATAGCGTCAGCTACACAGTTTCTGACATCAACAGACTCCCCCTTAGCTGATGCTTCCAATCTCCAAAACTTTCATTCGTTGTAGATCAGTTAGCTAGCAATCCTTGGTTAAGCAAGTAAACTCCAAATTCTTCCATATCTCTCACTGCAATGTAGTAGAAGGATCCTACCATGCACCTTCACACGTTCTTTACTTCATTCTCAATCGCACTTTACTTGTATTATGCACTTCATTTTGATAACTGCATCAATCTGTTTAGCAACACAAGCAAGTATCTCAACATTAGTCTTATTCACATTTAAAGATAAACCAATATTTTATCTTATCATGCAAAAAACAACAACTTGTGAGTTCAAAATGAAAGTCTTTTTAAAAATAAATCTTTTTGGTATTTTTGATAATTTTTTCAAAACAAACGAAACAAACTAAACTAAACTCAAAAAAATTTACAATTTCATCTTTTTGTGAGAATCATGTGCAAGAATATCATATCAACAAAATCAAACTGTTTTCACACTATTAGATAATTCTTTATATAATTTTTCATGAAAAGCAGTACAAGACAATTACCAGTATTGTTTGTCCACTTAAACAAAATGCATGAACATTTCAAGTTCCATTACCGTATGATACGTTAAGGTAATTTTATTACTGAAATATTAGTGTGTCCTACTTCAGGATATACCCCCGCGATCAAGGTATGCACAAAGATTCATCGTAGTAGGTGAGTATACTGAATTCATCCGTTTTGTATTTCAACGATAGATAATTGGTGATCAGGTCAGTACTTCCGTACAGCAAAGAGACCAAAATATCTAAGGAGGGCTATGACAAATACCATTTTTGGTACGATTTATGCATTTTGCACATTTGAATGACTCTCTAGGAGAGCTTCTTCATTTATGGGTTTTGGCATTTTTTTGCTCTTTTAAGATATCCTGGTTGTGCCTAGGTCAGCATGTATCTGGATGCAGCAGAAGGACGACCCTGATATCCCCAGATGAAATAACAGTATAAAGACCCAAAACCTCAGATTTTGGCAATTTATCAATGCAAGAATTAAGGTCATTAAACCATACACCACTGATGTGTTCCCCACTCATATTCAGTTCGTTTAGGTTTATATCGCATTGGTAAGTTGATTAGTTCATGCTTTTGCCTACTGGTACATCATATGATGAAGCTGCTATCACACTTAAGCATTTTAATTTCATTTTCAGTGTGACAGTCTAACTTGCTGATGTACTATCATTTCTTCTTTTTCACACAATGAAATCTCTTTTTTTTTCAATTTTTCATTATTTATGTTTTTCATTTTTCAAGTTTTTTTATTTTTTAAAATTTTTTAACTAACTAACTTACTCCCCCTAAACTCACGCACTAACTAAACTCTTTTTGGCATAGGGAAATTTCTCCCCCTATTATACCTTGATACCTTCTTCGCCCATTATTATACCATGAATTTTGAAAAAATTTTGGATGTTGCTGAACATTTGAGTTACTAAAACCCCTATGTTCGTTTCTTCTTTGAAAATTTCGATTACCAGAACTCTGGTATCGATTTTGATATCCAAAATTTCTATTTTGATTTGGAAACCGATTTGATTTACCATTATAATAACTAAATTGTGTAAAATTGCTTCTTGGTCTATCAAATTGTCCTGTTGTTGAAGTTTTAGATTGAAATCTTGGTTGATTATATTGACAATGTGGTTGCACATTATTATTTAAACCAACCCTATTCCCTTCCTTAACTCCATCAACTTTTTGCTTATTTTTCTTCAAAGGACAACAACTCGCCACGTGCCCTTTGTTGTAACATTTAAAACAAGATTTTGTCTTATAAATTTTCTTTTTCTGAAATCTCTTTTTAAATGTTTTCTTCTTTTCCTTTTCAGTATCCTCGTCCGATTTATGAGGTGTACTGTTAGATCCTACAGATTCTTTCAAAGAAACTGGACTATTTGGCAAGTCCACAGCTATCGGCTCCACTACCTCTTGTGCAGTGGGAACAAAATTAATTAGCTCATCTTCATTTGAAAAAAAAAAGAGTAGTCTTGATCCTTAGAAGATGAGGCTTTACTAAACCCCACTCCCGTTCTATCATTACTCCTTTTCAGCCCTTTTTGAATTTGAGTCCTAACTAATGAAGAATTTCCAAATTTGTCTAACTTTCCTTTAAGTTCAACAATTTGGTCTTGTGCAATGGCCAATTCCCGGCACTTTTCAGAAAATTCATTAGTTTTATCCTTCACAGTTTCACGAGCCAAATCAATGATCTGTAACAGTTCATTGACTTTGCTTGTTAAACTGCTGATTTCTTGTTCATTTGATTTGAGTTCATTTAAACAATTTGACTCTCTTTAATCAAAAGAACATTTGACTCTTTTTGTTTTTCCAATTCAGCTAACAGAATTTTGTTTGGCTCTGATAGTCTGTTAACCTTACCCTGTAGTTCAGTGCAATTATGACATGTATGACTTACATATTCTGATGAGACCTTCACCTCTGCTGTAAGTCCATTCACATCATTCAAGCACTTTGAAACTTCTGTCTCCTTCTTCTCAACATCTTTCTTCTTCTCTTCTACCACAGCATCTGCTACCTTATCTAAAGCAAGATCTCCTACACTCTGTCTTGATGAACTCTGATAACGTTTTTCTAAAGCTTCCCACAGATCTCTAGAAGTCCCATATTTCGTGAAGATATATTTAATGCCCTCAAGCAAGGACATCTTTATCACTGCTAAAGCTTTCTTCTCAGCATTAACCATAAGTTTCTCAGATTCATCCATCTTGTCATAAGAAATCACTTTTACTCTTCCTTCAATACGACGCGTAGGAGCAACATATCCATCTATCATACAATACCACATTCTGATATCTTCACTCTTCACAACCGATTCAAACTTCTCCTTCCAGACAGCATATTCTTTAACATTTGTAAGCTTTGGCCAATTTTTAACAGTCTCACTGACCTTGTCCATTTTCACCATCTTTAAACACGTTTTTACCTTAATCGTACTGATAAAAACGTACAAAATTTTTCCGAAAACAGTTTTTACCAAATTATAAACACGTTTTTTTTTGTCCTAAAAATCCCACGAATTCATCGGCGCAAACGGTTTCGGCAGATGAGATACGGATCAAATTCTATTCACGAAAACGTTAATTCCTCTATACGTATCTAATTACTCCACAAAAATAATTACTCCACCTTTTAATTATGCTAAATCTTAATTCCTCTAGCTAATTTTGCTGGCAAACCAAGTTAATTTCACTGGGTCACGCTAATTATGCTGGTAGAGTAATTATAAGTATGCTGGTTTATTAAATTCGCTGGAACAAATTCTCTGATCACTTAATTTCGCCAGTTAATTATGCTGACTTAATTTCGCTGATCAGATTAATTTTGCTGGTCTGATCAAGTTCGCTATAACGACGACTGTTAATTTCGCTGATCACCGTAATAATGTCGCTGAGGACAATTACACGGTTACCAAAGTCGCCTTTGGATTTAATTTCGCCGGTCACCGAGTTGCTAGATCACAATTTCGCTGGTCTGTCAGGGTATTTATCCGATTTCAGCAAATTTGCTAGAAAATTTTGGAAACTCAATCTGTTTGAAATTTCTGAAGATTTTCCATATTCTTCTAACAGTTTCCTGCAAAATTAAACACCAAATCAGCCGAATTTTTTGAAGAAAATACGAAGAACACGAAGAACAATCTTCGAATCTTCAAGTATTTCAGCCAAAAACTTTTCCAGAATCAACAAAATCTTTCCTGAAATCCTGTAAAACAGCAACCAAACAAAGCAGAATATCAAAAACAGCCAAAAATTTCAAAAAATTTTATCAAACCAACAAAAATTTCGAAACCCTAATTTTTCAGGTTTCAAAATTTTTGAAAAATCTTCCTGTTTCTGCCAAGCACAATTCTGAACCGAGCCTTCAAGAGCCTAATGCTCTGATACCAATTGTAGGTCCCCTTGTTCGTATGGATCGTCACAGAATTGTATATCTAATCTAGAGTGCGGAATCCTCTAGATCAGATTTCTTACAGAAACGAGTAGAAAACAGAATTCACAATCAAACGGGCCTTCTATTGATTATCCAACTTGCAGTTTACAATCAATTCAAGACCTCACAACCTCACAGCCTCTCTCTGTGATCTTGCCTCTCACAAATTTCGAATTCACTTTCTCTCTCTACGATTTCTCTCTCTAGCCTCCAAGAACTCTTCTAAGAACTAAAACCCTAATCACAAAACATGTTTATATACCACATGTCTGTGAACTGGGCCTCCAACTGGGCTAGGCCATTTTCCAAGCCCATTACAACAGTAAACTCACTAACTTATAAGCTAAGCCCAATACAAAATATCCAAAGACTAAATGATCAAACTATTAAGTTGTTGTCACCGAATATGCACCAACAGGCTTTTCTTCACGTGTCACAGTGGTGATATGTGTTGCGCATTCTACAACTCACAGTCACGTCTGTGCATATTTCATTGTCGATAGCTTACTTGCCACACATTTCTACGTGTTACATGCTGGTTATGAATAATTCGCTTCGCTACTATTATACTATTAAACTTGTATGCTTACCTTTACACTATGTGTATTGATTTTATTTTAACGTATGTGACATGTGTTTAGGATGCTTTGCTTGCTAGCTGTTATGGAATCAAGTTTAGGTGGTCTAGAAACCCACGAATAAATTTATGATTTGTCAGAACAATATTTGTCTTTGAGAACACTATGTCTGTAATGACTGTTTTTATTTGATATGTTATGGTATGGGACATGACGTTAAATATCCGGTAATTATAGTTGTTATGGATTCTCCTGGACAATGCTCAGTGCCGGCCTCGATGTTTCCGCCATCGGTAGGGGTGTGACACTTTGCTTTCCATTCACGTAATTACGACCCGGATAGTTTGTGAAGTAACCCCCGTGATTCAATACTATAGAAAAGAGTTCAGGATACAAATCTACAAGGCCTGGTCTATTCGCACACGGCCTTTGTCTTTTTGCACACTCAAAGCGCCCCGCTATGGCCAAAGCGGGGCGCTTTGAGTGTGCATAAAGACAAAAAGCGTTGGCTGGAAGTTGTGTTGTTTTTTTTTTTGAAATAGGTGGGATGTGGGTTAGTTTGGTATTGTTTTTTGGAGGAAAAAATTGTATTTGAGTTTTATAATACGTTGTTTTATAATTACGTTTTTTTACGTCATTATTTTTATAGAACGTATATAATATAAGTGTGTCTTTATAAACTGTTAACCTAGTTTATTTTGTTAAATTAAACGAACACGTTAAATAAATTGTACAGAAAGCCATAAGAATTAAACGTAAACAATCCAAAACCAACGTGATGTAAATAGAAGATTAACTGCAATATATATATATATATATATATATATATATATATCAGTTTGTACATACAAAACAAAAAGGTACAACTGACTACATAATACATAACAAAACACTATACAAACAAACTAAGGTACTAATCCTCGTGCGGTGGGGACGGTGGGAGGGGAAGTGGAGGCAACCCAGCGTGCTCTCGTAGAGAAACGAGCGTCTCGATGATCCACTGGGTTAACTTCATCCATTATTTATGTTAACGAGAAGGGCGGTTCGGTCATTTTGTATGGCCGAATTGCCTTTCTAGTTAACAGAATTACATATAAAATGACCGAATTGCCCTTCTGGTTAACAGAAAAAATGGATAAAGTTAACCCAGTGGACTAAAATGGCAACAGTGAAACCTTTTTGGACCCACAGGTTAAAAATGAAACCTTTGGACTAAACTGGCAAAATGACCCAAACCACAGGGACTAAAATGGCATTTAACTCTAATATTAAATAAACAAATAATATTAAATAAACAAATAACATTAAATAAACAAATAATAATAATAAACAAATAACATTAAATAAACAAATAACATTAAATAAACAAATGATATTAAATATAAAATAATAAATAATATTATTTAAACAAACCTGTATGGACAACAAACTGCCGCACACTCATCTGAAACTCCTGACCGGCGAGACGGAATGTAACCTCGTGGACTGGAAAATCCGGGTCCTCCACGTAATCCGCCGGATGCGGCGCGTATGTAAACGTGGAAAGAAACTCCCACGTAAGCTCAGGGTACGAGTCCTCCATCGCTAACTCAAATAGGTGCGACCAAGGAGTATCTAGTCCAACTATCTCACGCGCCCGCGCGGCCTCTCCCACGGTCTCCAGTAGGCCCCAGTCTATCCCTACATGCTCCCCAATGGGGATGGCGCGCAACCTCGCGCATCTCCCCCTCGCCCGTGACCCCGGCGGAAACTGCAGGTACGGACATGTCGGCTCTTCCTGCTCTCCCTCATCTCCCTCAGCCTCCATATGCTCAATCTCGTCATCGGAGGAATCCATCCCTGCACGTTGATAAGATAATATTAAATATAAAATAATAAACAAATAATATTATTTAAACAATTTAAATAATAAACAAATAATATTAAATATAAAATAATAAACAAATAATATTAAATATAATTTAAATAATAAACAAATAATATTAAATATAATTTAAATAATAAACAAATAATATTATTTAAACAATTTATATTAAACAAATATTATTAAACAAATATTATTAAACAAATAATAAAAAAAAATAAACTTGAACCAAAGCGCCGCGCTTTGGCCTTGGCGCGGCGTTTTGGTTCTTCATTTTGAAGAACAGATCCAGCAATCGATCAAATCCGGCCCAATCAAAACAATATCAAACATCTACATTTAACCAAAACGATTAAGGGTGTTCGATCTTACCTTTTAGCGGTCGAAAGATTGAAAACGAAGATATCCGGAGATCAGTGTGTGTATTCGCACCTTTTGTGTGTGTTTTGTGTTGAAATGGGGGAGAAGCTGCCTCACTTCAGGTATAACGAGGGACCAAAGCGCCCCGCTATGGCCAAAGCGGGGCGCTTCTGTTCTTATTTAAGGGCAAAGCGCTCCGCTTTGGACATAGCGGGGCGCTTTGGGCCTTTTTTAAATTTTTTAAAATTGTTTTTAATTCACAAACGCGTCGATAATAGTCTAAATTTTACATTTTTTCCATTATACATCATTTTTTATTATATATGGACTATACTGCAAGTTCCGGATCAAATCGGTTACGTGTGATGTCTTATTCCGTTATATCGTATCATTTTGGTTTGAAAGCACAAGTACTCCTGTGAGAGGTGTTATGTGTATCAGCCGCCTACCGCACATGAACATGACGTATTTTTTCATTAATTGTAGTATTATGATGTATATGGTCATTTTGGGTCGTACAAGTGCATATTGAATCTGATTGGGTCGTGTCGGTGACATTCGGTTTTTAACGTGATGTAACGCATATATTGAACAAACACAAACGTGATTATTATTAAACACATTTAACCTACATCGTGAACATATGGGGTTACATTAAGGTCAGGGGCACGATACGTAAGCATTTCGTACGCGTTGATCTGATCCCTGTATAATGTGTGCCAGGCTGCTGCGCGCTCTGTTCTGTTCGCTGTCCAGAGTGGGTTTGGGGGAGGCATTGGATAACAACCTCCAAGATCTACATGTATGAAATGCCCATGGTCGACGAACACAACCGCAACCACTAGGTGAGGTTGCTCAGCTTCATTTGGCCCGCCCTGCAGAGGGAAAATTGTATTGCTCCCACGCATGTCGAAGGTGTGAACAATCACACCGTATCGTTGGGCAATAAGAAACCCCGTGTCAGGCATCGTCATGTAATTTTCGATATCTGCTCGTCCCACCCCCTTAAAATTGATCCGTCTAAGCAGCGCATCATAATGTCCTATGTTTTCTGGATCGAAAAACTGCCTCCAAAGCGATTCGTTCGTACGTAACTCCTTTATAAGTTGTTTCCGGATCATCAAATATGAATTTTGTTTCACTCCTAACCCAACAGCCACCGATCGAAACCCACAATGACCATCTGGTTTCACGTCCTTTATTCTAACGATGTATGGATGGATCACTTCGGGAATCTGAGATGCGTAGTTGCGGATCGCTATATCCGTCTTAGGACCGAGCTTGATCATCGGGAAATCAGGGTGCAGGTTGATCGGTTTGGTATTCTTTTGTCTTCTAGAATCTCCGGGTGATATGTACGAGCTGTGACGGGGAAGATCATCTGAGGCCTCGACCCAAGTTTCTTCCGACGGAATGTACGAGCTTTTTCTAGCGGCTTCAACCTTTCTTTCTTCCTGCGTTTTCAATGTTGGGCGACCACGAGTTTTCTTCAGAACAGCAGGAGGTTTTTTGTTATTGTTCCCTGGATTGAGGATTTGCTGAAACTTTTCAAAGAAGCTCCTTTTCACCTGAGGGGGTGTTGGATCGATCTTTTGTTTCAATTTTTCAAATTCCGCGTCTACATCGATATCCTCTATGTTTTTCTTTGCAGGCTTGAAGTTAAGCTTCTTCCAGAACACGTCTATGTGTGTGATCCGGAGTTGCTGACCTGTGGATGAAAACAAATTAGGTGGCAAAATCATAACGAGAAAGGTCAAAGATATTAATTACCTTTATTTTCCAACTTTTCCAAACGACAGGCACATGGCAAACCACAGCTGGTAAAAAGTTGGCAACCACAGCTTGCACCGTAGGCTCTCAACCCGTCTTCCTTACGTTTTAGTTCCCTACTCAAAAGCTCAATCGCATATATTGAAACCTTTCTGAGAATATATGCAAGCATGGGCTGCTTCTTGTGGTGCGTCATCACTTTTCGGAGGCTTGTTTCAAAGCTACTACTAATCTCGGTGTATTGTCTATCAACAACATGATCAACATACAGTACAAGTTTATCCAGTGTGTTGCGATGACTTGGAAAGTGACTTTTTAGTGTTGCATGCATGCCCTCAACCCTGTTGGTCGTAGTTTGGTGAAAGTTGATAGTTTTGTTAATCCAGCATGATACAAACTTTTCACGGTACGGATCCAACCAGGATTTCTTCATATAATCAAAAACCTCTAAAATTAAAAAAAAACGTAAATAGTCAGTTTTTGTTATTATATAAAATTTGAACATAATTATGTAAGAAATACCTACGTTCACGGTCATCTTCTTTCAGCTGTGCTTCAAGGTTTTCCAAGTTATACCTGTATATTTCCTCGGTCGTAGACTCGCACAATAACCAAAAACTACGTACGAATTCTTTCCAATCCTTGTCAGAGAATTTCTTCTTGCTGTTCTTATTAATATTTTGTTGAATATGGAACCGACAAAGATACTTATGCGCTTTTGGAAAAACTTGTTCACACGCGTTCATTAGCGCAAAATCCCTGTCTGTTAAAATCACGCGCGGTTCCATACATCCTACCAGCATAGACTTGATCCTCTGCAACACCCATAGGTAGTTCTCTGACTTCTCAGCGGAAATTACCACACAAGCAGCCGTAAACGATTTGTTTGTCGACGTCATGCCTACGACCTGAACAAATGGCAGGTTGTACATGTTCGTTTTGTAGGTGGCGTCAATCATTAGCACATGCGGGAAGGCACACCACATATTGAATGATCTTTCGTGAACAAAGAAGACATCTTCAACTTCGTTTGATATCTCATTCGTGCGCATGTAATAAGTGTAATTTTTTTCGAGAAGAATGCTTTCAAGTTTTTGCATCGGAGACTTACCGACATTTTTTTCGGCGTTGATCTTCTGAACAGCGTTGTGTATATCTTTCGGAATAAGCTTTCTAGCCGGATTGTTTTTTGTCAGCGTTCGCCAGATACTTTGGTTGGGAATGTCTTGCTCTGCCAGCTCCTTAACCAGTTTTGTATCCTCCGAAGAAAGCCTTCTCGCATACGCGTGACCCTCTAAGTTTTCAATAGGAGTGTGGTTATGCTTCGCCTTCGTCACCTCGATCCTCCAAACACTTCCGGATGATTCCGAAAACCCGATCATCTCGAACGGGCAGCCTATTTTCTTGCTACCCGTTTTCCTCTGTGTAGCTATACTCTTATGCTCCCCACCAAAAGTACATTGAAACCAAATCTTGTAATTCTCTCCTCTTTTATTCGACCTCTTAGTCACAATGAGGTAACCGTTGTCTTTTGCCGTGTCTTGTACCCAACGCACCAACTCTTTACGTGACGAAAAGGTCTGCGTCGTATCAAACGAAAACGTAACCGGGTAACAGCCTTCCTCGTCAACAGACACATCCCCCGGCTCACCATCGTCACCGAGGTCCGAATATACTTGATGTTCAAAGTTGTGCTCGCCACCGTAACCGAAATTCGAATAACCTTGTAAGCTTTGTTGACAACCGTAACTGTCGTTTGGACCACACTCCTGCTGTACAAAGCTGTACTCGCCACCGTAACCGAAATTCGAATAACCTTGTTGTGCGTAAGGGTCCTCCACAGGGGTATTCAAATCCAGCGTCACCGTGTTATCACGATAACGAATGCCAGATACAACCTCTGCCTCCCTCAAGTTGGACGAGACCGGTTTCTCATACGAGTCAGAAATAGCGGTCCCCTCGTAAGAATCAGGAACAACTGTCTCGTCAGAATATTGACCGAAAATATAGTTGTTTAACCACGACATCGTTTTTTGTAAACAACAAACAACAAAACACTCGAATACCCACGTATGTTTGTAAACAACGTGAAGAAGAAGAAGAAGACCGAGCTTTCTGCTGAAGAAGAACCTCAATCAGTAGTTTGCTTTTAAAAGTGAAAAGTTGGATCGAAGCGCCGCGCTATGGCCAAAGCGCGGCGCTTAGGGTTAACGACAAAACATGTCAATCAGCTTTATGTCTGTCAAACAGTAGGGAATGTCTCAAACGTCAATCGAAGCACTTTTGTCGATCATAGCGCCGCGCTATGGCCAAAGCGCGGCGCTTTGAGGTGTGAAAATAATTTTGTCCGTGTGTTAATAGCATGACCCATCTACAAATGATTACAAACCCTAATCAGTAGAAATCCTCGATGTATAACTAAAATTTTAACTTTAAATCATACCTAGGACATCATCGTTGTAGAAATCCTCATCTTTGCCTCGTATATGAAATACACCACCATGCTCCACTACAGGATCGGGATCCATCGTAGATGATTGCATTTTTTGGGGAACGATTCTGGGAATATTGGTGTTAGGGTTAATACAGAGGAAGGGGATGAATTGAAATGTTTAAGGTTTTACAATTAAATAATATTTTTTTATATTTTTATCATTAACTTTTCTTTCTCCTCCACTCACAACCAATTTCAAAAAATATTAAAAACTTATAAAGGTGAATAGTATTTTCTCAAAATTTACAATTTACAACAATTTACAATCACTCTTATAGATATAAAGGTTACACTCACATAAATAGGAGGATGCTTTCTGAATGCACTAAGTGCAAGTAAAAGATTCACTCCAAAGTCCATAGTGACCTTTTGTTATTTTCTTTCTATATTTTGAGCCTTTTTTTTAATGGCTCCGCATTTGGAGTTTTCAGGTGACGAAATGAGGGTTAATCGATAAAATGAGTACAAAATATAAAATCTCAAACTCGTGTAAAATGATTGGTTTAACACAAACCCTTGTCTTTTGGTGATCGTCAATGTTTTCAAAATTGTAGTAACCAAAGTACATTTATACTATTGGAGCCAACGTGATTACGTGAGACTACAAATAGAAAATTAAATAGGAAGTTATATTTGAATTTTTAAAATTTCTTTAGAGATAATATTTAAACCAATGAAGTTGAAGCTTAATTGGATGAACGACTTCAACCAGTTGAGAGCTAAATCATTGTGTTAGATATAAAACTAAAATATGTAATGTAAGGCTCACAACCCGACATTTTACATCATCACACGTATAGTTTAAAAGATCATACGAGTTCTCAAATAACGCAGTGAAAAAACTTGGATAAAATACATCAACTTTCAAACCCAATTGACAGATCATTCATTTTAAATCAAAATAAAAAAAAAAACATGTATAGCACGAATGCCAATAGATCTACTAATCCATGAGTAGCACCGTCCGCCTGCCAAGAGTCCCGCAATCTCATCAACGTACCAGTAATCAATCTAACATACATGCAAAAATTACCTACGCTGAGTGAATTCTAGCAGTTAAGTTTAAAATAATTAAACGACACGAAAACACTTTATTTTCCGACCAATTAGTCATGATACCTGACTTTCCAAACACTAGTTATCCCACACACCTGATCCACTAATCCGTTTACACGCACATCCACCACCGAACCAACCCATTACCCGTCATGTTTGCTCACTAACCATGCCCCACATGATTCCTCAATCCTCTATATAACCCTTTTGTCGCTACAACGACTGCTCGTCTAGGACGGTCACGCACTACTACGCCAAGCATTCCCAACTACAATACGACACAAAAAACTCGAATCCTCAACAAACACATCTTGTACACATTTGTAATGTAGTTTGATGTGCAAACCGTGTTGTTTTGATGTGCATCAGTGCATGTTTGTGGTGCAACTATGATATTACAACTATGTGTTGATATAAATGTTGCCCCCGTTTTTAAACGAGTCATTTTATTCAACACGACAACTAGCAAGACGCTAGAGCCAACACAACAAAACACCCTTTAGAAAGAGAAATTACACCAATTACTCCATGTTAAAGACTTACACGGGGATCTATTTTTATTCCACAAATAACCTAGAGATTTGATATTTTCCAAGACTTGAGCGACATTAGCCTCCTTATTAGGAAAAGACGAGCTTGTTCCTCGCTTTACAAATGCACCACCAAGATGTCAAAATAATCCCTATAAGAATTTTGCTTTTCGTCCATCCCATGTTGACAGTATCATGCAACGTCAATAAGTCTCAAAGCGTGAAGGCGAAAATGGGCGACGCACCACACCATTTGCTAACTAAATGCCAATAATCATAGCAAAATAGCATGAGGTAAATAAGTAATCGGCCGTTTCATCAGTCTCCACACAACCTACAAGCCACCGAACCCACGTTTATGTTTCTTTTGCTCAAACCCGCTAACGTTGGAACACGGGTCCATTACTGCTTTCCAAACAAAAATATTAACTTTTTTTGGAACCCATATATTCCACTCCATAACAAATGGAGCAGCCACTTTCAATGCATCAAAGAGCACCTTTTTCATTGAAGATACCGCTATCTTTCGTCCAAACCCACCGGTGTCCGAATGTTAAGGCAAAGTAACCGGCTGTAATAATCTCAAACAATCAAGTTCCAAACTTTCTTCCTAGTTGAAAGATCCCTTTTCCACCTCCATTTTCTCTAGCTTGATTATGTTAGGGAACACGACTTTTAAAAGTTCCCGAGTGACCCATGCATCGACCTAAAAACGATCTTGTCCCCCAACCCAACCTCTCCTTTAATTAAGTTAGCTAGATTCACAATAGAGTTCGCTAACTGGTTTTCCAATTTGCCAATAGAGCTCCATTTCTTGCGTGAAGAATGGGCCATGATCGATTGGACGAATGAAGGGCATCAATCAATCTTCTCCAAAGGACGTTCGGTTCGTTTTTGAACCACCACCACCATTTTGTGACCCCCCCCCCCCCCCCTTCTAACCACTCCTTAGAACTTGATTTTTAGCTTTAACACACATAAAATGAACAAGATTTACAGGTGTTCCTAGGCAAAAAAAACAACCATACAATAGTGCAAACATAACTGACATAACAATTCACCGGTATCTTTTACTGATGATTAATTAAAAAAAATAAAAAATAAAAAATAAAAAACCATTCTTATAGACAATGACAATTTGTAAGTGTGGTAATTATTTTGAAAAAAAATCAAACCTAAATCATCATTGTCAAAAGATAATGAGCTCCATGGTGATGATGGTAAGAAAAAGGCTCACCTTATCTGGTTAAGAGGGATGCAAAATTATTTATATTACATACACTGCCTTTGAAATAAACAAGTAAATAATTGGTTTGGTGACAATTGTATATTTTCAAGCACCTGATTGCCTTGGTCATACTAAAATTTATGGTTTCTCACAAATTAACACAGCAACCAGAAAAGTGTTCCAACAGGAGATTTATGGTTTTCTTCTATTTTGACTTCTTTCTCCGAAGTCAACATCTCTCTGGTCAAATAGTCAGAATACCATTATTCCATACCGATTATAGATTTACATGGACGTGATACAATATGACTACCACGCGTGTTGAAAGATAATGACTCCGCACACATTTTGAAAGCTGAAAAGTCACTCGTGATTGCTTACATCCGGCCTACAAAAGAAACAAGATGAACACGTTTAAGCAAATGATACGGTTAATCAATGCTCGGTAAACAGAAACAAAATAAGAATGAAAATAAAGTAGAGGTAGCAAAACGAGCAGGTTGTATATTGGATGAAATTGAATGAGGTTGAGTTGTCCTGAAACACTCTGTTCGAACTTAATTTATTCTGTAAAATCAACCAGTATTAAATATGATTACCAAAACTTTACTGCTTCAATAATATAATCAAGTTTTGTAGTGAATGACTAGAGAAGTTTTTCTTCATTAAGAATACACTTTGCCTGACCCGTTTAACCCGTTCCTTCTAAGCTATTATTTTATTTTATTTTACCTTCCCCTTACCAAAGCTCAATTTGTAACTAGATTTTAAAGGAGCCATAAAAGTTTTAAATGTCAACATAATAAGGCGGGTTTGAAATTATATTTCATTGATAACAGGTTAATGTTTTTCGTTTCAAAAAAGAAGTAGCTAAAGAGGACACACATCGAAGTGTTTAACTATCATGCCAAGCGTTCACCACTTTCTAAGTTGCTTTATTTAAAATAATAACATTATTTAATAGTAACTTGTATGATCGTATTTGGTATATTTTGCATTCACAACATAAAAAAATACCAGTAATTAATAAGAGGAAAAGGTTATAAAAATTTACGAGCCTAGCCAAAGTAGTTGCATTCATGGGTAGAACAAACTCATCTTGTCGACACAATCCTGTAGTTGAGAACGAGGTCCTCGGGCTTTTTCCATATATATGTTCGGACAGTTGCTAAACTCATGTCGGGTGATAAGACCTGTATAACAAGACACTAGTATGAGAACTAGCAATATGTTATAGTAGTTACCTATGTTAAATAAAAATATTGGCGTAAGGTGTTTGATCAAGATTAACTACAGGCAGATAATGTTTTTGATGCAAAACAGATGTCAATTGAGTTGCTTCTGGCATTTCTGGAATGAAAGTGTAAATAAACTAGCGAAGTGTTTACACTGCAATGAGGCTACGGTAGGCATTTTTTACTTGTTTAACTTATAAATGAGTCGATTCGGACTGTATTTTCTCTCTAATAGGTGAAACGAGTAAAGAACTTTTAAGATAGCTTAAAATTAAAAGGGTTAAACGGGTCATGATTCGCCCAAAGTGTATTTTTTGTGTACAAAGCCTTTAAAAACGTTTCATTCTAAGATTTACATCACCGCTATAGTAATATAATTACACCATCTATATAGAATTTGAAGTTCATGTAAAAAAAGAGTTTTTGGTGTACCTGACCGGTATGAAAAAATTACTCTATTTGACCGGTTACCTAATCCAGCCAACCGGTCCAAAACGGTTCGGTTTGGTGGTTTGAACCGTTTTTTTTTTTTTTTTTAATAAATCAAAATCGTTAGTTTGCATTAAAATTTTAAAAAATGATAATAAATATTATACATGTTCCAAAAACGAATATAAAATAAATAAAGGTAAACAGCCGGTTCCAAACCATGAACCAAACCACTAAACCCGGTTTAAAACCGTGAACCAAACAATATAAACCTCAAACCGGCCAATCTCCTTCGGTTTGGACGGTTTAGTCAGTCTCGATTGTTTACTAACACCCTACTATTCACAGCTAAATTCAATCCTGAATTTCCAGTGTTTGAAAATTTAGATTCAAGATTATTGACAAATAGTGGTAAAAAGCAACATGATTGTGAATTAAGTTAGAAAATTGCCTGATTATTGCACAAGATCTCTATAGAAGGCTTCAGCTTCCAAGGCTTAAATCCGGATCTAAAAGATCCATCAACCGACCCAGGACCAAAAGCTCTATCACTACTCAAGCTATCTAATGGCTTGTCTAGAACCATCTTCTCCACTACGTAGTTAACAACCTGTACAAACAAATTCAAAAAAAAATTATATTATTAATATGAGAACCACTGCTCTGCTTCGTCTTACATTAAAAAAGGTAAAATACTAGGAACGCTAGTAAATGCCCTATTGGCCTCTTTTTTTTGTTGTCAAACGGGTTTACAAGTAAAAGGGGTTGAAGATCACCCAAAGTGTATATTAAATGCATACACCCTCCTAAACCACTTTTATTCAAAGATTCAGAATATTATTGCAATAGGAGTATGTTTGTAGTCAAGATTAATTTCATCACCATTTGTTTGTAGTCTAAACAACTTAAGATCTATTAATAGTCTACAATGATGATAATTATAAAGATGTTTGATGGGCTTTAAGGGTATTAAGTATTATACAGGATCGTAATGACACAAATTGAGGTGATTCTTACAATACAATACCTTGTGTATTCTTAAAATACGAGGTGCACTCAGCTTCCCTTGTGTCAAGATCTGTGCAGCTGAACCTTCACATGGATGTAAATAGAAGCTGCACCTGAAAATGAGAATATTCCAATGATAACTGGTAAGTAAAACTACTCAAATGTCTAGCATCATGTTTGCATGTGAAAGAAAGAAAGGAACTGTGAGCTTTATAGGTGTTTCATAAGTCATTCACTGTATGCTCTTGTATTGCCTAATAAAATCGGCAGGTGGCACAGATAAGGTGACATAACAGGCAGCGCAAGAAATGGGTCAAAACAGATTCGGGACAAAAGGAGGCCATCTGTAAGTTCGTGTCAAAATGGGTCGGGTTGGAATGATCAGCCAGCGCTTTTCTTCTGTTAATTGTTTAATTTAATAAATGACCAATATGTTAACATCATTGCAATTATTATATTATTAAGGAAAGGAAAAACTGCATAAAAAGGTAACCAACTATCGAGTATCGAAGTTCTATTTTGAGAGTTGAGACCACTTATTTTCTCGTATAAAAATCCCCAAACATTTGAAATGTTTGACATAAAGTAATTTTTAACCTTTACAACAGATTACTGGTATCTAATCATCCCATCATCGTCAGTTCAGCTTCAGCACACCCAAAAAAAAAGATGGCTTTTCCTAATGTTTATCATCTACAGTTTGTATTGAGGATTTTAGTTTAGCATTTTTTTCCCATATGAAAAGAGTGTTACCTAAAATCTAAAATAAGAATAATGCACCAAAGTTAGTTATCTATTTATGCACCTAAAATCTTAAGCATTTAATTTTCGACCCATTTGACCTCCTTTCCTGATAGCTGCATTTCCCGCATTGTACCCATTGACCAGTTACAGTAATATACAACCCGAATCGACCCATTATCATATAAATGGGTAAAAGGCCATCGCTAGATGTAACTTGTACGCCACAAAAGCATATAAAAATGAGAACATTTGAAGACAATAAGAATAAAGAAATTACTTGGTATGTTCCCTCGGGGGGAGCCGATTATGCAAAATACAATCTAAAACCCACCACGGGAACTCCTTCTCGTCCTCTGTTCCATCAAGGTCAGTAATTTTCTTCCTCCATGGCCCACTTTGTGACCCCTCGGTAATAATTGATGGAGGTGAAACAGTTGAGAATGCAAATGGTGGATACACCTTGGAATCATTTTCACCGTTACCATCTACCTCACCTCTCGAAACCGTAATACTCCTGCCAGATGCCGCTTCTCCATTGGCTGAAGTTTGAGACCCAAATTTATGTTTCTTCTTAGCCAACCAATGAACCAACAGTCCTTTGAGGGTTTCTCGAGCCAGATTGATCTGCAAAGAACAAAAAATATAATTCTATTATTAAGTTAACTAGTAAATGTCTCCCGCGCATTGTGGCGGCATCGAAACGTTAAGTAACACGAATTAATATTGTCTAATAATGAAAACGTATTATATTTAACCCGACTCGTTTCAAACCAATACTTACGTCAAAACAGAGACCAAATGAAAACGTACATAAAAATAAACACGAAAACGCTTTATGTTTGACCCAACTTATTTCCTATAAAAACTATGTTGAAACAGAAGAAAATAGTGTTTTTTTTAAGTTAAAGGATGGTACCACGTTCCAACGGCGTCGAAACGTAAAGTAACTCGAATTTATAATGTCTAATGAAATTGTATTAATATTTTACCCGACAAAATTTACGTCAAAACGTAAACCAACTTGAATTTATACCGACAGGTACATATATACAAATAAGCACTTAAAACTAGAGGGGGTCAAAATGACATTTCATAAAAATTTAGAAAGTTAAGGGGGTGTAAATGTAAAAACTGAAAGTTAAGGGTTCAAAGTAAAAATAACAAAAATCAAAAAATAAAAGTTACTACGATGTGACGGACGCTACGGTAAC
Organism: Helianthus tuberosus; assembly: GCA_030545235.1. Lineage (NCBI taxonomy): Eukaryota > Viridiplantae > Streptophyta > Magnoliopsida > Asterales > Asteraceae > Helianthus > Helianthus tuberosus. The sequence goes on along the minus strand of CM060430.1, from coordinate 15,205,778 downwards.
CCAACTTGTTCTTTAATAATAATAATTATTATTATTATAATTACATCTAAACTTTCGTTTCAAGTATTATGAAGGTATGTGCACCTTGTCATCCTCAGCTTTTTCGGTGATGCTGAGGTCAGCAGAATACATTTCTGCAGAAAAGCACTGTGGGGTGTCCAAATGAATAGACAAGCTCCCTAGCCTGGTATCGGCAGTGAACCATGAAGGAATGCTGACCTGGAAAACAAAGATATGGTTATAAGAGAAGTAATGAATATTTATATAATATATATTGTTCGCATAATGATCTACTGGTAGATATTAGTTACCATCTCAAACAGTTCTTCCTTCTTCTTTTCAAATGAAACCTACAACATAAAAATTCAATTCATGAGCATAACATGTGAAGGGTATGTTAAATGACAATCTAAGATACCTGCAAACAAATAATCTATTTTAAGTAATAGTTGCCACTGCTACATATTAGAGGTGGTAAAAGGACCTGTAATTTTAATTCAAGTCATAACGAGATAATGAAGTTGGGTTGACGCACAAACACATCTTTCGTCCTTTTTTCTTGGATTATATTAAACCAATAATGTATTTTATATTGGTCACAAATGCTATATTATTATAACTAGGGGTGTAAACGAGCCGAGCCACTCATAAACCACTCGAGATCAGCTTGCTAAAAGCTTGAACTAAACCAAGCTTAAACGAGCTCAAGCCTAAAATGTGAAATGGACCTCATTAGAGGTCCAATAAACCCAAATCAACACATTTTGGGGTAAACAGTATTTCCACCTCAAGTCCTCAACTACCTATAAATCTAGATGCCAATATAGAGTAGATCCAAAATAGCATGTGAGTAACCTGTCCATAGTCCTCAATCACAGCACCTCTAGTGATCTCCCAAAGTTTTACAGAACCAGCATTATCCTATCAAACAAACACTTCACACCATCAGTGCTGTGAACCATATTCTTCAACACAAAACAGGAGACAAAATACGCTTGTAAAACTGTTATTAACTTTTAGAGTAAAGTACACGGATGGCCCCTATAGTTTACCAAAATTTTGGATTTGATCCCTGGCTTTCCAAAAGTACACGGATGATCCCTGTGATTTGCACCTTGTAACGCATTTAGTCCCCAACCAATTATACTAAAGGTTTTAGCATGTCCAAGTTAGGGACTAAATGCGTTACAAAGTGCAATCCACAGGGACCATCCATGTACTTTTGGAAAAAGTTGGGGACTTAATGCGTTATAAAGTACAAACCACAGGGACCATCTGTGTACTTTTGGAAGGCTAAGGACCAAATCCAAAATTTTGATAAACCACAGGGATCATCCGTGTACCTTATAACTTTTATAACTGTAAGAAAAAGGCCAAAAGTAATATTACCTTGGTCAAGACATGCCTCTTATTGTTCAATATTTCATGTTGTACTATCCCTGGAATTCCAGTAATACTAGAGGTGGCTTCTCGATACACCGGAACCTATTCATCAAGTACATCATTATCTATCATCATTATTTGTAGATATTTAGAAAACTATTTTGTAACAAGGGAAAAGATGACTCACAGGAGTCGATCCTTCTAAAGAAGCCCTAGCCCTTGAAAAAGACAAATTTCCGGCAAGAAAGGAACCACCTCTTTGAAACACTTTTTCAGGATTTAGGCCTTCAGAATGCCACCTGTGCACAGAAGAATCTGTTGTTGCAACCCATATACCATCATCATGTAATGCTAACTGCTGAATAGGATGTTCCTCGGTGCAAAGCAATACGCTCTCTCTTGTAGAAAGATCTGTCAGGTACAACTACAAATAGAAACAGATAAATGATCACAACAATCTCAAAATGCACATCCAAACACCCCCATAGTGACAAACTCACAGAAAGATCTCTTCCACCACTATACACATGACTAAATGTCGGAGTGCTAGCAAGAGCCCAAACAGAATCAGTGTGAACAGCATAAGAGTGCACGCACCGCTGCTGCCCAAGATCCCACAATCTACCACAAATATATACAATCATCATATTCATATAAAAAAACAAGAAAAAAAAACATGAAAAACTTTTATTGTCTTGTTGTATACTTGTACCATAGTCTCCTGTTAGTGGATAATATGGTGCCACAATCATAACTGCCACACAAATTACCAATAAAGATGCCTACCTGATCATAGAATCAGAGGAACCTGACAGGCAGAACCTGCAATAATGATAATGTAGTATCATTAACCAAATAGTTAAAAATCCAAAACATATAAAGCTATTTGAGTAATCTTTAAAGAAAAAAGGTTTTAAACCATGATGCAAACTAAGGGTTAAGAACATGAAAGCACTTTAACTAGAATAGCTCCATAGTTATTAATAGCGAATAGCGGTAAATAGCGACAAGCTACCTATATGCTAAGTAGCGATAACAACGAATTAGCGCCCACCATTTCATGTTTAGCAAATAAAGTAGTAGGAATTTAAGAAATATTTTACATGTATATTTTATCAAAAATAGCTAAAACACGCTATAACTAATCATCTAAATACGCTTCGTTTTTCAATCGTGAAAAAAAAAAACCTAATGGGCATTGCTATTTATTTATCAAAAAAAAATTCAGAAACATCGCTATTTGTCGCTAAACACCCTATAATGCCATATGGGTGCATCGCCACGTAGTGAGCTATAGCCGCTATTAACAACTATGATTAAATCCTCCATGAGGTTGCATTTAATCCCTAAATGTTATAGATTCCCGACTTTCTATTCAGAATACTATGATAAGAATACATTACAATTTGAGTTAAAACAAAATAATTAGAGCAACTATTATTGCTAACACCCAATCGACATGTGTTGACATATGTACAGCTAGCTTTGATCCAGTGTTTCAAAATTATCTTCATTTCAGGTTGCTCAATATAAAAAAGAAAACAAACCTCCGGGTAGAGTCGAGTAGCAGAGCCCTAATATTATCCGTATGCCCTCGAAGCTTCATTATCTTTGCACCAGTTCTTGAGTCCCAGACACGTACAGCCTGCAAGAAATTAAAAACCCACATAGATGCTAGTATAGTAATGATTGATACGTTAAGTTAGATGACAAAAATGAGTAAAAACCAGCAAAACAAATAATAAATATACCTTCTCTGTGCCACCAGACACCAAAAGAGTTCCACTATCGTTCATTGCTAATGCATAAACAGACTCTTTGTGACCTTTAGCAGAAATCGGAACATATCCTTGAGGCTGATTTGTGTGTGATGTAATACTGTTGCTTGAGCTGATTGAACGTAGGCTTGTAACGGGTCCTGAACCATTAATTCCGTTTGAAGAATCACCAACAGCAACCTCACTGGTCTTTGTGAATGGAGCAACGGCTGCTTCAAGATCCCAAATGAATACCTCACCACCCAGCCCACCAGAAGCAACAATATTGCTCTAAAAGAATGACCATACCAAAAAAGATTAGTAGCTGAATCTGTCATTTAAATATATAAAAAGTTAGCTTAAAGTGGAACGGGTTAAAGTCGCCTAAATTCTACTTTTAATGGCATTAAATATAGGGGCGTCAATTCCTGACACAACATGATAAAAGACACGAATCCAACAAAAAAAAAAATAAACGGGTTCGGGTTGTAAACAAGTCAACCCATCTAACTTGTTTAATAAACGGGACGGGACGCACTCAAGTCGGGTTTCAAATAAGCATGTCAACTCACCAACCCATTTAAAAAAAAAACAATTACAAACTCAACATGCCAACTCTTTGACCTGACCATCCCATTATAAAACCTACTTAATCCCTCAGCCTGTTTGATGTGTTTAGATAAACGGGTTACGCAGGTCATGTCTAAGTTACATGGTTAAGAACCTTTGGGTTAGGACTGAGTTTTTCGACAGTCGTGTTTGTGTAATACCAACCGGACACGAATTGCCATCCTTAACTGAACCTCCTAAATACTTGCATATTTCCCCTTAAAAAACTTCTTAATTGCATATTTACCCAACTTAAAATTAAAATTGCATATATCCCCTTCCTTAACTAACGAAATTGCAAATTTACCCATTTTGATTTATATTAAATATAAATTATAAAATGACTATTTTACCCTTATTTTTACTAAAACCTTAAAAATTTAAATATTTATCCATTTTTACTAGTTTTGTGGCTTTTTCACAATTCCATTTACATTTCGCAAGTTAGTTTTTTTCGTTTTTTAAACGTATTCTTTTTTTTTCTTTCACGATTCTTTTTCTTTTTTACAATTCTTTTTATTTTTACTAAAACTTTAAAATTTTACATATTTATCCATTTTGTTTTTTACATTTGTTGTTTTCTTAAAAGGGTGTTTTCTTAAAAACATATACAAGAGGGTGTTTGTGATTTTCTTAAAAAAAGGCGACAATTGCGTTTTTCTTTTAATCATTAAAGGTAGTTTAAGGTATAGATCTAGGGGTGTTTGTAATTTTCGGCTAATTATTGATATATACATTAAAATACATTTAATGATTAAAAGAAAAAAGCAAAACAAATAACTTAGTAAAATTGAAAAAGAATCTAACTAGCGAAATGTAAAAAAAATTGTGGAAAAGCCACAAAAACTAGTAAAAATGGATAAATATGTAAGTTTTAAAAGTTTTAGTAAAAATAAGGGTAAGATAGTCATTATATAATTTGTTTTGAATAAAATAAATCAAAATCAGTAAATTTGCAATGTTATTAGTTAAGGGGATATATGCAATTTTAATTTTAAGTTGGGTAAATACGCAATTAAAAAGTTTTTTAAGGGGAAATATGCAATTGTCCCTATTTTCAAATATTAAGATGACTATCAGAATAATATTTGTAGCCATAACTGACACAAACTTATTGGACCGTATATTATTAGGGTTGAGCCCACAGGCCCAGTTAGGTATCTAGGGTTTCCTACCATCTCTATATATTGTGATCACCTATTGAATCAAGGAATCAATCCGGTCTTTCATAATCTTACAAAACTATCTTTTAAAAACTAAATGGATAAAATGAAGTTGTCTTAGTATCAACTCAACCTATCATCCTGGACAAAATTTATATGAACTCAAGAAACACCCATATTAACCCCCCCCCCCCCCCCCCCCTACAAACTGTGATCATAGGTCTATGGTGTATTATAATGAGAATAAGAGGAAAATGCGTATTTTCTTGGAGGAAGTTACATTATTTTCTGCAGCAGCAAGACAGGTAACATAATCTGTGTGCTGACGGAAAGTCCTTGTGCAAGTTCCATCTGAAAAACAATCCCAAGTCTGATACAATCCAGAATAGTTTTAGTGAGAAGACGCAAAAGTTAATGCATGACTTTTTAAGCAAATTAATTAAGCATGAAGAGAAACCTTGACAGTAGTATCTGAGGAGCAGGATACAAGGGTATTGCCTCCTACAAGGACTGCATCATTGACCTGTACAACCCAACTTATTCCTTAATGAAGTAGTAAACTACCATTTATCAAATTGAAGTACTGTTAATTGAACATAAGTGATGTTATAATAATTATAATAACAGAACTAATAATAACGTTAACTTTAGTTTAACCGAACACGAACAAATAATCGAACACATTTTTTTGTTCATGTTCATTAAGAATATGAACATGTCCGTGTTCGTTTATGTTCGTTCGTTTAAAACCTATACGAACAGTTCATGAACGTCAACGATCATAAACAAACAAACTTATACGAACATAATTTAAACATAACGAACACAGATAAACATAATTGACCAAGCGTAAACGGACTTAAAGTAGGTTTATTTATGTAGATTGGTGATTAGTTACGATAAGGTCAACTTAAAAGCCCATTTTTATTACTAGGAAGCCCAATTACTAATTAGTTACTTTTATATAAGTAGTCAGAAATCCCATTTAATGTTTATATTGATAGAAATATAACTGCTTATGTATTTATTAAATTTTCAACAAACATAAATGAACATATATAAACAAACATACATGACTGAACAAAACGTGTGTTCATGTTCGTTCGTTTAGTTAAATGAACAAAAAAGTTTGTTCGTATTCGTTCGTTTATCTTAATAAGAGAGAACATAAACAAACTTCCCGCTGAACAGTTCATGAACGTTCAGTTCGTTTACAGGCCTAACAACAACAACAACAACAACAATAATATATATAGAAATATACCCAGTCAACATGAGACTCAAAAGTAGTTGAACAGGTGGCACCCTCTTCACCCAGTGCCCATCTTTTCAACGTGCCATCACGACTCCCAGTGAAGAGGTAACTACAATTATCTGGCTCTGATGGCTTTAAGACAGATAAACAGTTCACACCTGCACAATGCTGCAAACCAAAGGGCTCAAATTATGATTAAAACAACTGAGAATAGGAATTTATTCTAATGTGTTCATTGATCGGAAGATTCCACTGGACAGATGCATTGAACACGATAGAAGGACTGAAACCAATAAATTAATAGGATAACCAACAACGATAGATAAGATGATTCTTTCAAGTATATTTATTTTTCTTTTTTATTAACAAAATGTGATTATGAGCTATCTAATCACAGTTATTGTTTTGGTTTGAAATAATACTATTATATTTCAACAATTATAATGAATCTATGCAGTTAATATCGGTAATTGGTCCCTGGTGAGAATATCAGTGCGCAAAATATATGTCAGAATATCGGTATCAATATTATTGGCGATATTGACCGATATATCACCGATTTTCCCAATATCAGTACCTTTCTTCTTTGTTCTCTACCATTCGTCTTTCTTCTTATTGAAGCTATTAGTGTTTTAAGTCTTATTTATTAAATGTTAGTGTGATACATCTTAATCAATTCCTACTTGCTACAATTGTTAGTGTTTTGCAAGTTGCAAAAGGTTAATTTGTTAAGGATAGGAGAGTATACTGAATTGTTAATGTTAAATTTTTATATATATAAATTCTGCATGTGATATTAAAATTACCGATATCCCACCACAATTACCAATATCTCAAATATCGGTCCTTGACCGACATCCGATTTTTTACCGCATTAACTGCTTAGTAATGAATGCTTTTATATGCTCTAAAGTATGAAACATATCTAGGGTTGCAATCATAATTATTAATAGCGCTCATAGCGATAGCATAGCAAAGTGCTCATGCATCGCTATCTGATTTTGGTGCCTCCATAGCGAGTAAATAGCGGGATTTCAGGGTTTTTTTGGTTTTTTTTTTGGGGGGGGGGGAATATAAATAGCAATAAAAATATACGTATACATTAGTTGGATTTTAGGTTTTTTGTTAAATATACGTATAGAAACACCGTATTTGGATATAATATACATATTAATATTTCTAAATTTTTCTTCTAGTGTATCGCTAAACATAAAATAGAGACGCTATTCGCTATTAACACCTATGGTCGCAATGATTACTAAAACAACCGTAGTAGTAAACTACTGAAAAGGGATACTGGCTCCTGTTGGAAAAAAGTAGGTGCTCAATATATTATCTTGTAGATTATAATATATATGGAAATAATTTCTGAAGTTTAAGCATGCTGGCACAAGGGTATACCGACATATTCTGGGACTCTAACAATTTCATGTCCATATAAAAAACAGTGCAAACGTAATAAACCCTAACCTTTGTATCATCAGCATCATTGAAAAGATATGTCAGCCTTTTCTCCTTACGAGGGCGGACTGAATTGGAGGTATTGCCTGCGCTACCGACACGGTGCATTGCAGAATTCCCTACACCAATTTAGGAAATTTATGGTACACATATGAAACTAGTCCCTTTTAAGCAACAAAATATACGTCCATGAAGATGTTATACTAACAGTTTACGTATCGAAGGGCAAGGGTGTACTGAAATTTAATAAACACATAACTCTTTTCAAACACTTCAAGATCCTTCAGAAATTAGTTAACACATAAACTATACTTATTCAGAAATTGTTCCACACCAAATTTTCCTACTTAAATTCAAACACTTCAAGAAGCTTATTTGGAATATCAGATGAGGAAATGCTAGATCATCAAAGTCAAAAGAAAGGGAGGTGCATTGAGTTATAACTTTTCTTGATTATTTTTAGCGATTAACAAGTATAACTTCTTTAACACTATTTACCATATCCATAAATTCGAGAAAACTACACGGACTGCATATACGGTAAAAGCACAACACCATTCTACGCCTCGTTTTCTTTATTCATTTACAATATAGAAAATGTCTAGCGGGTTGGCAACTTGGATGAAGTATTAAGTTTAAAGGTCCACATATAAAGTATATGAATGTTCTTTACCCAAAAAAAAAAAAAAAGTATATGAATGTTGTTTCTTGTGTGTAAAATGTCGGTTTGAAATTAACGGTACCAAAAACGATCACACTAAAACAAACGTATACCATCTTCAAGTAGTTCACTACCTTCACATTTTCACAAACTGAGCTAGGCAGCTAGCAAAAATAAAAGCATTGTTATCTTATAGACTTTACGTTCTATTGACTGAATGAAACTTCAAGTTACATCCTAGTACTGATAATTGCAGAGAAAAATCCCTATGCAAAACATGTATTGAAACCTAAAACAGAATCACTACAACACAAAGAAAGAAAGTTTTCAAAACTACAACTCAATCCCTGTTGAATTTAATCAACTGAAACTCAAATAATAGCATATGTAGACATCCAATCCATTAATGTTCTAGATGCTTTTAAGTCATAAGTTGGGGATTATAACCATCAATACAAATTAAAATCATCCTAAACAAATATAGTTCATCACCAATAGGCAATAACCTAACAACAAAATCAAGTCATCAACACAGTATATAAGACTACTCAATCCAATCAACTCATGAACAAAGTAGCAAAATTAAACAACATCTTAAACTCATATCATCTGATTGTACTAACTATCACATATAAAAACCCTAGGCAACACCTCTACTTAAATTCCTAACAAAAGCACACCACAAAACAAACAAACAAACAAACTCAATCCAAATAATATAGAGACCAAACGAATCGTACCACGAGCCGAACAGATACAAATCCAAATATCAAACCAAAACTCCTCTGATCCTCAACTTTATGCTTCAATTCCTTCGTATGAATCAATATACTTGCTGAAACTGAAGCTCATATGCATCAAACCGCCCCAAACTGTGCGAATATTAAGCTGATGTCAGGTAATAATTACATAAATTATGAACTAATATACTCCGTGAAACAGAATTAATGTTCGTGTAGTATATAAAACCCTAAGCAAACACTTGTACTGATATTCGTAACAGAATCACACAATCAAACTCAAGTCAAAATTCCGATTATTATTATTATTCAATCATCCGAACGAATTTTACCGACAGATGAACGGATATTAATCCAAATAGACGAACAAAAGTCGTTGATTTTCGCAACTTTATGCTTGAATTTCTCCGTATGAATTAAGATATTGGATGAAACTGATGCTTGTGTGTATCTAACGGTGTGAATTTTGAGGTGAAATGAGTGAAGTTGAAGTTGATTTGAGATGATGATGATTAGATGAATTATGAAGAACGAAACAAAACTGATGTTCGTGTAGGAGAAAATTGGTGTATGAGTTGAGTTGAGTTGATTGTGCGACTGGAAGAGGGGAATACTGAGTTGGATGGGGGTCGAGCCTGCCTTGACTCGGTCCCTCTTTACAGATCAGCAAATTTAGTAATTTACTTGTGTACATGTTTTTAAGATAGATGTTTTATAATATATTATTGTTTTTCTTATTCTAGATCACTAGTAGTTGTTACTATTATATATAACTATATCGTCTCAACCTTGTGTTAAGAAATTGGATATAAGTATTTTAAAGAGGTTGAACTCTTTGTAATATTAAATAAGAATAAATGATAAAGTGTCATCTAAAATATTATTGATGTTTTTTTTTGTCAAGAAGTTACAACAACGTATATTTGTTATACATGATGCATTAGTTGCGATAAAGAAGTCGACTAGAGGTGTTATTTCATTTATTTGTACTGAGTTAGTGGGTTGGCCGGTGGAAAGATTTTGACAATAATAGAGAGAAAGATATTAACATTATTAATGGGGTAAGATCAAATAAAAAGTTTATTTTGCCTAGGTAGGATGAGAAGTAATCTTAACCATTCATTTTTTAAATCAATGGTTAAGATGAAAGTGTAGAAGAAAGGAGGTGTGCAAGAGTATCTTGGGAAAATCCTATTTATAGACTCTCTCTTCACATGCAAGGCACATGCATATTCCACCCCCGTTTTTTAAACGTTCATAACTTTTTTATACGACATTATTTTTTTATAAAAATTTCACCGTAAAATCAAGCGTCTTTTTATCTTTAATTTGAGTATCATATTGCTATATAAAATATGAAGAGTAAAAAAACCCACTAAAATATGTTGTATTTCTATGTTGTATAACATTTTTTGTGCTGGATTTTTGTACTATATTTTTGTGCTAAATTTTTTGTGCTGAATTTTTTTGTCTTAATTTTTTTTTCTCAATTTTTTTGTGCTGGATTTTTTTGTACTACATTTTTTGCTGAATTTTTTTTGCTATATTTTTTTGTACTATATTTTTTTGAGCTAGATTTTTTTGTGCTACATTTTTTTGTACTACATTTTTTGTGCTATATTTTTTTGTACTAGATTTTTTTGTTGTATTTTTAAAAAACAAAAGGGGTGCCCTATGTCATTTTTACTCCTATTTATAAGGACCAAAATGCCCTTCATTCCTACTTATTAGAAGTGTCACATGTTATCATCACAATCCTTCTTAGGCTACTTAGGCAAAATCCACTTTTTAGTGGATCCTTCCCCCATTATTAATTGAGATGTGTCTTTTACAAATGAATACAATAAATATATATAGGAGATGAGATCTTGGAGAACAAGCTAATTTATTTAAGGAGTTGATAGCCACATAATACAATATATTTATAACACTCCCCCTTGTTTATCAACTTTGTACGCTTTGAGATGCTGGCTCATTAAAAACCTTGCAAGGAAAACCCAGTGGGACAAAACCGGCTTAGGGAAAAAGAGTGCAGCGCGTATTTTCTTCTCCTGATTGCCTCATTAAAAACCTCACTAAGAAAACCCAAATGGGACAAAACTTAGTGAGGGAAAAAAGTGCAACTTGAATAAATATCCCCCTCATTATAATATGTATCCTTTAAGTGATCTGTGTTCATCTTCCTTGAAAGTTGCTCAAAACTTTTGTAGAATGACTTGTCGCTTGATGCCGGTGCAATCCTTTATGTTAATGTTATAAAATCTCCTTACTAGACTTCTAGTGCTTCCTCTTGCGAACAAATACCATAAGATCCACGACTATGTTTTGTTATATTATTTACATCTACAAGACTAACGAAACTAGTTTTTATGGGTTAGTAAAATATAGACACCTACCATTCTTACCTTTAGGGTATCGACATATCTACTTTACCATTCGAATGTCTCCTCATTGGACATGCTATATCATGTTGATAAATTCAAATAAAAGATATATATATATATATATATAATCATGCATAGCTAGAAAGAAATATCAATGCACAATTGCACTTTTGTCATGGTACTTTTGGAATGAGAATTCTTACTTTGGTTCGATGATGATAAGCATTTCTTATAAAACTGTCTGAACAACCTCCAACATACTTTAAGATTCAACTTTATCCATATTAAAAATGTCACAACATCTTCTAGATGTAGTTAATCAATGGATAAAAATATGCTCACAAATATACTCGAACTGTAGGTTGAGTAATAACTAGATTGTGTCAGGGTCATTAAAAATTCCCCCTCTGAAACCTTGACAGTTTCTCTCGATGATGCATAGACATCATCATTATAAACCGCGATTATAGTGAACTTTTGGAGAGAGCTTTCGATAAAGATGGATAATATTATCAAACTTATATTGCTCTTTATCTGAATATCTCAAGTTGTACAACACTCGACTCGACTATTTTAGTCCATACCTTTTTATGAACATGATATAGTATGTTCTTGAGGTTTTGATACCAAAGCTTCTTTCATTATTAATCCATGAGGGGATTCTTTCCATCTTATCCAAATGTGCATACGCATTCACTCCTTAGGAGTTCTGCTACAAACTAGCTCATTTAATTTAACACGTAGATTTCTACATTATATGCAAAGATATCATGAATACTTGTTTTTATTTCCAAAATCCATATTATACTATGTTTGTACACTTTTTATTGAGATATCATAATTATCATGTACAAGTTTTCTATGTATCTTTATTGGTGCAGAAGAATTACATTGTTAAGATGTTGAATTCGCCTTTAGGTAACTCATTAGGAGTTCAATCGTATTAAAATATGAATATGTATACAACGATCATATTGTTCTCGAGAACTTTATTTACATGATTTTGGTAATTTAAATCCTCCTGCGACTTTCATGTAAACTTTCAGTATCAAGTGATAAATATCATTCATAAGACGCATGTCAATTCTCTCTTTAATATTATTACTAGACTAATTAAATATTGGAAAGCTATTGTATCCACCACTGGAGAATACGATTCCTCATAATCAATTTTAGGTCTTTGTGAAATCCTTGTGCCGCCAGTTTTGCATTATACTATTTTCTTTTCATTTATTGATTCGCATAAAAGACCTGTTTGTTTCGAATATGTTTTACGACATTCGTTGTATGGACTACTAGTCCGAAAACTTTCAATTTCAATAGAGAATTCAACTCTGCCTCATTTGCATCTTTTCGTTTTAGCCAGTTATTTCTTTGTATTCGTTCATAGGCAGATCTTAAATCTTGATCCTCATCATTTCATCATTACAAGCGCTATATTATATACAAAAGTATAACGATGTCGATTTTATTTCGATTCCTTACATGTTAAGACCCATTTGTATTCGATCCTTACACTATATCTATATCTATACTATATAATAAAAGAAAGCAATGGGATGACACGTGTCATTCATTAGAGCCATCTATTTTTTTAGTTTTCTCATCTCTATCTCCTACTTAATTTTAATTAATATTAATTATAAAATTTAATTTAATATAAATTTAAACAATTCGTATAGGAGATAATATAGTTTTTTGAAATATTTATTAGATTTCAAAACTATTTATCTTGAAATTAACAAGAGATGTACACTAAATATAAATTAATATAATGTAAAGAGTTAAATGTCATTTTAGTCCCCGTGGTTTGGGTCATTTTATCAGTTTAGTCTAAAAGTTTTATAATACACAGGGTTTATAAAGATATAACAAGATACAACTTTTTATTGATTGGTATATAAAATTACGTGTGCTCAACCCATAGAATACATGAGGTTCTTAAAAATGTAACTTTTTTCAATATTTAATATATGAAATTAAATTTACTCAACTCATACAATACACGGGGTTCTTAAAGATATAACTTTTTTATTATTTAATATATAAAATTACATTTATTCAACCCATGTAATAAACAAGATTTTAAAGATATATTGTTTTATTATTTCCTATATAAAATTACATTTATTCAACCTGTGTAATAAACGAGGTTTTTTAAGATATATTTTTTTTATTATTTGGTATATAAAATTACATTTATTCAACCCGTGTATTACACGGGGTTCTAACCTAGTATATATATACATATATATATATATATATATATATATATATATATATATAGGGAGCCGCTAAAATGAAAACCATCCCCAGTTCTGAGAACCGCAAGAACCACCCTCTACCAATCAGATCATGCCACCTATACACTATTATTTTAAATTCTAAAGGTTATTTTGGTATGTACTCAAAATATCTTATCCATCTCCTCTCTTCTCTGTCATGTTTAAATGTCTGTTAGACTTTTATCATTCACTCAAAATTGAAACCACATCTCCCATTTCTCTCTCTTGAAATCCTTTATCACCATCATCTTCAAGATACGTTCACCACCATCATCTCTCATCTTGACCAACCCTCTCTTCTGTGTTTGTAGCGGCTTCCGGCGACGGAGATGCTCTCCGACAATCCAGGCACAGTGAATAGTGGTGGTGATTGGTTTATGCTGCACTCCCTCCCCCTTGTACCCCCTCCTTCTCGGGCCCCAAGTCCGGCGTCGCCAAAAAAAACTCTGGTAACTCTCTCTATTTTGCTTCACCACCATCTGACCACTAACACCACCCGGCTACCCCCTCTTGCTCAGATCTGAACGGGTCGTTTGTGCGATTTGGGGGTTTCGAGTGAAGGGAGATGGGGGTTTGCAGGTTTTCAGTGGTGGACAATGGTGTTCGGTGGTGGGTGAGGGGTGTGAACCGGTGATGATGCCAAAACAAAGGCTGACCCCATCGTTTCTCCGGCGACACCACCGCCGCCGCCACTGGGATGAATGATCTGTAAGATGGGTGTGTGTGTTCTTGATTCTGGTTAGTTTTTGAATATTTGAACGATGTTGATTTTGTTTTACTTGGATCTTGGATTGATATGTTTTATTTTGGATCTTGGATTGATTCTGCAAGTGATTTGTGTTTTTGATTATGTCGGGGGGGGGGGTTTCCGGTGGCGGGGGTGGCCCGACGGTGTAGGCGGTGGTGCTGTTGGAGGTGGTGGCTGTGTGAGCAGTATTGGCCGTGAAGATGGTGAGGAGGTGGGTGAAGGGGGTGGTCGATTTATTGGCAGTGATGACCCTTTTCGAATTATTTGGCAGTGATGACCCTTTTCGATTTCTTTGTAAGTTGTTTGTAAGTTGTTTTGTTGACCCTTTTCGATGTATTGGCAGTGATGAAGATGGCTTGGCAAGGTTGGTGGAGGGTAGGTTTTGGAACCTGTAACCCCACTTTTGCAGCCATGATTATAGGGAACTCTAAGCCAAACCCCATTTTTTTTTCAAGATCCACACTTGATTTTGAGTTTTGTTGTTGTTTTTTTATTTTTTTTTTCCATTCGATGATAATAAGTTCAATCTATCTGAGACACCTACTAAGTTGTGATTTTTGGGTGAGTTCGTTTTGTGTAAAACAGTTTTTGTAAAAAAAATTTAAAACCGTAAAAAAGTTTTCGTAAAAATGTAAAGCTTTTTTAAACGTAAAACGTAAAGCTTTTTTATGTAAAACGTAAATCTTTTTTATGTAAATTGTAAAACGTAAAACTTTTTAACGTAAAACGTAAAACTTTAAAAATTTTACATAAAAAAAAGTTTATAACCGTAAAATTTTAACGTAAAACGTAAAACTTTAAAATTTAACGTAAAACGTAAAACTTACGCAAATTGTAAAACGTAAAACGTAAAATGTAAATGGTAAAAATTATAACGTAAAAACTTAAAACGTAAAACTTTAAAAATTTTACGTAAAACGTAAAACATTAAAATTTAACGTAAAACTTACGCAAATTGTAAAACGTAAAGCGTAAAACATTTTCGTGTAAAAATGTAATACGTAAAACTTTTTTATGTAAATTGCAAAAACGTACAACGTAAAATGCAAAACTTTTTAACGTAAAATATAAAACGTAAAACGTAAACTTTTAACGCAAACGTAAAACATAAACTTTTATGTAAAAATTTTTTAACGTAAAACGTAAAAAACGGCGCGTAAAAAACTGGTCGCAAAAACAGAGCGTAAAACGGGCCGTAAAAAACGCACGTAAAAAACAGTGCGTAAAAAATGGCTCTTAAAAACGTTTTTTTAAACAAATCTTGAAAAAAAATTATTAAAAAATCTGATTTCAAAATATTCTGTAATAAAAAATCGGATTTTTAATAAAAAATAATTAATGTAATAGGACAAAAAAGTTAATAAAAAATAATATATAAAATATGACAAAAAAAGCAAATTTACTTAAATACCCTTTAACAATAAAATATTAAAAACATAATAAAACAAAAAGAATTTTATAATAGTTTTTATTGTCACACCCCAACCGATGACGGAAACATCGGGGCATGGCACTGAGCGAAACAGATTGTCCAAGAGAAATTCCATTACAACTACTTTACCAAATGGTTAATATTATGTCCCATACCATAACCTATTAAGCAAATCAGTTATTACAGACAACGATATCTCAAAGACGAATAACATGTTTCGACAACTCAGATTTAAATAAAAGTAGATTGTTTGTTTGTTTCTAGACTCTCTCCTACTTGATTCCACAAAAGCAAGAGCACAACATCCTAAGCATTCAAACACATGCCACATACGTTAAGATAGAGGTCAATACACATAGTGTATGTAACACCCCGAAAACGGGTCTGGTAATCAAACCCCGTTAATCTAAAAGACGGGTAAAGTACCGTTAGTAGTAAAAATTAACCCGGTAAATATTAGGATCTAAATAAATCTAATATTAAATAAAAGTTGAACAAATCCTTTTGAGGAAAACAAAGTATATAGAGGGCCCGAGTTAACGGGACTTAAAAATAAAACGGGTAGGTTCTAATTCCCCACACCCACCAAGTTAACTAGGAATAATTAACCTAGTTGGTAGCATGAGATCAAATGACTAATGGTGAGTTATAGCTTCAATTGGTCAAGATAAAACATGAGGGACTAATATTGCCGAGTGGGAAACTTGGTTTATTAAAACAAAAAAATAAAACACAACACACACACTTGGTGTGTGTGTGTGTGTGTGCGTGAAATCGTCCAGGAGAAGGAGCAAGAGCTCCAAACCCTAGCTCATCCAAATTCATCAAATTGTTAAATTCACAACCGAACGTGGATTAATGATCACCCGAACAAGAAGATCATAAGGTATGTAAAATCTTGGTGTTTGGTGAAGTTGTAAGAATTTGATAATCATCCAAATCGCGAATTAGGCATGGATTAGAGAAGCTATGGCTAGATTAGTAATGTATACTTGCTTAGGAACGAAACCCTAAGTGAAAATCATACATAACATGCTATGAATTGAAGGATTTGATGAATTAACACACTTAGATAAGTGGGTTTTAATGTTATGATGAAATTGATGATATAACTATGCTTAGAATCAACATGCATGATAACAAATAGAAGGTGTTCGATTAAACCATGAATTTGGGTACAAGATCATACCTCTCACGAAATAGGTTTTGTATGATATAAGAGAATTGATGTTAAGATCGTGATATAGATGCATGAAATCATGTTACCTAGTAGTTAGTGTGTAAAATTTGATTTCGTTAAGAGTTCGGATGAAATGCCTAAGCGAAATTCAATAAACCAAATGTGCATTGAATAAGTTGATAAGTCGATTGACTTTAAAAAGTCAAACCGACCAAGTACATGATCGAATGATAAATTCGACATAAGGGGCGTAGGATGGAATAGTCGTAAATGATTATGACTAACCTAACCATCTTACAATTTCAATGATAGTTTGACGCTTGGCAAGCTAGGTGAAAGTTTGGGGAAGGAAGCGGGTCAAACAAATCAAGAATGAAGGAAAATCATAATTCGGATGCAAGGTAAGTATAGCTTACACTAGTCATATATTTTGGAATATTCTTTGTCGTATTGATTACGAATAAGACAAATACCTAATTGAGATATGGTGTTCCAGCGTGTAGTCGTACGGAACAAGATAATTAAATATGATAAGAAAACATAGTGATGGCTAAAAATGAGTTAAATCGGTAATTCGATCATATTATGACGAATGAAACATGTACTTTTAAGGGTTACCATATATGGTAAATCATAATAACCAATAAGGGTAAAATTGTAATTTGGTCACTCGTTGACAATAATTGTTGGTTTTGAAAGATACTTTATTTCGAAAGCCTTGATAGGCCAAAAAGCGTTAAGAAGTGATTTATAATTAAAATGACCGCACGATGTAAACTGGAGCGAGTCTTGTAGGCGAGATGGCAATAAGCTTCATCTTGCCAATATAATCGGTCAATTAAAACAAACGGGCCAAAAGGGTGAAAACATCACCCTTTGACAATATCGATTAATGGTTTGTCGAGTTGTATGATTTCAGGAATAAATATCAAATGGATACTTACATCGCTATTACTTAGCGGTTACTAAAGCAAGGTATCGAAACGGGAGAATATATATATTGATCCGAGCCAGGTATGTATAATATAGATTAACTACTCAATAGGAACTAGAGGCTCCTTGATAGTTAAATGCAGTCATATAGACATTTGGTTACTTTAATAAGCAAACCGAATGATTCATATGATGATCGTTGTGTTTTGAAAACATAATGACTTTTTGAATCAAATGCATAGTTTAAAACAGGGCTTTTGGGTCAAAATGCTTTTAAAAGTCCTTTATATTAATGAAAGGACTAAATGGACCAAAATGCCCTTGTAAGCTAAATCGAGCGAACGACCCATAAAGGTTGTTCGGAGAAGATTAGTATGCATAATTAAACACTTAGAATGAGTATACAAAAGCGAAAGATGTGAATCCTTAGTCATTTGACTCTATAATAGTCTTTGCCGTAAAATAAAGATTCGAGGGGTAAAACTCGGAGTTTAGGAAATTTCCACACTTAATACAACACAAATATAGTTGTGAAGAAAGATTATTTGAGAAGAAGTGTGGTAGTATAATGCTTGATGTGAGTGAAAGAGATTTATGCTTAAAATAGGCTTAATTACCCTTAACGGGTCAAAATAAACATATGAGCGAAAACAGGTTAAGAATGCGTAAGAAACGCGTGATTCGAACCTAATATGATAGTCAATATTGAAATTATGAATTTCATGAGTTTAGGGAGCATACAAATCTGTTTTTGCTTGATTTATGCATGAACGGGTCAAAACAGCAAAACATGATGAACATACAGCAGCTACCATAAGTTACGGTAGCTACCGTAACTTACGGTAGCAACTAAAGTTGTTACGGTGGTATTATACTGCCTTACGGCAGCCCCTGAAATCCCAGTGGCTACCGTAACTTACGGTGGCTACCGTAAGTTACGGTAGCGCCCAGTTATTTTAGTTAAGTTTTGTTTCGCGAATCCATTTGAACAAGTTTTAAACCGCGTATGACTAAAATCATTTCATGTTTATGAAATGTAGGTTACCTAGCAGTACCGGATGACGACTGAGCCCGACGAAGAACCGAACACACGAGATTAAAGCTTCCGCGAATAGTTTCGTCGTCACGTTTTAAACGGCGAATTAAATTACAAAATGTTGAAATGTTTTATTTAGTAAAATGTTTTAACAAACTCGTATTTTTAAGTGTCACACCCCGACCACCTAAAACAACAAATCGTGGCGGAATCGTCGGGGAGTGTTGTAACAGAATCATTGTTTCATAACACATGGAAATTGAAGTTTTGTTTTATTGAATCAAAAGAAGTTACAATGTCTTAACAACAAAGAAACATAACATAATTAACTAGTCTTGCATCTTTTATTGTCACTAAGGCCCAAGTCCGCCTAAGTGTATCTTGATAAATCCTATGCATCATTTCCTGAAACACATGTGAAAATAGGTACGTCAGCATAAAAATGCCTGTGAGATACATAGGTTTTATTGATTTAGGATTCATGACTTATAAGTTTAGAAAAAGGTTGTTTAACAAAAGTCAGTCATGTTCCTTGTAAAATGTTTTGTTTTATAAATCATTTGAAAAGCCATGATAAAGTAGATGATATGTAAAAGAGTAATGTAAGGTTAAATGAATAACCAAGTATAATGAGTTTGTATGACATAAGTTGTTTTGTAAAACAAATGTTTAGTGAAAATATGTTATTTGTGTAAAATGTAATAAGTCAAATACTGAAATGGTTTAAATAACGCTACGATGTGTAATATTATAAAAGCACTTATATATAGGAAGTACCAGCGGCGCATCCAGCATGCTTTTATCTTATTACGCATGCCTCGTTATTTAAATCACTTACCAAAACAAACCATCAATGTAAAATTGTTTATGTATAGTCAAATGTCAAATGTTTAAGTAAAAACCATCATATGTAAATCATGTAATGTGTAAACAAATGTTATGCAGTAGTGAATAAAAGCATTTATTGATTAAAAGCACTTATTCAACCCTATAAGAAAGTAATGTACAAAACAATGCATTTGTTAAAATAAACTCAAAAGTTATGTTTTGTAAGATAATGCATGCTTTACTGATACAACCATTTATGCGGTAATGTTAAACGCCTACATTCAAGCCTTGAGACAGCAGGATAACCTTAGAGTAAAAGTTATCAAAAAGAAATGTTTTCAGATTCGGTCATTCCATCCATCCAAACAAACCTAGGATTTTAGGAATGGGATTTGTCAAGTCTTATGGTACCACTACCTACTACCGAGCGGCATGATCGGTGTTAATGAATGTAATTTAGTCCCGTTAAACAAACCAAATGATATACCAAATGTAAGCATATTTTATGAAAATAATGTACCTAGTATGCTAAGTGAACATACAAGGTAGAGATATAAAACAATGTGTCCATATGCTATGAGAACATATGCAACAGAGATGCAATGTAAAACAATGTACTAAGTATGCTAAGTTAACATACAAAGCAGAAAAGTCATGTAAAACAATGTGCTATCATGCCAAGTAAACATACATAGCAAAAGAAGATGTAATGTAAATCGATGTGCTAAATATGCTAAGTAAACATACATAGCAAAACAAAATGAAATCGTGTACTAATAGTGTACTAATGAACATAGCAAGTATATGATATGACAACATGGAAAGCAGGAAAATAACAAGTAGGCACATGTGTTTCACCCCAAAACGTTTGGAAAACAGTAAAGGAGGGGTCTATGTACTCACTTGAGGGTGCTTAGAAGTCTTGAACAACAACCAAGCAAAGCTAGCGGGATCACGGAATCAAACGGCACCCTATATAGATAACTACATAAATAACCGGACCTAAATCGGGAGATTGGATAGTATGAGGTTTCGTAAACCAAATGAGTATTGGAACTCATATGATATGGTTTAACAAAGCCTACATACTAAAATGAAACCTAACCTAAGTGCTTACGACCCATTATGACCCGTTTAGGTAGCTTATGCTACTTTAACGCGTCGTTCGCGTAAAACGCGTTCGGACCGCTTAACTAGTCCTATGACAAGTAAAATATGCCTTAACATGTCTAATATAGTTACCTAATCAGTTTAGATGTCGAAATTTTGGTTACATATGCTTAAAATGAATTTATGCGTAAAAAGGGTATTTTGGTAATTTTCCTAAGGCATATAAAC
The DNA here is from genome assembly GCA_030545235.1 of Helianthus tuberosus. NCBI lineage: Eukaryota > Viridiplantae > Streptophyta > Magnoliopsida > Asterales > Asteraceae > Helianthus > Helianthus tuberosus. The sequence continues at coordinate 15,184,585 of CM060430.1, read as the reverse complement.
TACTTATCATACAACTACTTAAACGACGTGACCATAAGGTATAACCTCAGAAGGTTATTCCCTATACAACTATGGTCACCTAATGTGTTTGGTCGGATCCTAAAAATTGACCAAATGGGTCGGGTTCGAAAGTATAAGCGATTGATTAGATCGCTTACCTTTACGACCCTAGACAAGCACAAATCTAAAAGTGACGAGCTAAACATGTCAAAACATGTTTAACGAGGTTTAAAAACAGGTTTGGTATCAAGACAAAGGGTCTTGATACCCAATAGTAGTTTGGTTACAAAATACGCAAAAATACGCATTTTGGCCGAAACTACGACTCGTCACTGAGCCTAGATAACGTGGTAATCAGTAGGTATAGTCACTAGGGACTATAACCATCGTGATTACGCTCACGTTATGAAGTTCAAATGAACTTCGCATTGATCATAAACTTGTCAATGCAGAAAGTCAAACGCAGTTTGACTTTTAAGCTAAAACGAATTAAAAGAACGAAATAATACTTACAGAAGGTCCCCGCAAGCAAAATCTTGACCCAAGTAGCTCAGGTATGAAGCAAAGGCTTCAACTTAGAGCATCTTAGATCAGATTTTGAGTGAGGATGAAATGAAGTGGGTGTTGCTAATTATAGAGAATCAAGAACCGTTAAGATCGTTCATCGTAAAACGTGCTTTGATCTGGAACGTACACATGTGGCCCATGGTTTTGGGATACTAGGGGCGCCCCAAAACCAGCAAACGGTTTTGAAAATGTTACAAAATAGCCCCTAAACTTTAAGAGAAGTGCTGAAAATGGACCTTATGTTGCAAAAATGGAGTTTCTGCCCAGATCACTCACTCTTGTAGCGCCACGGGGATAGGCATTTGGTGCTCGCGCGGCGCTAGCATGTGCCAGATACAGCAAAGTTTCAAAAATGACAGTTTTGGTCCCTGCACGTGTTTAAGGCCTTTTTCGATGCGTTTGAACCCCGTTAACATCATTTCAAGGCTCTAAAATGAAGTTAAAGTATTGGGAACTCAAAACATGCTCAAAAACATCTCGGATGTCGGCTCGTTTGGTTGTACGGTTGCGTTATTCGGCTAATTACGACGAAAGTCGTAACGAACGCAAAAACGATCCAAATTACGCAACGAATGGAATTTTATCAAGCCAATCACTAAAATAAAATATTTTAATGATTACAAAAATTTTTGGATGTCCGGATGTATTCAGAACCTAAGTTATGGAGAAAATGCAAACTTATGCACTTTTTGACGCTTTTAGTCCCTGAATGAGCATAAAGTTTATTTTAGCACTCCGAACCTCTCAAAGCCTATTTCTAAGCTATGTAAAGGATATTTAGGGTGTGTTTAACTTATGATCATGTTCTGGAATGTTTGTTACAGTTCAAATTGGCATACTTTCGCAGTTTGTCAAATTTAGTCCCTGTAAGCGAATAAACTTGATTTCGGCATATCAAACCTTCCAAAACTTATTTCTAAGTTATGTAAAGGTTATTTAAGGTATGTTAAGCCTATGTCACTATTCCGGAGTGTTTGTTGCATTAAACTGGTTATATTTACGCATCAGTGCGCGTATAACCTTCCAGAAAGTGATTTAGAGCCCGAAATCGAACAAGAATTGATATGTGTAAATGATACACATATTTATACAAATCCCAAGTATGAAATACAATATTTCATTGGTTTGGTATTTGTTTGATGGTTGAAGTGACACAGGTGTCACATTAAGTGTGTGTTTAATCTTAATACATTATTATATTTAAAAATGTTTGGATAATTGATTAAAATGGACTTAGGGCATTACAAGTTGGTAATCAGAGCTCAAGGTTAAAAGAATAAAGTGTTCGGTTCGAGGCTTGATCGCAAATCCGGTAAGTACATGTATATCAATGGTTTAGTATGATTAAAGTGTTGAGAACAACACATATGGTTATCGTGTAATACACGTTATACCAATAAAAATGATATTGAGTAGATATAGTCAACGAAATTACACGCATTGATGCATATAGTAGAAAAGCCTCGTATTATAATACGGGCACCCATTAAAGTCGAAATTACTAATTATTGCAAACGTTTTAGATTGAAGGACACTCGCATATGAAGATAGTGAGAGTTTAACAAATCGTGGATTTGACAGAGGAACGGTCCAAAGTACGACAAATAGAGCACGCTCACCAAGGACCTAAATCGCGCACCGATTGCGAATAAGTTAATGGAAAGGAGAGCCTGTTAGAGCAAGCATTATCAGGTGCACGTTTTAAATTATTGCATAAATAGTAATATGCAACAAATACGTAGAGATTGAAAGTTGCATATGTAGACTTAAAACTTGGAAAAACCTGAATAGAAAACCTATCCGGGATATTGTTCCCAAGAAAAACAAATATAGGCATTACTTACATGGGGTGTAATGTGAAAATTATAAAAAGGTCATGTATACCAGGTGTTGATCGCTTACTCTAGCCAAGTAAGTAGTGAACACGTGGTACCATGAACTTCTTATGATGGACACATTTATGTCCGATGTAGTAAGGGTGGGGTGAATGGGACTAACTTAAATGGTACCCAAATGAATCAAATAAGTAAGATGTTTGATTGTAAACGTAAACGTAAGTCGGATGACGGAAGCGTATTACGTAAGAATAACGAGCCCGAGAGAAGGGACAAGGATCAAGTAAAAAGAAAATACAGATCGGCCAATAGGAATGCTAAGGCATAGGGATAAAAGTTTGACTGTCACAAGTGATGAAATTCACATGGACAAGTCAAACGAATTGAATAAAGAATAAAGGACTTGATTGAATAAAAGCGATGGATCTCGCTAAGACGACCAAATAAATTAAAATAACGTCTAAAACCATATAAGAATGGTTACTTGAAAATGATTACGGTAGAGACACCCGATGAATGGGTAGGATTTGGAAAGAATGCGTAAACCAAGAGACGGGAACGCGAAATAGAAAGTCAAAAGACTCGGAATATGAGTCATGACTAAAAGACAATGAGAATTTGCAAAAAGAAATGTTAATAACTACGCTAAACTATTTTAAAGTTGAACGGTTCGAATAAAAAAATGGAGTTTGACGTTCACAAGTGATGAAATTTCACACGAACAAGTCAAACGAGATAAATATGGTATAAAAACTTGGTAGTGCAAGTAAGCGCAAACTGAATAATGGAAGTACGAAACATTAATGAACCTACATGATGGGTCATAAAGAAATATATATAGGAAAAACGAAAACTAGCGAAACAAAAATGTTAAAAACACTAAGATAAAGAACCCGGGTAATGGGTCGTAAAGAAGTATAGGTAAGAACCGGGTAACGGTAAGTGTAGGACAAACCGACGTGTAAATGACGTTAGAAGTCATAAAGTCAGAAAGATAATTCGAAAGAGAACAAATGTAGCCTTAGACAACGGTCAAGGTCAAATGAAATAAAAAAAAAAAGCAAAAGTAAATAGTTCTAGACATAAAAGGGGTGCCTTGACTATATATATATATATATATATATATATATATATATATATATACAGTTGAATAAAGACTTGAATAAAAGATGATCTACGGGATTATCATAACCTACGGGATTAAACATAGTGTTAAGGTCTACGGGACCAAGAAGACCATTGGGTCATAAATAGAAAGAAACAAACTGTTGGGTCTCACCTTAAAAAGGTGGAAATCTAAAGAAATAGTCTACGAGACTAAGTGAAAGAACCTACGGGTTATTTGGGTTAAGCGTGGGAACTAGTTGAAATTCCCCGCATTAAAAGATATTGGAAAGGAACAAATCCTCGGAAGCAACATTCCTAGATATGAGAGAAAGACATAAGACAAAGAGAAAATGTAAACTGAAAATTTAGTTTTTAGTCAAAGGCAAGGTTTTAATAAACATAAGTGTTATGAAGCGATTTAGAAAACCGTAAACGCACATAAGGCAGGAGATGGCGATATGGATATATGCCCGAGCAATGGGGTATAAGGTAACCAGTGACTAACAAGTCTAACCGCCAAAATAAATAATTAATAAAGATTTGAAATACAAGATGAAAGTTACGGCCCATGAGGCCTTATACGTGAAAGGCGCATACGTTTGGAAGCCAAAAGGGCATTACCATATTATCCTGGTAAGATTATTAGATGCGAGCAATGCTCAAGTAATTATCGAAACTAAGTCCACGGAGTCAAACCTGAGGAACTGCGTAAGAAAGGTTTCGAGGACGAAACCTCTTTAAGGGGGGTAGACTTGTAACACCCCAAAAACGGGTCTGGTAATCAAACCCCGTTAATACTAAAAGACGGGTAAAGTACCGTTAGTAGTAAAAATTAACCCGGTAAATATTAGGATCTAAATAAATCTAATATTAAATAAAAGTTGAACAAATCCTTTTGAGGAAAACAAAGTATATAGAGGGCCCGAGTTAACGGGACTTAAAAATAAAACGGGTTCTAATTCCCCACACCCACCAAGTTAACTAGGAATAATTAACCTAGTTGGTAGCATGAGATCAAATGACTAATGGTGAGTTATAGCTTCAATTGGTCAAGATAAAACATGAGGGACTAATATTGCCGAGTGGGAAACTTGGTTTATTAAAACAAAAAAATAAAACACAACACACACACTTGATGTGTGTGTGTGTGTGCGTGAAATCGTCCAGGAGAAGGAGCAAGAGCTCCAAACCCTAGCTCATCCAAATTCATCAAATTGGAGGGTCAAACGACGCTTAAATTCACAACCGAACGTGGATTAATGATCACCCGAACAAGAAGATCATAAGGTGTGTAAAATCTTGGTTTTTGGTGAAGTTGTAAGAATTTGATAATCATCCAAATCGCGAATTAGGCATGGATTAGAGAAGCTATGGCTAGATTAGTGATGTATACTTGCTTAGGAACGAAACCCTAAGTGAAAATCATACATAACATGCTATGAATTGAAGGATTTGATAAATTAACACACTTAGATAAGTGGGTTTTAATGTTATGATGAAATTGATGATATAACTATGCTTAGAATCAACATGCATGATAACAAATAGAAGGTGTTCGATTAAACCATGAATTTGGGTACAAGATCATACTTCTCACGAAATGGGTTTTGTATGATATAAGAGAATTGATGTTAAGATCGTGATATAGATGCTTGAAATCATGTTACCTAGTAGTTAGTGTGTAAAATTTGATTTCGTTAAGAGTTCGGATGAAATGCCTAACCGAAATTCAATAAACCAAATGTGCATTGAATAAGTTGATAAGTCGATTGACTTTAAAAAGTCAAACCGACCAAGTACATGATCGAATGATAAATTCGACATAAGGAGCGTAGGATGGAATAGTCGTAAATGATTATGACTAACCTAACCATCTTACAATTTCAATGATAGTTTGACGCTTGGCAAGCTAGGTGAAAGTTTGGGGAAGGAAGCGGGTCAAACAAATCAAGAATGAAGGAAAAGCATAATTCGGATGCAAGGTAAGTATAGCTTACACTAGTCATATATTTTGGAATATTATTTGTCGTATTGATTACGAATAAGACAAATACCTAATTGAGATATGGTGTTCCGGGTGTGTAGTCGTACGGAACAAGATAATTAAATATGATAAGAAAACATAGTGATGGCTAAAAATGAGTTAAATCGGTAATTCGATCATATTATGACGAATGAAACATGTACTTTTAAGGGTTACCATATAAGGTAAATCATAATAACCAATAAGGGTAAAATTGTAATCTGGTCACTCGTTGACAATAATTGTTGGTTTTGAAAGATACTTTATTTCGAAAGCCTTGATAGGCCAAAAAGCGTTAAGAAGTGATTTATAATTAAAATGACCGCACGATGTAAACTGGAGCGAGTCGTGTAGACGAGATGCAATAAGCTTCATCTCGCCAATATAATCGGTCAATTAAAACAAACGGGTCAAAAGGGTGAAAACATCACCCTTTGACAATATCGATTAATGGTTTGTCGAGTTGTATGATTTCAGGAATAAATATCAAATGGATACTTACATCGCTATTACTTAGCGGTTACTAAAGCAAGGTATCGAAACGGGTCAATATATATATTGATTCGAGCCAGGTATGTATAATATAGATTAACTACTCAATAGGAACTAGAGGCTCCTTGATAGTTAAATGCAGTCATATAGACATTTGGTTACTTTAATAAGCAAACCGAATGATTCATATGATGATCGTTGTGTTTTGAAAACATAATAACTTTTTGAATCAAATGCATAGTTTAAAACAGGGCTTTTGGGTCAAAATGCTTTTAAAAGTCCTTTATATTAATGAAAGGACTAAATGGACCAAAATGCCCTTGTAAGCTAAATCAAGCGAACGACCCATAAAGGTTGTTTGGATAAGATTAGTATGAATAATTAAACACTTAGAATGAGTATACAAAAGCGAAAGATGTGAATCCTTAGTCATTTGACTCTATAATAGTCTTTGCCGTAAAATAAAGATTCGAGGGGTAAAACTCGGAGTTTAGGAAATTTCCACACTTAATACAACACAAATATAGTTGTGAAGAAAGATTATTTGATAAGAAGTGTGGTAGTATAATGCTTGATGTGAGTGAAAGAGATTTATGCTTAAAATAGGCTTAATTACCCTTAACGGGTCAAAATAAACATATGAGCGAAAACAGGTTAAGAATGCGTAAGAAACGCGTGATTCGAACCTAATATGATAGTCAATATTGAAATTATGAATTTCATGAGTTTAGGGAGCATAAAAATCTGTTTTTGCTTGATTTATGCATGAACGGGTCAAAACAGCAAAACATGATGAACATACAGCAGCTACCGTAAGTTACGGTAGCTACCGTAACTTACGGTAGCAACTAAAGTTGTTACGGTGGTATTATACTGCCTTACGGCAGCCCCTGAAAGCCCAGTGGCTACCGTAAGTTACGGTAGCACCCAGTTATTTTAGTTAAGTTTTGTTTCGCGAAGCCATTTGAACAAGTTTTAAACCCGGTATGACTAAAATCATTTCATGTTTATGAAATGTAGGTTACGATCCAAATTACGCGACGAATGGAATTTTATCAAGCCAATCACTAAAATAAAATATTTTAATGATTACATAAATTTTTGGATGTCCGGATGTATTCAGAACGTAAGTTATGCGCGAAAATGCAAACTTATGCACTTTTTGACGCTTTTAGTCCCTGAATGAGCATAAAGTTTATTTTAGCACACCGAACCTCTCAAAGCCTATTTATAAGCAATGTAAAGGATGTTTAGGGTGTTTTTAACTTATGATCATGTTTCAGAATGTTCGTTACAGTTCAAATTGGCATACTTTCACAGTTTGTCAAATTTAGTCCCTGTAAGCGAATAAACTTGATTTCGGCATATCAAACCTTCCAAAACATATTTCTAAGTTATGTAAAGGTTATTTAAGGTATGTTAAGCCTATGTCACTATTCCGGAGTGTTTGTTGCATTAAACTGGTTATATTTACGCATCAGTGCGCGTATAACCTTCCAAAAAGTGATTTAGAGCCCGAAATCGAACAAGAATTGATATGTGCAAATGATACACATATTTATACAAATCCCAAGTATGAAATACAATATTTAATTGGTTTGGTATTTGTTTGATGGTTGAAGTGACACAGGTGTCACAGTCTCCCCTACTTCAGGAAATTTCGTCCCGAAATTTATTTAGAGGAAACTTGTGAGAGTTTGAAACATGAAGTTGAAAAGACCAAACAATACTGGTTAGAGTCCTGAACTTTTAGTAACTTTAAATAATCATCATGCTTGCAATGTGAGAGGGACACTTATATACAAGTATATAAAGTGTTATTGGTGCGTCCACCGTACCTCTATTACATTGTTCACATTTCATTATGGTTGCCACTATCGGTTCTTACACATAATAAGTCTTACCGTGGTTTCCGTGCACTGAACTTCGCAATTATGTATGCATCCATAATTACGTAATCCCTTGCATAGTCACGTAGTGCATCTTATAATGTGTAGGGGAAGAAAAATAATGAACGAACTTGTGATGATTGTGACTAGACCACCATATGGTCCTTTTTAATTAAATCAATAAATGATTCAAATGGACTACCAAGGAGTCTGTTCAGCTACATCACCACATGTCATTCTTAACCAGATTCTGAATCATTATTTTGACTTAGACCACTTAAGGGGTCTCTTATGAATCATGGAGTGGTACTATATAATCAAAGGGTCTTAACTATCATGTAGAAGCCCAATAAGGATTTAGGGTAGTACCTTTTTGAATATCCTACTACGAATCCCTCATATGAAGATATGAAAGATTCTACAAGGTTTTGGATAATGAATATCCAGAGTATACAAAAACATAAAATGCATAAAAGAAAACGCAAAATGCATAAACACATAGTCACACAATCATAAATTTGTTTATCTAGATCTTTAATTTGTTAATTTGTTTTGTTAATTGCGTACATGTATTTAAAGCACACTAGGAATCCATTCCGTGGATTTCATTTGGTACTTTAAACATTAGCAAGAATCTAACTATGAAGATAGAAAGATCTTTTAAAGAGAAAATTCGATTTCGATTATAAGGAATCGAAATGTTCGAATTAAGGTACACAAGGAATCCAATTAAGGACTCTGATTTGAATGATAATCATCCAGAAGGGTCTAATTGTGAAGATAAAAAGATCCCATATGGATTTTGGGAATTGAAAAGTGGGAGACGTTTCAAAACCTTGCACTAGATGTGCTTAAGTCAAAACATGAGGTAAAATGCTTATGACGTTGAGATGCTAGATATGTCAAGGCAACATATGAAGCAGAATTTGAAGGTTAAGTTAATGTATGAAGAAAATATTTTTGAAAACTATGCATGGGGTTTCTTTTAAAAATGTGTTTAATGTTTTTGAAACCTTATATATATATATATATATATATATATAGAGGCCGGTTATCATACAATATGCCTAATCCTACATTACATACGCTATAATCATGGCCGTCGGATCATCTCAAAAATCCCCCGTGTTTATCTATTAAATTAATCAAATAAAGATATATATATATATGTAACCGCCAAGGTTAAAATCGTCAATTACGAAATAAAAAACCCTGATAATCAGCAAACAAAACCTCGAAATCAAAACGTAAGATTCTTAATCAAAACGGTAATCGAAAATATAACAATTACTCAAAAATCGATCGATTTTTGGAAATTCAGACCTGAAGATGATGATAATGCAGTGTGAAATTCAGACCTGAAATTTCCTATTCACCATATCATGTTGCGAAATTGAATATGCGATAATGGCATCTGAATATGATGATGATGCAGTGTTAAAATCAAATAAGAATATGCGAAATACATAACAAATTTGCGAAAAAGACAATTCAGACAAAAACACTTAGGGTGTAATATAATGTGCGAATTCATATCAATACACATGCGATTTCACTAAGAGTTAATAATCTTTGAAATTTCTTATAATGTGCGAATTTATGCTTTAATACATGCGATTTCGCATGTTTTTCAACACATGTGAAATTGTTATGTTACACATGCGATTATGAATAAAACACCAACAAATACTTTCAAATTACTTTGTCCTAAAAATGCAAAAAAAAAATCGAATCTTACAAACTAAACTAGTAGTATTTATATAAAACAAAACTTAATTTATTGCCGATGTGACTGTAAATTGACATGTAATGATCAATTTTACAATAATTACTATTGAAACTTACCACCCTACCTACATAATAAATTAACTATATTAATATAAAAAACCTACATATAACTACCTTCCATATTAAGTAATACATAGAAGACGAAAGAAACACACACAAAACAGACAAACAAAAATGGCATCTGATGATTCAGAACAAATCAAAAACATTGCAATCAAAGAGCTATTGTCAACTAGCACGTTGACAGAACTAAGCACTGATGTCAACTCTTCTCATCTGGTTCTTGATATGCAGGGTAAAATTCTTGAACAAATCAAGAAAAATCAAGATTTATGGGAACGCCTACCTCAAGAACCACCATCAAGCTTCAAGGACAGAGCTTTGGAGCACATAAAGGAGCAATCTAGAGCTGATGACTTAGCCTTCTCTTTCCTGACAGATGCTCTAAACACTGTGAAGGAGAAGACGGAGTTCAGCTCTTCTGAACGTGATAAAATCTTTTCTTCAAGTAACTAAATTATCTTTTTAATCCTTTTGTGGTTATGGCTGTCTTAGACAATAACAATTATTTTATATTTTGGGGATGTATTTAGAACACATTATATATTTAGAACACATATTATGCTTGCTTATAAAAAATATTAAATCGCATGAATGACGTTGCCCTGTTTGTCACAGAAAAAAACAATATAACTCAAAAAATGCATGTAATAAAAGTGACTTCGCATGTGAGAATTATTAATCGCATGTTTATACACTATAAATCGCATGTGAAAAAGATATAAACAGAAGAATATAAATCGCATGTATTTCGTATAATTCGCATGTACATTTATAAAAAACTACTCATCCTCATCATCTTCTGAAACCTCCTCCCACTGATCTTCTTCTTCAGATCCATCATCACTACTGTAATCTTCAAACTCATCTTCCTCTTCGTCGTCTTCAACCTCCTTGTCTTTGTCTCTGGCAACATTTTCAATCTGGACGCCCTTCATCTTCTTTTTTTGCTGTTTACCTTGTAGTTTGGCTTTCAGCTCCTCGCAAGTCCGAATGTCATGACCTTTTTCGTTGCATACGTTACATGTCCTTGACCTTTTCCCTATCCGGCTGATCATTTGTTCCTTCTTAGATTTAATCCTTTTATGCGATCCGCGACCTTTGTTTCTTATGCCAGCCGGCACACGAACAGTAGGAGGAGCATTAGTTTGGACCACCTTGGATTGGGTTGAATTGACAAGCATTTGCCAGGTGACCGAGTGTCACGGCCCCAGCCCCGGTTTTACCCGGTTAAGAGCCGCGGGACAGGAACCTGTGGTATTTATGATGTGACAGCGGAAGATTTTCAACAGGATCTTTTAAAACTCAAAATGCCCAATTATATTATTCCATAATTTGGAGATAAACCCCGTAATTTACAATAGAGGAATTTAACTAGAAAATTCCCTGATTTATTAAAACATGTTTATTCATTTTTAATTGAGCCACTTCTTCAAGCTTGTTAGTGCTCCGTACCACGTGTCCTTGATTTACAGCAGGTCGCATGAAACAAGTTTTAAAAATATTTTATCAGCGGGGAAATGCTAGCGAGTCACTCAATTTGAGAAAATGACACAGTTATAAATTACAGCATAAGAGCGATTACAATGGTTTCTATCTTATTGTTATATGGCGCCGTGTCACAATGGTGACGATGGTCATACCACTATTGGGTCCTGTCACCCAAATTAGTGATGATATATCACTGTTAGGGCTTATTAGCCTAACCTGTGTTAGGGCTTATTAGCCTAACCCCGTGAGAAATTAGTAATGTGCACAATACCCCACTAGCCATTGATTAAGATTACCACGACTTACTCCCTGTAATTATAACATTTGAAAATAATTTGAGGTATTGTAAAACAGTTGATAAAAAGAGAATGACTCACATTGCAGATTTATATGGGCAGAGCTTAGCCTACTGATTAGCCTTTTAACCTAAATTTAAACAACATGCACACGAACTCGGTCAGTAACTAATACAACATTTACGATAACTCACGAGATTAAACCCTCACAACGAATGACAAAGTGCGATACTTAAACATCCATCGAATTTACGACGAATGACAAAGCATAAACCCTAATGTGGGCAGCACTTAAACATCTATTGGATAGTTTTAATCGATCGAACATTGAATCGTAGCAGCGATCAAGTTAATACCCGGTATCATAGCAGCGCCTCGCTAATATTGAAAGTAAATTCGACTTTAGGACAGTAGAATTTCGTTTTTGAAAATTTTGGTTTCGACACCAACAAACTGCTCAGGAGCCAAGCTATTTATAGGTGAAATTTGAAGCTTACGCGGCCCGCGTAAACCATCCATCATATCTTACGCGGCCCGCGTGGCCGCCTAGTCTATGTGTAGGCTTGATTGGTCACGAGTAGGCTAGCCAGGTGGTTCGATACGTGGCTCGGAGACTTATCCGATTGCCCTACACCTTGACGCGGCCCGCGTAAGGCTAAGCGAATCCTTACGCGGCCCGCCTGAAGACCATATTTCTTGTCTTCTTGGTTTTTCATGCACAGTATGGTTTCAGGGGTCCGGGATTATACTTACGGTATTTTTAGGAAAATTTTGAGAGTCCTTACATCCTCCCCACCTTATTTAAAATCTCGTCCTCAAGATTCATTGGAATAAGTGAGGATACTTTCGCTTCATTTCTGATTCCAGCTCCCAAGTGTATTCAGGTCCTCTCTTTGAATTCCACTTGACTTTAACTAGCACCAATCTTTTGTGTTTGAGAAATTTGATCTTTCGATCTTCGATTTGAAGAGGTTTCTCAACAAATTTCAATTTCTCATTTACCTCTATATCTTGGAGAGGTACTACCAAAGATTCGTCTGATAGGCATTTCTTGAGGTTGGATACATGGAATACATCATGTACTCCAGCTAACTCCTCTGGTAGTTGTAAGCGATAAGCAACTGGTCCTATACGTTGGATCACTGGAAATGGTCCTATGTATCTTGGACTTAGCTTTCCTTTCTTACCAAATCGAACTATTCCCTTCCAAGGTGAAACTTTCAATAGTACTTTGTCTCCAACTTGAAACTCGAGTGGCTTCCGTCTATTGTCTGCATAACTCTTTTGACGATCTCGAGCAGTCATTAATCTTTCCTTAATCTGTGTGATTTTGTCGGTAGTCTCTTGTACTATCTCGGGACCTGATAATTGACCTTCTCCTATCTCGGCCCAACAAACTGGAGTTCTGCACTTTCGTCCGTACAATGCTTCAAATGGGGCAACTTCAATGCTTGAATGATAACTATTGTTGTAGGAGAATTCAATTAAGGGTAAATGATCGTCCCAATTTCCACGAAAATCTATCACACATGACCTAAGCATGTCCTCCAAGGTTTGGATCGTCCGTTCACTTTGTCCATCTGTTTGAGGATGATATGCAGTGCTTAGATTTAGTCGAGTTCCCATTGCTTCTTGGAAACTAGTCCAAAAATGGGAAGTGAAACGACTATCCCTATCTGATATAATGGAGAGTGGAACTCCATGTAAGGATACTACTTCATCTACATACAACTTTGCCAACCTTTCCATGCTAAAAGTTTCTTTCATAGGTAGAAAGTGAGCTGATTTGGTTAATCGATCCACAATTACCCAAATTGCGTCATTACCTTTTTCTGGTTTTGGGTAACTTAGTAACAAAATCCATTGTTATGAGTTCCCATTTCCATACAGGCATTTCTAGTTGTTGTAGTAGACCTGAGGGTTTCTGGTGTTCTGCCTTAACTTGTGAACAAGTAAGACACTTAGAAACATATCGAGCTATGTCCTTTTTCATTCCTATCCACCAAAAGTTATTTCTTAAATCTTGGTACATTTTATTGTTTCCAGGGTGCATGGTATACCTAGATTTATGGGCTTTTTCTAAAATCTTATTTCTTAATTCTCCCTGCTTGGGTACCAAAATCCTTCTTTTGTGGAATCTCCAAATTCCATCAGCTCCTTGTTCTAATTCTTTTATTCGTCCTTTTATTCCTTCAGCATCATCCTTGATTGCTTTTTCTTGAAAATGCTTTAGTTGTTCCATTAAATCTAACTGTAGATTTAATCTAAGAGCACGAACCCGTCGTTGTTTCTCATGGTACTTACGACTTAAAGCGTCAGCAATTACATTTGCTTTTCCTCGTGATATTGAATATCACAATCGTAATCACTTAGGATTTCCATCCATCTTCTTTGCCTCATGTTTAATTATTTTTGCCCAAGTATATATCTTAAACTCTTATGATCTGTATAGACAGTAAATTTACTTCCGTACAGATAATGTCTCTAAATCTTAAGGGCAAAAATTATGGCTCCTAATTCTAACTCATGAGTCGTATAGTTTTCTTCGTGCTTTTTCAATTGCCTTGAAGCATATGCAATTACCTTCTTGCGTTGCATTAGCACACATCCTAATCCTAGTTTTGAAGCATCACAGTAAACTTCAAAATCTTCGGTTCCTTCTGGCAAGGCTAAGATTGGGGCATTTGTTAACTTTTGCTTTAAAATCTTAAACGCCTCTTCTTGCCTAGGTCCCCATTCAAACTTAACTGCTTTACAGGTTAGCTTAGTTAATGGTACAGCTATCTTGGAAAAATCCTTAATAAACCGTCTATAATATCCGGCTAAACCTATAAAACTTCTAAATTCCATTGCGGATTGCGGAACCTTCCATTTGGTGATCGCTTCTATTTTAGCAGGATCTACGTGAATACCTTCGTGATTCACCATGTGTCCTAAGAATTGCACTTCTTGTAGCCAAAATTCACATTTCAAGAATTTGGCATAAAGCTTTTCCTTTCTTAACAAAGTTAAGATTGCATGCAAGTGCTGACAGTGTTCATCCTGGCTTTTGGAATAAATAAGTATATCGTCGATAAAGACAATTACAAATTTATCCAAATACGGTTTACAGATTCTATTCATCATGTCCATAAATGCTGCAGGAGCATTTGTTAACCCAAATGGCATGACTGTAAACTCGTAATGACCATACCTAGTTCTGAAAGCAGTTTTAGGTATGTCTTCTTCTTGCACTTTCAATTGATGATATCCGGAGCGTAAGTCTATCTTAGAAAAAATATCTAGCTCCTTGAAGTTGATCGAAAAGATCATCAATCCTAGGTAATGGGTATCGATTCTTAATTGTAACCTTATTCAACTCCCTATAATCGATACACATTCGCATCGATCCATCCTTCTTCTTTACAAACAACACAGGTGCTCCCCACGGGGATGAACTAGGTTGTATGAATCTTTTGCTTAGTAATTCATCTAATTGCTTTTTCAATTCTAGCATTTTGGTAGGTGCTAACCTATAAGGTGCTTTAGCTATCGGTGTAGTTCCAGGAATTAGATGAATTCTAAATTCGACTTCCCTATCAGGTGGTAATCCAGGTAGTTCTTCTGGGAATACATCCGAGTATTCTACTACTACTGGAATGTCCTTAAGTTCCTTATTTTTATTGTTAATGATTACTGAAATCATATATACCATTTCTTGTTTTCTGGAATAACTGGCCAATTTCATTACTGAAATGAATTTCAGTGGCTTTCGTGGCTTATCTCCTGTAATCACCCCTAATTCTCCTGTGGGTGTATGAATTTCTATGGAATTCTTATCACAAAGAATTCGAGCATGGTTGGCTATTAGCCAATCCATTCCTAACACAACATCGAATCCGGCTAATTTCATAGGTAACAGGTTTGCAGAAAATTTATAGCCTAACAGTTCTATCTTTCCTTCTCGCACAACCTTATTTATTTTGACATAATTTCCGTCTGCCGTTTCGACTGTAAAGATTTGTCTAAGTTGGGTTAAGGGTAAATTAAGTGCTTGGCAGAATGAAGTATTTATAAAACTTTGGTTTGCACCAGAGTCAAATAATACTTTTGCATAGACATTGTGAACTAGGAACGTACCAGCTATCACATCAGGAATCAGTTCGGCTTCCTGAGTCGTCAGTTGGAAAGCTCTACCGTTCTTCTTATTCGTTCCTTCTGCAGGTTTAGCTTTATTGTCAGCTGGTTTGTTCAGTTTTGGGCAGTCTGGCCTAAGATGTCCAGCTTCTCCACAGTTGTAGCAGACTGTGAATTTCTTCTTCCTGCAGTCTTCTTCTTGGTGCCATGGAATTTTGCAAAAATTGCAAAATGGACCAGTGGAAGATTGCCCAGTTCCCCTTCGTTTACAATTGTTACAGTTACCCATACGAAATCCTTGGGTAATCTTTTGGGCTACTTCCTTCTTTCTATTTTCTTCTCGCGTCCGTATCAGTTCGTCAGTCAGAGTATTGGCTAAATCCACCGCATCATCAATCGTGCGGGGTTTCGCAGCCTTGATGATATTACGGATTTCACCAATCAATCCCCAAATATAGCGGGAAATAAGTACTGGATCTGGCGAAGCCAGAGTTGGTACTACTCTCCCATATTCAAAAAATGTCGAAGTATACCCTCGACAGTTTACATCCACCATCCGATGTGTCAGGAACTTATTTGTCATTTGTTCCTTTTCATACTCGGGACAAAATTTTCTTTCTACAAGACTCTTAAATTCTTCCCAGTTCATAGCATACGCCATCATCCTTCCTTTTGCTTGTAACACTGTGTTCCACCATTCTAGCGCCCCTTCTTTAAAAAGATTCGACGCATACATGACCTGGTCTTCTTCAGCACATTTACTTATGGAAATTACTGCCTCAGTTTTCTCTAACCAACGCAGTGCTGCAGTCGCCCCTTCGTTACCTGCAAACTCAGCTGGTTTACAGGCAAGAAATTCTTTGTAAGTGCAACCAGGCGTTGCAACTTTCATTTTCTTGAGGAGTGGAGCTTGCCGTGGATCATTATCGTGATTAGTATGATTACTGCCTCCGTTTACACTATTACTGAAGTTATCTTTAGAAATATGTTTGCTAGGAATGATTTGTTGAGGTTCAACAGGTTTTTGGGCAGCAGCTAGGATTGCTGGAATAGCATTGGCTATTCCTTGAGCAACAATATTTTCTATATCTTGCTTAGTCATAAAGTGATCTTCCTGGTGTTGCTCAGATTGGTTAACCTCGTTAATTGGTTCATTATTAGCATTTTCCATCTGATAATTAATATATATAAATTATTAGCATAAAATAATTAATAGCAATACACAAATAATCACACAATTTCATAACACATGGATAACCAAAATTATCGATTTCTCGATTCCCATTTTTATATATTATAATATGCATCAATACACACCGTTATCTTACAAAGTTTTATTTGTAGTTATTTTACAAGATTATATTTTACTATTATTATTATACAATCACAGTTTCACAACCCCACTATCCCTCGTCAGTTGGTACTTCAGTAACGACGTTCCCTTTCGTCGTACTTCCAGGAGATCTGTTCTCCTACCTCCCGAATCCTATTTCCTGCATCCACCAGCTCCTCGCCAAAGTGGCGGAGTTCAGCTAAGTTTTCATTGCTCATTGGTGGGTTTGGTATTGGTTCCGGGTCGAACTGAGGGAGAAAGGTATAAGGACTGTTAAGGAGGTTTTGAAACTGCCAATCATTAGTCCACCACTCGTCCATTCCTAGAGGTTGGGTGTGGATTATAGGTTCTGGGATTGCTGGTTCTATGTTTATTGGAAGTTGATTTTTAGCAGGATAAGGGTAGAGGTTATTATTGATAGGCCTAACGATATCACAGCTCGCCAATGCGCGATCCAATTCCTCCTGAAA
Organism: Helianthus tuberosus; assembly: GCA_030545235.1. NCBI lineage: Eukaryota > Viridiplantae > Streptophyta > Magnoliopsida > Asterales > Asteraceae > Helianthus > Helianthus tuberosus. Next base: position 15,167,118 of record CM060430.1, on the reverse strand, counting down.
TTGTAACTCCTCGATTTGCCTAGAGCTTTCCCCAATTTCCATCTTTGTTTGCCTAGAACCTTCCCCAATCTCCATTTCTGTCTGCCTAGAATCTTCCCTGATTTCAATCCCCTTTCCTTTGTCTATGGGATTTTCTATTTTGGGAATCTTCCTAGTTGCGGGTTTCCTCCTGCGCACACGCCTCCATCCCACAAATCTTCTCCTTTTCTTAGGCTTGGGTTTCTTTGGAGGTGGAGCGTTGAATTCCATAGGTTCTTCTATATCGGGTATATAACCAGTAAAATCTCTGGAAACTTCTATTTTCACCGGATAGAGATTGAGATTCTGAAGGGCTTCAGATAACTCATTCATGTTGTTTAGCATATATGCAAAATGCACAAAAATGCTAAGTTAAAATTTTATAACAAAATTTCACAAATAACCATTCAAGTATTATTGCATACCGTGTGACTAATTTAATACAAAGGACAACTGACAATTAAAACATACTTAGGGTTTACTGTAAACTTATTTATTTACTGGGTAAAGTTTCTGGCTTGTAGGTGATAAGGGTGCTAGAACTTTGAGTCAGGTGTATTTAAAGATTAGCATTTACTGCTACAGTGGCTAGCATATAGAGATCCGCCCATTTTTCATCTAACTTGTCTTCCCATGGTGGTTTACTGCCTAGTTCTTGGGTTTTCTGATTAACTCTCATTTCTTTTGATTGTGATTTCTTTATTTTCTCCTGACTTTTCCTAATAATCAAACTTCTTTTATTAGGAGAAAGTGGTTCCTCATATTGTGCCTTTCGAACAAATATTCCTTCATCAGTATCTGTTGGGTATTTTGAGGATGAAGTTCCTTTTTCTTTTGGTGAAGTATCTAATTTATAGTAGATATCCGAAAGTCTTTGCTTACCCATACTGTAAACAAATATTCAAATAATAAAACATATAATCACGAAAATAGCAATCAATAAAATTAAGTATTTTCTAAATACTTAATTGGCTTAAATCAGTGGCTTGATCAGTATGGCTCTGATACCACCTTTTCCTGTCACGGCCCTAGCCCCGGTTTTACCCGGTCAAGAGCCGCGGGACAGGAACCTGTGGTATTTATGATGTGACAGCGGAAGATTTTCAACAGGATCTTTTAAAACTCAAAATGCCCAATTATATTATTCCATAATTTGGAGATAAACCCCGTAATTTACAATAGAGGAATTTAACTAGAAAATTCCCTGATTTATTAAAACATGTTTATTCATTTTTAACTGAGCCACTTCTTCAAGCTTGTTAGTGCTCCGTACCACGTGTCCTTGATTTACAGCAGGTCGCCTGAAACATGTTTTAAAAATATTTTATCAGCGGGGAAATGCTGGCGAGTCACTCAATTTGAGAAAATGACACAGTTATAAATTACAGCATAAGAGCGATTACAATGGTTTCTATCTTATTGTTATATGGCGTCGTGTCACAATGGTGACGATGGTCATACCACTATTGGGTCCTGTCACCCAAATTAGTGATGATATATCACTGTTAGGGCTTATTAGCCTAACCTGTGTTAGGGCTTATTAGCCTAACCCCGTGAGAAATTAGTAATGTGCACAATACCCCACTAGCCATTGATTAAGATTACCACGACTTACTCCTTTTAATTATAATATTTGAAAATAATTTGAGGTATTGTAAAACAGTTGATAAAAAGAGAATGACTCACATTGCAGATTTATATGGGCAGAGCTTAGCCTACTGATTAGCCTTTTAACCTAAATTTAAACAACATGCACACGAACTCGGTCAGTAACTAATACAGCATTTACGATAACTCACGAGATTAAACCCTCACAACGAATGACAAAGTGCGATACTTAAACATCCATCAAATTTACGACGAATGAGAAAGCATAAACCCTAATGTGGGCAGCACTTAAACATCTATTGGATAGTTTTAATCGATCGGACATTGAATCGTAGCAGCGATCAAGTTAATACCCGGTATCGGAGCAGCGCCTCGCTAATATTGAAAGTAAATTCGACTTTAGAACATTAGAATTTCATTTTTAAATTTTGGTTTCGACACCAACAAACTGCTCAGGAGCCAAGCTATTTATAGGTGAAATTTGAGGCTTACGCGGCCCGCGTAAACCATCCATCATATCTTACGCGGCCCGCGTGGCCGCCTAGTCTATGCGTAGGCTTGATTGGTCACGAGTAGGCTAGCCAGGTGGTTCGATACGTGGCTCGGAGACTTATCCGGTTACCCTACACCTTGACGCGGCCCGCGTAAGGCTAAGCGAATCCTTACGCGGCCCGCCTGAAGACCATATTTCTTGTCTTCTTGGTTTTTCATGCACAGTATGGTTTCAGGGGTCCAGGATTATACTTACGGTATTTTTAGGAAAATTTGAGAGTCCTTACACCGAGTCTTCCACATGATGCACACAGACGACACTGCAGGTAAGCTCGGTGAGGTGCATCACACTTGTTGCACATTAGTGCAGTACCGGCATAAGGTTTCCTAGCAGGAGGTTGAGCAGCAGCAAGGTTTATAGCAGCTTTGTTTTGGATAGCAAAGCGGCATGTGTTAACCAAATATCCCCACCGTCCACAATAGGTACATGTGAAGCAGGGTATGAGGTTTGAATGATGACGGTTGCATCGTTTGCACCATGGAGCAGCTCCTAAGTACGGCTTCCTGGCTGGTGGCCTTGCTACTTTGCTAGTTCCCGTTTGATTAGGTGTAACTGCTGCGGGTTTCCTTGAAGCCTTACGCTTCCTTGATTTTGGTGCAGGCTTGACTTCTGCTTCCTTCGGTGACTCTTGAGTGGCTTCATTGTTGAGACGAGACATGGCAATGCCTAAATCCACAGACTTCAGAATCACCTCGCCTATTTGCTGGGCAAATTTAGCTGTTTGCTCGGACATTTGACCGTTGCTGAGAGGAAGAGACATTCTAGAAGAAAATGAAAGACATAGGAAGAAACAAGTGAAAGGTTATCGGATAATCAAAACAGAATGGCAACGCATAAAAATTGCGATCATTTGTTTGTTACCTAAGGCAAACAAATGAGACGGTGACTAATCAAAGTAACGGGTCATATTAATGTATCACTGAAGACATGCTCGCCTATAAGTGAACACTCACCCCAAGAGTTCCCAGGTAAGAGTAACTAGTCCGATACTGCGGATTTGTACAAACACTCTAGCCTTAGACAGAAAACTCAGGGTACAGGCATTCACCCTTCCAGTTTGCACATGTTCACATTATAAGACCCAAACTTTGACGAGATTCTGAAAACTTAGAGGGTTCAAAACCTAGTAATCAATCATCCTAGAACAGATGATTGGTTTTCAAGGCGGTTTTGAAATTTGTGTTCTTGTTGTGGTTGTCACCTAAGGATAGGTGACGGTATTGTTTTATGACTAAACGCAAGTAAACTCGCGTTAGGGTCCTAGGAAGGTTATAGACTAGGTCAAAGCATTACTAATAACCTAATTCCCTATAACCATGAGCTCTGATACCAACTTTTCTGTCACACCCCGACCACGTAAAACAACAAATCGTGGCGGAATCGTCGGGGAGTGTTGTAACATAATCATTGTTTCATAACACATGGAAATTGAAGTTTTGTTTTATTGAATCAAAAGAAGTTACAATGTCTTAACAACAAAGAAACATAACATAATTAACTAGTCTTGCATCTTTTATTGTCACTAAGGCCCAAGTCCGCCTAAGTGTATCTTGATAAATCCTATGCATCATTTCCTGAAACACATGTGAAAATAGGTTCGTCAGCATAAAAATGACTGTGAGATACATAGGTTTTATTGATTTAGGATTCATGACTTATAAGTTTAGAAAAAGGTTGTTTAACAAAAGTCAGTCATGATCCTTGTAAAATGTTTTGTTTTATAAATCATTTGAAAAGCGATGATAAAGTAGATGATATGTAAAAGAGTAATGTAAGGTTAAATGAATAACCAAGTAAAATGAGTTTGTATGACATAAGTTGTTTTGTAAAACAAATGTTTAGTGAAAATATGTTATTTGTGTAAAATGTAATAAGTCAAATACTGAAATGGTTTAAATAACGCTACGATGTGTAATATTATAAAAGCACTTATATATAGGAAGTACCAGCGGCGTATCCAGCATGCTTTTATCTTATTACGCATGCCTCATTATTTAAATCACTTACCAAAACAAACCATCAATGTAAAATTGTTAATGTATAGTCAAATGTCAAATGTTTAAGTAAAAACCATCATATGTAAATCATGTAATGTGTAAACAAATGTTATGCAGTAGTGAATAAAAGCATTTATTGATTAAAAGCACTTATTCAACCCTATAAGAAAGTAATGTACAAAACAATGCATTTGTTAAAATAAACTCAAAAGTTATGTTTTGTAAGATAATGCATGCTTTACTGATACAACCATTTATGCGGTAATGTTAAACGCCTACATTCAAGCCTTGAGACAGCAGGATAACCTTAGAGTAAAAGTTATCAAAAAGAAATGTTTTCAGATTCGGTCATTCCATCCATCCAAACAAACCTAGGATTTTAGGAATGGGATTTGTCAAGTCCTATGGTACCACTACCTACTACCGAGCGGCATGATCGGTGTTAATGAATGTAATTTAGTCCCGTTAAACAAACCAAATGATATACCAAATGTAAGCATATTTTATGAAAATAATGTACCTAGTATGCTAAGTGAACATACAAGGTAGAGATATAAAACAATGTGTCCATATGCTATGAGAACATATGCAACAGAGATGCAATGTAAAACAATGTACTAAGTATGCTAAGTTAACATACAAAGCAGAAAAGTCATGTAAAACAATGTGCTATCATGCCAAGTAAACATACATAGCAAAAGAAGATGTAATGTAAATCGATGTGCTAAATATGCTAAGTAAACATACATAGCAAAACAAAATGAAATCGTGTACTAATAGTGTACTAATGAACATAGCAAGTATATGATATGACAACATGGAAAGCAGGAAAATAACAAGTAGGCACATGTGTTTCACCCCAAAACGTTTGGAAAACAGTAAAGGAGGGGTCTATGTACTCACTTGAGGGTGCTTAGAAGTCTTGAACAACAACCAAGCAAAGCTAGCGGGATCACGGAATCAAACGGCACCCTATATAGATAACTACATAAATAACCGGACCTAAATCGGGAGATTGGATAGTATGAGGTTTCGTAAACCAAATGAGTATTGGAACTCATATGATATGGTTTAACAAAGCCTACATACTAAAATGAAACCTAACCTAAGTGCTTACGACCCATTATGACCCGTTTAGGTAGCTTATGCTACTTTAACGCGTCGTTCGCGTAAAACGCGTTCGGACCGCTTAACTAGTCCTATGACAAGTAAAATATGCCTTAACATGTCTAATATAGTTACCTAATCAGTTTAGATGTCGAAATTTTGGTTACATATGCTTAAAATGAATTTATGCGTAAAAAGGGTATTTTGGTAATTTTCCTAAGGCATATAAACTACTTATCATACAACTACTTAAACGACGTGACCATAAGGTATAACCTCGGAAGGTTATTCCCTATACAACTATGGTCACCTAATGTGTTTGGTCGGATCCTAAAAATCGACCAAATGGGTGGGGTTCGAAAGTATAAGCGATTGATTAGATCGCTTACCTTTACGACCCTAGACAAGCACAAATCTAAAAGTGACGAGCTAAACATGTCAAAACATGTTTAACGAGGTTTAAAAATAGGTTTGGTATCAAGACAAAGGGTCTTGATACCCAATAGTAGTTTGGTTACAAAATACGCAAAAATACGCATTTTGGCCGAAACTACGACTCGTCACTGAGCCTAGATAACGTGGTAATCAGTAGGTATAGTCACTAGGGACTATAACCATCGTGATTACGCTCACGTTATGAAGTTCAAATGAACTTCGCATTGATCATAAACTGGTCAATGCAGAAAGTCAAACGCAGTTTGACTTTTAAGCTAAAACGAATGAAAAGAACGAAATAATACTTACAGAAGGTCCCCCGCAAGCAAAATCTTGACCCAAGTAGCTCAGGTATGAAGCAAAGGCTTCAACTTAGAGCATCTTAGATCAGATTTTGAGTGAGGATGAAATGAAGTGGGTGTTGCTATTTATAGAGAATCAAGAACCGTTAAGATCGTTCATCGTAAAACGTGCTTTGATCTGGAATGTACACATGTGGCCCATGGTTTTGGGATACTAGGGGCGCCCCAAAACCAGTAAACTGTTTTGAAAATGTTACAAAATAGCCCCTAAACTTTAAGAGAAGTGCTGAAAATGGACCTTATGTTGCAAAAATGGAGTTTCTGCCCAGATCACTCACTCGCGTAGCACCACGGGGATAGGCATTTGGTGCTCGGGCGGCGTTAGCATGTGCCAGATACAGCAAAGTTTCAAAAATGACAGTTTTGGTCCCTGCACGTGTTTAAGGCCTTTTTCGATGCGTTTGAACCACGTTAACCTCATTTCAAGGCTCTAAAATGAAGTTAAAGTATTGGGAACTCAAAACATGCTAAAAAACATCTTGAACGTAAGTTATGGCGAACGCAAAAATGATGGAAGTCGTAACGAACGCAAAAACGATCCAAATTACGACGGAAGTCGTAACGAACGCAAAAACGATCCAAATTACGCAACGAATGGAATTTTATCAAGCCAATCACTAAAATAAAATATTTTAATGATTAAAAAAATTTTTGGATGTCCGGATGTATTCAGAACGTAAGTTATGGCGAAAATGCAAACTTATGCACTTTTTGACGCTTTTAGTCCCTGAATGGGCATAAAGTTTATTTTAGCACACCGAACCTTTCAAAGCCTATTTCTAAGCTATGTAAAGGATATTTAGGGTGTGTTTAACTTATGATCATGTTCTGGAATGTTCGTTACAGTTCAAATTGGCATACTTTCGCAGTTTGTCAAATTTAGTCCCTGTAAGCGAATAAACTTGATTTCGGCATATCAAACCTTCCAAAACTTATTTCTAAGTTATGTAAAGGTTATTAAAGGTATGTTAAGCCTATTTCACTATTTTGGAGTGTTTGTTGCATTAAACTGGTTATATTTACGCATCAGTGCGCGTATAACCTTCCAGAAAGTGATTTAGAGCCCGAAATCGAACAAGAATTGATATGTGCAAATGATACACATATTTATACAAATCCCAAGTATGAAATACAATATTTCATTGGTTTGGTATTTGTATGATGGTTGAAGTGACACAGGTGTCACATTAAGTGTGTGTTTAATCTTAATACATTATTATAATTAAAAATGTTTGGATAATTGATTAAAATGGACTTAGGGCGTTACAAGTTGGTAATCAGAGCTCAAGGTTAAAAGAATAAAGTGTTCGGTTCGAGGCTTGATCGCATATCCGGTAAGTACATGTATATCAATGGTTTAGTATGATTAAAGTGTTGAGAACAACACATATGGTTATCGTGTAATACATGTTATACCAATAAAAACGATATAGAGTAGATATAGTCAACGAAATTACACGCATTGATGCATATAGTAGAAAAGCCTCGTATTATAATACGGGCGCCCATTAAAGTCGAAATTACTAACTATTGTAAACGTTTTAGATTGAAGGACACTCGTATATGAAGATAGTGAGAGTTTAACAAATCGTGGATTTGACAGAGGAACGGTCCAAAGTACGACAAATAGAGCACGCTCACCAAGGACCTAAATCGCGCAACGATTGCGAATAAGTTAATGGAAAGGAGAGCCTGTTAGAGCAAGCATTATCAGGTGCACGTTTTAAATTATTGCATAAAGAGTAATATGCAACAAATACGTAGAGATTGAAAGTTGCATATGTAGACTTAAAACTTGGAAAAACCTGAATAGAAAACCTATCCGGGATATTGTTCCCAAGAAAAACAAATATAGGCATTACTTACAAGGGGTGTAATGTGAAAATTATAAAAAGGTCATGTATACCAGGTGTTGATCGCTTACTCTAGCCAAGTAAGTAGTGAACACGTGGTACCATGAACTTCTTATGATGGACACATTTATGTCCGATGTAGTAAGGCTGGGGTGAATGGGACTAACTTAAATGGTACCCAAATGAATCAAATAAGTAAGATGTTTGATAGAAACGTAAACGTAAGTCGGATGACGGAAGCGTATTACGTAAGAATAACGAGCCCGAGAGAAGGGACAAGGATCAAGTAAAAAGAAAATACAGACCGACCAATAGGAATGCTAAGGCATAGGGATAAAAGTTTGACTGTCACAAGTGATGAAATTCACATGGACAAGTCAAACGAATTGAATAAAGAATAAAGGACTTGAGTGAATAAAAGCGATGGATCTCGCTAAGATGACCAAATAAATTAAAATAACGTCTAAAACCATATAAGAATGGTTACTTGAAAATGATTACGGTAAAGACACCCGATGAATGGGTAGGATTTGGAAAGAATGCGTAAACCAAGAGACGGGAACGCGAAATAGAAAGTCAAAAGACTCGGAATATGAGTCATGACTAAAAGACAATGAGAATTTGCAAAAAGAAATGTTAATAACTACGCTCAACTATTTTAAAGTTGAACGGGTCGAATAAAAAAAATGGAGTTTGACGTTCACAAGTGATGAAATTTCACACGAACAAGTCAAACGAGATAAATAAGGTATAAAAACTTGGTAGTGCAAGTAAGCGCAAACTGAATAATGGAAGTGCGAAACATTAATGAACCTACATGATGGGTCATAAAGAAATATATATAGGAAAAACGCAAACTAGCGAAACAAAAATATTAAAAACACTAAGATAAAGAACCCGGGTAATGGGTCGTAAAGAAGTATAGGTAAGAACCGGGTAACGGTAAGTGTAGGACAAACCGCCGTGTAAATGACGTTAGAAGTCATAAAGTCAGAAAGATAATTCGAAAGAGAACAAATGTAGCCTTAGACAACGGTCAAGGTCAAATGAAATCAAAAAAAAAAAGCAAAAGTAAATAGTTCTAGACATAAAAGGGGTGCCTTGACACCATATATATATATATACAGTTGAATAAAGACTTGAATAAAAGATGATCTACGGGATTATCATAACCTACGGGATTAAACATAGTGTTAAGGTCTACGGGACCAAGAAGACCATTGGGTCATAAATAGAAAGAAACAAACTGTTGGGTCTCACCTTAAAAAGGTGGAAATCTAAAGAAATAGTCTACGAGACTAAGCGAAAGAACCTACGGGTTATTTGGGTTAAGCGTGGGAACTAGTTGAAATTCCCCGCATTAAAAGATATTGGAAAGGAACAAATCCTCGGAAGCAACATTCCTAGATATGAGAGAAAGACATAAGACAAAGAGAAAACGTAAACTAAAAATTTAGTTTTTAGTCAAAGGCAAGGTTTTAATAAACATAAGTGGTATGAAGCGATTTAGAAAACCGTAAACGCACATAAGGCAGGAGATGGCGATATGGATATATGCCCGAGCAATGGGGTATAAGGTAACCAGTGACTAACAAGTCTAACCGCCAAAATAAATAATTAATAAAGATTTGAAATACAAGATGAAAGTTACGGCCCATGAGGCCTTATACGTGAAAGGCGCATACGTTTGGAAGCCAAAAGGGCATTACCATATTATCCTGGTAAGATTATTAGATGCGAGCAATGCTCAAGTAATTATCGAAACTAAGTCCACGGAGTCAAACCTGAGGAACTGCGTAAGAAAGGTTTCGAGGACGAAACCTCTTTAAGGGGGGTAGACTTGTAACACCCCAAAAACGGGTCTGGTAATCAAACCCCGTTAATACTAAAAGACGGGTAAAGTACCGTTAGTAGTAAAAATTAACCCGGTAAATATTAGGATCTAAATAAATCTAATATTAAATAAAAGTTGAACAAATCCTTTTGAGGAAAACAAAGTATATAGAGGGCCCGAGTTAACGGGACTTAAAAATAAAACGGGTTCTAATTCCCCACACCCACCAAGTTAACTAGGAATAATTAACCTAGTTGCTAGCATGAGATCAAATGACTAATGGTGAGTTATAGCTTCAATTGGTCAAGATAAAACATGAGGGACTAATATTGCCGAGTGGGAAACTTGGTTTATTAAAACAAAAAAATAAAACACAACACACACACTTGGTGTGTGTGTGTGTGTGTGCGCGTGAAATCGTCCAGGAGAAGGAGCAAGAGCTCCAAACCCTAGCTCATCCAAATTCATCAAATTGGAGGGTCAAACGACGCTTAAATTCACAACCGAACGTGGATTAATGATCACCCGAACAAGAAGATCATAAGGTATGTAAAATCTTGGTTTTTGGTGAAGTTGTAAGAATTTGATAATCATCCAAATCGCGAATTAGGCATGGATTAGAGAAGCTATGGCTAGATTAGTGATGTATACTTGCTTAGGAACGAAACCCTAAGTGAAAATCATACATAACATGCTATGAATTGAAGGATTTGATGAATTAACACACTTAGATAAGTGGGTTTTAATGTTATGATGAAATTGATGATATAACTATGCTTAGAATCAACATGCATGATAACAAATAGAAGGTGTTCGATTAAACCATGAATTTGGGTACAAGATCATACTTCTCACGAAATGGGTTTTGTATGATATAAGAGAATTGATGTTAAGATCGTGATATAGATGCTTGAAATCATGTTACCTAGTAGTTAGTGTGTAAAATTTGATTTCGTTAAGAGTTCGGATGAAATGCCTAAGCGAAATTCAATAAACCAAATGTGCATTGAATAAGTTGATAAGTCGATTGACTTTAAAAAGTCAAACCGACCAAGTACATGATCGAATGATAAATTCGACATAAGGGGCGTAGGATGGAATAGTCGTAAATGATTATGACTAACCTAACCATCTTACAATTTCAATGATAGTTTGACGCTTGGCAAGCTAGGTGAAAGTTTAGGGAAGGAAGCGGGTCAAACAAATCAAGAATGAAGGAAAAGCATAATTCGGATGCAAGGTAAGTATAGCTTACACTAGTCATATATTTTGGAATATTCTTTGTCGTATTGATTACGAATAAGACAAATACCTAATTGAGATATGGTGTTCCGGGTGTGTAGTCGTACGGAACAAGATAATTAAATATGATAAGAAAACATAGTGATGGCTAAAAATGAGTTAAATCGGTAATTCGATCATATTATGACGAATGAAACATGTACTTTTAAGGGTTACCATATAAGGTAAATCATAATAACCAATAAGGGTAAAATTGTAATCTGGTCACTCGTTGACAATAATTGTTGGTTTTGAAAGATACTTTATTTCGAAAGCCTTGATAGGCCAAAAAGCGTTAAGAAGTGATTTATAATTAAAATGACCGCACGATGTAAACTGGAGCGAGTCGTGTAGGCGAGATGCAATAAGCTTCTTGCCAATATAATCAGTCAATTAAAACAAACGGGTCAAAAGGGTGAAAACATCACCCTTTGACAATATCGATTAATGGTTTGTCGAGTTGTATGATTTCAGGAATAAATATCAAATGGATACTTACATCGCTATTACTTAGCGGTTACTAAAGCAAGGTATCGAAACGGGTCAATATATATATTGATCCGAGCCAGGTATGTATAATATAGATTAACTACTCAATAGGAACTAGAGGCTCCTTGATAGTTAAATGCAGTCATATAGACATTTGGTTACTTTAATAAGCAAACCGAATGATTCATATGATGATCGTTGTGTTTTGAAAACATAATAACTTTTTGAATCAAATGCATAGTTTAAAACAGGGCTTTTGGGTCAAAATGCTTTTAAAAGTCCTTTGTATTAATGAAAGGACTAAATGGACCAAAATGCCCTTGTAAGCTAAATCGAGCGAACGACCCATAAAGGTTGTTCGGAGAAGATTAGTATGCATAATTAAACACTTAGAATGAGTATACAAAAGCGAAAGATGTGAATCCTTAGTCATTTGACTATATAATAGTCTTTGCCGTAAAATAAAGATTCGAGGGGTAAAACTCGGAGTTTAGGAAATTTCCACACTTAATACAACACAAATATAGTTGTGAAGAAAGATTATTTGATAAGAAGTGTGGTAGTATAATGCTTGATGTGAGTGAAAGAGATTTATGCTTAAAATAGGCTTAATTACCCTTAACGGGTCAAAATAAACATATGAGCGAAAACAGGTTAAGAATGCGTAAGAAACGCGTGATTCGAACCTAATATGATAGTCAATATTGAAATTATGAATTTCATGAGTTTAGGGAGCATACAAATCTGTTTTTGCTTGATTTATGCATGAACGGGTCAAAACAGCAAAACATGATGAACATACAGCAGCTACCGTAAGTTACGGTAGCTACCGTAACTTACGGTAGCAACTAAAGTTGTTACGGTGGTATTATACTGCCTTACGGCAGCCCCTGAAAGCCCAGTGGCTACCGTAACTTACGGTGGCTACCGTAACTTACGGTAGCGCCCAGTTATTTTAGTTAAGTTTTGTTTCGCGAATCCATTTGAACAAGTTTTAAACCGCGTATGACTAAAATCATTTCATGTTTATGAAATGTAGGTTACCTAGCAGTACCGGATGACGACTGAGCCCGACGAAGAACCGAACACACGAGATTAAAGCTTCCGCGAATAGTTTTGTCGTCACGTTTTAAACGGCGAATTAAATTACAAAATGTTGAAATGTTTTATTTAGTAAAATGTTTTAACAAACTCGTATTTTTAAGTGTGTGTTTAATCTTAATACATTATTATAATTAAAAATGTTTGGATAATTGATGAAAATGGACTTAGGGCGCTACAGTGTAAAGGTGAGCATACAAGTTTAACAGATATAATAGAGTTCGAAATTGTTTACGCATAACCAGCATGTAACATGTATAATGCGAAGCTAGTAGGTTATCGACAATGAAATATGCACAGACTAGACTGCGAGTTGTAGAATGCGCAACACATATCACCACTGTGACATGTGAGAGGTAACCTTAACAACCCCCGTCCATGACAGGTGCTGAGTCCAAACAAATAGTACTATCGTTGCTAAGGTGTCAGGCAACAATCACTGTGTTAACATAACGTACAAGCATTCATCGAGTAACAAGTAACATGCATTAACGGTCAGCATTCAAATAGTGTTTGCGTTGTGTGTTCGATTGTGTTTTAGAATATGTAACGTATGTAACACCCAAAAGTGCATAAAGCAAAAAGGGGTCGAGTATACTCACAGCGATGGAAATGGATTGAAGGGAGCGCTAGAGTGATTAGCCTGAACAGTTAACGATAGCATAAGCGAAGAGCGGTGCGTAAAATGGTGAAAAGGTACCAAGTGTCGGATGGTAATCCGATCGGATGGCAATCCGATCGGATGGCAATCCGATCGGATGGCCAGTCGATCGGATGTCAATCCGTTCGGATGGTCATCCGATCGGATGGCCATTCGATTGGATTGACATTCGTTGGTAAGGATGTGTTTGTGTATATGGCTTTGAAGTTTCCGTTGTAGCATTTTGAAAACAGGGAAGTATCTCTACCCTTCAGGTCGATCGATCGAACGGTCGTTCGATCGGATCATGATCCGATTGGCAGGACACTTAGTGAGAACAAGTTCACAGATGGCAATCGGATCGGATAGCAATCCGTTGGAAACTGTTCCCCTTTGAAAGTGATTAAGTATCAAAGTTCCAAATGTCATATGATCAGATGGTCGTTCGACGTTCAGTCCCTGGAAAACTTGAAATGATTAAGTGTTGGAAACTCCAGTGCAATCCGATCGGATTGCAGTTCGATCGGATGGCAATCCGACCGGACGGCAATCTGTCCCACGAATCCAATCGTTTTGGCACTTGTTTATTTGAAAGTTTGCGGTTTATTCGAGACGGTTTGACAACGTGCTAAACAACAGAAACCCCATCTTGACCCAAGTGATCCGATCGAACAGGAATCACCCTAGTCCGATCAGTCAACTGTTCGAGACGGTGGTTCATGCTTAACCCGAAATCAGTTGTCCCTTGGATAGAATTCAGATCTTGGACCAACGCGTCACTAAGAAAGAGTAGAAGGTCGGAACGAGCTCCGATTCTATCGGTTTTGAGTGTAAAAGAGTTGAAAGAAAGTTAGAAACCATCTTTCAATCCTTTTAACCATGAATATGTGCAGATTTATGCGAAAACATTGTTTAATCTTGTGGAAATCCTTCAAATCTAAGTTGTTCTTGGTGGAATGAGGCCAAACCTTGAAGTTCATAAGAACTCCATGATGACATCACCCTAGAACACCTCAAATCCGGTGATTTCACGGTCAAAAGTTAAGATTCAAGGATGAAAAATGTGAAGGAGTGCGTGTAGATCATAGAAGTACAAGATTTGTGTTGAAAACTTACAAGAATCGCGAGAAGTCGAGAGAAAAGAGAGCTTGAGTGCGGCTGGTCGAGTGAGGAGCTGTCACATCACAAATGATGTGACAGGAGGGTATTTATAGGGTTTCCCAAAATGGAAAATGGAAAGTGTCAAAGTGTCGGATTGGTCACCGATCAGATGGCAATCCGATCGGATGGCAATCCGATCGGCTGGCCACTCGATCGGTTGGCCACTCGATCCAAGTGTGCAGCGCGTTGAGTTTTGTCGTTTCGATTCGCGTATTGAGTGTTGCGATGCGATGCGATTCGAGTGAGCGATGCGATAGTATTACCCAATAGTCATACAAATAACCTAACTACTATATCTAACATACAATCACTATAAATAACTTGCGTTTAGCGTTTGCGATTAGATTGCGATGCGATAGAATTGCGATTGCGATTGCGATTAAACACTTCTACATAAACATAACATGCACAAGTAACACATAATGGCACACACAAGTAAAACAATATCCATAACACTTAATTCGAGTTGCGAATGCGATAGCGATTAGCGATAAGCATGCGATTAAATAGCGATTAAACCTCGATTATTAATAAATACTCCACATAATACAACTAAAGCGATTAAATAAAAGATTTGATTACAAGTCATTAAAGTACAATCAATA
Source organism: Helianthus tuberosus (assembly GCA_030545235.1). Classification (NCBI taxonomy): domain Eukaryota; kingdom Viridiplantae; phylum Streptophyta; class Magnoliopsida; order Asterales; family Asteraceae; genus Helianthus; species Helianthus tuberosus. Next base: position 15,152,074 of record CM060430.1, on the reverse strand, counting down.
GTTAAGCAAGGAGTGACAGATCGCGATTAGCAATCTTTTCTTCCTTTGACTTTGACTTTAACTTGTACTTTAACTCTCCAAAAGCGGGTTGTTACATTTATTACTTTTAATCTCATTCATCCATCTTGAAGATCTAATGGTTAGAAAGTGGTTCTCGTGGTTCTCTTAACTGGGGGTGGTTTTCATTTTAGCGGCCATATATATAGGGTAGGAATAGTGTACATTAATTCGAAAGTATGAGAAGTGTTTTAAACCATTTGATCTTTGATCTAATGGTTGAAATCAATAGGGACCAAATTATAAATTGTATTTTAATTATTTGGACTGATTTGAAAATTGTAGGGGTAATAGTGTCTTTGTATATGTTTCAAATTAGGAAACCTCTCCTAAATTCTAGCGATTCACTCCTAAATTCTAGCGATTCAATTTTAAACTTATTTTAAAATTCGGACATTCTAAAAAATCCAGAAATATGTAACTGCTACAAGAAATATATAACACTATACATCCATCATATAACACTATATAACACCATATAATACCGTATAACACTATGTAACACCATATAACACTATGTAACACTATATAACACTATCAGACAAATATAACACTATACATCTATTGTAGACATGCTATCAGACAAATATAACACTATAACACTATATAACTCTAAATAACACTATATAACACCATATAATACCATATAACACTATATAACACTATACATCCATCATATAACACTATATAACACCAAAAAACACACCATATAACACTATATAAAAATATATAACACTATACATTTCTGAACGAAATGACACAAATTCGTAGATTAAATTCTTAATTCGTATTCCTATAATTAAGGATGGCGATTATAAAAGGTTATCAATTAATTAAATCAATAAGAAAATTACTTGTTTACCCTTTTGAATTAATTTAGATTGAGGACACATGTCATCTCCATAATATTTCTCACACTTCTCACACTTTTGAATTAATGTACAGGATCTTCAACCTATATATATATATATATATAGGAGAAGGATCCGTTAGGAACCACCATTTATTGCGAGAACCAATGTTAACACAACCAAAAATCTAAAAAACACACAAATAAATTTAAATATTTTTTTAATAAAAATCGCTACATTTCGTCAATAAAAAAATTAAAATATTTTTTTTGGAAACTAAAACTAGCGATTTTTATTAAAAAAACTAATTTTTGTGTGTTTTTTAGATTTTTTTAGGTTTTTTTGGGGGTTTAGTTTTTAGCATTTAGCTTGGGGGTGGGGGTGTTAGGTTTTTTTAGGTTTTGGGTGGTGTATTGGGTTTATTTTGTTGTGTTCATATTGGTTCGTACGGTTCTCGCAATAAAGGTGGTTCTCGCATGAACCCTACCATATATATATATATATATATAGGGAGAAGATCATGCGAGAACCACCTCTTATTGCGAGAACCGCGAGAACCAATGTGAACACAACCAAAAATGCCTAAAAATAGCTAAAAATCACACAAATTTTTTTTTAAATATTTTTTTATATAAAAATCGCTACTTCTTCGAAGCCAAAAAAAAAATTAAAAATTTTTTTTTTTGCCACTAAAAGTAGCGATTTGAGCATAAAAAATATTAAAAAAAAAATTAGATTTTTTTTTATTTTTTATTAAGGTTTTTTGGGGTTTAGTTTTTAGCATTTTAGCTTGGGGGGGGGGGTAGTTTTTTTTAGGTTTTTTTAGCTATTTTAGGTTGTGTTCACATTGGTTCTCGCGGTTCTCGCAATAAATGGAGTTCTCTCGCATGAGCCCCTCCCTATATATATATATATATATATAGGGAGGAGCTCATGCGAGAACCACCTTTATTGTGAGAACCGCGAGAACCAATGTGAACACAACCTAAAATAGCTAAAAAAACCTAACCTCCACCCCCCCCCCCCCCCCCCCAAAGCTAAATGCTAAAAAAAACCTAACCCCCCCCCCCCCCCCCCCAAACTAAAATACTAAAAACTAAACCCCCAAAAAACCTAAAAAAATCTAAAAAAAACTAAAAAAAATCAAAAAAAAAATCTAAAATTTTTTTTTTTGAATTTTTAATATTTTTTATGTTAAAATCGCTACTTTTAGAAGCAAAAAAAAAATTTTAAAAAAAATTGTTTTTTTTTTTTTGCTTCGAAAAGTAGCGATTTTTTTATAAAAAATATTGAAAAATTCAAAAAAAAAAAATTTGTGTGATTTTTAGCTATTTTTAGGCATTTTTGGTTGTGTTCACATTGGTTCTCGCAATAAGAGGTGGTTCTCGCATGATCTTCTCCCTATATATATATATATATATATATATATATATATATATATATATATATATATATATATATATATAATTGAAACTCAGGCTCGGGCTCGTTTACTGAAAAAGCTTGTTTTTATGCTCGCGCTCGGGCTTGTTTATGCTCGGCTCGTTTCGAGCAGATCTCGAGTAGCTCGCGAGTAGCTTAGCTCGTTTACAACTCTATTTGGAACCGATTGTTGGGCCACCAAGAAGACACAAACACGAAAGATGGACGTGGTAGATATGACGATGTTGAGATGGATGTCTAAGCACACAAAGATGGACCAAGTAAGAAATGGGGTTTTTCGAGAGAAATTTTGGTAGCGTGTATCTCGAATAAGATAAGGGAGGGGAGTTTAAGATGCTTTGACATGTGAAGATGAGACAGAGAATGACACTAGTGAGAGGAGCGGGGCATACCCAAAGTAACATAAGATAAGCAGATTAAGCATGATTTGCTAGACTTACAACCTCTCTAGAAACATGATAGGGGATAAGAGTTCTTAGAGACGCCATGTCAGAGTTAAACAGGTACCTTGGTAGGCGTAAGTGTTTGTTTTGCCTGTGTATCTGCACTACCTTTTGTAGCTACTATACGTTTAGTTTGGCTGGGAAACGATATGGAAGGTGTTTAAACTCATTTTTAAGTTAGTACTTGAAATTAAGCCCCACCACGTTGAGCAATTTCAGAATCAATTATTGTGAGCCCATCCTTCTTACTAGAGCTGCCAAAACATTACATGTTGCACCGATACAAATGTACGACTTACGAAAGCAGAAACGAGTAAACGGGTCAAGTATGTCTAAAGTTTATTCACCTAAATAGAAGATCGACTTTATTACGTTTATGGGCTAATTTTATCAAACCAAATTCACCCATATTTAGTCATGAACTGCCATTATTGCTGGTCCACAGAGAACCAGCTACAGCTATGAGTTACTCACGAGTTATTCATGCATGTTCTCATTTACCAAATTAAATGCAAACATTCAAGTTCTGATCTAAGTATCTAGTTTAAACCCTACAACCTATTGTCTAAATATTTCAAAAACCGTTTATACCACCCAAACCGAGCTAAATCGACCATGTTAGGACTAACAAAGTTTGATCTACTACGGTTTCAAAAACCAGGTTACGCAATTAAGTTTACAGCTTGGAACTAGCCGAGATTTTAATAAAATATATAACGTGTATAAATTATTAGTTGAACTGATTCTCTCATTCCTAAGTTTTTATTCCACATTTCGACTTTTTTTCGTAAGCCCTTTAATACTCGTAAAACGTTCGGTCATTTCCGTTTCACGAAACTTTTGAATATCTAACAGTACGATTGCATGTAAAAGCACAACCCACCTACAAAGCCGAAGCAAAGCGTATTTGGCTGTGCCGGCTGATCCAGGTAACCCGGCTGGTTCAGATTAGCTTCTCCAAAACCTGTGGCTACGATACAGCCCAAAAATCCCTGGACAACAAACATCCCTACAAATACTTTGATTCAAGCCAATGACCATTCAAAAAAAAAACTATAAGACAAACCTGAATTAGAAGACCATGACATGCTACATATGTAATTAGTTCCAACTCCAACAAACCTTGAAAACTTCAAAAAATGACTAGATTTGACTATGCTAACAAGTTATCGGGGTTTTGGTATATTTAATCAAATTTCTTCTGGCGTTACGCGGATCACCTTTGCGACATGATGCTCAGATCAATCGGTGAAGGCAGGAGGAAAACGCCAGCTATACTCAACTACTAACTGCTGAATTGTATCTTACACACTGTACCCATAAAGGACCACACTAGTTCAGATTGCGTTAATGTGTTGAGCTGAAAAGTGAAAATGACTGCAAAACAGATTTGTGCGGTTCGAATTAGATATTCAGTAGATTAACGATAAGGATAGATAAGTAATGTTACATTTATGTTTATAATCTGTTCTTACAGCAAAAATTACTTGTATTCCCAAATCTGATCATTTTGGATCTAATAAACATTGAACTTATGGTGTGATAAAGAGGCATTTATTAACTTAGCAGTTTGCAAACAATCATGTATTCCATAAAAGAATTAAGCATATACATGTTGAGAAAAGCTTAAGGATGGGACAATCGCAACACCTCGTGTTAGAACTCCGAAGGGTTCCTAAAATGACTTAGATTTAGGATGGTAGATACATCGGCTAGGATTTTAGAGGCATAAGGGTTTTTGTATATTGATTGTGGGGTTGAGTTATAATACAAAAGATTTAAAAATAAGAAGGGTAAGAAGGCACCAGAGAGTGACAAGTGTCCTATGAGTAATTAAATGGAAAGGGTAATTTTGTCTACAAGAGGAAAGAGAATATGCACATGCAAGTCACATGCTATTTCCCCCCCTAACTTTTAAACGTCCGTAACTTTTTTATACATCATTTGTTTTAAAAAATAAATTATACCATAAAATCGAGCGTTTTTTAATCTTTAATATGAGTACCATATTGTTATATTTTTCAAAAAAATTTCAAAAACCCAGTTGCATATTACACAATGGACATGATGTAAAACACAATATAAATTAGATTAAAAGCACAATCAATGACAACAGATAAAAACACAATGGACAACATACTAAAACACAATGAACATAACGTATAACACAATGACGATAACATATAACACAATAAGAATCAGACTAAATAAAAACACAATTGATGACAACAGATAAAAGACACAATTAATAATAGCAAATAAAAGACACAATGGAGAGCAGATGAAGACACAATGAAAAACAAACTAAAAACACAATACATAACAAACTAAAACACAATGAACAAGATAATAAAAAAATTGAACAAATTATTAAACCACAATGGACAACATATTAAAACACAATGAATAACATATTACACAATGGACATGATGTAAAACACAATGTAAATTAGATTAAAAACACAATCAATGACAACAGATAAAGACACAATGGACAACATACTAAAACACAATGAACATAACGTATAACACAATGGCGATAACATATAACACAATAAGAATCAGACTAAATAAAAACACAATTGATGACAACAGATAAAAAACACAATTAATGACAGCAAATAAAAGACACAATGAAGAGCAGATGAAGACACAATGAAAAACAAACTAAAAACACAATACATAACAAACTAAAACACAATGAACAAGATAATAAAAAAATTGAACAAATTATTAAACCACAATGGACAACATATTAAAACACAATGAATAACATATTACACAATGGACATGATGTAAAACACAATGTAAATTAGAATAAAAACACAATCAATGACAACAGATAAAGACACAATGGACAACATACTAAAACACAATGACCATAACGTATAACACAATGGCGATAACCTATAACACAATAAGAATCAGACTAAATAAAAACACAATTGATGACAACAGATAAAAGACACAATTAATGACAGCAGATAAAAGACACAATGGAGAGCAGATGAAGACACAATGAAAAACAAACTAAAAACACAATACATAACAAACTAAAACACAATGAACAAGATAATAAAAAAATTGAACAAATTATTAAAACACAATGGACAACATATTAAAACACAATGAATAACATATTAAACACAATGACCTGAACTAATAACACAATTTATAGAAAACCCAGATATAACAAAATCTTCATTGTGTCATATATTGTGTTATAGGTTTTTATAAAAACGCAATGGATAGAACTCAAATTAACATTGTGTTATAGGTTTTGATAATAACACAATGTATAGAAACTCTACTGACCAAAACCCAGTTAAAAGACACAATGACCTGAACCTTTAATACAATGCCAAAAAACCCAGTAAAAATGAAATTTTTTATTTTATTTTTATATGATAATATGGTACTCATATTAAAGATAAAAAAACGCTCGTTATTATGGTGAAATTTTTTTTGAAAAAAAATGTCGTATGAAAAAGTTATGAACGTTTTAAATCGATGGGGGAATTGGCATGTGCCTTGCATGTGGAGAGAGAAAATCCATAAATATAAGATTCCTTTTATGCCCTTCTATTATCTTCTTTTCCCTACAACCAATCTCAACCCTCCAAATCTAAGATCAATGGACTAGAATCCTTCTTACACTTCTTATTTATTTTATCCTTTGTATTTGATCCTAACCCATTGATTGTGTATATAAATAACATTAGTATAGGAATCTATATATAGAGATACATAATACACATGAGTACCCTCTAGACTTGCTCAATACAATAATTGAGCACATCTAGTCAAAATATACATCTTGGATGGATAGTTGGAAACTAAATATTGAGATAAAAAATAATGGTAAGGTAATATTACCAAAAACAATCCCTTGTTTTAAACAAGTGTTTATGAAGCTCCAAGTTAGAGATGCACAAAAAAACCGAGCACAGAACCCGACCCGACAAAAAAACCCAAAATAAGGAATTAAAAAAACCAGGTATGGCATACTCAGTTCCATACCCAACCCTACCTGTCGATGGTCATATTGGTTCAATACTCTTATACATAGTTGTCAAAGGCGATCGCCCCTTTCCCGCTTTTTCCTCCTAGGTAAAAAAGCCATGACCTTTTCTTTCGAAATCATATATAACAAATCTCAATCATATCTTTAAATAATATCATCATCATCATACTCATACTCAGTAAATCCCACCAATAGCAAAGCTAAGGTAGGGTATGAGGAGGGTAAGATGTAGACAGTCTTACCTCTACCCCGTAGGAATAGAGAGACTGCTTCCAGTGAGACCCCCGGCTCGATAGCAGTTTTTCATCAAGCCTTGGACATAAAGCACATAACACTCAACAATCGGGACAAAGGCCAACTAGTGCATGTACCCTTTTGTCTTTAAATAATATACTAATACTAACTAGATATATAACAAATCTTTATTATATCTTTAAAAAAAATTTAAAAATGTATTTAAATTTTAAAATAGTGAAGAGAAACATACAAATCAGCAAATATACATATCTTTTTTATTCAAGAATTCTGCAGTATACCACTTTTAATAAACCAATTTATTCATAGTCTTCTGATAAATAATTCTGCAGTATATATATATGTCAATTTCATTACATCATATAAACGATTTATTCATACGTGATACGTTTGAACTTTTTTTTTGTTTTCAAGTCCAAACATTTTGCTATTGGGATATTTTGGTAATTTAAAATGATTGTGGTACTTTATTATCAAGATTATGGAATTGGAATACTTTTGGAATTTGAAAAGGTGTTAATTTTTCAATACATAATATTATTTTTAGGTTTTTATTTATTTGCACTTTTTTTCTCGGGCCCACGTTTTGCGCTTCTCGCCTAGGCCCCAGGCGAAACCTATGCGCCTTGAGTGCGCCTCAGCCTTTGATAACTATGCTCTTATAATTCAAACTGATCCCAACCCGGTTATACCCAACCCGAACCAGCCAACACTAAAGAAACCCGAAACCAGAAACACCCCATCGCTTCCACTCCAAAACCCCGGTTCCATACCCAACCCGATTATTGCTATACCTGGTTTTAAACTTGTTGACCATACATGTAACCGGTTTCAATCAGGAACCAGGTATGACACAATACCCGATATGTGAACCACTACTCCAAATCATAATAATATGCATTCAAACTCCCCATTGAGATGGTAGATGATATTTTCAAATGATACACAGTTGAACAAGTAATAGCCTTCAATCCTTATAAATTTGTTTTAGTGTTAGTTTGTGAGTCCAAGTGAGGCGTGTCAATCCAAAGTTTAGGGTTCTTAGGGACGCTATAACAACTAAAAGCTTTAAGGTTATAGTGGCATATGCTAATTAATCATATACTCTATTTTGGAATTGTAAATGTGGCAAAATGAAACAGGCCAAAACAGGGTTTATTCGAGATGGGTCATTTTTAGTATGAGTCAAAACAGTTGCGTCAGATTTAGTTGACCCGCAAGAAGCCTTTCCATTGTTTACAATTATTTAATGTGTTATCTAATAAACAACGAATAGACAAAGTACTTAGCAACTTTGAGTGCACTTGTAACATCAGTTCCAAAATGAATCGAGTAGGTTTTTTTCAATTCCAGAAAGCAAGACTCGATTTGTAGTAAGTTTGATCGACTATTATTATATGTCAAAATTGACGCTATTATGGTGCTTACACTTCCTGAAGCTTTTACTTAATATATTTAAGCGAAAGAAAGACAGAACATAATGCGTATGCTCTTATTTGTTTGTCTTTACGCACAAGTAGATTTTGCACCATAGTAAATAATCACAAAACCAAAAGGCGCTGCACTAGTATTCTAGTAAAAACATACCTTTTGACAAACTTATATTTTGTATTCTTCGACATGCATCCACTTTGTAGATGACCATTTATTTCCTTTAATCACAGGACAACCACCTGAAATAGATCAACTGAATCTAGTTAACAGACACGGATATTAAAAAAACATGATGCAGAAATTGCCACACAATTTTAGAACATGAAGTGGATTACTCTTGTGAATTTAAAATTTGGTTTCATGGTGTCATATCGACCCATTCAATTATGAAGGGTAACTTAAAGAGACATGTGGAAAGTCGCCCAAAGTGAATTTTTGCTGCTAAAGTTGCCTAAACATGTTATTTAGAATGAGAAGATAATTATTGTAATCATATATTTTTTGCTTATCATAGTTGACACAGTAATTAAATCTTCATAATGCCTAAAATTGCCCAAACATTATATTCAAAATGAGAAGATTGTTATTGTAATCACATAGTCTATCATATCATATTTGACGCAGTAAATTACTATTCAAGAAATAATAACATTTTATAACCAAAAGTGTGTTGGTTCAACCCAACCCATACCAGAGAATAATTACCTATTTTAAACCGTTACCCAACCAGTCCATTTTTGACACCTGAACACCTCGAACTAAAACCCTTTTTTAATTTCTCATCAGAAAATAGAAGCTGCTAAACATACCATGCAAACTACTTGGATCCAATGTTGCATCAGGCCTCATGCTCCAAAAAAGTAATGCATCACCCATTTTCGGTTTCACATGAAGACCCTTTTTAGCACACTCAGACGAATTATTCCACCCTGGCCTGGAGCTGAAATCTCCTTGTGCAGCAGGAAAAACTGTCTCTCCCCCTTCCTCCACGTCAGACCTGCAATGGGTAAAACAAAAGGTTAAACTAAAAAGTGGGCCAAAATGGGTGTTCAAAAGGCTCGCGGCTCGCTCGAAAATAAGCTCGGCTAAAAAACCTCGGTTGTGAACAAGCGAAGCTCAAGCTAGGCCTGGCTCAGCTCGTGAGCCAGATCAAATTATTTTATTTTATATAGATTAATTTTGATTTTAAATGTATTAAATAAAAAAAAATATGTGGGAGGGGGTTGAAGTGTTAACATTTTAAGTTTAATTAATCAATAACATATAAAAATATGGGAAATTAAACAAAACTTATACATATAATACTTTTAATACGCCTTTCAATCTTTAAAATATTAGAAAAAAAAAAATAACACATATAGATTATATGTGTGATTTTTATTTATTATTTTGTTTTTTATGTTATCAATATTTGTTGAAAAATAAAAAAAAAATTAACGAGCCAGCTCGATTGGCTCGAACATTTTACCAACCGGGCTTGAGCTCGACTTTTCAGCTCGTTAAAATAAACGAGCAGAGGCGAGCTGGCTCAATTAAGTTTGAGATCATCTTGGCTTGGCTCAATTACGGTGCCAAATAGATAAAATAGAAAGTATAACAAGAAAGTGGGCCAAATGGATAAAATAAACAATTTAACTAAAAAGTGGGCCAAATGAGTCAGACAGGTATAAGGGTTGAAAGTCATCATTCACCAAAGTGTATTTTTAATGCATACAACCTCCTATAATGCTTTGTTCAAAAATTAGATTAGAACTGCAATAATCTAGTTTCTATAATCACTTCTAACGCCCATATTACTACAGATGCATCTTAAAAAAGCAGTTGTAACATGAATGCAAGATACTCACAAATACATAAGAACTGTAGCTATTCGCTGGCCTCCATTTTTAGTGTTGAACTCATCAAGAAAGTAGTCATAGTGAGGCTCGTACTTTTGACCTTCTTCATAATGGAGAACTTGTAGTCCTTCTCCATGTTCTGTAAATTTAGAACAACATTAGTCGGTATAATCCGCTTATGTTCCCAAAAGCAGCATGTTTTAAACTACTAACAATCAGATATTGCTTTTTGAACTGTCAAATAACTGACATCCCGAAAACAGAGCATAAAAAGTACATCAAACTATCAAAGGCTCAAAGCTGTTTTATCTGATATTGTTGAATGTTACAGATTGATGAAATTCAACGTTAACATCTAAACTCTAAAGGCTGGTATAAAACCATGTAATATTCAAACATCATACCTACAGGGATGAATGTGAAGTCTGCAATTCTTTTCTCTATATTTCGTATAATTTTATCCCTTCCTCTCCTCAAAAATGTCCCGGAGCTTGTACGCACTCTAAAATATATAAACAAAAATTGTCAAACTGTAATCAAGATACAAGAAAAAAGGACCTCCCGAGTGTATTAAAATTTAGAAGTAAAGATGAAAAAATTGCGAAGACAAACCTGCTATCTTTACTCTGACCAGTCTTGCTATCAACAACTGTTGACTTGGCCATGTGAGGTTTGGCAAGATTTATCAAGTACTCACACTCTTCCTTGGACTGTTTTACAATACAAAGCAAGAGTCAAATATAATGTTCCTACTTCTTACCACTGCTAAGAGTAAGTGGGAGAAGGGAGATCAAAATTTAAAATCATAAAGCAGCAGTTTTCAAATATGAAGTGATTAGTAAAGTAACAAACTGAATAATAGTATAATAGAACGTGATACTGAATCTCAACACGTACTGCGTACACACGAGCAGAAATAAATATAATATATAAACTAAAAACCATAAAATGTCCAGTGATAAAGAATGAGGCATACGATTACAAAATGGCTACTCACCAAAAAATTGTGATAAAGAAAAGCTCTGGGCTCCCAAGAGAGAATCTCAGTCCACTGATCTCCTCTTTTTCCAGCCCCATCACCATCAATGTCACCACTGCATTTCAGACCGATCAAGTAAGCTACATCACATAAAAGAGAAGATAAATAATGTAAAACAATGGCACCACTACGGAAAGATCTGCATCTTAAAGTAATGAAAAGAAGTGTACATCTTTGAAACAAACACAGTTGTTCACAATATTATCAAGATTCACATAAAAAAATAATATCATTCATCATCATCATCATACTCAGTAAATCCCACCAATAGCAAAGCTAAGGTAGGGTCTGAGGAGGGTAAGATTAAGGTAGGGTCTGAGGAGGGTAAGATGTAAGACAGCCTTATCTCTACCCCATAGGAATAGAGAGGCTGCTTCCAATGAGACCCTCGGCTCGAACATAAAAAAATAATATGCAATCATGATATTAGATAAACATAACTACGATTGAATCACACAGGTATAAGGCATTTTATGTCTCGTATAATATAAAGTTGCAACTCTCTAACTGCTTAAATCATACTAATCATGGATTAACCAATGGTTGTCTTTATGATTACAAAACCCCAATCTACGCCACTACGAAAGTTAAATACAGGAGTCAAAACAATAACACATCACCTAAATCCACCTTCATCCACATCTCAAACACATACTAATCTACAAAAAACCTAGATTCACAACTGTTTACACTTTACAATATAATCAACACTCACATAACAAAATGATATACAATCACAATGCTAGATAAACATAATCACTATTCAATCACACAGATACGACGCATTTATAGACGCTTCAGCATACATCTCATACAATATAAACTTCTAATTCTCTAACTAAACTCTCATACAACACAAACTCACAACTCCCTACCTGCTTAAATCACATAATAATAATAATCTAAACTTAACCTAAATCCATCCACACAAATTCAGAAATTCAACTTACACAAGCAACCGTTTTCGCTTGAACGTGATGCGATCATGAAGATAAAACGAGGAATCATCATCATCAGATCCAATCGGAAGTGAGAATATCCCCAACGCAAGAAGCACAAGGAGAACAATTGTGAGCATCAAAAGCATGGAGAGAACTAAGGCAACTGTTGACGATCTCTTCCCTTGGTGATGGCGACCTAATAAGTTTCTTCCTTTCCGCATTGTTGGTTCGATCGAAGAAACCCTAATTGTTAGGGTTTTGAGGTGAAACGTTGGGGTTTGCAGGTTTGGAGAAATGAAAGGTTGGTGGTGGGTGATGAGTTATTTTGGGTTTATGAGGAAGAAGGAAGGAATGGACAGCTGGCGTGGAAAGTGGGACGAAATGACGGTTTTGTCCCTTTGCTGTTTCGACACCTTTTTTTGTATTTTTTTAAATAAAAAAACAACCGGTCAGAAGCTTGGCCCATAGGAACCGAATGAAACAAGAAAGAAAACCGGATTACAAGTCCTAAAAATTAAAGACCCGTCTAAAACCGGATTACAAAACCGGGTATATTCGGTACCGATACCGGTACCCACTTTCCCTATTTTTTGGTACCGGTACGATACCCGTATTTACGGGTAAAACACCAGTAAATATCGGTACCGAACCGGTGTATTTGGTTCCGATACCCATTTTTCCTGTTTTTCGGTACCGTTATTTTTTGTACCGAATAGGTACCATGCTCATCCCTATTGTGAAGCTTGGAGCTATGATTTTTTGTTATTATTTTATAGAGTTAATTACAAGGTTAGTTTTTTGGTTTATGGAAAAGAAAAGGTGGGGTACTTAAAAGTTCAAAATAGCAATATATGCTATTAATTTTTTATTTTGTAATACTCAGAGTACTAAAGTCCAGTTAAAAACTAACTGGAAATTAAGATAGTGTTTGTTTCACAGAATAGATGGAATCTATAAAGGAAAATTATCAAAAGTAATAAGATTGGATACTGAGATGTGAAATGAAGAAACTAACATTGACTCTCAGTTAGTTTTTAACTGATGTTGTCCTTAATACATTAGGATGTTACAAAATCAAAAGTTAATACCTAGATTGTTATTTTAAACTCTTAGTACCTGACTTCGTTACTATCCACAAACCAAATGGACTGACCATATAATTAACTCTATTTTCTATAAATTGTTATCAGATTGATTAATATTCGGTTGCAAAGGGGCTAAAGTAAAGATTAAGCGGAATCATAATAAAAAAACAACCAGTCAGAAGCTTGGCCCATAGGAACCGAATGAAACAAGAAACAAAACCGGATTACAAGTCCGAAAAATTAAAGGAACGTTGACCCGTCTAAAACTGGATTACAAAACCGGGTATATTCGGTACCGATACCGGTACCCACTTTCCCCATTTTTTGGTACCGGTATTTACGGGTAAAACACCGGTAAATACCGGTACCGAACCCGTGTATTTGGTTCCGATACCCACTTTTTCTGTTTTTCGGTACCGGTATTTTCGGTACCAAATGGGTACCGTGCTCATCACTATTGTGAAGCTTGGAGCTATGTTTTTTTTGTTATTATTTTATAGATGTTATAAATAAACCATATTATGGTGACTATCCACATTCTAACTCCCGTCTCTTCGTGTCCTTTGTATTAATGTAAGAACACTATATATAGAGGTTCTTTGTATTTGCATGATTACATCTCAATGAATACGAATTCCATATTCTATATTTATCTCTACAATGCATATAATCCTTGTTCTTGTATGTATGTTAGTTGCTAGTAGGTCGTTGTTTCACAACACATTATCAGCACGAGTTGTTTATGGAGTTGAATTGCATTATGTAAGTTTCTAGAGCAACCATTGTTACAAGCCATCGCTGACGCTTCACCATGCCACTGTTTGCTTTCAATCTAACCATTATGCAAAAGGTACTGATATTGAATCGCAAAACAGGTATCCTTCGATCCTATATGTGTTTAAAGTGGTAATGCATATATTTAAATAATATGTTTTTCCAACAACCATATTCTTATTCTGCAAAATATAGATTTGATTTTGTATTCGATAACAAATGATTTTGATGCGGTGAGAACTATCGGTAACTGGAACAAGTTGTCTAAAAATCGGTTACATAACTTTCTAATTCTTTATATTGATATGTTTATTTATTTATTCAGATATTTATTTAACTTTTATTTTCAATATTACATATTGTTTTCCATAATAAATTTTGTCTCAACATTTAATTTAATATAACGGTGGATTCGTCAACCGTCAACAAGCTTTAAATATATTTCATACTTATCATATTTTAGTGACCATTCGTTATCTAGGTTAATTGTCATCCATTAAATATAATAAATTGTCCTTCATCAAATTTATCATCATGAATTAATTTTATGGTAGTTGTCATACATCAAATTTCATACAGTTGATTTTCATGTTATGTGATTTATTGCTATCTTACTTTGATTACTGAATGCAATTGATGAATGAATATGGTATATAAAATAAACTAATTTTGGAATGCTGATTTTAAGAAACTAAAACTTGATACCTTGTTTCAATATTTGGTTCTTGTATTTAATTCAAGCTATGGGATTCGACTACACAAATTTTGTCACACCCCAACCGATGGCGGAAACATCGGGGCGTGGCACTGAGCGAAATAGATTGTCCAGAAGTTTCCATAACAACTATAATTACCAATTATTTAAAGCAACATGTCCCATACCATGTCATAAGAGATAACACAATTATTACAGACAAGATCTAGTCAAATTGTTCTGTTCCGACAACTCAGATTTAAAAAATACAGACAATTGCTTATTTGTTTCTAGACCTTTCCTAGCCTCGATTTCACAGCAAGCTAAGCATATAAGCATCCTAAGTACCTGTCACATACGTTAAAGTAAAAGTCAATACACATAGTGTAAAGGTGAGCATACAAGTTTAATAGATATAATAGAGTTCGAAATCGTTACGCATAACCAGCACGTACACAGTGTAAAATGAGGCATGTTAGTTATCGACATGAACCTATCGATACCAATGACTGCGGGTTGACTGCCCACGGAAGTTCGTAATACACACTCACCACTGTGAGCCATGTAACAAATTGTCCTTAACAACCCCTGAGTAAACAGGTGCTGAGTCCAAACAAATAGTACTATCGTTGCTAAGGCAGGTAGACAGCATTCCATGTGTAAACATAACAAACAAGCATTCATTAAGTCACGTATAACATGCGGTAATGGTTAATGTTAAAGTATTGCATAGTGTGTTTGATGTGATTTAGATTAAGTAACGTATGTAACACCCAAAAGTGCGTAAAGAAAAAAGGGTTCGAGTATACTCACAACGATTGATGGATTGAAGGGAGCGCTTAGAGCGGAAATTAGCCTGATCAGAACGATAGCATAACGATAAGCGGCGCGTAAAATGGAACAAAGTGTCAATGGGTCGAACAACAATCCGATCGGATGGCAATCTGATCGGGTAGCCGATCGATCGGGTGACAATTCGCTCGAATGGTCATCCGATCGGGTGACCTTTCGAGTGGATTGTTACTCCGTTTGGGAAAGATGTGTTTGTGTATGATGGCTTGCCTTTTGAAGTTTTCGTTGTAGTATTTTGAAAACAGAGAAGTATCTCTACCTTTCAGGTCGGTCACTCGATCGGATGGCAATCCGATTGGGTGGCAACCCTTGCGCATTGAACATGTTGGAAATTGTTTAAGTATTGAAGTTTCAAAACATCACATGGTCGGTCGGTCGATCGGGTAGCAACCCGATCGGACGGTGATCCGTTCGGTGTTCCAAAACTCTTGAAGTTTGAAATAAAAGTTAAGTGTGGGGCCAAGGTGCAAGCCGATCGGGTGGCAACCCGATCGGGTGACAATCCGATCAAACAGTAGTTCGATTGGGCGACACTCCAACCTGGTCGACCTGATCGTCTTCTTCCTTGGTCATTTTGATAGTTTGTCGTTTTATCGTGATGATTTGATAACGTATTAGACAACAGAAACCTCATCACGATTTAGTAACCTGATCGGACAGGAATCACCCAAATCCGACCAGTTAACTGTTCGAGACGGTGTTCCATTTTTAACCCGAAATTGGTAATATCGTGGATAGAATCCAGATCTTGAACCAACACAACCACAAGAATGAGTAGAAGATCAGGACAAACTCCGATTCTATCAGTTTTGAGTGCATTGAGTGTAAAAGAGTTGAAAGAAAGTTGGAAAACCATCTTTCAATCCTTTTCACCTTGATTATGTTCAGATCTATGAAAGATCTTTGTTTATTTATGTGCAAATCGTTCAAATCTAAGTTGTTCTTGAAGGATTGAAGCCAAATCATGAAGTTCATAAGAACAACATGATGACATCATCCTAGAACACCTCAAATCTAGTGATTTCTCGGTTAAAAGTTAAGATTCAAAAGATAGAAAGGTGTAGGAGTGCGTGTAGATCAAGAGAGTACAAGATTTAGGTTGAATACTTACAAGAATCGCGAGAAATATGAAGAAAAGTGGGTAAGAAGCGTTGGTCGGACGAGATGTGCAGAAATGGTAAGTTTGTGATGTTGACAGGGGTATTTATAGGGTTTCCATAAAAGGAAAGGGGGAGGAGAGGCTGGTCGATCGGGTGGTAACCCGATCGGGTGACTGCTCGATCGAGTGGCACCTCGATCGGGTGGCAGCCCGATCGGCTGGCAGCTCGATCGGCTGGCCACTCGATTGGTGTGCAAGGCGCGACGAGTTTTGCTGTTTCGATTGCGATTGCGAGCGTTGCGATGCGATAGAGTTTCCCAGTTAAATTACTTTTAATCCCAACTACTATATCAACATACAATCATCCTTATTTCATATTCGTTTAGCATTTGCGATTCGATTGCGATTGAGTTTCGATTGCGTTTCGATTAATCACCACACATAAGCATAATTAAACATGCACAAATAACACATAAGGCACACACACACATAGAACAATATCCAGAACGCGTATTTCGAGTTGCGAGTGCGATTGCGATAGCAATAAAGCGATAAAACATGCGATAAATATCGAATAAACCTCGATTATTAATAAGTACTCCACATAATACAACTAACGTAAAGCATAAAATAGACTAACTACAAGTCAAAGAAGTCAAAACAGGAATTGAGCAAGGAGTGACAGATCACAATTTGCAATCTTGTCTCCCTTTGACTTCAATCTTGACTTTGACTTTGACTTTCGAAACACGGGGTGTTACAGCCTCCCCTAGTTGAGGGAATTTCGTCCCGAAATTAGGCCGAAGCCGTAACAAACAATTGCGGATACTTTGCCTTCATGTCGCTTTCGAGTTCCCAAGTGAACTCTGCACCTCGTTTACCTTCCCATCGGACTTTCACAATAGGAATGCGCGAGCGTCGGAGCTGCTTGGTTTGGCGATCCATGATTTCGACAGGCTTCTCCACAAAGTGTAGTGTTTCGTTTATTTGGAGATCATCAAGAGGTACAATTAAATCATGCTCAGCCAGGCACTTTCGGAGGTTCGAAACATGGAAAGTCGGGTGGACGTTACTAAGTTCCTCCGGTAGTTCGAGTCTGTAGGCGACTTTTCCGATCCTTTCCAGAATCTTAAAAGGTCCAACATTTCGAGGCGCTAGTTTCCCTTTCTTGCCGAATCTGACCACACCCTTCCAAGGTGATACCTTTAGGAGTACGTAGTCGCCAACGTCAAATTCAATGGGCTTGCGTCGTCTATCGGCGTAACTTTTCTGACGACTCCGAGCTTTCAGCAGATTGTCTCGAAGTTGGAGGACTTTGTCAGTCGTTTCTTGCAGTAGCTCAGGACCGGTTAATTGCGAGTGCCCGATCTCATGCCATACAATAGGCGATCGACACTTTCTTCCGTATAAAGCCTCGAACGGTGCCATTTGAATGCTGGAATGATAACTGTTGTTATATGAGAATTCGACTAACGGCAGGTAAGCGTCTCAATTACCACCGAAATCTATGACACATGAGCGGAGCATGTCTTCAAGAGTACGTATCGTTCTCTCAGTCTGACCTTCGGTTTGAGGGTGGAATGCGGTACTTAGATTAAGCGTAGTACCAAGAGCCGCTTGAAATGTTTCCCACAAACGCGAGGTAAAACGAGCATCACGGTCAGAGATGATGTCACGAGGCGTCCCATGTCGACAAATGATCTCATCGGTGTAGATTAGGGCTAATCTTTCTACCTTGTAGTCTTCCCGTATTGGCAAAAAGTGAGCAGATTTGGTCAAACGGTCAACGACAACCCAGATGTTGTCGTGACTTGATGGCGTGTGTGGAAGTTTCATTATGAAGTCCATTGCTATACTCTCCCACTTCTACATAGGGATCGGGGGTTGTTCGAGTAAGTCAGAGGGTCTTTGGTGTTCAGCCTTGACTTTCGAGCAAGTTAGGCACTTCCCAACGTAGAGAACGATATCCCTCTTCATGCCCGGCCACCAGTACTTGTAGCGAAGGTCCTGGTACATTTTGTCGGCACCGGGATGAATAGAGTACCGAGATTTGTGGGCTTCGTCCATCAATATCTGTCGTAAATTGGTCCACCTAGGAATCCAAATTCGGTCCAGAAAGTGGAATATCCCATTCGACTTATTCACAAGCTGGGCTCCATCGTGATAGATTCTTTCCTTCTTCAAAGTGCGCTCATTAAAACAAGCATGCTGGGCTTCACGGATGAGGGTTTCGAGATCGTATTGGGCTTGGATATCACGAATGCTGAGCAGATAGCTCCGTCTGCTAAGGGCGTCGGCAATGACATTTGCTTTGCCTGGGTGACAACGGATCTCACAGTCATAATCGTTGAGAAGTTCTACCCATCGGCGTTGACGCATATTAAGTTCTTTCTGATCAAAGATATGTTGTAGGCTCCTATGATCGGTGAAGATCGTACACTTGGTACCATACAGGTAGTGTCGCCAAATCTTTAACGCAAAAACAACTGCGCCTAGCTCGAGATCATGGGTTGTATAGTTCTTCTCATGGATTTTGAGCTGACGAGATGCGTAAGCAATGACCTTGTCCCGTTGCATGAGGACACAACCAAGACCGAGGCTCGAGGCATCACAATAGACAATAAATTCGTCGTTTCCATCGGGTAAAGTAAGAACAGGAGCATTGCAAAGCATGTGCTTGAGGGTTTGGAAAGCAGACTCTTGTTAAGTTCCCCAAACAAAAGGCTTGTCTTTATGTGTGAGAGCGGTAAGCGGCACAACGATTTTTGAGAATCCTTCAATAAATCGTCAATAATAGCCCGCTAATCCGAGAAAAGAACGGACTTCAGACGGGTTCTTAGGTGTAATCCAACTCTTAACTGCTTCAATCTTCACAGGATCGACGTGAATACCTTGACTATTGACAATGTGACCGAGGAATTGAACCTCCTCCAGCCAAAATTCGCACTTGGAGAACTTGGCATAGAGTCAATTTCCTTGGAGTAGCTCGAGAACCAAACGTAGATGTTGCGCGTGTTCGGCTTTCGACTTGGAATAGATCAAGACATCATCGATGAACACGATGACGAAGCGGTCGAGATAAGGTTTACACACGCGATTCATCAGATCCATGAAAACCGCATGTGCGTTGGTTAAACCATAAGGCATAACAACGAACTCATAGTGACCGTATCGAGTGTGAAAAGCGGTTTTGGGTATATCTTCCTCTTGAATGCGTAACTGGTGATAGCCTGAGCGTAGATCGATCTTGGAGAAACATGTAGCACCTTGTAGCTGATCAAACAAACCGTCGATGCGAGGCATGGGATAGCGATTCTTGATTGTCAACTTATTCAATTCCCGATAGTCGATGCACATCCGAAACGACCCATCCTTCTTTTTGGCGAAAAGGACTGGTGCGCCCCATGGAGAGGTGCTCGGGCGAATGAAGCCTTTATCAAGCAGTTCCTGGAGCTGACTCACGAGTTCATGCTTTTCGGACGGAGTGAGTCGGTAAGGGGCTCTAGCAATAGGGTTTGCTCCAGGAATGAGGTCGATACGAAAGTCGATATCACGACTTGGAGGGAGTCCTGGAAGATCATCAGGAAAGACGTTGGGGAATTCACAAACAACAGGTACCTGGTTTACCGCCTTTTCTTTCTTTTTCTTCTCCGCTACTACAATGTTAGCCAAGAAAGCTCTGTATGCCTTGCGGAGATACTTGCTAGCTTGGACACATGACATGAGGTTGAGACCTTTCGAAGCAGTTTCACCGTAGACACACAATACATCACCATTAGGGAGCGCGAATCGAATCATCTTATCAAAGCACACAACTTCAGCATGGTTTTCATGAAGAAAGTCCATGCCTACTATGATATCAAAACTTCCGAGCTGCATAGGAATAAGATCAATTGGGAAGCTGTGACTGTTGAGCTCAAGAGTACAATCACAGAGAACAGAATTGATGGTGATGGTTTTTCCGGTGGCGACTTCGACATCGAACGTCGAGGGGAGATGGGAGCACTTACGATTAAGGAGCTTCTCGAATTCGAATGACACAAAACAGTTATTGGCTCCAGTATCAAACAAACACGAAGCATAAATACCATTCACAAGGAACGTACCATTAACCACATTGTTGTCAGCCTGGGCTTGGCGCGCATTGATGTTGAAGGTTCTGGCGTGGGCGGCTTGTTGCTGTTGAGGCTGTTGTTGCTGCTGCTGGGGCTCTTGTTTCACAACCCTGTTCGGGCACATGTTCACGAAGTGGTTGGGATCACCACATGCGAAGCAGACTCCGGTGTTGATCGTGGGTGCCTGAGCTGCTTGTTAGCCTTGAGGAGCTGGAAGCAGAGCTTGATGAGCAGTGGCTTGAGCTGGTGTTTGGCGGGGACCAGTACGACAGTTAGCAGTGAAGTGGCCGTACATATTGCAGTGCAAGCAAAAATTGGCAGGCGATACCCACCGGGTGATGATAAGTACATGTTGGGCAGGCAGGGTGGGGACCAGTGTATGCACGCTTTGCAGGTGGTGCATAGATAACTGGAAGTGATCGATGCTGAGATTGCTGCTGGGCCGACACGGCTTGAAGTGGAGCAGCAGTGGTAGTGACAGCACAGTTCTTGTTGCTGGAGCTGCTGTTGTTGTTCTTCTTCTTGCGGCGTGAGGACTTTGATGATTGAGCGGCGGCAGTTTCAGTGGATGGTGCGGCGGTAGCTTGATGCAAGTTCTTGGTAGCTTTATCCCAGAAGCCAGCCTTGACTCGCTTGTCGTTGATTTCAGCGGAAAGCAAGTAAGTCTCTTCGATTGTTGCTGGCTTTGCGGCATGCACAAAATCTGCAACACAGTCTGGCAGAGCTCGAATGTACTTCTTGATTGTCATGTCGGTAGTCTTGACTTGATCGGGGCAGATGATACTGAGCTGCTTGAAGCGAGCGATCAGAGCAGCGTTGTCACCATCTTTCTGCTTCAGATGCCAGAATTCATCTTCCAGCTTTTGGCGCTCATGGGGAGGGCAGAACTCTTCGAGCATAACGTTCTTCAACTCGTCCCATGACAGACCATAGGCTGCATCATTTCCGCGCTTGTTCCTCTTGGCCATCCACCAGTCTAGTGCGCGGGACTGGAAAACGCCGGTAGCATTCAGTGTGCGGAGATTGTCAGGACATCCGCTCTGTCGCAGGGTGACTTCGATCGAGTCAAACCATTGAAACAAAGCCATAGGGCCATCTTCTCCAGTGAACTCTTTCGGTCCGCATGCCTTGAACTGTTTGAAGCTGAAAGCAGCTTTGAGTGTAGCTTTGGGAGCTTCGGTTTTGGACTCTTCAGGCGATTTACTCACATTCTCATATATTTCACTCACGATCTGGGGAACAACCTTTGCCACTTGCTTAGCGACGATAGCAGCAAGGCGTTTGTCTCTCTATTCCTGATGAGTAATTCGTGGGTGACGGGTTCCAGATGATGACATTGCCTGCATCAGACATCGCCATATGGCTCAATCACAACATAATCGAATCTCACCTCACACGTCTAATACTACTAAAGCTCAAGAATACGATCATATAAACATATATGCACATAACCACAGATTCACGTAAGCACAGAAGCACATAAGCATGTAAGGCACAGAAGCATACAAACACGTAATTCACATAGAAGCACATGGGAGCAGTCAGAATGCAGAAACCTATTATTCAAAGTCCGCGAGCGTTCGAGAATAGCGTCCGCGATTAACATAGTGAGTAGTATAGCATGCGTATAATCCCCAATAATGTCGATTTGTTAGCGTGTTGAGATAGATGTGCAGTGCGAGCCGTGTGTGTTGATTAACAATAGCGAAATTGGAATAAATCTTCGAAAAATTAAAACATATAAGCGGGTAAATACACACTTAAACACATAAATTCGACGAACATCAGAGTCAGCAGTTTGCGGGCTCAGAATCGAAACACATAAAAATCGAGAATAGATTGTCTCAGGCTCGATAGACATTGACTACCCAAAGTGATTCGACTATTCACAATGACTTTTTGTACACACTTTGACCTCCAGGACTGTGCTTTCGCCTCGAATCTGGGCGATCGGCACACATCCTTCCAGTCATATCGTGACTTCAAGTCGTTGGAGTCCGCCGAGACTTTGGTGAGAGTTTTGTAAAACCAAGTAAAGGTCGGAACAAGTCGTCAAGGTTCGGGTTTCACCCCTGACTTAACAACTTCGTTCCTGTTTTGATAAAATAAAGGGGAATTATGCGTCAAAGTATGGATTTCACTCCTGATTCAACACAAATTCTCGTGTTTATAGATAAAATGCGGGGCGAACAAGCAATCTAGTCGAGAATTTGCGGCTTTCACACCTAATCTCGGCCTAATCGCTCGTTCATTTTTGAAAACTAAAGTGCAGTGATAGTGTAGCGTAGGCGAGAATTGTGAGAAATAGCGGGTAAGCTCGTGCATAATCCCTACAGGAGATGCACAAGTCGGTCTGTTGGTTCCTAACTATAGACTAGGTCGTTTCTAAGACATCGAGCAGGACTAGGTCGAGTCTTGCCTAATTCCCTATAGTTATGGCTCTGATACCAATCTGTCACACCCCAACCGATGGTGGAAACATCGGGGCGTGGCACTGAGCGAAACAGATTGTCCAGAAGTTTCCATAACAACTATAATTACCAATTATTTAAAGCAACATGTCCCATACCATGTCATAAGAGATAACACAATTATTACAGACAAGATCTAGTCAAATTGTTCTGTTCTGACAACTCAGATTTCAAAAATACAGACAATTGTTTATTTATTTCTAGACCTTTCCTAGCCTCGATTTCACAGCAAGCTAAGCATATAAGCATCCTAAGCACCTGTCACATACGTTAAAGTAAAAGTCAATACACATAGTGTAAAGGTGAGCATACAAGTTTAATAGATATAATAGAGTTCGAAATCGTTACGCATAACCAGCACGTACACAGTATAAAATGAGGCATGTTAGTTAGCGACATGAACCTATCGATACCAATGACTGCGGGTTGACTGCCCACGGCAGTTCGTAATACACACTCACCACTGTGAGCCATGTAACAAATTGTCCTTAACAACCCCTGAGTAAACAGGTGCAGAGTCCAAACAAATAGTACTATCGTTGCTAAGGCAGGTAGACAGCATTCCATGTGTAAACATAACAAACAAGCATTCATTAAGTCACGTATAACATGCGGTAACGGTTAGCGTTAAAGTATTGCGTAGTGTGTTCGATGTGATTTAGATTAAGTAACGTATGTAACACCCAAAAGTGCGTAAAGCAAAATGGGTTCAAGTATACTCACAACGATTGATGGATTGAAGGGAGCGCTTAGAGCGGAAATTAGCCTGATAGAACGATAGCATAACGATAAGCGGCGCGTAAAATGGAACAAAGTGTCAGTTGGTCGAACAGCAATCCGATCGGATGGCAATCCGATGGGGTAGCTGGTCGATCGGGAGACAATCCGCTCGAATGGTCATCCGATCGGGTGACCTTTCGAGTGGATTGTTACTCCATTTGGGAAAGATGTGTTTGTGTATGATGGCATGCCTTTTGAAGTTTTCGTTGTAGTATTTTGAAAACAGAGAAGTATCTCTACCTTTCAGGTCGGTCGATCGGATGGTAGTCCGATCGAACAGCAATCCGATTGGCGAGTCTTCTAAAATTGAGAACAAATTCACAGCAGGACGCTCACTCGATCGGATGGAAATCCGATCGGGTGGCAACCCTTCCGCATTGAACATATTGGAAATTGTTTAAGTATTGAAGTTTCAAAACATCACATGGTCGGTAGGTCGATTGGGTAGCAACCCGATCGGACGGCGAACCGTTTGGTGTTCCAAAACTCTTGAAGTTTTAAATAAAAGTAAAGTGTGGGGCCAAGGTGCAAGCCGATCGGGTGGCAACCCGATCGGGTGATAATCCGATCGGACAGTAGTCCGATCGGGCGACACTCCAACCTGGTCGACCTGATCGTCTTCTTCCTTGGTCATTTTGATTGTTTGTCGTTTTATCGAGATGATTTGATAACGTATTAGACAACAGAAACCTCGTCACGATTTAGTAACCTGATCGGACAGGAATTACCCAAATCCGACCAGTTAACTGTTCGAGAAGGTGTTCCATGTTTAACCCGAAATCGGTAATCTCGTGGATAGAATCCAGATCTTAAACCAACACAACCACAAGAATGAGTAGAAGATCAGGACAAGCTCCGATTCTATCGGTTTTGAGTGCATTGAGTGTAAAAGAGTTGAAAGAAAGTTGGAAAACCATCTTTCAATCCTTTTCACCTTGATTATGTTCAGATCTATGAAAGATCTTTGTTTAATTATGTGGAAATCGTTCAGATCTAAGTTGTTCTTGAAGGATTGAAGCCAAATCATGAAGTTCATAAGAACAACATGATGACATCATCCTAGAACACCTCAAATTTAGTGATTTCTCGGTTAAAAGTTAAGATTCAAAAGATAGAAAGGTGTAGGAGTGCGTGTAGATCAAGAAAGTACAAGATTTAGGTTGAATACTTACAAGAATCGCGAGAAATCTGAAGAAAAGTGGGTAAGAAGCGCTGGTCGGACGAGATGTGCAAAAATGGTAAGTTTGTGATGTTGACAGGGGTATTTATAGGGTTTCCATAAAAGGAAAGGGGGAGGAGAGGCTGGTCGATCGGGTGACTACCCGATCGAGTGGCACCTCAATCGGGTGGCAGCCCGATCGGGTGGCAGCCCGATCGGCTGGCAGCTCGATCGGCTGGCCACTCGATTGGTGTGCAAGGCGCGACGAGTTTTGTTGTTTCGGTTGCGATTGCGAGCGTTGCGATGCGATAGAGTTTCCTAGTCAAATTACTTTTAATCCCAACTACTATATCAACATACAATCATCCTTATTTCATATTCGTTTAGCGTTTACGATTCGATTGCAATTGAGTTTCGATTGCGTTTCGATTAATCACCACACATAAGCATAATTAAACATGCACAAGTAACACATAAGGCACACACACACATAGAACAATATCCAGAACGCGTATTTCGAGTTGCGAGTGCGATAGCGATAAAGCGATAAAACATGCGATAAATATCGAATAAACCTCGATTATTAATAAGTACTCCACATAATACAACTAACGTAAAGCATAAAATAAACTAACTACAAGTCAAAGAAGTCAAAACAGGAATTGAGCAAGGAGTGACAGATCGCAATTAGCAATCTTGTCTCCCTTTGACTTCAATCTTGACTTTGACTTTGACTTTCGAAACACGGGGTGTTACAAATTTAGTTAAAAAAAATATTTTCTTTTGAATTGTTTATAGATAATTCGTAGAGATGTATAAATGGTTTAAAATAGATATACAAAATAGGTTCCCTTATATATTCCCTTCTTTAAATCTTTAGTAACACATAAACATTTTGATAGATCGATCGGAGCAACATGAGCCTATGAAATTAATTTGAGTGAATTATTGATTTTATTTAAATTTAGTTGATTGGTGGCCTTCCATTTAGCCGTATTTAATTGACCACTTGACTTTCATATTCATAATTTTAGCATTCTAAAGTATTTAATATTATATATTATGAATTAATGATATGTTAATATCACATTTATGTTTTATCTATTTTTAATATATCTATTTTAATATGCTTAAATATGCAGTTATATAAATGGTGAATACATTTATAAATTTTAATATATGATTAATTAGATCATAATTGGATTTAAGTTTAAAAACTTTGTGGTTTCTTATGACTGTACCTACTTTAGAAACATATAATAAATCCTGCATGTATCATTATCATATTAAGTTTTAACCACCTTTATTATTATTATCACAATATTATCACCACTACCTTATTAAATTAGACATTATATAACTTGTTTTAAGTGTGGTATGTTTTTACTCATCTCAACTTGTTGCTTTAGTAGTCATGCTAGCGTATAGAAGGCATGCCAAAATACCTTTATACAGTTAAGATGTTAAAGAGATCTAGTGCGTAGTACACATTCGACATTCATTTCTACGATTTTAAACATTGATTGATTTCGGTATTACATACACTATACAAGCCTTTAATGCAATACATTATTACAATAACATATTGCTACAGTATTTAAAAAAAACTTTGATATTTATGCATGGGTTGTACCAGGATTTATAAAAAAAATGTATCAATAATATTCAAGTATATATATTAGATTTTGAATAGGTTATGATTTTTTTACATGTTGGATATAATTGAAACTCCTGATGAGTTTCTAACGCAATTGGGTGCTTAAAAGGTTAATTGAAACATTTTAACGATGTAATACTTGTGCACCAAGAAACGTACATAGAAACTTGTACCCAGTGATTGTGATATCTCAATAAATAGTGTACATGCATGGTACAATATGGATTTTGAAGATAAAAGCAAGTGTTCATGACACTTTTGCATATGATATAGATATCTATGTGTTATGTGGGTAAGTTTATGTAGCAAAACCCATGAAGAGTGAATGCACATGTATATTTGGATAAGATGGGCAGAATTCCCTCATAGATTGACAATGCCAGAAGCATTGATATAAAAACCTCAAGAACGTACTATATGAAGTTGACAAAAAACGTATGAGCTAAAATAGTTGGGTCGAGTGTTGTACATCTCGAGATATCTATACTATCTATAATAAGAGATTTGAGGCTGATGTAAATATGCCTACGTATCAACTCCTAAGCTATGCCACATGTACATGCTGATGTCATAATTCCGTTTTGTATATTTATATAAATAAATCTTTCTATATTATATAGATACCATTTATTTAATTTGAATTTTGAAATTTGAAATTCAAAATAGAGAAGGGAGCTCAATAAATGCCAGGGAATTAAACCTCCCTCTTTCCCTTTCCTTCTCTCTCTCCCTCTCAAAGAAAAAACTATCACAAATCATGACAGATTCAAATCGGCACTGATACTCTCTCAAATCGGCAGTTCATGTTGCCTCCTTCACAAATCATGACAGATTTAAGGTTAGAAATCCTCCTCTCATATTTGCTCTTCCTTTCTCAGTTTGTGTTTTAACACAAATTTGAAGTTCTAGGTGGGTTCATATGTGGGTATCTATATAATCTCCGGTGAAAACAACCGTTTTTCCGTCGTGGAGGCGGTGGAGGAACCGGCTGCCGCCACATTATTTTCTAGAAACATGTTTACTTTTTCGTCATCTGCTACTTCACAGATGGATTGTATTGATGGTAAGTTTCTGTATCAGATTTGCATAATTCGTAACTTATTTTGAACAAAGATTGTTAATCTGTTTTGTTTTTCAAGTTCGATTTTAGGTTTTGGGGGGTTTTGTTTTTTCGATTTTTTAAAATACAAATATCTTTATTGATGTTGATTATGTTTTTGTAGTTGGTGTTGAATCTTGATTTTAGGTCAATATCGATTCATCCATGATCCACCCATTTGATTTGTAGGATGTTGACTAGGGTTAGGTCATATGTTTGTCATTTTGACTTGATATTGTTAGGATCATTGATGTTTACTTTAGGGACCAGTAGAATTGTCTTTTTATATTGTTTTTGGTTCCCAAAAGGCTGGTTTTATCCTTCAATTGCAAATGAATGTTGATTACTGTGAAATGAATGTTGTTTACTTTAGAAAGTCAAGTAGGTTGATTGACTTTTTAAAATATTTCTTGTGAATTTCCATTGCAAATGAATGTTGATTACTGTGAAATTCTATGCTAAAGTTAGTGTACTTGAGTGACTGTTTCTATTTTCGCAAGAATGCAAGTCGGTTTAAGTGAAATGGTTTGTAAAGTTGAGTGATGACTTGGATGAAATATATGGACTGTGTTTCGGGAATGGAAGGATTATGTAAATGGGTTATTCAGTTAAGAGAGATTACATTATTCTTTTAGGTTTGTTTAAAGAATTTCTGACATTTATCTGAGACATGATCCGATATTTGATTACTTTAGGAACTTACATTGATAAGAAGTGCCCTTTCATTGGTGATGTCTCTATTAGAGGTCGTATTTTTGCTGGTACTTGCCACAGTGCGAAAATGGTTAGGACCATTATTGTTCGTCGTGACTACCTCCATTATGTGAAGAAGTATCAACGGTTAGATTCAGAGAGTCAAAACCCTTTGCTGCAATTTACCAGTGTACTTATCCATAACTAATCCAATTCACAAGATTTATGTGTTGTATGCAGTTATGAGAAGCGCCATTTATGTGTTGTATGCAGTTATGAGAAGCGCCATGTTTCCGAGTGAAAGAAGGTGACCATGTCACCATTGGATCTGTGCAGGCCTCCACTCATTGTTTCTCGATCCGATTATCAGGTAAGTTCTTCATACTTTTCTTAATTTCTAGATACTTAAAACATCAATCTCTACTTTCTACTGTGTTTGCTATCTGGATTTTAATTTCGTCTTGAACTATAAAGTGATTGGAGGTTTAGGGTTTTAGTTCGCTGTTTAACGATCGAGGAATCAAATCGTTCGATATCATACCTGCTTTAGAGTTTTACTTGTATCGTTTACTGTTGATAAGACTAATATGTTTACTGTTGGAGATAGAGTTTTGGCCATCAGGTATTTGTTGAAATGCTTAAGTCAGTTTTGATATCAAAATTTGTGTATATATGCTTATTTTTTAACATTATGGTCATAGTCTTTCTTTATCTTGATTTGTGTAGAAGTAGTTGTATCAGCCCGAGCCCATCTGAAATCGCCTTATAAGTGAACTAAAAGTTGAGTTATGCAAGTGTCAATTAGTATATATTTATTTTGAAATGGAATTATGGAAACATAAGTACTTTTAACATATGGGTTCAATTTATACCAAAGTTCTTTTACTATCTTGGCAATGAAAGGGTGTAAACTCCCTCAAAGACCTAAGAAAAGAGCCAAGATGATTCAAAGAACCTTACTTTTAAAAATCGCAGTAATTATGACAACCACCTCCAACGGTCTGATTTGAATCTGCAGCCTGCTGCAGTGGAGACTGATGTGCATATTGTTAGTGATGATTCTGTCCACTGTAAATCTCAAGCTTCCGTAAAGTCATTCGAGATAGTTGAACAGAGTGCTGGAGGTCAAACTGCTTCTAAAACCTGTGAAAGTCAACTTCTTGTCATACGCTGACTCCATTCCATGAACCACATGTAATATTACCCTTTAAAATACGATCGTTACCTTTTCTGATCTGAAATGTGTTTTGTTTACAGTTGATTTCTTATTCGATATGTTAACTTGCAGGTAGGTTTACGGCAGTTAGATTGACTTCAGTACTGGATGAAAAGATATAAACGGTTGCATGTTAACATTAATAATCAACCACTGCCTTTCAGATGCTTTAGACTGGTAGCTTTTTGTAGATTTTGTTTTTGTAAATTAATTTTTATTTCTAAGATTTTTTTTTATTTTGTAAAATTAGTGTATGAGTGGCACAAAATGGTTTCCAGAATCCGGCATAGTTTTGGAATCCATGATAATGCTAATATATGAAATACAGAGGCTGACCATAAGGATCTTCATCTTAAGGTAAAGTGCACGTTGTGCTGTATTTTTGCTCGATTTAATGCAATTTGTAGTGTACTAATTGGTGGCGTATTCGGTAAACTTGCATGCAATATGTTGGTTTTAGAGTGTACTAATTGTTTACTACATTATTCAGGTGGGCCTTTTCAAAGAATTTCTTTCACTCAAGGGTAAATTAGACAATGCAAACTCCTAAAACAAGGTATGAGATCCAAAGTAATCATGCTTGTGTGACTGCTATTACATGCATTGAAATTGGTACATTGCACTATTGTAGTAATTTTGTCAGCTTACACTTAGGTCATGGGCTTAGTCTTTTACACTGGTATTACATGCATTCAAATTGATACATTGCACTTAGTTGTTTATAAACTTCAAATTCAGTCTTTCCATTTCCTTAGAAAGTTGGTTAGCTGAGAGCAAGTCGGTTTGTGTTTGAAGAACCTATAACAAAACAAAAATTCAGCATTTAAAACAAAACCAAAAAAATTGAAAAGGCGAAAACCATACCTAAAATCATAATGAAACAGACGCAGGAGGGTCGTAGATAAACTCAATGACTGAAGCAAATCAAGATACATACAAGCAAGAATTTAAGAAATATAATCAGAATATATATGTGGATGACTCACATCAACCATGTGTAAGATACTATGATCACCATCAACAGTAACTAACAAAGAATCATTAAAATGCTAATAAAACACAATAAATGAACAAATCTTCATGGATGATCTGTATACCTGAATTAGAGCAGTGAAGCCAGCAAAGATTTGGATGAAACACAGGAAAATGTTAATGGATTTGGATAATTAGGGCATGAAAAAGTAATATCTATAGAGAAAATGGTACCAAACAACAACCTTAAAAAAATTTAGATGAAACATTTTCTAATTTATCGACAATGGAACACTGTCTTTTTATCTTCAAACTCATAAAAAGAAGCAAAAATAAACTGTCATAAAAAAAATTAATACGATTAAAATATAAAGTATTAAAAAAGTAACAATTACATATAAAAAAGAAAACTAATCAGACACTTAAACTCTAATAGCAAGAATCAAGAAACTTTAACTTCAACTCCATGGAGCACTGAACCTCTCGATGTATGTCATTGATCTTTCTCATGAACTCCAGGTCTCTATCTCCACACTCTATATTACTCGCAACACACAGGTCACGAACGGAAGTAATCGGCATCGCCCTCAGGTCTCTCGAAACTTGGTCTCTTGTCAGCAGACCAAGTTGCAGTCCGTTAAAACACCTCTTCAACTCTTGAAGAGTAGACCTATTAGCAAAAACTTGCTCTTCGATTTGTTTAATAAAGCGTTGCTTGAAATCGTCAGATTGTGCAGAAGTATGTGACTCCATTTTAATGTATTTATAAGAACTAAGGCAAAACAATAACAATTGCTCTTCTATTTCACTGAATGAATCTGGGTATGATGAAACAACATTTGAATTGGCAATTGTATTATATAGAATATGTAACAGCCCAAAGGTCAGATTTAAATGCAACCATTAAATAAAAAATTATATTTAAAAACCATGTACATTTAATGATTTAAGAGTGAAAAACGTGTATATGGGAGACGTCTCTTCATTTACCCTATCAAACATTTTAATGTAAAACCTTTGAAAAATGAGTTTTCATGGGAAAGCAAGTAAAATTAAATATCTAGAAAACCAAATAACAAAATTTAAACCTTCAAAAAAAGGTTATCATTATTAGGAGACGTCTCTTCATTTACCCTATCAAACATTTTAAACACTATAAAGGATCATGATTAGTTTACTTGAAAACATCAACACTTCATTTTAAAAAAACCGTTCATCCTAAAACAAAACGTCCAAAAACACTCACACTCTTTCTAAATGGCAAGCAAAACCTTCTACCACTGGTCGGATACTACCGATCTTAAAATTGAATTTTCAAGATGGTCACTCCAAGAACAGAGAAAAGATGAAGAACTCAACAAAAAAGTTGCTATAGTGAGTGATAAATATTATAAGCAAACATTGCACTGCTGGATGAAGTTGTCTGTTCTACTCCATCAGAGTTTAAAGACAAAGCAGAAGAGTTTATCACACATCTGCTGAAACAGGATCAGAAGACCTGTGATATGCTAGCTGATCTGCAAATTAAAAAAAATGAAATTGCATGGAAGAAGGCGAGAGTCATAAATATCCTAGGAAGTATTTATTGTAACGTGTAATATTTTTCAAAATCTGAATTTTGTAATACTATTTAATATCGAGTGAAGAAAATTGAAAGCTTCAAAATCAGAATTTTTTATCATCATGTGTTGTGGTCAGATTGAGGGGAGGCTGGTCCAATGGAATGGAAACTGGACAAGTGAAACCTGTAGTATGTGAGCCATAGCCATCGGAAACTTGTCCAATGGAATGGAAGCTGGACAACCTGGGGAAAAAAATGCAAAACCTGGAACTAAAAGGCACATGTTTCATCAATGTTAGTTGCTTGGGACGTGCAAGTTTAAATAGTGATATAATACTTTTGTCTTTGTTAGATTTTTGAAGATTAAATGGCACTTGCAAAACTACAATCTTTAAACTGTGAGTATTTTGTTTCTCCCCATTACACACTTCATCCATACACCACTTCTAATAGGTCATTTGGATTGGTATAATTTTTCTTTTTGTTTAATCGGGTTGCATCTCAAAGGAAACGGGAACAACTCAGAGAATATTATTATTCTAACACCAACGGATCTATTTGGTGAAAGCACATATCTAAACAAGTCATTATCATATGCACTACAATTAAATTTGTTAAGTTTTACAGTACTGAAAAATAATGTAAGAGTATATATGTCATTCGGTTAAGGGCCAAGCATGAGCTTGCCTAACCTCAAACAGTGTTTTAATCCGAGAAAAAGTGAAACTACTGTTTTGGGTTAAAACAGTGTTTTCAAACCACTGTTTTGGGTTAGAACAGTGTTTTGAATGCACTTTTGGGTTAAAACAGTGTTTGAAACCACTGTTAGGTTAAAATAGTGTTGTTAATGATGTGTTTTGAAACCACTTTTGGGTTAACAGTGTTTGAAACCACTGTTGGTTTAAAACAGTGTTTGAAACCACTGTTTTAACCCAAAAGTGTTTTCAAAACAGTGTTTTAACAACACTGTTTTAATCCAGCAATCTGTCATTGTTTGTATCTTCAATGGTCACACCACTTGAATCGTCAAATCATAACATTGAGAGCAGCCCATTAACAAATATTACAAACTATATGCTGTATAGAGTTTTGTTATTACTATTAATCATTCATTGAATGTTGATTTATCTATTGTATCTGATGAAAGGAGGACATCTTCCGGAAGAGTTGCTTATTACAGACACAGTTGATCCAATTGGTTCTCTCATATCATTCACATACCCTGATATTTCAAGAAAAGTTTCTAATCTTTCTTATTTTCGCGATAGAGTTATTCAAGAAAAGTTGTAGATACAATCAATGACAGATTGCTGGCAATGATTCCAGGAACTGAAACCGTTTATCTTAGTTGTGATATTATTTCAGAGTGTGAAGACAAATGACAATGTTTCCTTAATGTTTCCTGTACTTTTGGATTTTTTCCTTATTTTCATGAATATTTATATTATGTTCTCCATGAATGATTTATAGATAATATATAGTTATATATAACACGGTCACGGGCCAAGAAAATCGATATACCGAATTTACTTATATCTGTTACACATCCCAAAAACAAAATTACGATACCATCGTAACGGGACGTGACTGTTAAAGTTCTACTTAAGAAAACCAAATTTGTCCACCTAGGATAACCACCAAAAGATAAAGCATTAAATCCTAAAAACATGTTCATAAAACATATTAACAAACTTCAAAATGTACTTTGTCACCTATCACAGTTTTTTCTTCCACCAGCTCAAACCTCAATACTTTGTCCGCAGACATCCCCGTTTTATCCAGTATATGCTGCCAGTCCGTAACCATTACCAGATGGGTGTCATCAGCAGCTTGTCTATCATCTGTCCTGACACGTAGGGGTACAAGAAACTTCACATGACCAAACGAAAAGACTGCACAACCGTACCTATTTAGCTGGTTGTCTCTAACAAACTTCTTTGGTATCGTCTGTAAAAGTAAATCATTGATTTTATTATTCGTTTTTCATAACCGTTAGTTTAAGTAAAAGTTAAAGACAAAATTATAACGAAAATAATTTATAAAAAGCAAAGTTGTTATGCAAATACCAGGTAGTTTGTCTTTATTACATGATATTCAATCTGTTTCTTGTATGTGGGACGCCTTTTGCTGTGTCGGTGGTTGGTACGATTGCATTGATGTTCAGCTGTTACTTGCAGTCCTACCCCGTCTTTGTTGAAAATGTTAACATTAAAGTTAAAATGGTCTGCTGGGGTATTTCCCATCCATTGAAACAGCAACTGGCAGCCCTCCTCAATGTCATTCTCAAAGCAAAATGTGCTCCATCCTGACCCCATAAAACCAGCAGCTAAACCTTTTGGATTTTCCGGAGTGAAAACATAACACACATCAACCTTTGAACTTTGTTTAGGTCCGTGTACTTTTGCAAGTAAGTGATCAATCTTTAACTGCCTATCTGAAAACAACCACAACAATCCATGCGGTAAATCCTACAATTTTGATACATTTCAGAAACATTATATTACATTTTACAAACAATCCAACATATATATTATAACTTTATATTCCAAAAAATAGATACTGACAAAATATAAAAACAAGATAGCAAACTTTAACCTGCTTATAGTATGTTTCCTCCGAAGCACGTACCAAGCAACCATGCACATAATCTTTTCCATTGCCATCCTTTCTAATTTCAAAACCTTCATCGCTCAGAACAGATACTTCAAATTTGGCTTCTTTCAATTTTCTGAAACAAAGCTTCGCTATATTCTTGTGTTTGTGACATTCGAGAAATTGAATCCATTGAGAACCGTGTATCTTTTTACTTCTATGACCCATGTTTTCTACAGAAACCTTATACTTAACCCCCAAATAATCAACCAACTTTATCAACTGACAATCTCTTGGTATGTGGTTAGTTAATATCTTTGGTAACACCTATACATAGAATTCAATTACTGACTTTTAAGTGTATTCTATAAATATAAACACAATTCTAAAAATGTATCTTGCCAATCCCTGTGTTACTTCCTTCATTTCACTGACATTTAGAATTATCATAAAATCCATCTGAAATTCAAAAAACAAAAAATAATCAAACAGTTTAACACAAAATGAGTTTTATCTGAAAAGCATACTATGTAAGCCCTAAAATAACTTTTAACACTTTCTAGGACAAAGTCATATCTTTCTACTGCAACTCGGTCCCCACTACCAACTATATTACACTAAATTTCCAAAGATCCATCTTTCTCCCAACTTGAAACATCAATTTTTTTAAACAATCAACACTCTATTCGCTTACAAATCAGATATATCAACACTATAAACCGATTGCATAAGTTTTACAGAAGAATTCCACAAGCAATCCGAAAATACACTTTCTATTATAATGCTTGAAATCACAAACAATCTCTATTTCAACATCACCACATTATGATTTTGATGCATTTAATCGAAATCAAGAAACCAAAACCCTATGTAAAACCAGGAAAGTAAAATTCTGAAGATAACAAATGGTATTACCTGATAGAAACCTTCAAACCTCTGATCGCCAAGGATGGAGAAGAAAGTGAACAGCTGCCTTGTGAACGAGAGTTGTTGATGAAAGTTGTATTGGGATTGTTAATGTTTGTTTATAAAACCCTATTTAATCAGGATTCTTAAAAAGAGTTATTTAAGTAATCAATCTTTTTATATTTGATTTATAATCATTCTTTTTTTGGAAGTAAAGTTTTTATTATTTATTAGGAAATTTTATAAATGTATATCTTTTCTTTCTAACTTTTAATAAATTAATAGATAAGATTTTATTAAACAAATTCTTTTTAATAGAATATAAGATTTATTTTGATCTCATCCACTAAAGAAAACCCGTTTGTTACACTTAACTAAGAACAAGTTTTGTTTGGGCCACATAAGACTGGTTTTAATGAAAGTTTGTGCATTGGTGACATATTGTTTTTACATTATGTATATAGATCTCTATAATCCATAATTATGGTTTCAAATCTGTCTCCTGAGTTATTTACAGTTGTAGTACACTAAATATTTCATTTTTCTATTGAGTTGGTATATTGGGATTAAATACTGAACTGGTGGAATTACAGCAAGTCCAGGTTATGCTTCAAATAATGTTTCCTGGGTTCGTTATGCTTCTCTTGTATTGAATTGGTATATTGGGAAGAAATAATGTTTCCTGTGTTAGTTATGCTTCTCTTGTGTCTATACTTAATCAGTCGACAAGTTTAATGTATACTTAACTAAAATGCGAATGTGAATTCATCAAATATTTGTTCACATCATATTTTACATATAAACATAGACAAAAACTTTTATCATTATAGTTATTATCATACTAACACATATTGTCTTTAACATTATTTTATAAAGATATGTAACTAAAGGCAAAAAATTTAATGATATATTATAATCTGTTTTTTAGTATTTGATTTCGATCGTTATTAAACCTACTCGTGTGTTCACACGGGTCCTACAACTAGTTCGCATAAAGAGGGATATAAGTTTGATTTAGCCATGTTTTATGAACATTCTAATTTTAAAAGTTCACTATAATCGCAACTTACAGTAATGATGTCTCGGCATCATTGAGAGAAATTGTTGAGCTTTTAGAGGGAGAATTTTTGAATGACCTTGGCACGTTCTCATTATTACTCGAACTGCAGTTCGAGTATATATGTAATTATATTTTACTAATCCCTCAAGTACATCTAGAAGATGATGTTTGGATATTTTAGTATGGACATAGTTGAACCTTAAAGTATGTTAAAGGTTGTTAAGTCATTTGTTATAAGAAATGCCTATTATCATCTCCTACCAAAGTAGAGATTCTCATTCTAGAAGTACCATCGTTAAATGCATAAGTGCATTAATATGTTTTGCTAGCTATGTATGGTTATAATATCTTTCACTTGACCATATTGTCATGATATAACCTTTGTCAAGCGAAGAGACATTGGAATGAGTTCAAAGAAATATTTCAAGTATAAACGATATTTGATTATATTTTACTAACCCATCAAAACAAGTTTGGTTAGCCTTGTAGATGCAGGAATGTAACAAAACACAACATTGCTCAACATAAAGAATTGCACATTAAGGAATCAAGTGACAAATCATTGGCTACAAAAGCTTTGTTCGACTTTCAAGGAAGATGGACACACGTAACTTAAAGGCTACATGTTAAAATGAGGGGGAGACTTATTCAAGTTGCACTCTTTTTCCCTTAACTAAGTTTTGTCCCATTGGGTTTTCTTAGTAAGGTTTTTAATGAGGCAAAATACCTAATCCAATAGTATCTGGGGGAGAAAATGCGCGCTGCACTCTTTTTTCCCTTAACTGAGGTTTTGTCCCACTGGGTTTTCCTAGCAAGGTTTTTAACGAGGTAGCACTACCAAGCGTATAATATATTGTTTTCTTTATCACGTGGATAGTCAAGGGGGAGTGTTATAAATAAACCATATTATGGTGACTATCCACATTCTAACTCCCATCTCTTCGTGTCCTTTGTATTAATGTAAGAACACTATATATAGAGGTTCTTTGTGTAAGGACCTGCAAAAATTGTCCTAAAACGCTCCGTAAGTAACAACCCGGACCTCTAAAACCCTGATCTTGTGAAAAATCAAGAAAATCAAGTTTTTATGATCACTCGCGGGCCGCGAAAGACTTAAGGAAAGTCTTCGCGGGGCGCGACAGCTTTGCAAATCTTCGGATAATGATCAAGGCCACGTGTCACACACGTGGCAGACCTAGGCTGTGACACGGCAGCCCTAACCGTAGCTAGGGTGGCCCTCGCGAGGCGCGTAGAACGGCCTTAAGGCCGTCGCAGGCCTTGACAAACTCAAATTTCAGCTATAAATTGGACGTTGCATGGCCATTACTGTCTGTTCGAAAATTTCTTTCAAAAACGTAATATTCTGCTTGAATTCGTATGTTTAAGTAGTGAAACACTGCTGTGATAACAGGGTAATAACTCGATCATTGCTATGATACAATGTCCAATCGATTGAAACCGATCCGGTGGATGTTTAAGTGCTGCCAGAATTCGGGCTATACTTTGTCATTCGTCGTGAGGGTTTTGATCTCGTGAAATCATCGTAAATGTTGAATTAAGTTACTAACCCAGTTTCGTTGGCATGATTATTTAACTAGGTTACCAGGTTTAATCAGTAGGCAGACTCTGTCAGTTTAAACTTGCAATGTGAGGCATTCTCTTTTTATCCAATTGCTTTACAAAACCGTAAATGTTTTCCAGTTATACTTTGCAGTGATTAAGTCTTTACTAATCTTAAGTTACTGGCAATAAGTGGGGTATTGTGCACATTACTACTGTTTTTATCACTTTAGGTGGGCGAGCCTAATTAGTGATATACGTCGCAATTGGGTGACATGACCCAATAGTGGTATGACCACAGTCATAGATATGGTCGAGTGACAACTGAACCAGCTAATTATAAGATAGTGGCAAATGTGAAAACTCTTAATGCTGTAAATTATAACAATATGTCATTTTATGCAATTTGAGTGACTCGCTAGTATTTTCCCGCTGATAAAATCTTTTTAAAACATGTTTCAGGTGATTTACTGTGAACCAGGAAAAGTGCCGCGTAGCACTACAGCTTGAAGGAAGTGGCTCAGTAAATAAATAAACATGTTTTTGTAATCAGGGGATTTCCAGTGAAATTCCTTTATTGTAAATTACGGGGTTTGTCCCAAACTTGAAATAAAATAAATGGATAATTTCAGTTTAAACGATCCTGTTAAAATTTCCGCTTCCAAATTAAACACCAATACCACGGGTTTCTGTCCCTCGACTTCCGGACCAGGCAACTGGGTCGGGGGCCGTGACAGAAAAAGGTGGTATTAGAGCCACTAATTTAAGCCAATTAAGTATTTAAAAAAAAATACTTAAGTTTTCAATTTGCCATTTTGTGATTCTATGAAAATTAAATTTACAATAAATACAAATTTAATTTGGATTTTTGTGTTTTCCTTATGTATGACTAACAGCATGAATGAACTGTCGGAAGCACTCCGAAACTTCACAATCCATACGACTGATATGGATACAACAGGATACCCGTCCGGTTATCAGGCGGATACCGAGGAGCCACTAGTGTTTTAGGCCCAGTCACAGGAGAAACCTAAGCCTAAAAAGAGGAGAAGGCTTCTGGACTAGAAATGAGGACGAAAGAAGAAGCCCGCTGCCCAAAAGGTGAAAAAGACGGAGGATCCAAAAGGAAAGGGAAAAGAAGTAGGGGAGAGCTCTGGTCAAGCCCAGGAGTTGCCTCCTTGGGCAGAACTGGATAGAAAACTTGCAAACTGTGACCTCATCGGGCCTGCTGATGAAACCCTTTTCAATTTTCCCGCCCAATCAAAACTTCCTTGTAACACCCCGTGTTACGAAAGTCAAAGTCAAGATTGAAGTCAAAGGAAGAAAAGATTGATAATTGTGATCTGTCACTCCTTGTCTAAATTCTGATTTGACCTCTTTGACTCGTAATCGAATCTTTATTTTATTTTGCTTCAGTTGTATTATGTGGAGTATCTTTGAATAATCGAGGTTTAATCGATGTTTATCGCTTGTTTTATCGCTTTATCTCTTATTGCATCGCAAGCGCATTCGCAACCCAATTTATGCGTTCTGGATATTGTTTTACGTGTGTGTGTGCTACTTATGTGTTATGTGTGCATGTTTATTTATGATTATGTTTGTGGTGATTAATTGAAACGCAAT
This sequence comes from Helianthus tuberosus, assembly GCA_030545235.1. Taxonomy (NCBI): domain Eukaryota; kingdom Viridiplantae; phylum Streptophyta; class Magnoliopsida; order Asterales; family Asteraceae; genus Helianthus; species Helianthus tuberosus. The sequence continues at coordinate 15,111,781 of CM060430.1, read as the reverse complement.
CGCAACTCTATTGCAACGCAATTGAATCGCAAAAGCTAAACGCAAGTTATTTATGATGATTGTATGTTAGATATAGTATTTTGTGCGGATATTATTAATCTATCGCGTCGCTCACTCGAAACGCATCGCAACGCTCAACACGCGAATCGAAATGACTAAACTCAACATGCCGGACACCTTGATCGAATGGCCAATCGATCGAGTGGCCATCCAATCGGATTGCCATCCGATCGAGGCGCCATCCGTTCGGATTGCCATCCGATCGAGGCGCCATCCGATCGGTGACCAATCCGACCCTTGTGCACTTTCCTCTTTTGGAAACCCTATAAATACCCTCCTGACACATCATTTGTGATGTGACAGCTCCTCTACTCGACCAGCCGCACTCCAGCCTCATTTCTCTCGATTTCTCGCGATTCTTGTAAGTTTTCAACCTAAATCTTGTACTTCTATGATCTACACACACTTCTTCATCTTTTTCACCTTTGAATCTTAACTTTTAACCATGAAATCAGCGGATTTGAGGTGTTTTAGGATGATGTCATCATGGAGTTCTTATGAACTTCAAGGTTTGGCTTCATTCCACCAAGAACAACTTAGACCTGAACGATTTCCACATGAATGAACAATGATCTTGCATGGATCTGAACATTTCCATGGTGAAAAGGATTGAAAGATGGTTTTCTAACTTTCTTTCAACTCTTTTACACTCAATGCACTCAAAACCGATAGAATCGGAGCTTGTTATGGTCTTCTACTCTTTCTTAGTGATGTGTTGGTTCAAGATCTGGTTTCTATCACAGAGACAATCGATTTCGGGTTAAACATGAACCACTGTCACGAACCTGTAAACTGATCGGACTTGGGTGATTCGTGTTCGATCGGATCACTTGGGTCATGTTGGGGTTTCCGTTTTTTAGCACGTTATCATACCGTCTCGATTAAACCGCAAAACTTTCCAAACTTAACAAATCTTCAAGTTGCAAAAAGATCAGATCGCGGGACGGATCACCGTCCGAACGGATTGCCATCCAATTGAACCGCAATCCAATCGCATTGCACTTGAGGATCAACACTTAAAAAAATTTTCAACATGTTCAATACCTGGTCAGTTCTAACGGATTGCCACCCGATCGGTAGACTATCCGATTGGATGATAATCCTGCTGTGAACTTGTTCTCCAAAGGAATATCTCGCCAAACGGATCGCCATCCGATCGAACTGCCGTTCGATCGAACGACCTGAAAGGTAGAGATACTTCTCTGTTTTCAAAACGCTACAACGAAAACTTCAAAGCCATCATACACAAACACATTCTTACCAAATGAATGTCAATCCGACCGAATGGCCATCCGATCGGATGACCATCCGAACGGATTGACATCCGATCGAATGACCATCCGATCGGATTGCCATCTGATCGGATTACCGTTCGACACTTGGACACTTTGCACCGTTTTACGCGCCGTTCTTCGCATATGCTATCATTAACTGTTCAGGCTAATTTCTCTCAGCGCTCCCTTCAATCCAAGAGAGTGTTTACTTGTTAAACGCTATCTGTGAGTATACTCGATCCCTTTTTGCTTTATGCACTTTTGGGTGTTACATACGTTATCTATATTCAAATCACATCAATCACACAACGCAAACACTATTTATACGCTGACCACTATTGCATGTTACGTGTTATTCGATGAATGCTTGTATGTTATGTTAACACAATGATTGTTGCCTGACATCTTAGCAACGATAGTACTATAGTTTGGACTTAGTACCTGTCGTGGACAGGGGTTGTTAAGGGCTATACTTCACGTGTCCCAGTGGGGATATGTGTTGCGCATTCTATAACTCGCAGTCACTACTGTGCATATTTCTCTGTCGATAACCTACTAGCTTTCACTTTAGTACATGTTACATGCTGGTTATGCGTAAACGATTTCGAACTCTATTATATCTATCAAACTTGTATGCTCACCTTTACACTATGTGTATTGACTTTATTTTAATGTATGTGGCAGGTGTTTGAGATGCTAGGATGTTGCTTGCTTTTCATGGAATCAAGTAGGATTGTGTGTCTAGAAACAAAGACAATTTATTTTGTTTTAATCTGAGTTATCAGAACATGTTATTCGTCTTTAAGATACCGCTATCTGTAATAATTTACTTGCTTAATAGGTTATGGTATGGGACATAATATTAACTATTTGGTAAAGTAGTTGTTATGGAATTTCTCTTGGACAATCTGTTTCGCTCAGTGCCATGCCCCGATGTTTTCGCCATCGGTTGGGGTGTGACAAGGACCGACTTGTGCATACCCTGTAGGGGTTCCGCACGAGCTTACTCGCTATTCTCGTTTGCACTCGTACTCACTACACTATCACTGCACACTATTTTGAAAATGAATGAGTGATTAGGTCGAGATTAGGTGTGAAAACTACAAACTCTCGACTGAAACACTTGTTCGACCCGCATTTTTATCTACAAACAAGAGAATTTGCGTTGAATCAGGAGTGAAATCCATACTTTAACACAAATTTTCCCATCTATTTCATCAAAAACAGGAACGAGGTTGCTAAGACAGGTGTGAAACCCGGACCTTGATGACTTGTTCCGTGCTCTATTTTGGTTTTACAAAACTCTCACCAAAGACTCGACGAACTCCAATGACTTGAGTCACACTGTAACCGGAAGGATGCGTGCCATTCGCCCAAAATCGAGGCGAGAGCACAGTCCCGAAGGCTAAAGTGTGCACTCAAAGGCCTTGCGAATAGTTGAATCACTTTGGGTAGTCGATGTCTATCAAGCCTTAGACAATCTATTTTCGATTTCAAGCCCGCAATCGTTGATTTTATGTGTTTCGATTCTGAGCCCCAATTGCTGACTCAGATATTTGTCTTTTTATGTGAATTTTACGTGTTTTATGTGGTATTGTATGTTTATTTGTTAGCGTTTTGAGATAATGATGGATTCAATCTGACGCTTTTTGCTTCGCTCAACACACATAACTCACCTCGCACCGTTAACAAATCGTCACTACTATCGCATGCTATGTTACTCGCTATCTCGCTGTTCGTACTCGCAACTCTCGAACGCTTATGCAGCTTGAAGGATAGGTGAATACGTACAATAGGTGTAGGTGAATACGTGCAAAATATAGTGTGGATTCTATGCTTACGTGCTTCTGTGCCTATGTGTTCACGTGCTTTTGTGATTATGTTCCTACGTACCTATGTGTTTATACGATTGGCTGTATTCCTGAGCTTTAGTGGTGTTAAGTACGATGTGAGGAGAGATTTGATCATATAGCGTCTGAATCCTATGGCGATGTCTGTTGCAGACAATGTCGTCATCTGGAACGCGCTCTTCCCGAACAGCTCACCGCAATCACGATGACAAACGCATCGCCACCCTCGTCGCTAAGCAAATGGCGAAAGTTATCCCCCAGATTGTTAGTGAGCTAAATGAAAACACCAACAAGTCTTCTGAAGAGTCCAGGACTGATTCGACAAAGTCTGTTTTTAGCTTCAAGCAGTTCAAAGCCTGCGCCCCAAAAGAATTTACCGGTGAAGATGGGCCTACGGCCATGTTCCAATGGTTTGATTCGATCGAAGTCACCATGCGCCAGAGTGGCTGTCCTGATGATCTCCGCACTCTTAATGCCACTGGCGTCTTCCAATCCCGAGCTCTAGATTGGTGGAGGGCCGAGAGAAACAAATGCGGAAATGATGCAGCTTACGGGTTGACGTGGGATGAGTTGAAGGACGTCATGATGCAAGAGTTCTGCCCTCCCCACTAGCGTCAAAAGTTGGAGGACGAGTTCTGGCATATCAAGCAGAAGGATGGTGACAATGCTGCTTTAACTGCTCGCTTCAAGCAGCTAAGCATAATCTGTCCAGGCCAAGTTACGACGCCCAAAATCACCATCAAGAAGTATATCCGTGCTCTTCCAGATTGCGTGGCTGATTTCGTTCAAGCTACAAAGACGAAAACGATTGAGGAAACTTATCTGCTCGCCGCTGAGATCAACGATAAGCGAGTCAAGTCTGGTTACTGGGATAAGGCCTCCAAGAATCTGCACCAAGCTACCGCTGTTCCAACCGCTGAAACCCCCGCCGCTCCTCAGTCTTCAAAGTCCTCTCGTCGCAAGAGGAAGAACAACAACAACAGTAGCAAGAATTGCGCTGTCACCACTGCCGCTCCACTTCAAGCAGTACCTGCCCTACCGCAGCCTCAACACCGCCAAGTAGCGGCACCGGTCACTCATGCACCGCCGGCCAAGCGTGCATACACTGGTCCTCACCCGGCTTGCCCTACTTGTAGTTATCACTACCCAGTGGGAATCGCTTGTAGATACTGTGTGCACTGCAACATGTACGGCTACTTCACCGCCAACTGCTGTACAGGTCCACGTCAAGCTCCAACTCCAGCTCAAGGTCAAGTTACTGCTCAGCAAGCTCTACTTCCTGCTCCTCAAGGCCAATAAGCGGCTCCTGCACCCGCGATCCATGCTAGAGCTTGCTTTGCTTGTGGTGATCCCAACCACTTCGCAAACATGTGCCCGAATCAAGTGGTGAAGCAAGAGCCACAACAGCAGCAGCCCCAGCAGCAACAGCAGCAGCCCACGGATGCACTTTCAACATCAATGTCTGCCAAGCTCAAGCAGACAACAATGTGGTTAATGGTACGTTCCTTGTGAATGGTATTTATGCTTCGTGTTTATTTGATACTGGAGCCGATAACTGTTTTGTATCGTTTGAATTTGAAAAGCTCCTTAATCGTAAGCGCGCCCATCTCCCTCAACGTTCGATGTTGAAGTTGCCACCGAAAGAACCGTCGCTGTTAATTTTGTTCTTTGTGATTGTACTCTCGAACTCAACAATCACATCTTTCCTATCGACCTTATTCCGATGCAACTCGGTAGTTTTGACATCATAGTAGGCATGGACTTTCTTCGCGAAAACCATGCTGAAGTTGTTTGCTTTGATAAGATGATTCGTTTCTCGCTCGCAAATGGTGATCAACTTTCTGTGTATGGTGAAACTCCTTCGAAAGGTCTCAAACTCATGTCGTGTATCCAAGCGAGCAAGTATCTTCGCAAGGAATTCAGAGCTTTCTTGGCTAAAATTGTAGTAGCGGAGAAGGAAAAGAAAGGGAAGACAGGAGTGAAAGACGTTCCTGTTGTTTGTGAATTCCCTAACGTGTTTCCTGATGATCTTCCTGGTTTACCCTCGAGTCGTGGTATCGACTTCCGCATCGACCTCATTCCTGGAGCCAATCCTGTTGCTAGAGCTCCTTATCGACTCGCTCCGTCAGAAATGCGTGAACTCTCGAGTCAGCTCCAAGAATTGCTTGATAAAGGCTTCATTCGCCCTAGCACCTCTCCTTGGGGCACACCAGTCCTCTTCGTCAAAAAGAAGGATGGGTCGTTCCGGAGGTGCATCGACTATAGGGAGTTGAATAAGCTGACGATCAAGAATCGTTATCCCCTACCTCGAATCGATGACTTGTTTGACCAACTGCAAGGTGCAACGAGTTTCTCCAAGATCGATTTACGCTCAGGCTATCACCAATTATGCATTCAAGAGGAGGATATACCCAAAACCGCTTTTCGCACTCGTTACGGCCACTATGAGTTCGTTGTTATGCCCTTTGGTTTGACCAAAGCACCTGCGGTTTTCATGGATCTGATGAATCGCGTGTGTAAACCTTTTCTCGATCGCTTCGTCATCGTGTTCATCGATGATATCCTGATCTATTCCAGGTTGAAAACTGAACACGCGCAACATCTACGTTTGGTTCTCGAGCTACTCTAGGGGAATCGACTCTACGCCGAGTTCTCCAAGTGTGAATTTTGGCTGGAGGAGGTTCAATTCCTCGGTCACATTGTCAATAGTCAAGGTATTCACGTCGACCCCGCGAAGATCGAAGCTGTTAAGAGTTGGGTTACAGCTAAGAACCCGTCTGAAGTCCGTTCTTTTCTCGGACTAGCGGGCTATTATTGCCGATTTATCGAAGGATTCTCTAAAATCGTTGTGCCGCTTACTTCTCTCACGCACAAGGACAAGCCTTTTGTTTGGGAAACTGGACAAGAGACTGCCTTTCGAACCCTCAAGCATATGCTTTGCAATGCTCCCGTGCTCGCCTTACCCGACGGAAACAATGATTCATTGTCTATTATGATGCCTCAAACCTTGGTCTTGGTTGCGTTCTCATGCAACGGGACAAGGTTATCGCTTACGCATCTCGTCAGCTCAAGATCCACGAGAAGAACTATACAACCCACGACCTCGAGCTAGGCGTGGTTGTTTTTGCGTTGAAGATTTGGCGACACTACCTTTACGGTACCAAGTGTACGATCTTCACAGATCACAAGAGCCTACAACACATCCTCAGCCAAAAGGAACTGAACATGCGCCAGCACCGCTGGGTTGAACTTCTTAATGATTACGACTGTGAAATTCATTATCATCCTGGCAAAGCAAATGTCGTTGCCGACGCTCTAAGCCGACGAAGCTATTTGCATAGCGCCCGTAATATTCAAGCCCAGCACCATCTCAAAACTCTTATCCGTGACGCTCAACATGCTTGTTTTACCGAACGCACTTTAAAGAAGGAAATGATTCTGAACGATGGAGCCCAGCTAGTGAATAAGTCAAACGGGATATTCCATTATCTAAACCGAATTTGGATTCCCAAGCGCACTGACTTATGACAGATCCTGATGGACGAAGCCCACAAATCCCGATATTCTATTCATCTCGGTGCCGATAAAATGTACCAGGACCTTCGCTACAAGTACTTGTGGCTGGGCATGAAGAAAGATATCGCTCTCTATGTTTTGAAATGCCTGACTTGTTCGAAAGTCAAGGCCGAGCATCAACGACCCTCTGGCTTACTCGTTCAACCCGAGATCCCCATGTGGAAATGGGAGAGTATATCTATGGACTTCATAATGAAACTTCTGCGCACGCCATCAAGTCACGACAACATCTGGGTTGTCGTTGACCGTTTTACTAAATCTTCTCATTTTCTACCGATACGAGAAGACTATAAGGTATAAAAATTAGCCCGAATTTACACCGATTAGATCATTTGTCGACATGGGATGCCTCGCGACATCATCTCTAACCACGATGGTCGGTTTACCTCGCGTCTTTGGGAAACGTTTCAATCTGCTCTCGGTACTACTCTTAATCTAAGTACCGTTTTCCATCCCCAAACCGACGGTCAAACGGAGAGAACGAATCGTACCTTGGAAGACATGCTCCGTTCGTGTGTCATAGATTTCAGTGGTAATTGGGACGTATACTTTCGTTTAGTCGAATTCTCGTACAATAACATTTATCATTCCAGTATTCAAATGGCACCATTTGAGGCATTATACGGAAGAAGATGTCGATCGCCTGTTGTATGGCACGAGATCGGAGACTCGCAAATAACTGGTCCTAAGCTGTTGCAAGAAACGACTGACAAAATCCTCCAAATTTGAGACAATCTGCTAAAAGCTCGGAATCGTCAGAAAAGTTACGCTGATAGAAGCCGCAAGCCCCTTAAATTTGACGTTGGCGACCACGTACTCCTAAAGGTATCCCTTTGGAAGGGTGTGGTCAGATTCGGCAAGAAAGGAAAGCTCGCGCCTCGATATGTGGGACCCTTTAAGATTCTGGAAAGGATCGGAAAAGTGGCCTACAGACTTGAACTACCGGAGGAACTTAGCAACGTCCACCCGACTTTCCACGTTTCGAACCTCAGAAAGTGTCTGGCTGAGCATGATTTACAAGTTCCACTGGAGGATCTACAAGTGGACGAAACATTACACTTCGTGGAGAAGCCTGTTGAGATCGTGGACCGAGAAACCAAGCAGCTCAGGCGCTCACGCATTCCCTTTGTGAAGGTTCGCTGGGAAGGAAAACGTGGCGCAGAGTTCACCTAGGAACTCGAAAGCGACATGAAGGCGAAGTACCCGCAGTTGTTTGTTACGGCCAAGGCCTAATTTCGAGACGAAATTCCCTAAGTTGGGGAGGCTGTAACACCCCGTGTTACGAAAGTCAAAGTCAAAGTCAAGATTGAAGTCAAAGGAAGAAAAGATTGCTAATTGTGATCTGTCACTCCTTGCCTTAATTCTGATTTGACCACTTTGACTCGTAATCGAATCTTTATTTTATTTTGCTTTAGTTGTATTATGTGGAGTATCTGTGAATAATCAAGGTTTAATCGATGTTTATCGCTTGTTTTATCGCTTATCGCATCGCAATCGCATTCGCAACCCGATTTATGCGTTCTAGATATTGTTTTACGTATGTGTGCTACTTATGTGTTACGTGTGCATGTTTATTTATGATTATGTTTGTGGTGATTAACTGAAACGCAATCGCAACTCTATCGCAACGCAATTGAATCGCAAACGCTAAACGCAAGTTATTTATGATGATTGTATGTTAGATATAATATTTTGTGTGGATATTATTAACCTATCGCGTCGCTCACTCGAAATGCATCGCAACGCTCAACACGCGAATCGAAATGACTAAACTCAACACACCGGACACCTGGATTGAATGGCCAATCGATCTAGTGGCCATCCGATCGGATTGCCATCCGATCGAAGTGCCATCCGATCGGTGACCAATCCAACCCTTGTGCACTTTCCTCTTTTGGAAACCCTATAAATACCCTCCTGTCACATCATTTGTGATGTGACAGCTCCTCTACTCGACCAGCCGCACTCCAGCCTCCTTTCTCTCGATTTCTCGCGATTCATGTAAGTTTTCAACCTAAATCTTGTACTTCTATGATCTACACACACTTCTTCATCTTTTTCACCTTTGAATCTTAACTTTTAACCGTGAAATCAGCGGATTTGAGGTGTTCTAGGATGATGTCATCATGGAGTTCTTATGAACTTCAAGGTTTGGCTTCATTCCACCTAGAACACCTTAGATCTGAATGATTTCCACATGAATGAACAATGATCTTGCATAGATCTGAACATTTCCATGGTGAAAAGGATTGAAAGATGGTTTTCTAACTTTCTTTCAACTCTTTTACACTCAATGCACTCAAAACCAATAGAATCGGAGCTTGTTCTGATCTTTTACTCTTTCTTAGTGTTGTGTTGGTTCAAGATCTGGTTTCTATCACAGAGATAATCGATTTCGGGTTAAACATGAACCACTGTCACAAACCTGTAAACTGATCGGACTTGGGTGATTCCTGTTCGATCGGATCACTTGGGTCATGATGGGGTTTCCGTTGTTTAGCATGTTATCATACCGTCTCGATCAAACCGAAAAACTTTCCAAACTTAACAAATCTTCAAGTTGCAAAAAGATCAGATCGCGGGACGGATCGCCATCCGATCGAACCGCAATCCGATCGGATTGCACTTGAGGATCAACACTTAAACAAATTTTCAACATGTTCAATACCTGGTCAGTTCTAACGGATTGCCACCCGATCGGTAGACCATCCGATTGGATGATAATCCTGCTGTGAACTTGTTCTCCAAAGAAATGTCTCGCCGAACGGATTGCCATAACTGCCGTTCGAATGAACGACCTGAAAGGTAGAGATACTTCTCTGTTTTCAAAATGCTACAATGAAAACTTCAAAGCCATCATACACAAACACATTCTTACCAAACGAATGTCAATCCGACCGAATGGCCATCCAATCAGATGACCATCCGAATGGATTACCATTCGACACTTGGACACTTTGCACCGTTTTACGTGTCGTTCTTCGCTTATGCTATCGTTAACTATTCAGGCTAATATCTCTTAGCGCTCCCTTCAATCCAAAAGAGTGTTTACTTGTTAAACGCTATCTGTGAGTATACTCGATCCCTTTTTGCTTTATGCACTTTTGGGTGTTACATACGTTATCTATATTCAAATCACATCAATCACACAACGCAAACACTATTTATACGCTGACCGCTATTGCATGTTACGTGTTATTCGATGAATGCTTGTATGTTACGTTAACACGATGATTGTTGCCTGACACCTTACCAACGATAGTACTATAGTTTGGACTCAGCACCTGTCATGGACAGGGGTTGTTAAGGGCTTTACTTCACGTGTCCCAGTGGGGATATGTGTTGCGCATTCTACAACTCGCAGTCACGCCTGTGCATATTTATCTGTCGATAACCTACTAGCTTTCACTTTGCTACATGTTACATGCTGGTTATGCGTAAACGATTTCAAACTCTATTATATCTATCAAACTTGTATGCTCACCTTTACACTATGTGTATTGAGTTTATTTTAACGTATGTGGCAGGTGTTTGAGATGCTAGGATGTTGCTTGCTTTTCATGGAATCAGGTAGGATTGAGAGTCTAGAAACAAAGACAATTTATTTTGTTTTAATCTGAGTTGTCGGAACATGTTATTCATCTTTGAGATACCGCTATCTGTAATAATTTACTTGGTTAATAGGTTATGGTATGGGACATAATATTAACTATTTGGTAAAGTAGTTGTTATGGAATTTCTCTTAGACAATCTGTTTCGCTCAGTGCCATGCCCCAATGTTTCCGCCATCGGTTGGGGTGTGACATTCCTATCAATCTGGAACCTGTTATCCCGGACCCAATTGTCAACCCTCAACCTTTTACAGGGCAGTTGGAAGAATGGTGGACGAGCGACTGGCATTTTCAAAATTTTATGAATATCCCAAATGTGTACTTTCCCCAGTTTGATCCTGAACCTGCACCTTTTCCACCCATGAACCCGGAGAACGTTGTCGAATTACGCCGCTATGGCGAGGAACTGGTGGATGCGGGAAATCGGTTTCGAGAAGTGGTGGAAAACATCATGTGGAAGTACGACGAGAGGGAGTGTCGTTTTTGAAAAGCCAGTTAACTATAATTAAATGTTTTGTATAATAATAATATGTGAAAAAAACTATAAAATAATATATAATATTGTATAATAATAATAAAATAAAATATTTACAAATACCTGGCTTGTATGGATGCTTAATATATATAAAAATATAAATGTCGCAAGGTCGACGATTTTGGCTATATGTGCTGACTTAATTGTGTTTGTGCTTGCCCTATTGTGTTTAGTTGCTATCCATTTTGTGACAATAATTTATATGTATTGTTAATTATTCAGATGGAAAATGCAGTAAACTAACTAGTAAATGAAGTTAACCAATCTGAACCCAACAATGAAGACCATTTTTTCAACAGGCAAGATATCGAAAATATAGTTGCTCAGAGTATAGCCAATGCTATCCCGGCAATCGTCATTGCCGTTAAGAATCCTGTTGAACCTTCCCAAGCTAACCATAGCAAACGCACCCGTGACGATAATTTCAGTAACAGTGTAAACGGGGGCGGCAATAATAATAATGCGGTTCAAGCCCCATTACTTAAGAAAATGAAAGTGGCAACAACTGGTTGCACTTACAAAGAATTTCTTGCCTGTAAGCCAGTCGAATTTGCAGGCAATGAAGGGGCGACTGCTGCACTACGTTGGTTAGAAAAGACCGAAGTGGTAATCAAAATAAGTAAGTGCGCAGAGGAAGACAGGGTGATGTATGCATCCCACCTTTTCAAGGAAGAGGCGTTAGAATGGTGGAATACGGTGCTGCAAGCTAAGGGAAGTGACGTGGCTTATGCCATGAGTTGGGAGGAATTTAAGGAATTGGTGGAAAGAAAGTTTTGTCCCTCCTACGATAAGGAACAAGTGACGAATAAGTTCCTGAACCACCGGATGGTGGACGTTGATTGTCAAGGGTATACTTCGAAATTTTTCGAGTATGCTAGAATTGTACCAACTCTGGCTTCGCCAGAACCGGTGCTTATTTCTCGCTAGATTTGGGGGCTAATTAGCGAGATTCATGATATAGTCAAAGCTGCGAGACCCCGAACAATTGACGATGCGGTCGAATTGGCTAATACCCTGACCGACGGATTGGTGCGTACGAGAGAAGAAAATAAGAAAAAGGAATTGACCCAAAAGATTACCCAAGGTTTTCGAGGGGGTAATAATACTAATAATTTCAAGAAAAAGGGAACTGGGTAGTCTTCCATACCGCCATTTTGCGGAAATTGTAAAAAGAAACATTTTGGAAAATGTAAGGAAAGTTGCAATTTCTGCAAACGACCAGGGCACCGAGAGGAGGAATGCAGGAAGAAATCTGTAATCTGCTACAACTGCAGCGAAACTAGATACTTCAAGCCCGATTGCCCAATATTGGTTAAGCTAGTTGACAACAAGGCCAAGCCTACAGAAGGAACAAATAAGAAGAATGCAAGAGCCTTCCAGCTGACTACACAAGAAGCATATCTGATTCCTGATGTGATAGCTGGTACGTTTCTTGTACATGACGTTTACGCAAAAGTATTATTTGACTCTGGTGCAAACCAAAGTTTTATAAATACTTCATTCTGCCAAGCTCTTAAGCAACCTTTAACCAATCTTAGGCAGATTTATACGGTAGAAACAACAGATGGAAATTCTGTTAATATAGATAAAGTTTTCCAAGAAGGAAAGATAGAACTCTCAGGCCATAAATTTTCTGTAAACCTTCTACCTATGAATTTAGCTGGATTCGATGTCGTGTTAGGAATGGATTGGTTAGTAACCAACCATGCTCGAATCCTCTATGATCAAAATTCCATAGAAATACATACGCCAGCAGGAGAAGTAATTTTGGTTACAGGAGATAAGCCACGTAAACCGATGAAATTCATTTCAGTAATGAAAGTTACTAGTTACGAACGCAAACAAGGAATAGTGTATATGATCTCGGTAATCATTAACACTAAAAGCAAGGAACTTAAGGAAATTCCAATAGTATCAGGATACCCTGATGTATTTCCAGAAGAGCTACCGGGATTACCACCCGATAGGGAAGTAGAGTTTAGAATTCATCTAATTCCTGGAACTGCACCAATAGCTAAGGCACCTTATCGGTTAGCACCCACCGAATTGTTAGAATTGAAAAAGAAGTAAGATGAATTGTTAAGCAAAGGATTCATACAACCTAGTGCATCCCCTTAGGGAGCACCTGTGTTGTTTGTGAAAAAGAAAGATGGTTCGATGCGGATGTGTATCGATTATAGGGAATTGAATAAAGTTACAATTAAGAATCGATACCCATTACCTAGGATTGATGATCTTTTTGATCAACTTCAGGGAGTTAAGTACTTCTCTAAGATAGATTTGCGCTCAGGATATCATCAGTTGAAGGTACAGGAAGAAGACATACCTAAAATTGCCTTCAGGACTAGGTATGGTCACTACGAGTTTACAGTCATGCCCTTTGGATTAACGAATGCTCATGCAGCATTCATGGACATGATGAATAGGATCTGTAAGCCGTATCTGGATAAATTTGTAATTGTCTTCATCGACGATATACTTATTTATTCCAAAAGTCAGGACGAACATTGTGAGCACCTGCATGCACTCTTAACCCTGTTAAGAAAGGAAAAGCTTTACACCAAATTCTCAAAGTGTGAATTTTGGCTACAAGAAGTGCAATTTTTAGGACACATGGTGAATCATGAAGGCATTTACGTAGATCCTTCCAAAATAGAAGCAATCACAAATTGGAAGGTCCCGCAATCAGCAGCTGAAGTTAGAAGTTTTCTAGGATTAGCTGGATACTATAGGCGTTTCATTAAAGACTTTTCTAAGATAGTTGTTCCATTAACAAAGCTAACCTGTAAAGCTGTTAAGTTTGAATGGGGACCCAAGCAAGAGGAAGCCTTTAGAATCTTAAAGCAAAGATTAACAAATGCCCCAATTCTTGCCTTACCAGAAGGAACAGAAAGTTTTGAAGTCTACTGTGATGCTTCTAAGCTAGGATTAGGAGGTGTACTAATGTAACGCAAAAAGGTAATTGCGTATGCATCCAGACAATTGAAAAAGCACGAGGAAAATTATACGACTCATGACTTAGAATTAGGAGCAATAATCTTTGCCCTTAAAATTTGGAGACATTATCTGTACGGAAGTAAGTTTACGGTCTATACAGATCATAAGAGTTTAAGATACATATTTGGGCAAAAAGAATTGAACATGAGGCAAAGAAGATGGATGGAAATTCTAAGTGATTACGACTGTGATATTCTATATCATGAAGGAAAGGAAAATGTAGTAGCAGATGCCCTAAGTCGTAAGTACCATGAGAAGCAAAGGCGAGTTTGTGCTCTTAGACTAAATCTACAGTTAGATTTAATGGAACAATTGAAAAATGTTCAAGAAACAGCAATCAAGGATGATGCTGAAGGAATGAAAGGACAAATAAAAGAGTTAGAGCAAGGGACTGATGGAATTTGGAGATTTCAAAATAAAAGAATTTGGGTGCCTAAGCAAGGAGATTTAAGAGATAAGATTTTAGAGGAAGCCCATAAATCTAGATATACGATGCATCCTGGTAATAACAAGATGTATCAAGATTTAAGGAATAACTTCTGGTGGATAGGAATGAACAAGGACATCGCTAGATACGTTTCTAAGTGTTTAACTTGTTCGCAAGTTAAGGCAGAACACCAGAAACCTTCAGGTTTACTTCAACAGTTAGAAATGCTTGTATGGAAATGGGAATTAATAACAATGGATTTTGTTACTAAACTACCCAAGACCAGGAAAGGTAACGATGCAATCTGGGTGATTGTAGATCGATTAACCAAATCAGCTCATTTCCTACCAATAAAGGAAACCTTTAGCATGGAAAGATTGGCTAAGTTATACGTAGACGAGGTAGTATCACTATATGGAGTTCCACTCCCATTGTGTCAGATTGGGATAGTCGGTTCACTTCGCATTTCTGGACAAGTTTCCAAGAAGCAATGGGGACACGATTAAATTTAAGTACTGCATACCATCCCCAAACAGATAGACAAAGTGAAAGGACGATCCAAACCCTAGAAGACATGCTCAGGGCATGCGTAATAGATTTTGGCGGAAATTGGGATGACCACCTACCCTTAATAGAATTCAGAGCCGGCTCTGAGCAAGTGCTGGGTGGGCGCTGGCTCAGGGCCAAAAATGTAAAAGGGCCCATAAAACTTTTATATTTTTTATATTATATATGTATATTATTTATATTCTACATTAAATTGAGATACCATTTGGCCTCACAGATTAGTGGTTGATAACTTGCTTTTTAAGGTGATAGTCCCGAGTTCGAGGCTGCTTGTTCCGTTATTTTTCTCTTTTTACAATTCAATGAATCCTTTCTTAATTAATGCTGACTGCTCGTTACTATATGTCTTTCTTTATTTCTCAATTAATGCCCATGCGCAGTTCTACTTCCATCATAGCCCTTTCATATTTTATTTTATTGGTTAATTTTAAAACATGGATGAATAATAGGCGTAATAATGAAAATCATAAGCTAATTAAGCACGTTAAACTCTCTCTAATAAAAAAATCATTAGTATATTTTCGTTAACATCGATTATCTCTAAAAGGATTGAAAATGAGTACAAGTTTAAAAGAAAAGCATACTTGAGAATATGATAACTAATTAATAGGAAGAAGGCGTAAATTTTGTTGTAAATATAGTTGTATTCAAAATAGAGTATGGTTTCGACTGAACAACATCAATACTGATATCCATATTATCAAAATCGGTACTGATATTCATTTTACTAGGGTGGGTCGGGCCTGATTTTTTATTTCGCACAGGGCCCAAATTATTTTTTACATTTTCAAAGACGGCCCTGATAGAATTCTCCTATAACAACAGTTATCATACCATCATAAATGTTGCCCCGTTCGAAGCACTTTATGGACGAAAGTGTCGAACTCAGTATGCTGGGCAGAAATAGGAGAAAGTCAATTATCAGGTCCCGAGATTGTACAGGAAACCACCGAAAAGATAACTCAAATAAAGGAAAGACTGAAAATGGCTTGAGATCGCCAGAAGAGTTATGCAGGCAATCGGCGTAAACCGTTAGAATTCCAAGTTGGGGACAAGGTACTACTAAAAGTTTCTCCTTGGAAAGGGGTAGTTCGATTCAGTAAGAAGGGAAAGTTAAGTCCAAGGTACATAGGACCGTTCATAGTTACCCAACGAATAGGACCAGTTTCCTATAAATTACAACTACCAGAAGAACTAGCAGGGGTACATGATGTGTTTCATGTATCTAATCTTAAAAAGTGTTTATCTGATGAATCACTGGTAGTACCTCTTCAAGATATAGAGGTAAATGAAAAGTTGAAATTTGTTGAGAAACCGCTCCAAATAGAAGGCAGAAAGATCAAACACCTCAAACATAAGAGATTGGTACTGGTCAAAGTAAAGTGGGATTCGAAAAGAGGACCTGAGTACACATGGGAACTGGAATCGGAAATGAAGCGAAAGTATCCTTACCTGTTTCAGTAGATCTCGAGGACGAGATTTTAAATAAGGTGGGGAGGATGTAAGGACCTGCAAAAATTTTCCTAAAACGCTCCGTAAGTAACAACCCGGACCTCTAAAACCCTAATTCTTGTGAAAAATCAAGAAAATCAAGTTTTTATGATCGCTCGCGGGCCGCGAAAGACTTAAGGAGAGTCATCACGGGGCGCGACAGCTTTAAAAATCTACGGATAACGATCAAGGCCACGTGTCATACACGTGGCAGACCTAGGCTGTGACACGACAGCCCTAGCCGTAGCTAGGGTGGCCCTCGCGGGGCGCGTAGAACGGCCTTAAGGCCTTCGCGGGCCGCGACAAACTCAAATTTCAGCTATAAATTGGACGTTGCATGGCCATTACTGTCTGTTCAAAAATTTCTTTCAAAAACGTACATTCTGCTTAAATTCGTGTGTTTAAGTAGTGAAACGCTGCTGCGATAACAGGGTAATAACTCGATCACTGCTACGATACAATGTCCGATCGATTGAAACCGATCCGGTGGATGTTTAAGTGCTGCCCGAATTCGGGCTATACTTTGTCATTCGTCGTGAGGGTTTTGATCCCGTGAAATCATCGTAAATGTTGAATTAAGTTACTAACCTAGTTTCGTTTGCATGATTATTTAACTAGGTTACCAGGCTTACTCAGTAGGCAGACTCTATCAGTTTAAACTTGCAATGTGAGTCATTCTCTTTTTATCCAATTGCTTTACAAAACCGTAAATGTTTTCCAGTTATACTTTGCAGTGATTAAGTCTTTGCTAATCTTAAGTTACTGGCAGTAAGTGGGGTATTGTGCACATTACTGCTGTTTTTATCACTTTAGGTGGGCGAGCCTAATTAGTGATATACGCCGCTATTGGGTGACATGACCCAATAGTGGTATGACCACAGTCATAGATCCGGTCGAGTGACAACTGAACCAGCTAATTATAAGATAGGGGCAAATGTGAAAACTCTTAATGCTGTAAATTATAACAATGTGTCATTTTATGCAATTTGAGTGACTCGCCAGTATTTCCCCACTGATAAAATCTTTTTAAAACATTTTTCAGGTGATTTACTGTGAACCAGGAAAAGTGCCGCGTAGCACTATAGCTTGAAGGAAATGGCTCAGTAAATAAATAAACATGTTTTTGTAATCCCAGAATTTCCAGTGAAATTCCTTTATTGTAAATTACGGGGTTTGTCCCAAACTTGAAATAAAATAAATGGGTATTTTCAGTTTAAACGACCCTGTTAAAATTTCCGCTGCCAAATTAAACATCAATACCACGGGTTTCTGTCCCGCGACTTCCGGACCAGGCAACTGGGTCGGGGGCCGTGACACTTTGTATTTGCATGATTACATCTCAATGAATACGAATTCCATATTCTATATTTATCTCTACAATGCATATAATCCTTGTTCTTGTATGTATGTTAGTTGCTAGTAGGTCGTTGTTTCACAACAATAAAGTTAATTACAAGGTTAGTTTTTTGGTTTATGGAAAAGAAAAGGTCGAATACTTAAAAGCTCAAAATAGCAATATATGCTATTAATTTTTGATTTTGTAATATTCAGAGTACTAAAGTCCAGTTAAAAACTAGCTGAGAATTAAGATAGTGTTTGTTTCACAAAATAGATGGAATCTAGAAAAGAAAATTATCAAAAGTAATAAGATTGGGTACTGAGATGTGAAATGACGAAACTAACATCGACTCTCAGTTAGTTTTTAACTGATGTTATCCTTAATACCTTAGGATGTTACAAAATCAAAAGTTAATACCTAGATTGTTATTTTAAACTCTTAGTACCCAACTTTGTTACTATCCACAAACCACAGTGACTGACCATATAATTAACTCTATTTTCTATAAATTGTTATCAGATTGATTAATATTCGGTTGCAAAGGGGCTAAAGTAAAGATTAAGCGGAATCATAATCGTTTTTGGTTTGGTTGAATTAGTTATTTGAGGAAAGGAGCCCATGGGTGCTACCCTTGCTCCGACCAATCAACCGACACTATGTCAAATTCTTTACAAAGTACTCTTGCACTACAAAACACTGACGACACCCTACTCTAAATACCCTTGAACCATAGACTCCCTCTTTTACTCCACCCACCAATCACAAACACCCTTAAACTCTTCAAACATCCCAACCCTCCACCCTTACGACTTCCTCTACCCACGCACAACTTACCCTCAACCCTTACCCTTGGGAGGTGGCGGCGGTGTTGTAGTGAGGGTTGAAACCTTCAACCCTCTACCCTCAGGTGCCCCCTCCTTACTTCTCGACTTGAAAACAGTTACTTATTAAATAGCATCTATTGATAGAACCTAATATTTAATGTTTAATTTCAAATAAGCATAGAATCTAACAAAATATGATTCACTTGTATTGTATATGTCACTTGTTCGATCACCTTCAGCTCACAATATGTATATCATTTATTTAATTTGATGATACATCTAAGTAAAAAAAATAAGAACATTTTATGATGAAAAGGTTATGTTGTGGGATCTATATGTCTAAACACAATTTATATGACGTCCTGGTGAAATATGATTTTATATCACGAGACATTTGGAATGAATCCTACTATGTAAATAGTTGCGAATTATTATAAATGATTAAATTCTGTATAAAATAGTTTATATAATATTTTCTTTATGCTTCTATGAATACATGTGCACACACATCTAATCTAATAAAAGACTTTCAATAATGTCACATGTCATTTTCTCAATCAATAGAGAGATAGAGTGAAAACCCTGTGGGAATAAGATTTAACCATGTGGGAATAACATATGAAATTCCCACACCTCTCAACTCTATCTCTCTCTGTCTATACATAGATAGATTTAGAGAGAGATAGAGTGAAAACCATGTGGGAATAAGATTTAACCATGTGGGAATAAGACACCCCTTCATATTAATATTAATGATATTATTAATTAAATAATATCTAATTCTAATTTATAAATAAAAAAATATATAAATTATCTATAATTTAAAACCTTTGATTTTATTACTTTTTAAAATGGATAAGCATAATCCCATGTGACATTTTCTCCATCAATTCATTAATATTAATATATTATTAATTAATATCTAATTCTAATTTATGATTAAAAATATATAAATTATCTATAACTTTAAAACCTATGATTTTATTATTTTCTTAACATGGATAAGCATATGGTTTAGTTTGCGTTATCTGTTTTGCGTAAATCAAGTTTGAGAAAAAAATAATTGCTATTATCTAAGAAATATGGTGTTACTCTATTAAAATGTTACTTTTTATAGTGTTACGTCATTAACAATGTTATTTTTTTAATTTTATGCATCAATATTTCATATCAACACCACAAAAAATATATAAAATAATAACACTCGGATTTGAGTTTATATATTAGAAATAATGTAGTGAAGTGATTATTTCAACTAAATATTTTGTGATGAATTTATCTATTAATTCAAACAAAAGTTAATTAATTAATAATATTATTAATGAATTGAAAGAGAGAATATTACATGACATTAACTGAAAATATTTATTAGAATTAGATATACCATTACCCATCACAATCCATCTCCATCACCACCATTTTCAGCCACCAACTCCATCTCAATTAAGATATAAGAGACTTCTCATTATCATCACAAAATTTTTAAGAAACCTTTATGTGTTCATCTGTTTTTTTCTAGTTCGTCTCATTCCCCAAGATAAAGATTAGATTTAAGAATTTTCTTCACATTCTTTACGTATATCATAACATAATATAGAAATTTAATTGTTATATAAATATATTTTATGTATATCTAATTATTATTACTAAAGTAACAAATAAATATAAAGTATTTGCTTAAACGCGTCATTTATAGTGAGTAATGTTATATTTTCTTTGACTTGGTATGGATAGTTCATGTTAGGGTAAAATGTGTTTATATCAAAACTTATTTTTAACATGTGCAATATCAAGAATAATTCAAATTTTGTAATGATTTTGTTCTTCGAATATAACCAATGTTATCATTCAACCCATGTAAGACACGAGACTATAAACTAGTAAGGGAATAATCGGTTGCAAACCACTTTATCATGTAAAAGCTAAAATTATGACCACGCATTATATTATATTATATATATATATTGTTGATAAAGGTCGATGAATAGTAACTTTATTTTTATAATAATATATAGCTTTTTATTATTTTTTTATTTAGTATATTATAATAATTTATTATTATATTTGCTTTTAATAACATATTTTTAATTTTTTTCTCTTTCTAAAACCCTACATTTCCTTTTCCATTTTTAATAGTTTTTTTTTCTTTTTTTTAAATATATATTAATTTATCAATTAATTTGATACTTCTTTAATAATTTATGTACATAACTTTTTTCTAAAACTTAAGTACGTAGTTGTGCTTGATTTTTCCCTTCGACATTCCGTTATAAGTTTTGTTAAAAACGAAGTTGTACTCAAAATAAAGTATTTATTTGGTATCACAAAACGGTACGATGATAAACTAAATTGTTCTAATGGTTTGACTTTCTAGACAGCATGATTTATTTTCGAATCACGTTTGTTTTATATTATCATTTGTTCGGTTTCGACGCAAGGCGTGACGGAAAAAAAACTAGTTTATTTTTAATTAATGAATGAAATAACATGTTGACTTTTAGAGTTATTTTTAATTAATGAATGAGATAACAGTGTGAATGGTTTTTTAATTTGCAATCCATCTCTCCCATAAATTCATATGCACATAACATATTCAATTATAATATCATGTGTCTCATACTCTCATTTTCGATACCCTACAGGTTTGCTAGTATACTGATTATGAAAATGAAAGTTCTTTATGTTATTCTGAGGTATATTTTGGTAGAGTTGTACCAAAAATTGGATGAATAGGTGAAGTTAAATTTACAAGTTTTATTAAAGCAGATCTTCTTACAGACTTATTTATTTACTCATATCACATACAAATGTTGTGTGTGATTCCAATGAGTGTTAATATTTGTAAATAACTAGATATGTAACATCCCAATCCGGAACGGCTGGCATGTCACTATTACAGATATCAAAAACCAAAGAGTTTCAATAACCGATAGAAACCAATAAACAAAAGTCTCGAATTCACCAAAAACCTAAGTCTTGTATTATTCAATTACTGAAATAAAAAGAAAACGAAAAGCTTTAAAAACTTGAACTTCATATTCCTCTCACTCATCCCTGTTTCCCCTGATTACCTGTAAGCACATAAAACAAACACCAGAAAGAAAATACGGCTGAGCCAAAAAGTTGCACAGTAAAGGAGTAATCAACAGTAAAAGTAAGGCAGGCATACGGACAGAAACATGAACGGTACTGACGTTAAACAAGTCTAAATTTTGGCACTGAAATAGATACTTATATAACTTGAATCCCAAAACTTATATGAACAGATAAAAGATACTGAACATAATCAGATGCATATAACAAAGACAAGACATACGTGACAACATGTAGCAGTAAAACAAGTCACGTAATATAGAAGCACCCACGAGCCTAAACAAAGGGGTACACTGTCACACCCCAACCGATGACGGAAACATCGGGATGAGATGAAAACTAGATTGCAAGAGACTTCATAATACTATGTGACAATATAGATTAAATTCAAATTTCATAAAATTGCTAAAATTGTCATACAAGGATCAAACAAAAGACAACATTGTTTCAACAATACATCAAATAACAAAATTAATCTAGGTGTGTATCTAAGTCCACCTAAATTGCATTCTTCATAGCATCATCAAGTCTATCAACCTGCAACATGTATTAAAATAATCAACAAAAAGTTTGTGAGTATACAAATTTTGTTACATAGCATAATATAGAATAAAAAGTGCTCATATCCAACATGATTCATAATATGCGAATACTAGTATGCATGACATGGCGCACAATATGTTCAAACCCAAGTATACAACGCGTTAAAATAGCCTATCCCAATAGAGTAGCGGGAGGTAACATGTTTAACTTAACAATACCCCAAGTCTAATGGGCGGTGCGTTAATCCTATAGCGCTATAATTGTTAAGGTAGGCTAGCAAAGTTAATGAGAATATATCGACCAAATAGTTTACATAGCATACGAGATTAACAAGCATCACATATAGTCTCATGTTAAGCATGGATAGAGTATGATTAAAATAGTTTAAGTGTCGTGTGATTTTGTGTAACATACATGTTGCATCCCAAAGTGTTAAAGAGTAAAAAAGGATCAAGTATACTCACGGTTTTGCAAGCTTTCCTACTTGATAATCCCGCGAGTGTTTGTCGTTTAGTTTGGAGCACCTTATCCTTCTACACGAAGAAACATAGGTGTGTGAGTTTGGGGAGTTAACGGAAGATTATAGATTCGGAGTTTCAAACACATGAAAATAAACATATGAAAATAATCATTTAGTACATATGACACTTGTTCTTGACACTATGAAACTCGAAAGAGTTTTAAATGGTTTCATGGGACAAAACCCATTAGAATCATGACAAGTTATCAATGCCTAAGATGATGTACTTACTATCTTGACAAATGTCCATTTGTTCATCATCAAGAGTTCGGTTTGTTGAATATATTATATAAGTTATATGAATATTAATATGTCATATTGGTCAAGCATGAGGTAGAGGGATAAATCCCCCATTTAGGAACCTCTTAGTATCATAGAAATCATGCATGAGGTAGGAAGAATCAAGTCTTCCATTTAGGCACCTCTTTGTTCACCACTACACTTGTTATTATAAACAACAAGGAGGGTCATGAACTTACAAGTAAAGAATGAAATATGTACAACTAATCTATGGAAAACATCAAGTAGTGTGTGGATTTTCAAGTGGAATAGCCCAAGCTTATTCCATAATCACACAATCATCAAGCTTTGAGCTTGAACACTACTTGTGGGTAAAACCCTAAACAAAACAGAAAGTTTATGAGGTTTTAACCTCTGATTTTACTTGTCTCAACCTTGTTTTTAAGCCCAACTAACCATTCAATTGATTATGAGCATAAGGACATAGGTTTGAGATGATATAACTCAAGTTTAACTAAGATTAACAAAGTTTAAGTGAAAACAGAAACTTCAGTCCACTTTGAAGCCTTTTTGGTGACATTACAGACCTTGGTTTTCCATGAAAAACCTATGGAAATGTTCCTAAGGTCAATCCAAGTGATTGAGAAGAAGAATGGATGAAAAAGACCAAGAAATGAGTGAGATATGCTCACTTGAACAACTTGTTGCAATTCAGATTAAGCTCCCGATTAATAGCAGATTGAGAGGTGTTTTGAGAGTAATTTGAGAGTGTTGTAAAGTGCAAAATGCTTGGAATACACTTGGGTTTTATAGGGAAGGGTTGGTATAAGGTTTGGTGAACATTTAAGACCCTAAACACAAGTTTAAACTCAAAATAACACCAAAAACCCGCCCAAAACACGAGCTGTTCACAATTTCTGCGATCTGGTGGGCTTGCGGCCAGCATAAGGGGTAGCCAGGCAGGGTCGCGGCCCGTGAGGGGGTCTGGCTGGCCCAAATGTTTGCTTTTTTGACAATTTATACCCCTAAGCTTCTATACTTTGATGTTTTAAGCTATACCTTGGGTATTTTTAGTACAATAGTCATAATCAAAGGTAGGTGATGTAAATTAATCCTAATCCACATATAATACAAGTGTAAATATGTATATTCATCGAGAAATAGCGTCGAAATTGTATAAATGTAGCATATAGATTACAAGTTTGCAAGTTTAACACATTTAGCACAAAATATGAATAAAGTGTCGTATGTTTAGCCAATTTGAACATGTAAACATGTATGAAGTGTATGTAACATAAATGTAACGAAAACACGAATTTCATTATGATCTAAGTCTCGAATTTTACAAAGATTCCAACGAAACGACGATTATAAGAATACAAAGTTTTCAAAGATAGGATTACAACTAAGGGTTTCCAAATATAGAAAGTACGAAATAGCAGGGCGTTACATACACGGCTATAGTCCATGTACCGAGACGGTGCATGTAGGCGTACACACATTTCATCTCAACAGGAGTCAGGAGTCAGAGCTAAGATCGATCTATTCGCCTCTAGGGGCCAGGTGCTACACAAGCACAAACTAGAGACGCCGTGAACTTTAATTATGCACTGTCACGATAAGTGCCATGTCGTTGATGGCCCAACGACAAGTCTTAACTTATAATTGCTCGGGCGACGGAGTACAAAGCTATATCAGAAATAAACGTATCATAGGGGAACATGCAATAACGAGCATAAGATCTAAAGTCTATTGCATGCTATTATATACACTAGTCATGTAACAATACGAAACAGAAAAATCTAACGAAAACGTCCTTACTGCAAAGTAACGGACTGGAATAAAAATACTATGATGTTAAGAAAAGGAATCCATACTTAGTCAAATCAAAGCAAACAAAACCAATACAAAACGTCTTCAACAATCGTGCAAACCTATATTTTCACATATTATCGGGTCACACTAACGAAGCACAAAGTTGTTTATCTAGCCCATTGGCTCTTTGATTTCCGGTGACATAGACCTTTACGACTCTCCAATAATTATTATAATAGTAAAGTTTAGAACTATGAATTTTAGTAAACACACTTTCAGTAACTAATGACAATGTAAATGTGACAACTCGAGTTTTCAAGGTCCTTCCTCTGTGCAATATTTGTTTCATTCCAACATGTACATGCTAGTATATGGTTAAGGTGTTAATATGTTTAGTATTATGAACTCATGCATATGTTGACGTAATATAGATTGGAGTAAATAAGAAACTACGTGCTATTTGACACATGATATGATGGTGTATTATTATCTTATTATTATTATTTTATATACATACATGTATATGAGGAAACTCTATGGAGTTTCACCACTATCCTACCTCGACGAAACACGGTAGTTTCGCCACCCATAATGCTCGACAAAACACCACCCTTTCACTAGCACCCATACCCGACGAAACTCCGAAGTTTCGTCGCTCCCACATATGTTTCATCGCCATTGAGATGGGCTCATGGCCCAGACCAGGCCCAACCATGTTTCGCATATATATACTTACGTATACTGCACGGAGATTTAGTTAGAGAACCCTAGTATCATTTTCTCCCCTCCCTTGTATTCGACAGCAGACACCGTACCTCGAAGTTCTTGTGTGTTCCGTTCTGTAACCGGTTAGTATTCGAACATTTGATTAAATCTGTTTGTTCTTTGTATGATTGTTGTGTGTGGCGAATCTGGTGGCTATTTGCTTTATACTTGCTTAGGGTTTAAAGATTCTAATGATTGCCTTGCATGACAATTAGTGACAATTGATTTGCGATGATTGTAATCTCTTGTGGTTAAGGATTTTTAGAAAACATTTATGCACGATGGAATGATTAGGGTTCTATTATTGCAATACTAAATTAAATGGATTCAATACTGTCTAAAAGTGTTAATGGGTTAGGGTTTGCAGAACGTATGACGATGTTTGTTTTGTTTGGTAAATTAGTAGGTAAATTGAGAGGGCATAATCTATGTTTGATCTAATAGAAACTGACAAATTGTTAGTAAGGGCAAACAGGCTAGCTATGGATCACAGTAACTTGAGTAGGATGGATGTGATTTTGTGATGATTGCTATTAGTTGTGTCGGCATGATTGGAATAGTGATTATTAGGGTTTCTGTGAATATTCTGGTTATCAGGTAATGTCGACGAAACTGAGGCACATGATTAACCCGACGGAACTTAGAGAGTTTCGTCACATGCTAACTCGACGAAACATATCAGGTTTCGTCACATGTCAACTCGACGAAACAATATGTGTTTCGTCACACAGGGTTTCGTCGAGTACCTATTTCGCCGAAAGGGCTTCAGTTGAACAGTAGGTTACAATGATTTCACTGATTGCATGTATTGTGAAGAATGAATGACTATGTGATTGACTTCGGGTTGTTACTGTTTGTTGTAAACCATGCATGAGAATAGTGGAGTGGGATGAACTTGAATAACTGCAAGATGTTTGAATGCACACTATGATTGTATATTATGCGTGAATTTGTGAATAATAACTGATACGTACGTATACATACATTAGGCTTTGACTGATTAGTTGGAAACAAGTAACTTAACCAATCGAGCAAACCAAGGTGAGTTCACACTTTCTACAAGGCATGGGATTCCCAAGGATTGGGAATGGGTTAAAGAACTAAAACGGAAACTACATATTCTCCTTGGGTAGGATATGTACGGCCATCCTCCATGGGTAGGATGCCAAGATTAAACCTCGCGTATTCTCCTTGGGTAGGATACGTACGCTCGTCCTCCTTGGGTAGGACAACACGATTAAACATACTGGACCAAAACTCTATCATAAGTCCCTCATTTTATATCGACTTAATCGCCGAGGCCGATGGCGAGCGGGTCATTAGTTAATAGCGCTATTAGGTTTAACAAACCTCACACCGTGCCGGTAGGACGGGCGTGTACTAATGGACTAAGGCAAAGGGTCAATGATGATAGACATTGACTTAGGGAACAACTTACTTTCATTAGTAGTCGATATGGTACGGTTTGGTAATTCACATGGGAAGCCCCCACTAATAATTGAGAAGGTTTGGGAAACAGGGTTACTG
Source organism: Helianthus tuberosus (assembly GCA_030545235.1). Taxonomy (NCBI): domain Eukaryota; kingdom Viridiplantae; phylum Streptophyta; class Magnoliopsida; order Asterales; family Asteraceae; genus Helianthus; species Helianthus tuberosus. The sequence continues at coordinate 15,084,727 of CM060430.1, read as the reverse complement.
ATTAATACGTGGTGTACAAAACGAACTTACAATTATTGAAACGAAAGCAATACCTAATCAACCAACAGTGAACTCGCGCTTTGTTATTGACTCGTTGTTACATGCCTTGCAGGTCATTAGGTGCATATTGACTGGAACTTGCTACCTGGGAGGCTGGAGTGGTCATGGGTCGAGATGCATAGAAACACAATACAAGACTAATGGCTTTTACATGTGGTTTATAAACACTTAACGAAGGATTTATGCTTCCGCTGTAAATTGTGTATTATAGTAACACTTACTGTTAATCAATGAAAGTTTTATTTTCATATACCTATGAGTTCAATGTGATTGATGGCTAAGATCCTGGTACGTCACACACCTCGCGGGGGTTTCCGCTTGTGGTAATTTGGGGGTGTGACAGATTGGTATCAGAGCCATTGGTTATAGTGAACTTGGTTTAAAAAAAAAGGGGGAAAACGTTTTTGTAAAACCAGACTATAACCGAACAGTTCTAACAAAGTGAATACGACCATGAGACTCAGCTCCAGATTGCAAGGTTCGTCTTTCGTATACTCATTGTACTGCATAACTAGTGAACACTTATGATATTGCATGTGATTGCACGTTTAGCACAACAGTATGAATTCATGTATTACTTGCATGTGTTATGTGACGGATAGGATGGTATTTCCCTAAACATTCATGACTTACGCTTTGTGATGCCCTTTGTTTGATACTCGAGTTGGAGGAACCATTTGACATGAGTTAGGAGGAGCTGAGATGAGCATGCAAATCATAATATTATTGTGGGTGCACACATAATAATAATGTGGGGTGCATGCGAGTCCCAGTGATGCTTAACAAGTGAAAAAGGGGTTCCGTCCCGCTATTTGATCAATGTGAAACATAACAAACCTATAGGGGTCATAGCAGTGATTGTCCCCTACTCAAGAGTGAACTTTCCATTTCCTCTGTACCCTTTCGAACCTCGACGCTATCGAGTATTACCTGAACACCCATCTGAACACCTAGCAAACCTTGTAGAATGTTAGGTGCTTATACGAACGTCTCTGAGTTGGATGTCCCAGCGTCGAATGATTGATCGATACCTTTCTTACTCTACCTCGTTTGCTGAAACTCATGTATTGACGCCTCAGATCCCGAAGTGTGATCACTTCTGCAACTCTCTCATAACAGACCGTGAATTACTCAAACAACTTGCAACATCGATGGACAGGAGGTTGAGCGTGAGACTTTACCGACCTCAGTACTTTGACGACCCTGATTACCGGCAACAAGCACCAGCGAATTGGCTTCAATCAAATCCTTAACCCTTGTCAGTGACTCATGGGAGTCTACTCTCACTAATCAATCGGGACATAAGAAATGACAATGGACGGTAACGTGGAGTGTGTAACTGCCTGCACGGTGAGTAGCGCTTTAGGACGTGGCCAGAATGTGAAAAGATAGACTTGATGGTGAAAAATCGTAAGGCTTCGTTTCGAACAACGACGTTGGGAGCAGCAGTCACAGCGACAACAAAGAATTCGTATCCCTAGCCTACAGTATGGAAATAAAGGTACCTACAACATGGATTGGCTGTGGTTAAGTTAAGAAGACAACAGCCAAAGGAACAACGACAGTACTTGAAATCCCTGTAATGAAAACAGCAACACCAGAAATAGTGCTCTTGGAAGGGCATTTAGAATTGGCGTGTGCGACGTCAGGACTTAACAACATGGTAGCTAGTATGAGTAGCAACCTGCTTTATCTCTGTTCTGTTTGACCCTGATGCTTCTAAGAGTTTGAACCTGTTGTGGAATCGGTTGATGGCAAGACAATCGAAACCGCATAAGTTTGTAAGGATGCAAACTAGACATTGTGGGACAAGTGTTCAACATCGACCTTTCATCTGTTATCCTTGATGTATTCAATGCAGTAGTTAGTGTGGGTTGGTTATCCACGGATCGCGCAGGCATGCCCTGTGAGAAGAAAATTTTTACGTATCCCCCTTCTTAGCAGGGAACCGTCGTCTGTTCCAAAGTGTCAGCATAGTGTAAAAGTTAGCATCGTATCAGCAATGAAGGCCCAGGAGTATCTACGGAAGGATTTCTCTGATGTGTTAGTAACTGTTACTGATGTTACGATTAAGGACAAGAGGATCGAGGATCCACCAACTGCCCATGATTTCTCCTGATTTTCTACCTGTAGAATTAACGGTCTACTTCCACAATTGTAGAAAAGAATCTCAGTTGATATCACACCAGAAGCAGCCTTGATTACTTGTATTCCTACCGTCTTGCACCAGGAGGGTTGCAAGAGTTGTCCAATCAACCACAGGAACCGTTGAACAGGAGTTTTTGTTGAACTTAGCTTTTTGCTCTGGGAAGCCCAGTTATATCCTTGAAGATAAGCCTTATCATTGGACATGAGTACCGAATACCGAGAACTCGGCAAGGTGTTGGTCAAGAACCATTTTCCTCGACCATGTATTGCCAGCCCGTCGACTAGTTACGAGGAACAAGCTTCCATTCGAGGATTGGCTAGTGAACGAACTATCATCAGATGGAAGTCCAAGAGGAGAATGCTCTTTGAACAGCATGTCGAACGCAATGCAGCCATATCAACTCTGTACACCAGGATCATTGAGTTGATCAACACACCAGCAGTTTCAGGGATCACATGAGTTGACCGTATTTGTTGACAACGTTTCGAATCATGACTGGGAGAAACGAACACCATGGGTGGCATATGTATCTTATTTCAACACTTCTGTGGGAGGGACCAATACGTGTGAAGCCTTGTTAAATGTCACATCTAGATTTGGGAAAATGCATTTTTTTTATCATGTAACCAACGGAGTGGGAATACACGTGGGTCTCGCTAGGATGCATCTTGATAGAAACTAATCGACACCAAAAAAAAAAATCCCTTCGGGGATGCATCGATTCCTTGGTTTCACTAGATACTATCGCAACTTACCCACAGGATTTTCGAAGGTCCCACAGCTTAAATCTCTTTAGCACAGCAGGGTGCTGTGGAAGGCAAACAGGGGGATGTCTTTTCAGCTTTCAAATTGCAACTCAGCAATACACTGAGCATCGTCTTTATATGAAAGGACGGGTGATTTAGTAGTATACCATGATGGTTTGAATCAGAGTCCCAGTCACATGTCGATGCAACACAATAAGGTGATGACTTACGTAATGAAACTATGAAGAAGAACTGCAGGACACATACCCTGCGGTAGGAACCGTGGTTCTCGAATGTAAATTAGAGGCATTTCTTGGACGGTACCAAATGCATTACCTAGACCGATCGCAAGGGCCTCCCATGTACCTTGACTTCGACAGAGCTAGTTCAGTTAATGGCATCACTGGAGGAAACTTTAGGATGATTACAACTATGAAACTTGAACATGCACGAGCTTTGCAGCTCACTATCGACTCTAACTTACCTGATCAGACTCACTCTGTTCAAACTGGAGAACTGAAGGAAGAAGATTTTCAAGTTAAACCCATGCGGAGCATGGAGAAGCAACCTTTGACAGGTAGGACGATACTCGTTACCTCATAGAACGAATGTGGGTCTCCTAATACGGAAAATTTTAGGAAACTTGTGTTGGGCAAAGCACACCGGCTTCGATATTCTAGTCGTTTGGATTTTTATGAGAGATAGTAGAATCTATGAATCTTGTGCTGATAATCGGGCATGAAGACCCACCTAGTTAGGTATGTGAATGACGGATTGACTTGTGGGAAGGTCAAGGTGAAATGTCAGCAACCAGTAATAACCGCAAGGAAATGAGAACAGATAGCCATGGATTTGGCCACTAGTCTACTTACAACTCGAAACGGAAACAATATCACCTGGGTGATCGTTGATTGTCTCACATAACCAGCACACTTTCTAGCCGTTATGGAAACGAATAAGCTTTCTACACTTGCAGTCATCCATCTAAAAGGAGTGGTTGCTGGGCACGGGATGCCAACCTCCATTATTTCTGATCACTGTGACAACCCGGACTTTCGAGGTCAGTAACGTTAGTTTGTGCCGTTACAATTATGTTAAACTTAAACGTAACGTGTAATAGTTTTGCTTATTAGCTTACACCTATGTTTCGGGCCGCTTATATCGCTAAACACGTAAATAAGTCTAAGTGGGTCATACATGGGTTTAGCAAAACCCAAACGGAATTAAGTGGGCCTATATATATACACACATGTCGAGTGTATGTCTGGACCACCCAAAAACGTGTGAGGCCCGCATAATTGTCAGCCCAAGTGTTTGGGCTTAAGCCCTCTTCGGCTAGTAAGTTGTGACCGACCTAGACCTTCACCATTTATATTACGTAATTACATTCTTGTTAAACATAAAAACTCAAAAACCAACCCTACTTTCCCCAAGAAAAATTCGTGCGGCAGTATACCCCCCCCCCCTCGTGATCTGATCACCATCATTACATTCTCCATACAATATTGGTTAGTATTAATTCAGGTTCTTTTAATTTGTGATTGCTTTGAATATATGTATTATTAGATAAAAAAAAGTCTTATATATATATATATATATATATATTTGTATGTAATAATTTGATGGGATTGTTTAACTTTGATTAACTGATTGACGGCTCATGTGAAGTTGTGATTTCTTGATTCCATCAACCCATGTGCACATAAGTAAATGACTGCCATGTGAAATTGTGAATTCTATCTCATTAATCCATGTGCACCTCTTGTATATGTTGTCATAATTAGTCAAAGGTGTAAACCTTATCAATTGCTTTAAATTGCATGGTAAACTGTTTCTGATAGATAGGAATTAAATGCATGATTTTATGTGTATTGCAAGTGGTGGTTTAACTTGTGTAGATTTGGTGCACGTATAGATATGTATGGATTTATGAAACTGTTGAAGTTTTGGTGATAAGTGATGACATTTAGGGAGAATAAAACATGGGCTGCAAATTAAGGTTGGGCCAGATAACATTATAGTTGGGCCGATCTAGTAACAGGCCACCCATGGGCCGCACGGGGGTTAAGGGGGCCGGGTAAGATGTTTAGAAAAACAGGTCCGGAAGTTTTTGGGTTAACCATTGGGTCAACGTAACTTTTGGGCCGAAACTGACATGGACTGCTACCACCTTAATTGTGAACTAACATTAATAAAATCAGTTGTGCTATAAATTCTTGTCTGGGCCGCGCATTAGGGGGACTGGTTTGGGTGCATCAACTGCATGTTTCGTGGGCCACTTAATGGGAACTAGAAACTATTGGACTGTTAATTCGATTGGGCCGCACCATAGGGAATTACTGATTTAGTGGGCATGAGTTTTGTAAAGTATGAACTAGTGGCATAGATTTTTATATAAATCAAATATTTACCATATGATGATACAATGTGTGATGATACGAATTTTTGTGTTGCATTATGATTGAAAGTAGGATTCGAACACTTGCCATGACTTGCGTTATGATATGTGTTTTGTTTATTTGTAATCTATGTGATAAATGCAAAGAACACATGCGTCACGTGTACACGAACTAACTGTAAATGGTAACCACACTAGGATCTGGTTGACCACTTTTGAACGGATAGGGAAACATAACATACCGAGCAAATCAAAGGTGAGTTCACACTTTCCACAAGGCATGGGATTCCTAAGGGTTGGGAATGGGTAAAGGATTGAAACTGAACCTGCGTGATCTCCTGGTTTGGGACACGTACACACCCTCTTTATTGAAGGGTGACAACCTGTGATAAGTATTTAATCGGAACCTGCGTAATCTCCTGGTTTGGAGATTACGTACACACCCTCTTTATTGAAGGGTGACAACACAGATACTAGACCAAAAACTCTCTATCATGAAGTCCCTCCTTTTTATATCGACTTAATCGCCGAGCCAATGGCGAGCGGGTCATTAGTTAGATAGCGCTATTTAGGTTTGACAAGCCTTACACCGTGCCGCAGAGGACGGGCGTGAACTAATGGATCTGGGCACGTCAATAATGATAGACATTGACGCTAGGGCACCAACTTACTTCAGTCAGTGGTCGATATGGTAACGGGTCTAGTGGTTCACATGGGGAAGCCCCCACTGGTTATGGTTTGGGAAAGAAGGAATTGGTTAATCATATTTTCAACTATGGGGTAACCCCCACGGCAAGTAAGCCAGCTAAAGAAAAACTATGTTTTTGAAACAACTTAAAACAAACACCCAACTGTGAACTCGCTCAACTTTGTTGTTGATTCGTTGTTACATGCCTTGCAGGCCTCTAGGTGCATATTGTTGGAACTTGCTGTCTGGGAAGCTGGAGTGGTCATGGGTCGAGATACATGGAAACACAACACAAGACAAATGGCTTTTACATGTGGTTTATAAATACTTAACGAATGAATTATGATTCCGCTGTATACTGTGAATTGTTTATAACGTTGTAACACTTAAGGTCAATAAATGAAAGTTTTATTTAATTATACTACGCGAAGTTCAATGTGATTGGTGGCTTGGATCCTGGTACGTCACACGCCCCGCGGTATTTCCGCATGTGGTATTTTGGGGGTGTGACAGATTGGTATCAGAGCCATTGGTTATAGTGAACTTGGTTTTAAAAAAGGGTAAAAATGTTTTTGTAAAACCAGACTATAACCGAACAGTTCTGAAAACGTGAATACGACCATGACACTCAGCTCCAGATTGCAAGGTTCGTCTCTCGTATACTCATTGTACTGCATAACTAGTGAACACTTACATATGATATTGCATGTGATTGCACGTTTAGCACAACAGTATGAAATCATGTATTACTTGCATGTGTTATGTGACTGATAGGGTGGTATTACCCTAAACCTTCATGACTTACGCTTAGTGATGGTCTTTGTTTTCTACTCGAGTTCGAGGAATCATTTGACATGAGTTAAGAGGAGCTGAGATGAGCATGCAAATCACAATATTATTGTGGGTGCACACATAATAATAATGTGGGGTGCATGTGAGTCCCAGTGAGGCTTAACAAGTGGAAAAGGGGTTCCGTTCCGTCAGTTGATCGATGAGAAACATAACAAACTTATAGGGGTCATAGTAGTAATTGTCCCCTACTCAAACTCAAACGTGAACTTTTCATTTATCTTTGGATCCTTTCGAAACTCGATGCTATCGAGTGTTACCTGAACACCCATCTAAACTCAGCGAACCGTGTAAATGTTACGTCCATGTGTTGGATGTCGCAGCGTCGAATGATTGATCGATATCTTTCTCACCTTTCTTCGCTTGCTGGAACTTAACGTATTGACGCCTTAGATTCTGAAGTGTGATCACTTCTGCAACACTCCCGCAACATACTGAGTATTACTCGAACCACTTGCAACATCGATGGACAGGAGGATGAGCGTAGCACTTTACCGACCTCAGTACTTTGACGACCCTGATTACCGGCAATGAGCACCAGCAAATTGACTTCAATCGAATCCTTAACTCTCGTCAGCAACCCATGGGAGTCAACACCTACGAATCAATCAGGACATAAGCAATGACAATCGACTATAACGTGGAATGTGTAACTACCATCGCAGCGAGTAGCACTTTAGGACGTGGCTCAGAATGTGAAATGGCGGACTTTGAGGGTGAAGAATCGTAGGGCTTCGCTTTGAGCAACGACATTAGGAGCAGCGGTCACAGCGACAATAAGGTATTCGTAACCCTAGCCTACAGTAAGGAAATAAAGGTGCCTACAACATGGATTGGCCGTGGTTAAGTTAAGAGGACAACGATCAAAGGATCAACGACAGTACTTGGAATCCTAGTAATGAAAACAGCAACAACAGAAATGATGCTCTTGGAAGGGCATTTATAATTGGCGTGGGCGACGTCAGGACTTTAACGACATGGTAGCTAGTATGAGTAGCAATCCGCTTCGTCTCTGTTCTATATAACCCTGATGCTTCTCAGAACCCAACCTACTGTGGAATCGGCTGATGTCAAGACTAAGGAAAGGAGGATCGAGAATCCACCAATTATTCGTGATTTCTCCCTAAGTGCTACCAGAAGAACTATCAGGTTTACCTTCACATCGTCAGGTGGAATATCAGATCGGTATCGTGTCAGAAGCAGCCCTTGTTACTAGCATGTCGAATGTAATGCAGCCATTTCAACGTTATACACCATGATCAATGAGTTGGCCAAGACACCAGCAGCTTCAGGGATCACATGAATCGACCACATTTGTTGACAACATCCTGAATCCTGACCAGGAGAATGGAATGCCATGGGTGGCATTTGTATCTTATTTTAGAACTCCTGAGGGAGGAGCCGCTCCGCTCAAAGTCTTGTTAAATGTAATTTCTGGATTCGAGAGGTACCTTTTGGTTATATAATCAGCAAAGTGGGAATGCACGTGGATCTCGCTACGATCCGTCTTGGTTGGAAACTGATCGACACCAAAGAGTCCTTCATGGATACAACAATTTCTTTGTCTCACTTGATTCTATCGCAGATAAATCACAGGATTTTCGAAGGTCGCGCAACTTAAATCTCTCTAGCACAGCAGGGTGCTGTGTTCGTGAAAGACAGAACAAGAGGACGTCCTTTCAGATTTCGAATCCCGACTCTGCGATGCTCTGAGCATCATTTTACCCGGGGATGCGGGTGATTCAGTGGTTTATCCTTATGGTCCGAATCAGAGTCCCAGATGCTCATCGACGCAACACGAGAGAGTGATGACATACATGACGGAGTTACATAGAGGAACTGCTTGACACACACGACTGGTGGTGAAAACCATGGCTTTGGGATTATGGATGGAGGCATCATTGGACGGTACCAGATGCGTTATTTAGACCGATCACAAGGGCCTCCCATGTACCGATGTTCGAAAGAGCTAAAGCTTACAATGACATCGCTGGATGGAACTTCTGGATGAATACGACTGCGAAACCTGAACGTACACGAGCTCTGCACCTCGTTATCGACTCTAACTTACCAGGATGAGACTCGCTCTGTTCAAACTGGAGAGCTGAAGGAAGAGAAATTTTCAAGTTGAACCCATGCGGGGCGCGGAGAAGCAACCTTTGACCGGTCGGTCGATACGCGTTACTTCATGGAATGAATGCGGGTCTCATTACACGGCAACTGTAGGGAACTCGTGTTGAGCAAGCACACCAGTTTCGACATTCTAGCCGTCTGGGTTTTGATGAGAGGCTTTAGGATTTATAAACCTTGTACTGGTAATCGGACATGAAGGCTCACCTAGTTAGGTAGGTGAATGATGGATCGACTTGTGGAAAGTCAAGGTGTAGTATCAGCAACCAGCAACACTCACATGGAAATAAAAACAGACTACCATGGATTTGGTCGATAGTCTACTTACAACTCGAAACGGAAACAATATCACCTGGATACTCATTGATTGTCTTGCGTAACCAGCACACTTTCTAGCCATCAAGGAAATGGATAAGTTTTCTACCCTAGCAGACATATACCTAAAGGTAGTAGTATCAAGGCACGGGGTGCCAACCTCCATTATTTCTGATCGTGACTCACGTTTTACATCTGAATTGTGGCAAGCTAAGCACAAGTCCTTTGGCTCTCGTTTAGACATGAGCACGACATATCATCCACAGACGGATGGGCAGTTAGAACGCACCATCTAGACCCTTGAAGACATGCTTCGAGCATGTGTAATCGACTTTGGTAATGGCTGGGAAAAAAAACACCTCCCGTTAGTGGAGTTTTCGTATAACAACAGTTACCACACCGGCATCCAGGCTACTCTGTTCGAGGCATTATACGGACGAAAGTGCCGATCACCTCTTTGTTGAGCAGAGATTAGCGACAGTCAAATCACTGGCCCAGAACTTGTGGTAGATACAACAGAGAAGATTGTTCAGATACGACAACGAATGGCGGCAGCTCGTGACCGTCAGAAAAGCTATGCTGATAAGCGCAGGAAACCACTCGAGTTCCAGGTTGGGGATCGAGTACTTCTTAAAGTCTCACCTTGGAAAGGTGTAGTTCGTTTTGGTAAACGAGGCGAACTCAACCCGCGATATGTCAGAGCTTTCGAGATCATTGAGAAAATCGGCAAGGTGGCCTACAAGCTGAATCTACCTGCAAAACTCAGCGGAGTTCACAACGTATTCCACATGTCAAATCTGAAGAAGTGTCTGTCAGATGAGACCCTCATAGTTCCTCTCAAGGAGCTCACTATCGATGATCAGCTGCGATTCGTCGAGGAACCTGTAGAAATTACAGACCGAGATGTTAAGGTTCTCAAGCGTACCAGAATACCTCTTGTTCGAGTTCGTTGGAACTCCCGTCGTGGCCCAGAGTTTACCAGGGAACGAGAAGATCGAATGAAACGCAAGTATCCCCAGTTGTTCGAGGAACGTGAAACCACTACTGAGGCTGAAGCTACTGCGGAATTTCGGGACAAAATTCCAAACCAACGGGGAGATGATGTGACACCCCAAGAAAACCAGGAAAACCACGCAACCTATCTAGCTTCCTCAGTAACTACGTGCTAAATTTCGGGACGAAATTTCTTTCAAGTTGGGGATAATGTGACAACCCGGACTTTCGAGGTCAGTAACATTAGTTTGTGCCGTTACAATTATGTTAAACTTAAACGTAACATGTAATAGTTTTGCTTATTAGCTTACACCTATGTTTTGGGCCGCTTATATCGCTAAACACGTAAATAAGTCTAAGTGGGTCATACATGGGTTTAGCAAAACCCAAACGGAATTAAGTGGGCCTATATATATATACACATGTCGAGTGTATGTCTGGACCACCCAAAAACGTGTGAGGCCCGCATAATTGTCAGCCCAAGTGTTTGGGCTTAAGCCCTCTTCGGCTAGTAAGTTGTGACCGACCTAGACCTTCACCATTTATATTACGTAATTACATTCTTGTTAAACATAAAAACTCAAAAACCAACCCTACCTTCCCCAAGAAAAATTCGTGCGGCAGTATACCCCCCCCCTCGTGATCTGATCACCATCATTACATTCTCCATACAATATTGGTTAGTATTAATTCATGTTCTTTTAATTTGTGATTGCTTTGAATATATGTATTATTAGATAAAAAAAAGTCTTATATATATATATATTTGTATGTAATAATTTGATGGGATTGTTTAACTTTGATTAACTGATTGACGGCTCATGTGAAGTTGTGATTTCTTGATTCCATCAACCCATGTGCACATAAGTAAATGACTGCCATGTGAAATTGTGAATTCTATCTCATTAATCCATGTGCACCTCTTGTATATGTTGTCATAATTAGTCAAAGGTGTAAACCTTATCAATTGCTTTAAATTGCATGGTAAACTGTTTCTGATAGATAGGAATTAAATGCATGATTTTATGTGTATTGCAAGTGGTGGTTTAACTTGTGTAGATTTGGTGCACGTATAGATATGTATGGATTTATGAAACTGTTGAAGTTTTGGTGATAAGTGATGACATTTAGGGAGAATAAAACATGGGCTGCAAATTAAGGTTGGGCCAGATAACATTATAGTTGGGCCGATCTAGTAACAGGCCACCCATGGGCCGCACGGGGGTTAAGGGGGCCGGGTAAGATGTTTAGAAAAACAGGTCCGGAAGTTTTTGGGTTAACCATTGGGTCAACGTAACTTTTGGGCCGAAACTGACATGGACTGCTACCACCTTAATTGTGAACTAACATTAATAAAATCAGTTGTGCTATAAATTCTTGTCTGGGCCGCGCATTAGGGGGACTGGTTTGGGTGCATCAACTGCATGTTTCGGGGGCCACTTCATGGGAACTAGAAACTGTTGGACTGTTAATTCGATTGGGCCGCACCATAGGGAATTACTGATTTAGTGGGCATGAGTTTTGTAAAGTATGAACTAGTGGCATAGATTTTTATATAAATCAAATATTTACCATATGATGATACAATGTGTGATGATACGAATTTTTGTGTTGCATTATGATTGAAAGTAGGATTCGAACACTTGCCATGACTTGCGTTATGATATGTGTTTTGTTTATTTGTAATCTATGTGATAAATGCAAAGAACACATGCGTCACGTGTACACGAACTAACTGTAAATGGTAACCACACTAGGATCTGGTTGACCACTTTTGAATGGATAGGGAAACATAACATACCGAGCAAATCAAAGGTGAGTTCACACTTTCCACAAGGCATGGGATTCCTAAGGGTTGGGAATGGGTAAAGGATTGAAACTGAACCTGCGTGATCTCCTGGTTTGGGACACGTACACACCCTCTTTATTGAAGGGTGACAACCTGTGATAAGTATTTAATCGGAACCTGCGTAATCTCCTGGTTTGGAGATTACGTACACACCCTCTTTATTGAAGGGTGACAACACAGATACTAGACCAAAAACTCTCTATCATGAAGTCCCTCCTTTTTATATCGACTTAATCGCCGAGCCAATGGCGAGCGGGTCATTAGTTAGATAGCGCTATTTAGGTTTGACAAGCCTCACACCGTGCCGCAGAGGACGGGCGTGAACTAATGGATCTGGGCACGTCAATGATGATAGACATTGACGCTAGGGCACCAACTTACTTCAGTCAGTGGTCGATATGGTAACGGGTCTAGTGGTTCACATGGGGAAGCCCCCACTGGTTATGGTTTGGGAAAGAAGGAATTGGTTAATCATATTTTCAACTATGGGGTAACCCCCACGGCAAGTAAGCCAGCTAAAGAAAAACTATGTTTTTGAAACAACTTAAAACAAACACCCAACTGTGAACTCGCTCAACTTTGTTGTTGATTCGTTGTTACATGCCTTGCAGGCCTCTAGGTGCATATTGTTGGAACTTGCTGTCTGGGAAGCTGGAGTGGTCATGGGTCGAGATACATGGAAACACAACACAAGACAAATGGCTTTTACATGTGGTTTATAAATACTTAACGAATGAATTATGCTTCCGCTGTATACTGTGAATTGTTTATAACGTTGTAACACTTAAGGTCAATAAATGAAAGTTTTATTTAATTATACTACGCGAAGTTCAATGTGATTGGTGGCTTGGATCCTGGTACGTCACACGCCCCGCGGTATTTCCGCATGTGGTATTTTGGAGGTGTGACAATCACGACCCACGATTTGCATCTGAATTGTGGCAAGCGGTGCACAAATCCTTTGGCTCGCGTTTAGACATGAACACAGTATATCATCCACAGGCGGATGGGCGGACTGAACGCACCATCCAAACTCTTGAAGACATGCTTCGAGCACGTGAAGTCGACTTAGACAACGGTCGGAGAAGACACCTCCCTTTTGTAGAGTTTTCGTATAATAACCGCTACCCCACCAGTATTCAGGCCGCTCCGTTTGAGGCAATGTACGGACGTAAATGCCGATCACCTCTTTGCTGGGCAGAAGTTGGTGACAACCAAATTACAGGTCCAGAACTTGTGGTAGACACAGCTGAGCAGATTGCTCAGATACGACAACGAATGGCGGCAGCTCGTGACCGTCAGAAAAGCTACGCTGTTAAGCACAGGAAACCACTCGAGTTCCAGGTTGGGGATCGAGTGCTACTCAAAGTCTCACCTTGGAAGGGTGTGGTTCGTTTTGGCAAACGAGGCAAACTCAATCCGCGTTATGTCGGACCTCTTGAAATCTCTGAGCAAATTGGAAAAGTTGTTTACAAGTTGAATTTACCTGAAGAACCCAGTGGAGTTCACAACGTTTTCCACGTGTCAAATCTGAAGAAGTGTCTGTCAGATGAGACCCTCATAGTTCCTTTGAAGGAGCTCACAATCGACGATCAGCTGCGATTCGTCGAGGAACCAGTTGAAACCTCAGACCGAGATGTTAAGGTTCTCAAGCACACTAGAATACCTCTTGTTCGAGTTCCCTGGAACTCCCGTCGTGGCCCAGAGTTCACATGGGAACGAGAAGATCAAATGAAACTCAAGTATCCCCAGTTGTTCGAGAAGGGTGCAACCACTACTGAGGCTGAAGATACTATGGAATTTCGGGATGAAATTCCAAACCAACGGGGGGATGATGTGACACCCCAGGAAAACTAGGAAACAACGCAACACAACTAGCTTCCTCAGTAACCACGTGCTAAATTTTGGGACGAAATTTCTTTCAAGTTTGGGATGATGTGACAACTCGAGTTTTCAAGGTCCTTCCTCTGTGCAATACTTGTTTCATTCCAACATGTACATGCTAGTATATGGTTAAGGTGTTAATATGTTTAGTATTATGAACTCATGCATATGTTGACGTAATATAGATTGGTGTAAATAAGAAACTACGTGCTATTTGACACATGATATGATGGTGTATTATTATCTTATTATTATTTTATATACATACATGTATATGAGGAAACTCTATGGAGTTTCACCACTATCCTACCTCGACGAAACATGGTAGTTTCGCCACCCATAATGCTCGACGAAACACCACCCTTTCACTAGCACCCATACCCGACGAAACTCTGAAGTTTCGTCGCTCCCACATATGTTTCGTTGCCATTGAGATGGGCTCATGGCCCAGACCAGGCCCAACCATGTTTCGCATATATATACTTACGTATACTGCACGGAGATTTAGTTAGAGAACCCTAGTATCATTTTCTCCCCTCCCTTGTATTCGACAGCAGACACCGTACCTCGAAGTTCTTGTGTGTTCCGTTCTGTAACCGGTTAGTATTCGACCATTCGATTAAATCTGTTTGTTCTTTGTATGATTGTTGTGTGTGGCGAATCTGGTGGCTATTTGCTTTATACTTGCTTAGGGTTTAAAGATTCTAATGATTGCCTTGCATGACAATTAGTGACAATTGATTTGTGATGATTGTAATCTCTTGTGGTTAAGGATTTTTAGAAAACATTTATGCACGATGGAATGATTAGGGTTCTATTATTGCAATACTAAATTAAATGGATTCAATACTGTCTAAAAGTGTTAATGGGTTAGGGTTTGCAGAACGTAAGACGATGTTTGTTTTGTTTGGTAAATCAGTAGGTAAATTGAGAGGGCATAATCTCTGTTTGATCTAATAGAAACCGACAAATTGTTAGTAGTAACATGAGTAGGATGGATGTGATTTTGTGATGATTGCTATTAGTTGTGTCGGCATGATTGGAATAGTGATTATTAGGGTTTCTGTGAATATTCTGGTTATCAGGTAATGTCGACGAAACTGAGGCACATGATTAACCCGACGAAACTTAGAGAGTTTCGTCACATGCTAACTCGACGAAACATATAAGGTTTCGTCACATGCCAACTTGACGAAACACTATGTGTTTCGTCACACAGGGTTTCGTCGAGTACCTCTTTCGCCGAAGGGCTTCAGTTGAACAGTAGGTTACGATGATTTCACTGATTGCATGTATTGTGAAGAATGAATGACTATGTGATTGACTTTGGGTTGTTACTGTTTGTTGTAAACCATGCATGAGAATAGTGGAGTGGGATGAACTTGAATAACTGCAAGATATTTGAATGCACACTATGATTGTATATTATGCGTGAATTTGTGAATAATAACTGATACGTACGTATGCATACATTAGGCTTTGACTGATTAGTTGGAAACAAGTAACTTAACCAACCGAGCAAACCAAGGTGAGTTCACACTTTCTACAAGGCATGGGATTCCCAAGGGTTGGGAATGGGTTAAAGAACTAAAACGGAAACTACATATTCTCCTTGGGTAGGATATGTACGGCCATCCTCCATGGGTAGGATGCCAAGATTAAACCTCGCGTATTCTCCTTGGGTAGGATACGTACGTTCGTCCTCCTTGGGTAGGACAACAAGATTAAACATACTGGACCAAAACTCTATCATAAGTCCCTCATTTTATATCGACTTAATCGCCGAGGCCGATGGCGAGCGGGTCATTAGTTAATAGCGCTATTAGGTTTAACAAACCTCACACTGTGCCAGTAGGACGGGCGTGTACTAATGAACTAAGGCAAAGGGTCAATGATGATAGACATTGACTTAGGGCACAACTTACTTTCGTTAGTAGTCGATATGGTACGGTCTGGTAATTCACATGGGAAGCCCCCACTAATAATTGAGAAAGTTTGGGAAACAGGGTTACTGATTAATACGTGGTGTACAAAACGAACTTACGATTATTGAAACGAAAGCAATACCTAATCAACCAACTGTGAACTCGCTCAACTTTGTTGTTGACACGTTGTTACATGCCTTGCAGGTCATTAGGTGCATATTGACTGGAACTTGCTATCTGGGAGGCTGGAGTGGTCATGGGTCGAGATGCATAGAAACACAATACAAGACTAATGGCTTTTACATGTGGTTTATAAACACTTAACGAAGGATTTATGCTTCCGCTGTAAACTGTGTATTATTGTAACACTTATTGTTAATCAATGAAAGTTTTATTTTCATATACCTATGAGTTCAATGTGATTTATGGCTAAGATCCTGGTACGTCACACACCTCGCGGGGGTTTTCGCTTGTCGCACCCCAACCGATGGCGGAATCATCGGGGCGCGGCACTAGGCGAATCAGATTGCTCACGAGAATCCATAACAACTATATTGCGATAATATTTAATACATTTGTTATCCCATACTAACAAATAATACAATCACATAAGCTATCATAGATTTCTTGTCCTCTCGAACAATACAAATCCGACAACCTAGATTTTAGTTGAGTTTCTAGACCTCCTAGCTTGATTTGGTATAGTCTGCGATCTAACCTGCAACATACGTTAAAATATTTGTCAATACAAAAGTATTGGCGAGTATACAGGTTTGATAAGTATAGCGTAATAGATAAAAAGTGTAGCGAATTTCCATATGCAAGAACGTAACACACGACATATATACTCACAAAGCTGATACTACCAACTAAGTCCTCGATGCTCGAATATGCGATGGCAAACTAGACCCCGTCGGGCGCAATAGTACTATACTAGTCATGGTGGGACGTCGCGAGTATAAGCCCTAGCACATATGCAACTAGCATCACGCATATCTATGCATAACAGTTATTCGCAAGTGTTAATTCGATTGATTGAATAATTCGTTTGATAAGTTTGATTTGCTAGAAACGTATGTTACACCCAAAATACGATTAAAAAGGGTTCAAGTATACTCAAAGTGCGTATTTAGCGAGAATGCAACTTGATTGGGTCGGTTACGGGTATGTCTGCGTTAAATCATTGAAGGATATAGTAAACGATGTACGGTTAAGCGAGATTTGCATCGAAAAGTCAGTTATCTGGTCGGATGGTGCTCATCCGTTCGGATGGGCTCATCCGTCCGGATGACATATGGATCGGATGACGGTCCTTGGTCGGATGATGCTTATCCGTCCGGATGACATGTTATCCGTCCGGATGACATGTGATCCGTGCGGATTACATGTGATCCGTGCGGATGATGTGTGATCCGTCCGGATGATGTGTGATCCGTCCGGGTGATGTGTGACCCGCTCTGACGGCCGGGAATCACCCCGCTCCATCGGAACTGGCTGTTCTTGACGGTTTCTCCGGTTTAGCTCGAAATCGCACAGTTCCTTGGTTGAATACATAGATTTAGGTGAGATTTGTTATCAAAACATGTGGAAATCACCCAGATCTGAGTTTTTTAGGGTGGGATGAAGTCACAACTTGAAGTTCATATGAACTCTTGGTGACATCACCTTAAAACACCTCAAATCAGTAGATTTCACGGTTAGAATTTGAGTTTTAAAAGATAGAATGATGTAGAATTGAGTGTAGATTGTAGAAGTACAAGTTTTAGGTTGAAATCTTACCGGAATCGCGAGGAAATCGAGAGAAAAGGGTCTTGAAGCGTGTCTGGTCGAGTGGGAGCTGTCACATCACTTGAACAGTGGTGTGGCAGGATATTTATAGGCAACATGAGGCTGAAGGGAGTGACTGGTCCGGATGGCCCATTCGTGCGGATTGCTATCCATCCGGATGGCCCATCCGTGCGGATTGCTATCCGTCCGGATGGCCACTCCGACGCGATGGATTTCTCCGTTTTCGATAGTTCTCGAAGTACACGCTTTTTATATTATATTTATATTATTATTATATACGTATATATATCACTAGGGTCGTATTTACGTATCCAAAATCCACAGTTTCGGTAATTACAGTCGGTTTTCGTTTGAGTATGCGATTATTAGCGACGTTTCACAGCCATCAAGGAGGGTAGTATAGGTCCTTTCTTGATGTCATCGTGAACCTTATTGCGTGTAGTGCCACAAAGACTGATGGGGTACCATTCACTCGTATTGTCGTCATCGTCACAACGACTGGAACTATAGCACTCACCCGAGAGTCCTTGTTAGCGTTAATTGTCTGCGTTTTGACACATCACGGCCACCGAGGAGGGTAGAACAGGTCCTCACTCAGTACCATCATGAGTGTTAGTGTTTGTGATGTAACGTAGTGGTAATATATTGCGAAAATATGCGATTGATCCTTCGAAGAGCGATGTATGCGATATAGCTACATTATGATCCGAATCTCTGGTGCTAGGCGTAACGAGTATATCGAGTAGTAACAACGCACCAAAAGTGTGGGTTGTTACAGTCTCCCCTACTTTAGGAAATTTCGTCCCGAAATTAATCCAATAGGTAGACCTTTGATAGTTGATCCTGGATAAGTAGCGATACAACGAGTGAATCGGGAAAGAGTTGACTAACGAGAGTGCTCCGAATAAGAGGTCGATTGTGATAGCGAGAGAGTGACGTAAGAGGCAAAAGTAATATCCCACGAGTTGGCGTTCCAGAGTACCTCGTGTCATGACGAATTCGTTAGCTCGATGCGATTGAAAATTTTTAAAGGACTTGAAAAGGTTTCTCATGACGTTTCAAGGAAGTTTAAGTTTTAGACATTTTAAGGAATTCGAAGATGAAAACTGGAATTACGAAAACTCTCTTATGCCATGGGTTCAGCTGAAGTCGATGTTGAACCAACATCTCAAGATAGTCTTGTTTTTTTTTTTTGATATTGCAAAAGGTTTTAAGGAAAAATTTGGACTCATGAAAGCTCCCCTTGAACATGGAGTTAAGCTGATTCGATGTTACCTCCACATTGTGAGGAATTTCACTTGTTCCATGGTTTTTTAATTTTTTTTTATAAAATCAGTTTTAACCGTTTTTTTTTAAAAGATAATTTAGCATCAAGCCCCACTTGGCACCTTCCCACGGAAGTTCGTTAATATGATTAAAACACTTATATATAGGAAGTACCAGCGGTGTATCCACCATGTTTTGCCCATATTACTTCCGTTTCATGAGGCGGTGTCATGTGTGTCGATATGACATGGATAGAATTGCGCTTACTCGGCCCAATCGATAGAAAGTCAGACCGAGTATAAGATAGAACCGAATAAGTTAAGCCGGCGAGTTGAATTACGAACGTAGCTACAACAGTGTGCGCGAGTTGCCTGATGACACGAAACGCTTACGTGTCGTGTCTGGATAGGCTTCGAGCGGTAGACGATAAGCGATTAGCACGTTGTCGATCAGATTCCACATTGAACCCGCATGGCACGTTTCCACGAGAGTTTGCTAACATGGTGAAACACCACGTTTAACCAGGTTAGTTTTGCCTCGTGAAGCGATGTCATGCGTACTAGTACCACACAGACTGCAATTGAACACCAAGCGAGCGATAAGCGGTACGCGATGCGCAAATAAGCGGTAGACTATACACGGTAAGCGATAAGCGATCTGGTGATTTAGCGAATGACATAATCACAATACTAGTAATGACGGCGACAATAAACGAATTACGATAACCGGCAGTTGTTGCGTTACAAGCGATGGAAGTATGCGCGATTTATGCGGTTCGATTTGATTGATTAACACCACAAAGTTTGACTAACATCAGACCCCACATGGCCTTTTTCCACGAAAGGCCGCCTATATGACTAAAACACCTTGCTATAACCATATGAGCTTCCTCTCGTGAAGCGAGGTCATGTGTGCTAACTTAACGCAAATGTCACAGAGAGCGGTAGGCGATAGCGATAGACTGACACACATCAAGCGAGGTAGATTCATATAATACGTGATAGATATTGCGAGATACACATGATAAGCGATTGCGATTTGTCGAGTTTTGTTTCGAATAAGCTTAACGTTACGTTGCGACACATCACGATTACCGAGGAGGGTAGAATAGGTCCTCACTCAATAATATCGTGAGCGTTTATGTACTTGACGAGATTTGTTGCAACAGACTTACGACCAGTCTTGCGTCGATGCAATTGCCCTGCGAGGTAGACTCCCCAGAGTCCATCGATGAGGTGATTGCATTGCGTTTGCAGACTTACGACAAGTCTTGCGATGATGCGATTCAGTTGTTACGCCTTGCTATTTAGTGCAGTGTGTTGAAAATAATCACAATAGTATAATAGGTCTAATAACGTTTAACTCCACGTGGCACTTTCTTCACGAAATTTCGGTAGTATGATAAAGCACACCTTGCTTGACCTCTACTACTTAGATCCCGTGGTTTGGTGTCATACTTCGTCGTAACGCTTATGGCACCTTAGAATTTACTACGATCTCCGTGCACTGACCCGAATAATCCCGTGTGCACCCGTGATTAGTCATTCCTTGCACGTTTATCGTAACTCGTTCTAAGAGTGTAGTGAGGGTAAAACACATTATTTCGTGATATGGTATATAGTATGTGTGTGGATTTAGTCTAAGTGTGACGACTAGAGAGTGGAAGAGAACACGAGAGCGAGAGTTAGCGTTACACATAGTGGCAACATTGAGTAATAGAGTGGGTTCAAACTTAGAAATTAACGCTGAAAATCGTATCATTACAACTTTATCCTACGCTTGCTAGATGCTTGATGCTGAAGGCCCTTGCTGGAGCTGCTATTGTTGTACTCAAGTTCGCGGCTCGATGTGGCAGTTGCGGGTGAAGTGACCGTAGCGATTGCAGTTATTGCAATAGCGACAGTCAGTCCCAGCTGGATGATGATAGGTACACGAGTAACACTGAGGATGAGCTCCAGTGTAGGCTCGTTTTGGAAATACCGGAATTGTTCGAAGAGGTTTCGGTTGCGGCAGTTCGGTTGTTGACGAGCTCGGACTTGAAGTCTTTCGTTTGCGGCTGGGTTTGTCAGTGTCTTGCGAAGAGATGTCGTCGTTGGAGGATTCGTCTGAGGACTCACTTGCAGAATCTTTGGCTGATTTGTCGGAAGATCCGTCGGCAGATTTGTCAGAAGAATCGGCAGCTGATTCGTCCGAAGAATCGTTAGCAGATTCGTTGGAAGAATCGTTAGCAGATTTGTCAGAAGATTCGGCAGCTGATTCGTCCGAAGAATCGTTAGCAGATTCGTTGGAAGAATCGTTAGCAGATTTGTCAGAAGATTCGTCAGTAGATTCATTAGAAGATTCGTCAACATGTTCGCCTGAAGGATTAATGGCGATTGGTTGATGAGCTTGCTTGACAGGATTCCTTGAGAATAACCCTTCCATGAGTCGTTTGTTGTTGATTTCTGCGGCTAAGCGGTAGGTTTCTCCGATGGTAGCAGGTCTTGCAGCTTCGACAAAATCACCCACACACTCAGGCAAGCCACGAATGTACTTCGCGATGGCTTTCTCTGGAGTGTTGACTTGACTTGGGCAGATTATGCTAAGCTGTTTGAACCTTGCGGTGTTGCCAGAGTTGTCGCTTTCGACTTGCTTGATTTTCCAGAATTCGTCTTCCAGCTTCTGAATTTCGTGAGGAGGACAGTACTCTTTCTTCATGAGCTCTTTCAGCTCATCCCAAGAGAGAGCGTAAGCTGCGGAGATTCCACGTTTGTTACGTTCGGCGGTCCACCAGTCGAGTGCTCGTGATTGAAATACTCCGGTAGCGCAAGTAGTACGGAAACTATCGGGACACCCACTTTGACGAAGGGTAACTTCGATAGAATCGAACCACTGGAGTAGTTGAGTCACACCTCCTTCACCTGCGAATTCCATCGGGTCACAGGCTTTGAAGTGTTTGTAGAGAAAAGCAGATTGCGGCGCTTCCGTCTTGGAGTCTTCCGAGGTTCGAGAGTTGCTGAGAGAGTGCACTCGAGCGGCAATTTGAGGAATAAGCTTAACCACTTCCTTAGTCACAAGTGACGCAATCCTCTTATCGGCGCTTCGTTTGGCTCTTCTCCTAGCTAATCGTCTCGAGGTAGAGTTGTTGGAAGGCATCTAGACAGGAAGAGACTTGGAATGAGATTCGATCATAATGGTTTTTGGGTTTTGTGATGCGATTGAGCGCGTTCACAACTTGATGCGATAGTATAATAGTAATGCGAGTCACATAGGAGACACGAAATCCCTAAGTTTTCACACAATGACTTGTTTGTTTATACGTATATATATATATATATTTCCATATAGATGTAGCTTGTATTCATACACACACAGGTTGATTTAGAACATGCGAGGACGTGTTGTGGTGAGAAAACGATAGCGAAGGCGATAGATTATTCATTAGTTTTGTTGCGAACATTCGGGTTTCGTTTTAGATTGCGATAGCTGTGCGAGTTGTGCATTTATAAAGTAGGGAGTGAAAATCGTTAAATCGAGAAATCGATAAAGAGTAAAGTTTCAAAACGTAAATAAGTCCCAACCACTTGTAAGATCGGTGGTTCGTATGCTAGAGTGCCTTGGGTGTTTAGGCGTCGACTACCCAAGGTAACCCAACTATATTCAACAAGTTCGTGCGCGTGCGTTGACCTAGAAGACTCCATGCTTCCCACTGGGATGCAGCTCATGGCATTCGTCTTCCTAGTCATCACGTGGCTCGAGTTATCATGATAGTCGAGTCCTTGGTGAGAGCTTTTGAAAACCAATTTAGAGAGTGGAACGGCTTATTAAGGTACGAGTTTCACCCCTGTCTTAATAACTCCGCTCCTAATTGTGGTTATACTCTTCGAATAAATTCGTGAGCTCCACTAGATTTTGAAATGGAGACTTTCGTCGAGATGTGGATGTCACTCCTAACTCGATGAAAGGTTCTCGTGCTAGAAAAATGCGCTGAGTGAGCAATCCTATCGAGAGTTCTTGGTTTTCACACCTGGTCTTGACTGGATGGCTCGGTTTCGTTTTGCGAGTATTTTCGAAAACATGTGCATTGTGTCGGCCTTAGGAAAGGCTAAGTAGTATTTCAGCCTTAGGAAAGGCTTCTTCGTGTGAAGTTGTAGTACGCGGTGTTCACACAAAGTTGTAGCTTTTAGCGATTTCGATCGAGAGTATCAAGTAGGCCCGATACAAACCCTACCGGGTTCGTACGAGTCGGCCTGTTGGTACTTAGACTATAGACTAGGTCAATTTCTAAGACGTCGACCCGGACTAGGTCGAGTCTGACCTAATTCCCTATAGTTATGGCTCTGATACCAATCTGTCGCACCCCAATCGATGGCGGAATCATCAGGGCGCGGCACTAGGCGAATCAGATTGCTCACGAGAATCCATAACAACTATATTGCGATAATATTTAATACATTTGTTATCCCATACTAACAAATAATACAATCACATAAGCTATCACATATTTCTTGTCCTCTCGAACAATACAAATCCGACAACCTAGATTTTAGTTGAGTTTCTAGACCTCCTAGCTTGATTTGGTATAGTCTGCGATCTAACCTGCAACATACGTTAAAATATTTGTCAATACAAAAGTATTGGCGAGTATACAGGTTTGATAAGTATAGCGTAATAGATAAAAAGTGTAGCGAATTTCCATATGCAAGAACGTAACACACGACATATATACTCACAAAGCTGATACTACCAACTAAGTCCTCGATGCTCGAATATGCGATGGCAAACTAGACCCCCGTCGGGCGCAATAGTACTATACTAGTCATGGTGGGACGTCGCGAGTATAAGCCCTAGCACATATGCAACTAGCATCACGTATATCTATGCATAACAGTTATTCGCAAGTGTTAATTCGATTGATTGAATAATTCGTTTGATAAGTTTGATTTGCTAGAAACGTATGTTACACCCAAAATACGATTAAAAAGGGTTCAAGTATACTCACAGTGCGTATTTAGCGAGAATGCAACTTGATTGGGTCGGTTACGGGTATGTCTGCGTTAAATCATTGAAGGATATAGTAAACGATGTACGGTTAAGCGAGATTTGCATCGAAAAGTCAGTTATCTGGTCGGATGGTGCTCATCCGTTCGGATGGGTTCATCCATCCGGATGACATATGGATCGGATGACGGTCCTGGGTCGGATGATGCTTATCCGTCCGGATGACATGTTATCCGTCCGGATGACATGTTATCCGTCCGGATGACATGTTATCCATGCGGATTACATGTGATCCGTGCGGATTACATGTGATCCGTGCGGATTACATGTGATCCGTGCGGATGATGTGTGATCCGTCCGGGTGACGTGTGATCCGTCCGGGTGACGTGTGATCCGTCCGGGTGACGTGTGATCCGTGCGGATGACGTGTGATCCGTGCGGATGACGTGTGATCCGTGCGGATGACGTGTGATCCGTGCGGATGACGTGTTATCCGTCCGGATGACATGTGATCCGTCCGGATGATGTGTGATCCGTGCGGATTACATGTGATCCGTACGGATGACATGTGATCCGTGCGGATAACACGTCTGTTTCGAATTCTGAACACTGTTTCTGAGTGTTTATCGGAAGGAATACGTGTAGGGTTACCGGGATAGTGTAATTTCGCACTAACATTTGGAATTCCATCAACTCCGACCCGCTCTGACGGCCGGGAATTACCCCGCTCCATCGGAACTGGCTGTTCTTGACGGTTTCTCCGGTTTAGCTCGAAATCGCACTGTTCCTTGGTTGAATACATAGATTTAGGTGAGATTTGTTATCAAAACATGTGGAAATCACCCAGATCTGAGTTGTTTAGGGTGGGATGAAGTCACAACTTGAAGTTCATATGAACTCTGGGTGACATCACCTTAAAACACCTCAAATCAGTAGATTTCACAGTTAGAATTTGAGTTTTAAAAGATAGAATGATGTAGAATTGAGTGTAGATTGTAGAAGTACAAGTTTTAGGTTGAAATCTTACCGGAATCGCGAGGAAATCGAGAGAAAAGGGTCTTGAAGCGTGTCTGGTCGAGTGGGAGCTGTCACATCACTTGAACAGTTGTGTGGCAGGCTATTTATAGGCAACATGAGGCTGAAGAGAGTGACTGGTCCGGATGGCCCATTCGTGCGGATTGCTATCCGTCCGGATGGCCCATCCGTGCGGATTGCTATCCGTCCGGATGGCCACTCCGACGCGATGGATTTCTCCGTTTTCGATCGTTTCGATAGTTCTCGAAGTACGCGCTTTTTATATTATATTTATATTATTATTATATACGTATATATATCACTAGGGTCGTATTTACGTATCCAAAATCCACAGTTTCGGTAATTACAGTCGGTTTTCGTTTGAGTATGCGATTATTAGCGACGTTTCACAGCCATCAAGGAGGTAGTATAGGTCCTTTCTTGATGTCATCGTGAACGTTATTGCGTGTAGTGCCACAAAGACTGACGGGGTACCATTCACTCGTATTGTCGTCATCGTCACAACGACTGGAGCTATAGCACTCACCCGAGAGTCCTTGTTAGCGTTAATTGTCTGCGTTTTGACACATCACGGCCACCGAGGAGGGTAGAATAGGTCCTCACTCAGTACCATCATGAGTGTTAGTGTTTGTGATGTAACGTAGTGGTAATATATTGCGAAAATATGCGATTGATCCTTCGAAGAGCGATGTATGCGATATAGCTACATTATGATCCGAATCTCTGGTGCTAGGCGTAACGAGTATATTGAGTAGTAACAACGCACCAAAAGTGCGGGTTGTTACATCGCTTGAGGTAATTTGGGCGTGTGACAGTAAATAACACATAACTTCAATTTCCATTATTGGATATATACCTATCCATGCATTTTTTCATGAGAAAATTACCAAAATATCACTTGACCAACCAAAATTACCAAAATGTCACCCTCCTGTGTCCTTTGACGGACTCCTGCGACATGAGATGCGTCCGTCTGTCAACTTGAATAGTCCATGAATGAGGAGCTTACACGTGTCCGACAAAGGTGATGCGTCGACGGTGGACTCCTCCCATGTACTTGGCAAACTCCTCCCATTGTACTTGGCCGACTCCTCCCATGTACTTGGCAGACTCCTCCCATTGTACTTGGCAGACTCCTCCCATTGACTCGGCTGACTCCTCACATTTCTTTTTTACTTCTATCAAATATTTATTTTCTATTTAGAGTAAAGTCCTATTGGAGTCCTTGTGGTTTGTGCAGTTTAACTATTTGAATAAAAAAACCAAAACTGTCTTGATTTGAGTCCCTGTGGTTTCTAATTTTAACCATTTGAATCCAAAAGTAAACAACATCCAAATCAGAAACATTTTGTTTTTTGATTCAAATGGTTAAAATTAGAGACCACAGGGACTTAAATGGTTAAAATTAGAGACCATAATGACTCAAATCAAGACAGTTTTGGTTTTTGAATTCAAATGGTTAAATTGCACAAACCACAGGGACTCAAATAGGACTTTACTCTTCTATTTAATATAACATAAAACATTAGAACATAACTTAAAAATTAGAAATATAACATAAAACATTACAACATAACTTAAACAATATAACATAACTTAAATATTACAACCTAAAAACGTGACATAGCATGTTGTAATGTTTAAGTTATGTTGTAATGTTTTATGTTATATTTCTAATTTTTAAGTTATGTTATGATGTTTTATGTTATAATGTTATATTAAATAGATATAATTTTTTTATAGAATTAAAAAAATGTGATGAGTCAGCCGAGCAATGGAATGAGTCAGCCAAAATATGAGGAGTCCGCCAAGCTGTTGGGAAGAGTCAGTTGAGCCAATGGGAGGAGTCTGCCAACTACATGGGAGGAGTCTGCCAAGTACAATGGGAGGAGTCCGCCGTCGACACATCACCTTTGTGGGACACGTGTAAGCTCCTCATTCATGGACTCTTCAAGTTGACAAACAGACGCATCTCATGTCGCAGGAGGTCCGTCCAAACAGTGGCGAAGGATAGTTGGTGCCTGGGGGTGCACCCGCCCCCTCCAATGTTTCGGTTAGAAGTGTATAAGGTTCGATTTTTCGTCTGAAAAATTTAAAATTATATAGGATCGCCCCCCCCCCCCCCCCCCCCCGGATTATTTTTCCAAAATTGTATCTCCTAAATATTTATACACTTTGTATATAAATGATGGGTAATTTGGTAAATACATTTTAACTCTTATTTGTTTAACCCTAGATTACCCACCACACAATAAACTAAATCACAACTGAATTAAAAAAATCTTAAAGGTCGTCGGGCTGAGTTGTAATTCTGTCCAGGTTCCATTTATCTCGTATCATTATATGTGTGTAAATATATATACATATTGGTCTTTTGTTTGTTATACAATATTTAGTTTTTCAATGTGCAAGAACGGTTCTTTTGAATGAATGAAATTTTTTAGTTTTATTTGGAACTATTATTATTTAACCCGACCTGAATCGAATAGCCGACCCGACCCGAAACCGAAACATAACGATTGAAATTTTTTTTGGGTCCTATCACTTTACGCCCCCTCAAAACTTTTGGTCAAGCTCCGCCACTGTGTCCAAAGATGCAGGAGAATGACATTTTGGTAATTTTGATTGGTCAAATGACATTTTGATAATTTTCCCTATTATTAAATGAATAACTTTCTTTGTTTGTCCTTTTACGTAACAAACAACATGCAGATGCATTTTAGCATATGATTGCTAAGGGTGAGAGGGGCACTCCTCTAAGAGGGGAGTGACCTCTCTTACACATACCCAATCAGCACGCGCCACGTCAACTCCCTCCACACCCCCAATTTGATTGCGGTACTCCTCTCTTGGGGGACTTGGTTTTTTTTTATATAAATATTTTTATAAAAGTAATACATAATTTAAATAAATTAAAACTAAATAAAAATAAAAAATAGAACATTTCATTTAATTAAAAACAAGTTTGAGGAGTATTTTTAAAAGTAATTAAAAAAATCACAAGGAAAAAATCAGAAGGAAAAAATCACAAGGAAAAAACAAAAAAAAAAAGAAGGAAAAAACAAAAAAAAAACTAAAAAATATACATCTCTTCTTCTTCTTCTTTCTTCCTCCTCCCCTTCTTCTTCATTACCTGCACTTTGTTCTTCATCCTCCTACATCTTTCACAAGGAAAAAAAAAAAAAACAACTAAAAAAAATGGCATCTCTCATCGGTGAACACCCACCGCTCCCCACTCCCCGCTTAGCCTCTCCGAGGGGTCGGCGGCAGTGTTCCCGCTCGGGGACTTGGCTCACCGCACCCTTCCCCGCAAAACACCCCGGACACCTAAAAAAAGATTATGTTTGCATGATGCATAATTGCCATGTAGGATGATTGCTCATATTTATATCTTGGTTTTTCGCATGCCTTGTGTTTCAGCCATAGACACTTTGTAGGTTGCACATGGTATTTCTAAACACTTTATGCTTATTCTTTTGATTTTACAACTTCTTTGCAAATGATTATTTTAAAGTGTTTAAAATTGTTATATACCTTTTTTGCTTTTGTTGCTTGAGAAATTTGTTAAAACCCACTTACATATACTTAACATATATAATATATGATATTAAAATTAATAAGCTAGATTTACATCATTCATTTACTTGTTAATAGCTAAACATCATTAACCATGATTTAAAAGTATATATATTTTACTTAATGAAATCATAAAGTACTAAACTATCTAGTAAATCACATGATAGCTAGCCGAGCAATGAACACGTGAGAACATGCCCGAGGTTCGAGTACGTAGTGTCATTTAGTTTGAAAATGATTACATATATTTAAAAGAAAATATATAGGATAGAGAAAATAATATATTGAGTAAATTGCAATTTTACCCCCTGAGGTTAGGGGTCATTGGCATCCTTACCCCCCTAACGAAATAATTGCAATTTTACCTCCCACTGTTTGCTGTTATGTCGCAACCTTACCCCCTAAGCTCAATTTTGTTGACTGATCTATTGACTTGATGGTGAAATGACTATTATACCCTTTTATTTTACCACATGTGTTTTGTTTACTCTGTAATATTACCCCCTGCCACCACTGCCACCGCCATTCACCACCACAACCACCACTGCCACCTCCAGCCACCACCCTCAACCACCACTGCCACCGCCATTCACCACCACAACCACCACTGTCATCTTCTTCCTCCCCCTCTCTCTCTCTCTAAAAAAACCCACCACCCGCCTTCATCTTCAATAATCACCACCGTCAACTCCACACCCCAGCCTCCAATCATACACATACATACAACCAAACCATTCATATTCACATGTATGAATATATGATGTATATACATAATCAAATGCAACACCTACTTTGAAGCATTGACCACAAACCCACAAAAAAGATCCAATCTTTAAACTAAATTTGCACACCCATTGACCATTTAAACCATTCAACACACAATCTATTCAACATAAATTAAAATTTAAGCTCCCATAAAATTGGGGATAATTCAAAGCCCACTTCAAGTAGAAATGGCTCAAGTGAACTGATGTAAGAAACAGAGCAACAAAACTAACTAGGAAATATATACATATAATGAAAAACTCATCTCTCTGTAATCAATTTAGGGGATTTCTAAGCTCAAGTGATGAGGTTGTTGTAACCATGTGAACTGATGTAAGAAACAGAGCAATAATAATAATAAGAAACAGAGCAACAAAACTAACTTGGAAATATATACATATAATGAAAATATTATTATTTACCTTTTGTTTTAGTTCTGGTAGAAGGATTGGCACCTACTAGATCATCATTACCTCCACCCACCACCTCCACCCCACTCTCCACCGTTTCACCCCCAGCCACCATTATCGAGCACCACCACTGCCACACTAACTAAAATCTATATAAGAATCAAAAGAATATAACAATCAACCAAATCCAACACCAAATACAACTCTAATGAACAAGATAAGTAATAGCAAGTGCCACCAACAGAAGAAGATAGGCCACCCCTTGATCAATCGCAGCACCATCATTACCCGGAACCGGAGCCGAAACTGGAGCGAATTCTTGAGCTCGATTGACACCAAACAAAGCCACGAACACGAACCCGATAAAGGCGACTGCAACCGATAGAGAATTCATGGTTTTCTGATCGAATTTGAGGAAGATTGAAGGAGCTAGATCTGGGTTTTGATCGTGGAGAGTGTGGGAATAATGGGTCGAATTGCGATTTAGGTTTAGGGGAGTGAAGATTGGTGAATTGAGAGCTAGATCTGCTGTTGTTCCCACTCCATGCGTGTCTTCCACCCTACTGATCTGCTGTTGTTCCCAAATTATTATTTATAATTTGATTTTATAAATAATAATAATAAATATAGGGTAAGATTACTAAAATACCCTTACCTATAAGGGTCAAACTACCGTTGACTGAGGCCGGGGGGTAAGGTTGCAACATAACAGCAAACGTCGGGGGGTTAAATTGCAATTATTTCGTTAGGGGGGTAAATGTGCCAATCACCCCAAACCACAGGGGGTAAAATTGCAGTTTACTCTAATATATTTTTTAAGTCTTAAAATAAAAAAAAAAAATAATACCAGAAAATGGAATTCTCCTATATATTAATAAATGAATGAAATGAACAGTAAACTATGATATAATAAAATATTATATACAATTTTTTTATAGTTTTATTATCTTAATATTATAATAACTGTTATCTCCTTTACTTTTTAAGTCTGATAAGCTTGGTGTTAACCGCCAACCGGTACTTGTATCAACAATAACGGTTCGTTATCGGTACATGAAGGTAAAAACCAGCACCAGTCAGGTACATAAAATGGCAAAAGTCGGTACCAGATTGAGTTTGATAATCTTTTAGTTCAAGAAATTTGGTACTGCTACCCAGTACCATTTGCTCATCCCTGATCACGGGTACTGTACGAACACCAACGGTATCGTACAACTTTTTTCTTTAGTTTCAGGGGTAGGGATGAGCTCGGTGCCAACTGATACCGAATCAGTATTGGTACCGAAAATACTGGTTACGGTATCGGTATATGAAGGTAAAAACCGGTAGCGAACCGGTACTAGGAACGCCAAACGTCAGTACCAAACGGTTACTTAGGATCTTTCGGTTCAGGAAATTCGGTACCGGTACCCATTACTATTTGCTCATCTCTGACTACGGGCTTCTATCGAACATCATTACCATACAAATTTTTTAGTTGATTTTCTTTCGGTTATTTTTTAGTGTTTTTTTCTACATTTTCTTTTTATTCTTGTCAGCGATTACGTGTGCAACGCGTTCATAGTGATTTCAAACACATATAAACACAGACTAAATAACAAAAGAAGTTCGCCGTAACGCGGCACAATTTTTATAACTAGTGGTTTTAAAAACCCAAACCATGTTTCTTTAGTTTTAGAGTTCATATATAGTACCAATATTATCTGATAAATTATAGATCTAGTCATTTCTTTGAAGAAATTATAAATCTGGTCTCTATTATTTGCGTCATTTTGACATGTTTGATTGCTAACACTAACAAAGGTTAAAAAGAAGTCAGAATTTACATGTTGTATTCGTGTTCTTTTCAAATACACAAACGTCTCATCGGGCGAGCTCGAATATTGTTGTTTCCTAACTGCAAGTTTCAACCTCCTTAATCAAGAATTCTTTCTTGTTGGTATATCTTTCATCTCAAGTTTCTCACTTTTTCTCGATTTTAAAATAAATGACCATTTCATATTGGTTTAACGAAAAACTTCATCATTTGTTACGTCAATGTCAACATGTAATAAAACGTGAAAAACTAATTTCATAAAAAAATAAATAACAATTAATTATTTGGATGCTGAGCATTCTCATCCAAACCACCAAAATCTGTGTGGGGGGTTTTTAAAATATAAGAAGTATAAAAAGTGGTTGTGAGTGGAGGAGAGAGAAAATGTTACTGTTTATCTGTATATTTGGGGGGACACTGTTCACCCTCTATACTTTTTTAATATATATTGAAAGTGGTTGTGAGTGGAGGAGAGAGAAAATATAATATATATTGAAAAGGAGAGAGAAAAAATATTTGTTTTTAGTGGAAATATATTGATATAGGAGTTGTTTTTTAGTAGAATGTATGTATATTTTTAGTGGTTTGGATGTGAATGCTCAAGGTCTTGTTACCCGTTTGCATCCTCATTTTCTAAGATTATCTCCCTAATGTTACAACCATTGGTGACTAAATGCTTAGTTGGTTAGTCAAAAAGTGAAAAAAAAATCATTTAAATCTCATGACAGGGTTGTGGGTGCAACTTTGGTTGGAGATTTTTTTTAATATTTTGAAGATGTCACATGGTGGCTAGTGAATGGTTAGTTTTTTAATTATGTTTTCTATTTTTGTTTTATGTATAACAATTAATTCTATCTAAAACATGATTTTCTTTAATAACTTTTTAATATTTAATTATTAAAAAAATCTGAAAACACAATGTTGTTTAACTTTTTTTGTGAACATATCGATATAAATTTTATCAAAAACCGAGTTCCTTCAAAAAATATATTTTTTAATTAAATTTTTTTTTTTATAAAAAATGCATTATCTTTGTATGTCATTTTTATTAACTATGTTTGATGAATGCATGTGCTTTTTTTATTAAAATATTTCTTATACTGTTGTTATTTATTTTGCTTTTAAAATAAATCGGTTTTCAAATGATAATATTAGTTGTAATTATTTTTAACACATTTATGGATAAATAATAAGCATAAAAATATATATTTAATAAAAAATGTTTTAAAGGTTGAGTTGTGAATGTGCGTAGAAGGTTGAGGTAGGTTGAGTTGTGTAGGTGGAATAGAGAGAAATTAATTTTTTATTAAAAAGGTTGGGTTAGAAAAGATTGTGGATGTATATAGCATAATATTCACGTAAACATAACCCTAATTGTCCCTTAAAGCAGATGAAGATTAGTATTTCCAGTTACTAAAATACCTTTAATTATTAGTAAAAATAATGAATAACAAACTATCTAATAAGACCCACCAAAAGAAATTAAAACATTAATACGAATATTTTAGTTTAATACTTTTATAACATTGAAAAGGACTGTTTTAATCCACAACTAAATATTCCAGTGGGCTAGTTTCGGACTGAACGTGGATTTCAGAAAGTTGATTTTGACTTTCAAATGCTTTTCTTTGTTCAAATAAATCCCGTTCCAGGTTTAACGTTTAATTATAGAGTTAATTATTGTTTTCGTCCCTATGGTTTGTCAAAAATCACTATTTCAGTCCACTAGTTTAAAAATTGTGATTTCAGTCCCTGTGGTTTCACTTTCGTAACCATTTCAGTCCCTGTGGTTTCACTTTCGTAACCATTTCAATCCATTTATTCTGTTAATACAGGGACTGAAATGGTTACGAGGTGGACTGCAAAGGTTACGAAAGTGAAACCACATGGACTAAAGTCGCAATTTTTAAGCTAATGGACTGAAATAATTATTTTTGACAAACCACAGGGACGGAAACAGTAATTAACTCTTTAATTATATATAAAATAGACTGATAAAGTAATGCGACTATCAACATTTACAAAAGGTATATAATTACTCTTTTATTTGATCCCTTTTTAGAAGAAAAAAATAGTTAAGTATAATTATTGAAAAAAGTTTCATTACAAACAGCAAAGAGAATTTCATATTATTTTAATCAAACATTATATTAGCGTTTACGACTCGTGCACTTAAAATTACTGGTATAGCTATAGTTTACTTAAAAGTTAAAACTAGTGATGTAAGTGTAAACTAGCTAAATGATTTGTAAGCTGTTTAAGATTGACTCGTTAAAAGCTTGAATTGAGTCAAGTTTAAACGAGTTTGAGTTTGATGAATATGATTAAAGAAACATGCTTGAGCTTCTATACTGGACTTTATTATGCTTGCTAGCCTATTATTTGTATACAAGTTAATTTTGACAATATAAAAATTATATTATAATATATTTAAAAAGTAATTAAGTGAATTATAAACAAATCAAACTCAAACTTGCATGAACTTAGACTAACAACAACAACCATACCCAGTAAATCCCATAAATAGTTGAACTATTGGTAGGGTCTGTGGGAGGTGGGATGTAGGCAAACCTTGCCTCTATCCTAAAAATAGAGAGGTTGCTTCCTGAGAGACCCCGACTCCAAAACAACCAACAGCCAGATAGACGAAAGATAGATAAGTATATAGCGTAGCAATAGTCAGATATATCATCAGGAAACAACATGTAGGCTTAGATACCAGAAAATAACCATATGTAAGGTCTACCTAAAGTGTAAAAGAAATCTAGCCCCCCTTCCCCCCCAAGACAAAGCTAGGACACGTCCATACCCTCGCCTACAAGTCTTTAACCTTAATCCTACGTCTCCACGAACTCCTATCCTGAACCATGTCCTCGGAGAGGTGCAACTCTACCAAATCTTGCCTAAGTCGTTCATCCCAAGTCAACTTGGGCCTGCCTCTACTTCTCCTTCCTTCCACTTTCATGGTTTCCATTGCTTTAACTGGTTCTGTCAACTGCCTCCTCTTCACATGCCCAAACTATCTCAATCTTCATATCATTCTCATTCCCATCATTCATCACACCATTCCCATTCTCATTCATTTAATGGGTCTTTTGACCCAAACCATTACATAAACACCCCTCCAACTGCTCAAAACCAGTTGGACCAAAACATGGAGCCGGACGAAGATCCAGATATAGAGATGCCACCGTCGGGGTCACCTGCGCATCCAATTGAAATTTTGAGTGGGTTCGCTTCTTACGCGGGGTCACCTTATCAAGGTCCTAATGAATTGGACCAGTATTGGAACCAATTTACGTTTGAATACATACCCTCTTACCATTCTCCTACACCACCTTCGCCACCTCCAGGTAAGAATGATGGTATGATGGTGACGAGTCAAGTGAGACAGAATGTCTCACTGAAGAGTAGGAATTTTCCCATTCTTGGTAGGGATCTGAGTCATGAGAATGGGAGGGTATGTGTCCTAACGGTCCTCCCCACATTGGACCTTTGCCTTATCCCATTCCACGATATCTTGGCGGCATGTTTAATTCCTGTCAAAATTCAAAAACAATACATATAACTTAATAAGGATAAGAGTTAATCGTGACGTAAGATTGGTACCAACACAATTAAACACAGATAGCACAACGGAAGTCTTAGAGTTTAAAATATTGTTACAAACTTAAATGTCCAAATATTCAAAATAATATACAGACGGTTTGTAATAAAGATCCACATGCGGATCGTAAAATGTACAAAAATGAGATCAACAGACTACTCGGCTATATGCAAAGGAGTTGCAAATTCATTTTCTAGCATTATCAGGCAACTTCCAGCCTATTTACGTATCCTTGCAACTTAGTCTTTTGAAAACACGTCAGTTTACACTGGTAAATACAATCAATCGACTCATTTTGAAAATATTTCAAAAATGTTTTAAGTGCACAACGCACATGATTTTCATAAATAACTTGGGACAATTCAAAATGACCTTGTATACAGTTTTACATGCCTGTCAATACATATGGGGCCCAGTACTAAACACCGAGACATGATTAACCGACATGCCACTTAAACCCACTAAGGAGTTATCTCCAACTAGTGGGTAAGGAAAACATTTTATAATAGAATTAGCATCTGTCAGGTGTATGCCTACACCCCGTGCTCGGTCGTGGCCATTAGCAATTTAAATGTGTAACACCCTGACCGCGTAAAACAACAAACCGCGGCGGAAACGCCCGGGAGTCACGTCACAGGATAAATTGTTTCACAACACATGGTAATTGAAGTTTCGTTTTATTGATTAATAAGTGATTTACATTGTCTTAGAGT
Source organism: Helianthus tuberosus (assembly GCA_030545235.1). Classification (NCBI taxonomy): domain Eukaryota; kingdom Viridiplantae; phylum Streptophyta; class Magnoliopsida; order Asterales; family Asteraceae; genus Helianthus; species Helianthus tuberosus. The sequence goes on along the minus strand of CM060430.1, from coordinate 15,048,785 downwards.
AATAAGAAACAAGTTCAAACATAATGTTTTACGTGAAGCATGATCATAGCATCAAACAACAGCACCTAAAACATATGTGAAAAGAGAGTCAGCATAAAGGCTGGCGAGTACATCGGTTTTGTGAGTGTGTCAAATTCATGGCTTGTATACATATTGCAATACCTCATACGACTACCAGAGTCGATAATTGAAAACCTTGTATCAAAAAGTATTGCAATATAATTAACCAACTAAAACATGTTGGTTAAAGTTTATGAAAACCTCGTTGCCTTGAATCTTGACTAAAACATTTGTTTTTGTAAAACCAAGTAGTAAATTGTCTTTGAGAGAGCACTTTGTATGGTTTATATCTTTAAGTAAACCTCGTTGCATGACATCGTTTGAAAACATTTGTCCAAGTGATCTAGATAACGCTACGACATGGAATATGATAAAAGCACTTATATATAGGAAGTACTAGCGGCATATCCACCATGCTTTTATCACATTACACCCGTCTCGTTATCTAATCACTTACTATAAACCAATCGTCCAAATCATACGTGTTATAAAACAATTGTCATTCGTCCGTGTTATAAACCAATCGCCATTCGTCCGTGTTATAAACCAATCGTCATTCGTCTGTGTTTTAATTGTGAAAACTTTTGGTCGTTCTTTAATGAATACATTCAAACCTGTGTGACTCGACTATACCACCAAAGGGGTATCTTTAATTCGACTAACAAACCACCAAAGGGTTTGTTAAAATAACAGATTCTGTCGTTCCCCAAACTACCCACCAAATCTAGTGAATAGTCTAGTAACGGGATTGTCAGTCCTATGGTACCATAACATACTACTGGTCGGCTTGATCAATGTTAAAGAATGTCATTCGTGCTATGAATTAACGCACCAACAAGTTCGTTCACATTATTGAAATCGTCATGTTTTGTATAAACCATAGGCTTTGTTTCGAAAACTTGCAAACGCTTTAGCACGTATGAGTCACCCCAAAACATTTAGCAAAAACATAAAATAGGGGAGCTATATACTCACTTGGAATTGCAAATTATCCTCCAATCAAGTGTGACAACTGGCCCAAACCGGTAATTTCCGTACACATTAATTATTGCTTAATGACTGCAATTATGAGTTTAAGTGTCAGCAATGTCTGAACACATGATTAAACAAGTGAATTCATGCATGTTGTATACTACAAAATATTGCTTTATGCATAAACGAGAGCGTTGCGTCAGGATAATAGTAAACTCACCGGTAGGACACACTGTGTCAACAGAACTGCAGAAAGCAGTCAGACAATAAAATAGAGGCCTAGGTGTAGGTCCGACGACAAAAGTACATTAAAACCCAAGAGTACATACAAGGGTTAAATTTATAGACATTGCGAAAGCAAAAACAAGCACTAAAAAGCACCCGAAACGCACTTTAAGTGCAGAATTTATACAATTCAGCAATAAATCAGCATTTAGACATATAAATATTATGCAGAAATGTCGTTTTATTATCCAGAATATTTCCCTAAGTGTTGGGAATTGAAAGAGTACAGAAAGGTACTTAAACGACACTAAAAAGTGTAATTTAGCACTTTAACGAATCGGTATCTAACCGAACAACCGGACAATACCCGGAACACCAAAATAATGCTAGAAGCATTGTTTTTATTTTTCTAAGCTAGTTAGGGTCCCCGAACACCCTAACGCACTATATTATGACATGACACACTTAACACTAATTTCTAACACTTGGAAAGTAACTAGTTTAAGTAACTAGTAATTGAAATCAAACTAGCACCCCCCCCCCCCCCCTTGTTGGACGGTTGGGAAACAAGGATCCCACATGGGATTTCTTTCTATTATAATAATAGATGTGCTTGTAGATTTAGAGACACATGACACAAAGGATATTAGCATGTTGGATGGATTCTTATTTAAACCACTAGACTACCATTATTCTTCTTATCACAACTTAACACCCACACACCTCCTCTCCTTCCCTTCAAGCTACGGCCAAACACCCTACACCCACACCACCATTGTTTCATTCAAATTCAAGCATTCCAAGGTTATCTTAAGGTGCAAGAAGGTGATTAAAGAAGCTCGGTGCAAGCGGAACGCGAAGGACCTCTCTACTTAGCTTTTATCCACCTCTTTTGCGCATAGATTCTTCCCTAGCCTCGAGCTAGAGGTATAATGCTTAAAACCCGTTTTTGAACTTATCTAAAGTGGTTAAAAGGATTTGTGTTGGTTAAATCTCGTTAAAATGCGAAAAGATGCACAAAAGTCTACTAAAAGCATGAAAAATGGTGGTTAATAGCACATAAGTTGTGTAAATGTTGTAGTAATTGAAAGTTGTGATTATTTAGACCCGATCTATGATGTGGTAGCTCGGATCATCGTTTAACCCGGTTTGGTAAGATCATGGATCTTAACATAAAGCTATTTTAGAAGTAACAAGGGTTAAAAGGTGAAACCCTACCACACATAAACCATGAACTTGTGTAAAAATGTATTAGCTTGTACAAAAGTGTTTAAAACTAGTAGGTCTACGTATCTACAAGTGGTATTTTCAAAAGACCAAGCATCAAAAGAAATCACATGTTCTAAACCGGATCCTACACAAACAAAAGTGGTTTTTGTGAACAAACAAGTGTGTGGACACTTGTGTAACAAAAGTTTTAACAAAGAAATAATTTTCATAAAAACCGACTAGAAGTTGTGAAACTTCATATTCTTTAAAAATAAGATTTTTAAGAAATTAAACTTATTTTTAAAGATAACAAGACTTACTAAATGTGCTAGTAAGATACTACACAATCTTGGTAAATATCCAAGTTCATGAAGTGGGGAAAAGTAGTGATTATTGTTGATAATTGTTGTTGCTGATTATTGATGATTGATGATGATTTAAAAGAAAATAAACACACGTTTTGAAAACGTGGGAAACCTCCATTTTTAGGGGAAACTCTGTCAAAATTTTTATAAATTTTGACACTTAGAAAAATATAAGTTTTTGAGAAACTTATTCCCTAAAAATGTGTTTAAGAGTATTACTAAGGTTTCCCTAAGTTTTGGTGACAAGAAACGGTGATTTCTTCAAAAATAAAATGGATATTATGTATATATATATTTTTGAGAGAAAAATATATATATTATTTGATCACCAACTTATGTGCTATGTGTATATAGTATGTGTTATACGTGCTAGTGTATTAAGACTTAAAAATACACTAAATACTCAGGAGGAGTATAAACATAAAAATACACATACAACTTACAAGATACATAATTCGGGTGCAAAGTGCAAAACATAAAAGACTTATATTTATTTTTGGAGAAAATAATATAAGTAAGATACGTAGTTAAAAATATAGAATATTTTTAACACAAGAATATACACAAAAGAGAGTGACTGTACTTGTGCGACGCAAGTCTAGTGACTAACGTTAAGAAAACGCGTATAGGTTACGACGTTAATTAAGCAAATCCGGTGGAGTTTTCGACGCTAGGAACGCAAAGTTGTGAGTTCATGCTCCCCCTTTTCTCTTTAACTGTTTTCAGTTTTTATAACTTCGGGGGTGAAATACATGTACAAAAGTACAATATTTATAAATGGTATGATATAAATACAAGAAGTACACTTGGTGAGAACGAGAACCAAGTGTGACGAAATATATAAAAATGAGAAGCGCATTTGGTGAGACGAGAACCAAGTGTAAGGCGCTATGAGAAATGATAACAAGAAACGCGCTTGGTGAGGACGAGAACCAAGTAGGATGCGTTATGAGAAATAGTGTCACGAATAGGGTACAGAAGCACCATTAATCAACGTATACATTCAGACCGCAGAACAAAAGGTTAGATCTAACGGGTGCCTGGCAGCCACACTCCTGGTCGGGGCGAGAATCGAGGAGTGCTTTTGTGTCTCAGAATATACCAATTAAATGCCTTAGGTTTGGTGACTTCCTATGACGTGCCACATGTTAATGGCTTTGCAACCCATTAACAATCTGATAAGTACAGAAATACTGTATTTACATAAAATTCATACCATACAAAATTGATATATAACTTGAAGTACGTGGGGTACTCAAGAGAATGAGAATTAAACTTGAGTACGTGGGGTACTCAAGAAGAAATTGAATTATACAGATGTACGTGGTGTACACATGAAACTGGATTTACATATGAAAACTTGATTTACTCACAAACTATGTTTTCATACAAAGTATACAAACATGAAATACAAAACTGCATGAATTCACACCAACTTTATGTTGACGTTTTTCCAAAAACTCACATGTATTTCAGGTAACTAGGATGGATGTGCGCGTGGTCTAGCTTATGCTCGTGGATGTCGCTTGTGTTTAACTTTGAATAAAGTTGTAAACTTTTAAGACAATGTTTTATGCTGTCTAGCGATGTAAACGCTAAACTTATGTTTTCAAATCATGGTATTTGATGTTATTTTACGAGCATGTAGCATGTTTACTCTTCGTATGCAATGAGAACCTTTCATGATCACACCTCGTGCTTCCGCCATAGAAAGGGGTGTGACATCAAGTGTAATAACAAAGCTTCAAACGTGTCCTAATGTGTCGGATACTATGTTAGTGTAACGGGACATAAATCGGGGAATCGGATAGAATGAGGTCTTGTAAACCAAATGAGTGTTGGAACTCATATGAAATGGTTTAACAAAGTATACATTCTGATTTAGAACGAAACCTAAGTGCTTTTGACCTGTTATGACCCGTTAAGGTAGTTTACGCTACTTTAATGTGTCATTTGCGGAAATACACATTCAGATGGTTAAATATGAGCTATGATAAGTCTTATATGCCAAAACATGTTTGATTAAGTTACAAAATCAGTTTATATGTTAAAAAGGTTGGTTACATATGTTTAAAACAGATTTATGCGCAAAAAAGGCATTTTGGTCATTTTTAGGCATATAATAATCGACTTATCATAACACTAACCAAACGAAGTGACCATAAGGTATAACATCAGGAGGTTATTCCCTATACAACTATGGTCACAAATATATGTTTGGTCGGATCCTAAGATTGACCAAACGGGTCGGATTCGAAAGTCAAAGCGGTGGTCAAACCGCTCGACTTATGACCCTAAATAAGCACTAAACTAGAAGTGATGAGTTAAACATGTCTAAACATGTTTAACTAAGTTGCAATTTTGATACCTAAAAATGGTTTCGTTGTAAAATGCACATAATTGTGCACTTTTGACCGAAACTTTGACTCGTCACTTCGACTAGTAAATGTGGTAATCAGTAGGTATAATCGCAAGGGATTATAACCTTCGTGATTACGATCACGTCGCAAAGTTCGATTGGACTTTCACTTGACCATTTCATGGTCAAAACCAAAAGTCAAACGGTAGTTAAACTATTTGACTTTCAGCTTATAATAGCTGAAATAAATAAACAAGACTGGATAGAACACTTACTTGTGTTCTAGGATGATGAAAACTCAGATGGGAGGCCTCTAAATATGGTAGCAACTCCACTTAGGGCAATGGGATGAGAAAGACAGCAAATGAGCAAGTTTTTGGGCAGATTTTGAAGGCTATTTATACTTGTTGTGTAGCCACATGATCTTTCCATGTGTATGGAGTGTTGTCCAAGGATTAATGTGATGATTACAAGTGTTAGGACCAGATTCAAAGCCTTGGAGATCACTCAAATTGCCCACAAGTATCAAAAACTAGGATTGAAAAACAAAGGCTGCTGCTGTTTTGAAACTTTCTGTTACTGGGTGTCTCTCGCGCCCCGCGAGAGACTTAGGCCAGTCTCTCGCGCCCCGCCAGAAGCTTATTTTCAGAAAATGGCAAAAATAGTCCATGCAGCCTTTTTAATGTGTTTTTGACGCATTTAACCCCCGTTAACCCAAATTTTAGGCTTTATAAGGACGTTAAAGCATCAAGGACTTGAATTATGCCCGGAAATATCGCGGATGTCGGTTCGTTCGGTTGAATGGTCGCGTTTTTCGCTTAATTACGATGAACGCTTTAACACACGCGAAAACGACCAAAATTACACAACGAATGATATTTTTGGATTCTTATCACTAAAATACAATATTTTAATGATTAAAAAAATTTTTGGATGTCCGTACGTGTTCCGTATTAAGAAATACGAGAATCGACAGACTTTCGCAGTTTGACGCAAATAGTCCATGTGATCGAATAAGCATGTTTTTGACATATCGAACCCTTAAAAACTTATTTCTAAGTTATGTAAAGGATATTTAGGGTATGTTTGACCTATGACCATGTTTCAGAGTGTACGTTGCATTAAACTGTTTACGTTTACGTAACAGTTTACGTATAACTTTCCAGAAAAGGTTTAAGACTTTGAAATCAAACAAAAACTAAAACGTGCAATTGTCACATGTAATTATACAATATTCAGGATTAAAACACAATGTTTCATTGATTATTGAATTATTTGGAGTTGCACAATGCTTAAAAGACACAAATGTCACAGCCTCCCCTACTTTAGGAAATTTCCTCCTGAAATTTTAACTAGAGGAAACTTGTGAAAACAAATGTGGATGTTTCGCCTTCATTTGATCCTCTCGTTCCCAAGTAAACTCTGGGCCACGTTTGAATTCCCCGCGAACTTTGACTATTGGTATTCATTTGTGCTAGAGTTTCTTTATTTCACGGTCCAATATCTCCACAGGTTTCTCGACAAAGTGCATAGTGTCATCAACGTGAATTTCGTCGAGGGGGGTGTGGAGATTTGTATCGGCTAAGCACTTCTTTAAATTGGACACGTGGAATGTTGGGTGAATATTCCCAAGTTCAGGAGGTAGCTCAAGTCGGTAGGCCACCTTTCCGATTCTTTCAACGATCTTGAATGGTCCAACGTATCGTGGTGCAAGTTTTCCTTTCTTTCCAAATCTAACCACTCCTTTCCAAGGGGATACCTTGAGTAGGACATGATGTCACACCCCAACCGATGGCGGAAACATCAGAGTGAGACGAAAACGAGATTGCAAGAGACTTCATAACACTATTTGTGACAATAATTAAATAACGGATTTCATTTCATTTCTAAAAGTCAATTACAAAGGTTAAAATCAAATACAACAACTTTGTAGGATCGTTGAATCGATCAAATGAGTCGATCAGAAGAGTTCTAGATCAAACCAAAGGCGGAATTCAATGATTTGGACTTCATTGCAGCTTGATTAACACTAGGAATCACTTTAACTGTCGTTTATATTGATTTAAAACTGATTACAGCTTGTTCGACACTTCGGCAAAGCTCCGTACTGGAATCAGGAATGTTACAAATTAAAGACCAAGCTCACCTATATATAGTAGTCCCAGTCCGCACGAACCACACATCACCAGGTCGTGCGACCTGGTCAGTTCGTACGAACTGGTTCAGCCAGTTTGTGTGAACTGGACACTATCCTCTAAAATCCTATTTTCAAATCTATCGAGCTCCATTCTATCCAATCTAATTACAAGACTCGATACAAGACGAAGTCGACATACATATGCACCAACAAACTCCCCCTTGGATATTGACGAGTCTTTAGTACTTCGAGTCTTCAGTCTTGATCAGTCTTCACGCTCTTTCCAAAGTATCTATCTCTGTAAGCATCCTTCAATCTCTATCTTTTTTTCTATCTCTCTCTTACTCTTCCAGAATCGCAACTTGACTCTTCAAATTCTCTTGATCAGATCTCTTGATTCTTTAAACTTTTCAGCATCAGCAGCTGGCGTGGACGGTAGGATTCGAAACTGGCTCTACTGTCTTCAGACTCCCCTTTGCTAGCAGACTCCCCCTTAAATTGTTCCGGGATCGCAATCTGACATAGCTCTCTTTCTAGGATCATAACCTGGTTCAACTCTGCTCAGGCTTAGACATGGGGATCTGCACAAATCTCTACCCAAAAATAAATTTCACAATTATTAAGATTTAACAAATTTAGAATCTCTGCTTACCACTTGTATTCGAAACATTCAAATTTGGTTTCAAATTAATGAACCATTTAATCTTTTCAAAATCATTTCTCATTTCAAAACAAACTCTCCCAAACCTATTGTTCATCATGTTTAGCACTCGGAATTTTGAAAATCATCTTTTCAACATCAGTTGTCGAAAATAAGATGAAATAAAATCTTTTTGATTTTTCAAAATTTTATGCTAAAACACATTCTTTTTGGGTTTTTGTTTTTAATGAAAAGCAGTAAAGAAATATGTACAGACAATATTTTTGTGAGTTTATGTAAGAGGATCATATTGTGACACCTGTGCCTCTGCGACCATCAAAAAAATACCAAATTTATGAAATTTTGTGTTTCATACTTGGGATTTGTAAAAATACGTGTATTGTTTGCACATATCAATTCATGTTCGATTTCAAGCTTTAAATCGATTTCTAGAAGGTTATACGCGCACTGATGCGTAAATATAACCAGTTTAATGCAACGAACACTCTGTAATAGTGAAATAGGCTTAACATACCTTAAATAACCTTTACATAACTTAGAAATAAGTTTTGGAGGGTTTGGTGTGGCGAAATCAAGTTTATTTGCTTCAGGGACTAATTTCGACAAACTGCGAAAGTATGCCGATTTGTACTGTAACGAACATTCCAGAACTTGATCATAATTTAAATATGCCCTAAATATCCTTTACATAGCTTAGAAATAGGCTTTGAGGTGTTTGGTGCGCAAAAAAAATAAACTTTCTTGATCAATAGGGACTAAAAGCGTCAAAAAGTGCATAAGTTTGCATTTTCGCGCATATCTTACGTTCTGAATACATCCGGACATCCAAAAATTTATGTAATCATTAAAATATTTTATTTTAGTGATTGGCTTGATAAAAATCCATTCGTCGCGTAATTTGGACCGTTTTTCGCGTTCGTTCGTGTTTCGTCGTAATTAACCGAATAACGCAACCGTACGGTCAAACGAACCGACATCCGAGATATTTTGAGCATGTTTCATGTTCCCTATACTTTAACTTCATTTTAGAGCCTTGAAATGGGATTAACGGGCCTTAAACGTGTCAAAAATGCATCAAAAACCATGTTTTGCACATTCAGGGACCAAAATTGACAATCTGCCATAGTTATCTTAGGAAGGGACCAAAATGGAAAATCTGATTTTCAGCTTGTTCCAGCTATTCCCCTCATTTTCACATGGTTTATAACTTACTATGGGCTATTTTTAAGGTGCCCATGGTTTTGCAAAACCATGGGTGCATGTGTACGGTCCAGATTTATGCTCGGTTTTCGAGGAACGATCCTAACGGTCCTAGAAATCCTATAAATACCCATGCTCCTCATTGTTGCAACTCACACAATCTGATCTATTTGCTCTAAGTTGGGGCTTAGCACCTCATACCTGAGCAAGTTGGATCTAGATTTCCATTCTTGGACCTTTTGTAAGTCCTCTTTCGTTCTTTTACGCGTTTTTAGCATGAAAGTCAAACTTTGTTTGACTTTCTGCATTGACCAGTTTATGGTCAACACGAAGTTCGTTTGAACTTCATAACGTGAGTGTAATCACAATGGTTTTAGTCTCTTATGACTGTACCTACTGATTACCACATTATCTACGCATAGTGGCGAGTCATAGTTTCGGCCAAAATACGTATTCTTGCGTATTTTGTAACCAAACTACTTTTAGGTATCAAAATCGTTTGTTTTGATACCAAACTTGTTTTCAAACCTCGTTAAACATGTTTTAACATGTTTAGCTCGTCACTTTAGGTTTAGTGCTTATGTAGGATCGTAAGGTAAGCGGTTTAAACAACCGCTTATACTTTCGAACCCGACCCGTTTGGTCGATCATTAGGATCCGACCAAACACATTAGGTGACCATAGTTGCATAGGGAATAACCTTCCGAGGTTATACCTTATGGTCACTTCGTTTAAGTAGTTGTATGATAGTGAAGAAACACTAGATAAATGGTCGGAACCGAGATATCTAGGGGGTTTGAATCTGCATAAAAAGGTTGGTTTCCACTCGATCGATTCAGGTCGAACAGACCTTCTTCTCCAAAAGCTCTGCAAAAAAGAGCACCGTTAGCCTCGTCAAGGGGAGAAGAGGGTTCTCTCCTTGACCCGACTCCGGTGTGAGAATAAGTATTGGTTCTGAAGAAGAAGAAGAAGTATTTGAGAAGTGTGAGTAACTTGAATTCATACCTGGGTTGCTTCTCATATTTATAGCCGGGAGTCGTTTAGGCGGGAAAACCCGTTAATGAAAAGTTAACGGAAGATGCTAACCCCGTAAGCGGTTACATTTCCTTCCGTTTAAGTTCTTTGATCCAACGTGAGAGCACACGGATCGTGGTCTAGATCAATGGCTGGGGGATTTGCCACGTGTAATGTGATTAAGTGGAGATTACTTTCCAATTGCATGCCTTCGTTGTGATTTCAGGGGTGTCTGTGGTAATGACACGTGTCCAGATGGTTACAACCGTCTGGGTGGTGCACGATTATATTTCTTCTAGAAGATTACTACTGTAATCTAGTGTGGTACCTTATCATGTGGAGACCACTGAATAAATAAATCCCAAGTCTGGGTAAGATAATATCCAAGTCTGGATACCAAGCGGAAGTGTTTAGCCCAGGATTTTTATCCTTTGTTTTATGTAGGAAAGGCGCAAGGTTTTATGGTTCCCTTTGGGCGCACAAGTTGTCTGCTGACTATTCTTTAAGCCTTTATGTGACAACTCGAAATTCCGACATCCTTTATTCGCATTTAATGCACGTTGACTTTGACTGTTTAGTTGTTTGACTTGCCTGACTTCGTAACTGTACACTTTGTGATATGATAAAATACATTGTGTTTGCATGAATATGTGTTTGATTGTATAACATGGAACCTGTTGAGAAACATAAACTGCCTAACATAGGAAAGAACCCGACGAAACACAAGTGTGTTTCGCCATAACCATTCTCGACGAAACAGAATATGTTTCGCCATAAACGACTCGACGAAACAAAGTGTTTCGCCGAGCCCAGATTCGCCGAAGCCCAGTTATGGGCCCAGTATGTTACGTATAGATTTTTATTGAGTTACACCATTCTATTCGCCACACTTTAGCAAAACAGAAACCCTAGAGTTCCCTCTACCCTGTTTACGGCGATCTTGTGTTCCCGAAGCCCCGAATCGATCCTACGACTATTCTATTCATCGTGGTTAGTGATTTTTCGTTATGTGTTTATGTGAATACTTGATTTAGGGAACGGTTATGAGTATATGCTATGATGTTCTGGATTTGGATATACATGGTTAATTAGATGTGTAATTCTATGCGAAACTTAACTCGATCGAATACTCGGTTCTGTATGTTGTTTTTATGATCTGGTTCTGATTACACGTTAGTATCTTGTTAGGGTTCGGTGTTATGAGGAGGTGTGTTAATCGATATGTGGTACACATAAACTAGGGTTTATGCTAGATGATGATTTCTTGATGATTAGATGATGATTTCCATGCTAATGATTCCTGTATGATCATGTATGTTGATGTGACGGCAGAATTAGGGTTCCTCATTACGTAATTGATTATTTGACGTAACTGATTCTTTGACGTAACTGTTACTTGGCGAATCAAATCTGTGACGAATCAAAATGCTATTGACGAAACACAGGTAACGACGAAACAGGAATCTGTTTCGTCGAGACCTCAACGACGAATCACAATGTAGACGAAACTGGGTGTTTCGTCGAAGGGACTTATGGCGAAACAGGGGTGTTTCGCCAAGTGGGTAATCAGCAACCATAACCTGTTTGTATTCTGTTTAAGTGTTAACCTGGTTAGTTAACTGCAGTTAAGTGTAACCATCTTGTGAATGATCTGAAATACGTGCTACGTGCTACTGCTTACCAACTGTGTGTCTATACTTGAACACAAACTGATTTCACATACGTGCATACTTTAGGACGTGATTGATTACTTGCGAGCATACACTTAGCATACCGAGCAAACCAAGGTGAGTTCACACAAGCCAAGGCATGGGGTTCCCAGGGGGGGAATGGGGATTTGATGATTTACTGTACATACCGAGATGATAGAACCTACTGCTAGACTAGTAACACTTATTGAACGATCTTCGCACACCTGCCAAGGACATTGGCCGCGATATTATGACTGACTTCGCACACCTGCCAAGGACATTGGCCGCGAACTGAATTTACAACATCTTCGCACACCTGCCAAGGACATTGGCCGCGAACTAAACTTACAACATCTTCGCACACCTGCCAAGGACATTGGCCGCGATACGAACAAACCTAGTCTAGAAAACTTGGGGAAAGACTTTCCCCAACATCTTCGCACACCTGCCAAGGACATTGGCCGCGATGGAAACTAATATGAAACATTGTAACGAACGAACATACTACTACTCACATTATACTATTACTGAACTATTAACTGTGAACTCGCTCAACTAGTTGTTGACTCTCTCTTACATGCCTTGCAGGACCTTAGGTACATATGGAGCTTGCACAGGGAGGAGCAGGTCGTTGTGGGGCATGGATCGATGATGCCATGTTATCTATAGACGATATTTGAACTTATAACTTACTTTGGGTTTTCATTATTATGCTTCCGCTACTTAAACAAAGGTTTGGTTATGAACATCAGTCATGTCAAGATGAATTACATTTTCCTACTTTTACACTTAAATACTATGTTTGATATGATTGATGGCTTGATCCTGGTCAGTCACGCCTCCAAGCGGTGATACTCCGCGTGTGGATTTTGGGGGTGTGACAGATTGGTATCAGAGCCATTGGTTATAGAGAACTCGGTTTTAATAAAGGGAAAACGATTTTGTTAAAACCAGACTATAACCAGAACAGTGCTCTCAACGATCCACAACGACGCTTCGCTCCACGTGCAAGGCTCAACATCATAGGTACTACTATTCATCTCACCTTACCTACTTGCTAGAATTACATAGAACTTTGCTCGCGGTATGCCTAGATTACAGAACTTACTATACGTTATTGCTTGAGAATACTTGTGTGCTCACTCTCTTCGCACTATACGCGAACCTCTCACCCACATGTTCTCCCCGATGTCAAGATCATGTGTGGACGCGTTAACCTAACTCAAGCCCAGTTGGCGGCTTCGATCACTGAACAAGTTACTGCAGCACTCGCAGCTGCCCAGGCAGGAGGTGTAACCTGCCATCACCACTTACTCTAGGATTTTTAGATCCTACTCTTGTAACTCAACACTTGTGCTTAATTTTGATTACTCTTACGCACACGACAAGTCAACACGCTCAGCCACCTGTATGAACATACAAGACTTTTATGGACTGTCGTCCTACTACTTTCAGCAACACTGAAGGAGCTGTTGGACTCCTCCATTAGTTCGAGGGACTCGAATCGGCCTTCAAATGTGCGAATGACCTAAGGCTCATAAGGTGAAATATACCACTGATATTCTCGAAGACACTGCGCAAACTTGGTGGAACGCGCAAGTTACGATGTTGGGGCTAGCGTCTGCTAATGCCACCCCATGGAATGATTTTAAGGAACTGATCAAACGTGAATACGGTAGTTATGATGCCATCCACAAGCTGGAAGTGGAGTCCTTTAACATGAAGATGACGGGGTCAGAGATAGAAGCGTGCACGATACGATCCAACAAACTGACAATTTTGTGTCCAACTATGGTGGATCCTCCCATAAAGAGCTTTGAGCTGTACCTCAAAGGCTTAGTACCAGGAATTCAAACCATGTGATGACGGCTAAACTTGCTACTATTCAAGATGTTACTCATCTTGCTCATCGTCTCATAGACCAGGCAGTGGAACAGAACAAGCTGCCTCAACGTATCAGCGCTACTACTTCAACTACTTCTGCTACCCTCAGTGACAACGAATGAAAGTGGGATGGAACCTCTAGCAAGGGTTCGATTACGAATCCGTCCCAGGCACAGCAGCGAAAGATCAATGACAACCAAAGTCCTGGACAGCAACCTTTTAGTAGTCAAGGGCAGGGTGAATACAGGGGAAACCACCCTAAGTGCAAACGATGTAACTTGCACCACAGCGGGCAGGGCAACCGAAATCATTGTCAATGATGCAACAAGCTTGGTCATGGAGCCAAAGATGGTAGAAACTCACGTCCTGCAAACCAGAGCCAACAACAACAACCACAAGATCTATAGAATCAGCAGCAACAGCAGGGTAACAAGGGATGTTATCAGGGTGGTGCTGAAGGTCTCTTCAAGAGACACTGCCCACGATTGAACCAGAACCAGAATCAGAACCACAACCAAGGAAACGGGAACTAGTAAAGACAACAACGGGGGTAATAACGATGGCAATGGTGCCAGGGGTCGAGTGTTCGTGATTGGTCAGGGTTATACTAAGAATGACCCCAGCGTTGTGATGGTTCTGACATCGATATTGGTATGGATTGGCTACCTCAACATCGAGCAGAGACTCTTTGCAAAGAAAAGATCATCCGCATTCCTTGTGCTGGTTAAGAACCTTTGGTGATTCATGGCGACAAACTCCTGGGGCAGCACCCATAGCTCGAGCACCTTATCGCTTAGCTCCAACGGAACTGGAAGAACTGTCTAAGCAACTGCAAGAACTCTTGGAAAAGGGTTTCATACGTCCTAGCTCTTCGCCTTGGGGAGCTCCAGTACTATTTGTAAAGAAGAAGGACGGTACCTTCCGCGTGTGTATAGACTATCGCGAACTGAACAAGGTGACGGTGAAGAATCGTTATCCTCTTCCACGCAGGGTCGAGCTATTACTCGAAGATTGATCTAAGGTCAGGTTATCATCAACTGAGAGTCCGGGATGAGGACGTCTCCAAGACAGTGTTCAGAACGCGCTACGGCCACTACGAGTTTCTGGTCATGCCATTCGGATTAACGAACGCGCCTGCGGTTTTCATGGATCTTATGAACAGGGTTTGCAAACCTTGTCTCGACAAGTTCGTCATTGTTTTTCATCGACGACATCCGGATGTATTCGAAGAGTCAGGAGGAACACGAGCAGCACTTACGACATATAATGGAACTTCATCGAACGGAACAGCTGTATGCCAAGTTTTCCAAATGTGACTTCTGGCTTCGTGAAGTCCACTTTTTAGGCCACGTGGTGAACAAAGATGGGATCCATGTCGATCCATCCAAGGTAGATTCGATTAAGAACTGGCCTGCGCCTCGTACACCAACGGAAATACGCCAATTCTTGGGTTTGGCGGGTTATTACAGACGTTTCATCAAAGACTTCTCAAAGATTGCTCAGCCGCTTACACTGTTGACGCAGAAGGGTGTTGTTTATCGTTGGGGTAACGCACAGGAAACAGCGTTCCAACACTTAAAGGATAGACTCTGTAGCGCTCCTATCCTCTCACTGCCTGAAGGCACGGACGATTTCGTAGTCTACTGCGACGCATCTATCCAAGGTCTTGGATGTGTATTGATGCAAAGGGATAAAGTTATTGCTTATGCTTCGCGCCAACTTAAGATTCACGAACGAAATTATACGACACACGACCTAGAACTGGGAGCGGTTGTGTTTGCACTCAAGATATGGCGACACTACTTGTATGGTACCAAGTGCGCAATCTACACTGACCACAGAAGCCTCGAACATATATTCAAACAGAAAGAGCTGAATATGCGACAGGGACGATGGGTCGAACTGTTAAATGACTACGAATGCTCAATCAGGTACCACCCAGGCAAGGCCAATGTTGTGGCTGACGCCCTCAGTCGAAAGGACACCGCGCCTAAGCGCGTACGAGCTTTACAACTCACCATACAGTCTAGTCTTCCTTCCTAGATACGAAATGCTCAGGTAGAAGCATTGAATCCAGAAAACGTCAGGGCTGAAGCCCTACGCGGCTTAAGGCAACGCTTAGAACAAAAGGGCAGACGGCGCTTACTACGTCACAGGACGCATCTGGGTCCCGCTGTACGGCAACTTACGCGAGCTGGTAATGGATGAAGCTCACAAGTCTCGCTACTCGGTACACCCTGGTTCGGATAAAATGTACCACGATATTAAGACTACATACTGGTGGCCTAGCATGAAGGCCCACATAGCCACATACGTTAGCAAATGCTTGACTTGTGCGAGAGTCAAGGCAGAATATCAGAAACCGTCAGGACCACTCCAACAACCTGAAATACCACGATGGAAATGGGAACAAATTTCAATGGATTATGTTACTGGTTTACCTAGACCTCAGCACGGAAACGATACTATTTGGGTGATCGTGGATCGACCCACAAAGTCTGCTCACTTCTTGGCTATCAAAGAAACAGACAAGTTCTCTACCTTAGCAGACATATATCTTAAGGAAGAGGTTTCGAGGCACGGTGTGCCCACCTCCATCATCTCTGATCGTGACGCACGATTTACTTCAGAACTATGGCAAGCAATGCACAAATCTTTTGGTTCTCGTTTAGTCATGAGCACAGTTTATCACCCTCAGACAGATGGGCAGTCTGAGCGCACTATTCAAACTTTAGAAGACATGCTTCGGGCGTGCGTAATTGACTTTGGCAATGGTTGGGAAAAACATCTGCCACTTGTAGAACTTTATTACAACAACAGCTACCACACCAGCATTAAAGCTGCTCCATTCGAGGCATTGTACGGACGTAAATGCCGGTCACCTCTTTGTTGGGCAGAGGTGGGTAATAGTCAAATCACGGATCCAGAAATGGTAGTCGATACTACAGAAAAGATTGCACAAATACGACAACGCATGGCGGCAGCACGCGACCGTCAGAAAGCATACGCTGATTTAGACAGGAAACCACTCGAGTTCCAAGTTGGGGATCGAGTGCTACTCAAAGTTTCACCCTGGAAGGGTGTGGTTCGTTTTGGCAAACACGGCAAACTTAATCCTCTATCGACGAACGGTTGCACTTCGTCGAAGAACCAGTTGAAATCACGGACCGGGATGTTAAGGTTCTCAAGAACACGAGAATCCCTCTCGTACGAGTTCGTTGGAACTCCCGCCACGGCCCAGAGTTCACCTGGGAGCGTGAAGATCAAATGGAACTTAAATATCCCCAGTTATTCGGAAACCAAGCAACTACTACTGAGGCTGAAGCTACCAATGCAGAATTTCGGGACGAAATTCCAAATCAACGGGGGGATAATGTGACACCCCAAGAAAACCAGTAATCTTCGCATACATGCTCGGGGAGCCGCGATACGAAACAGGTAAACAACGTCACACTATTAGCTTCCTCAGTAACTGCATGCTAAATTTCGGGACGAAATTTCTTTCAAGTTGGGGATAATGTGACAACTCGAAATTCCGACATCCTTTATTCGCATTTAATGCACGTTGACTTTGACTGTTTAGTTGTTTGACTTGCCTGACTTCGTAACTGTACACTTTGTGATATGATAAAATACATTGTGTTTGCATGAATATGTGTTTGATTGTATAACATGGAACCTGTTGAGAAACATAAACTGCCTAACATAGGAAAGAACCCGACGAAACACAAGTGTGTTTCGCCATAACCATTCTCGACGAAACAGAATATGTTTCGCCATAAACGACTCGACGAAACAAAGTGTTTCGCCGAGCCCAGATTCGCCGAAGCCCAGTTATGGGCCCAGTATGTTACGTATAGATTTTTATTGAGTTACACCATTCTATTCGCCACACTTTAGCAAAACAGAAACCCTAGAGTTCCCTCTACCTTGTTTACGGCGATCTTGTGTTCCCGAAGCCCCGAATCGATCCTACGACTATTCTATTCATCGTGGTTAGTGATTTTTCGTTATGTGTTTATGTGAATACTTGATTTAGGGAACGGTTATGAGTATATGCTATGATGTTCTGGATTTGGATATACATGGTTAATTAGATGTGTAATTCTATGCGAAACTTAACTCGATCGAATACTCGGTTCTGTATGTTGTTTTTATGATCTGGTTCTGATTACACGTTAGTATCTTGTTAGGGTTCGGTGTTATGAGGAGGTGTGTTAATCGATATGTGGTACACATAAACTAGGGTTTATGCTAGATGATGATTTCTTGATGATTAGATGATGATTTCCATGCTAATGATTCCTGTATGATCATGTATGTTGATGTGACGGCAGAATTAGGGTTCCTCATTACGTAATTGATTATTTGACGTAACTGATTCTTTGACGTAACTGTTACTTGGCGAATCAAATCTGTGACGAATCAAAATGCTATTGACGAAACACAGGTAACGACGAAACAGGAATCTGTTTCGTCGAGACCTCAACGACGAATCACAATGTAGACAAAACTGGGTGTTTCGTCGAAGGGACTTATGGCGAAACAGGGGTGTTTCGCCAAGTGGGTAATCAGCAACCGTAACCTGTTTGTATTCTGTTTAAGTGTTAACCTGGTTAGTTAACTGCAGTTAAGTGTAACCATCTTGTGAATGATCTGAAATACGTGCTACGTGCTACTGCTTACCAACTGTGTGTCTATACTTGAACACAAACTGATTTCACATACGTGCATACTTTAGGACGTGATTGATTACTTGCGAGCATACACTTAGCATACCGAGCAAACCAAGGTGAGTTCACACAAGCCAAGGCATGGGGTTCCCAGGGGGGGAATGGGGATTTGATGATTTACTGTACATACCGAGATGATAGAACCTACTGCTAGACTAGTAACACTTATTGAACGATCTTCGCACACCTGCCAAGGACATTGGCCGCGATATTATGACTGACTTCGCACACCTGCCAAGGACATTGGCCGCGAACTGAATTTACAACATCTTCGCACACCTGCCAAGGACATTGGCCGCGAACTAAACTTACAACATCTTCGCACACCTGCCAAGGACATTGGCCGCGATACGAACAAACCTAGTCTAGAAAACTTGGGGAAAGACTTTCCCCAACATCTTCGCACACCTGCCAAGGACATTGGCCGCGATGGAAACTAATATGAAACATTGTAACGAACGAACATACTACTACTCACATTATACTATTACTGAACTATTAACTGTGAACTCGCTCAACTAGTTGTTGACTCTCTCTTACATGCCTTGCAGGACCTTAGGTACATATGGAGCTTGCACAGGGAGGAGCAGGTCGTTGTGGGGCATGGATCGATGATGCCATGTTATCTATAGACGATATTTGAACTTATAACTTACTTTGGGTTTTCATTATTATGCTTCCGCTACTTAAACAAAGGTTTGGTTATGAACATCAGTCATGTCAAGATGAATTACATTTTCCTACTTTTACACTTAAATACTATGTTTGATATGATTGATGGCTTGATCCTGGTCAGTCACGCCTCCAAGCGGTGATACTCCGCGTGTGGATTTTGGGGGTGTGACACTTTATTTGAGAAACCAGTGTGCGGTCGCGCAAGGTATAAGGCTGAACAGGTAAGGTTGTGGTATGGTCCCAAGGGCCTATTATGGGGTTTTTTGGGACCTTACCCCTTCAAGTCCCCCCAGTCTAGTGTTGTACTTATGCAAATAAGTGGAGCACTGGACTTAGAAGAGGGAATTGCTTTTGGGCGCGAAAAATAAGAAATCTTCTATGAGAAGATTGAATTTTGATTTTTTGTAAAGATTTTTTGGAAAATCTTTGACTTTTAACGAGACTGGTACAGTAAATTGATTGACAACCTGTCATTGTTAGTTGTTTTTTACTGTCCGTGTCTTACACGTGCGCGTGTAAACGCGTGTGTATCTGACATTTACTTTTTCTGCTGCTTGGGGAACTGTGATACCCGGAACAGTCGCTGTGACGGTTACCGATGCTATTTATTGCGATAAGTATATATAACGTCTGGGTAACCCCTTTTGTGCAATCATTGTCTTGTTGAAAAACTTTCCCCATTTCATTTTCTACGGGAAAATCCTGTCGTTCTTCTTCTTATGTCAACCGGAGAACATCAAGAAGATTTTGCTGAAGAAATGGCGACTGAACTCCCTCCGTTGAAGTGGACTAGGGCGTCCTTTGATGGTTTAATTCAGAATCTCAAATTCCCGGACAACTGGGGTGCTTTGTATACTGAAGAGGGGCAAACGGCAGCGGGATGCTCCGGCCGGGTATATTACCCTCTTTTGGGATTTTTTCTGTGATGGTAACTTTCGTTTGCCTGTTACTAGATTTTTCCTTGACGTCCTTGGGTTTTATAAACTTCATATTTCCCAACTTCACCCTATTGGCATGGTTAGGGTTCGGCATTTTGAATTTGTGTGTCGGACAATGCATGTTGAACCGACCGTTCCCCGATTTAGGGTTTTTCATCAGATGCATTATACCAAGGGTTCTATTCGTTTGTTCAGAGGGCTTCTGCGAAGAAAATTCTACTGCAACCCCCAAAATCCTTCCATGATTGGAAGCAAAAATTTTTCTTTATCAAGGCCGAGTGATTCCGGTGAAGATGGTTTTTAAGGGGGAAGGACGACGTTCCGATTGAAACGCTTCAGACCCCTGTCGATGAGAACTGGTACCAAGATCTGAAAGATGTGCCCAATATTGCGTTGCCGGAGAAAGCTCTCGTCGGAGCCGGCATGAGTTTGAACTGGAAGATGGAGCGTGAAGATAAACCCGTATACACAGAGGATGGTCATAGTAAGTTTGGGGCTTTTCCATTCTCTTTCCTCTCTCTTTTTTTTTTTGACCTGTTTTCTTTTTGAATGTAGTTGTTTCTTTGTATGTTGTTGCCTTCAAGAGAGAAGGCGGAAGGATGGGTACCATCAAAAAGAAACCTGAAGAGGAGCTTTGGTATCATCGTATTGTAAGGAATTTTGTTCTTCCGCGAGATGCGGACCTATCTGCTCAACCGGCTGCTGGTGCTGGTAAGTTATATCTGCTTTTCTTTTCCTTTTTGCTCTTTGTGGGTAAGTTTTTGCTTTGCGCTCTTGTAGGTGAATTGTTGAATTTTGGCGTAGGCCCTGAGAAGAAGAAACGCGCAACGACTTCTACTTCTGTGCCAAAGAGGAGTGAGACTGTTAAAGCTCAACCTTTGAAGACGAAGAATGTTGGAGAGAAGAAAGGTACGCGCCGTTCCTCTGACTCCAGGTGTGATTATGTGGTGGTTTCTGACTCTTTGGAGGGTCTTACTCCTGCAGTGACTATACGGGAACCGAAGCCTGAACCAAGGGATTCTGCTGATATTCCTCCTTCTAATCCGAATGAGCCTATCGATTTGGATTCTAGTCCCGAGCATTTGGTACATAGGAAGGCTGGTAAAAGGAAGCAGACTGATACTGATGCGGAGGGTCAACCTCCTAAGAAAGTGCAAAGGGAAGAAAATTACCAGGAAAGGGAATCTTGATGCTTTTGTTTCGGAATTTGTTCCTGGTAAGTGTCGTTTCTCCTTGTTTCCTTTAAGCGGACTGAATTCTTACAGATTTTTATTTGTCCAGAAGTTCCTGTTTCCCCTATTCCCACAGAAATGAAATCTGTGGTTAATGAAGAACTTCCTTCCACTCCTCCGCGCGCTTCTGTTGCAGACCCGTTAGAGTCTACAGAGGTTGCTGGGGATGGCGTGGAGAAAACTGTTGAGGCTGAGAAGCCTGTAGGTGTTGATACAGAGGCTGAAAAGATTGTTGAACCGAGTGTGGTAGATGGCGCTGATAATCCACCAACCCCTGAAGCTGTTGTTCAAGATTTGGGGAAAGAGCAGACTGCTGAAAAAATTTCAACTTCTTCCCCTAGACCTTCTGAAGCTATGCCTGAACATACTGAGAGGGTCACAACTGAGGAACCAGGCTCATCTGCTGGTGTTGATAAACAATCTCCAATTCATCCAGAAGAAACTCTGGGAGAATATTATTACCGGACTTATACGGAAAAAGATGCTTCTGATCCTCATGTCCCTGTTTGGAATTTGAAGAAAGGCGATACCTTCTCGGATTGGCGTGTATGCCAAGATTGGTTGCAGGGGATACTTCCGCCTGGCGAGATTAAGTTTCAGGAAAATCAACCTTATGAACAGACCTATCAGTCTTATCTTGCAGAAACTGCTTCTCATGTTTCTACTACTCACCGCATAGTGCGTGAGTGGTATAGTATGCATAAGGAGCAGGCATCTTTCATGGCATCTCAAAAGAAGTTTGCTAAAGATGAAAAACATGTGGCTCAGTTGAAGGCTAAATTAGAAACTGAGCGAGCCAAGTTTGAAGCTGAGCGCAAGACTGAGGAATGGTCTGTTGCTGGTTGGAAGAGAAAGGCGGAAGCTGAAGCTGCTCTCCTGTCTGAGGAACGCAAAAATTGGAGGAGAATTTGCGAGAAAGATAATGCTGAGAAGGCAAATCTTCGTAATATCATTAATAACCTCAAGGCTGAGGTTGAAAATTTGAAGAATCAAGATGCGGAGGTAGAAAAATTGAAGAAAGAAAAAGCTGATGTAGAAGCTGCGCTGGCGGAGGCGCGTTTTCATAGGGAACGCAGTGAGCAACGGGAGGTACAAGCTTTCGCCACTCTTGCCCTTAGAGATAAAGAGTTAGAGGAACTTACTGCTTTGGTTTCTGACCAGGAACAACTAAAGAAGGATCTGGAGCTTGCGCATTCCGAGAATACTGAAACCTCCCGCCGTTTTACTGAGGTTGAAGAGAAGCTGGAAAATTCAGAAACGGCGCGGGTTACAGCGGAAAGCGAGCTTGAACCTTTAAAGAATGATATGGCCTGGTTGAAAGATCGCGTGATTGCTTGTGTAAGTTTCTTTTCTCCTTTTTGTTGTGGAATCATATATGCGCTTTTTTGATACTCATTTTCGCTTGTTTTCATAGGTTGCTGAATCTGTGTTAAACTCTGAAGAACTGGATAAAACTGTTGCTAATTTAATGGTTGCTGCACGACGAGATGGGTATGCGCAAGGTTATGCGGAATGTTCCCAACATGTGAATAGCACGTTGAAGGTTAACTGGGATGATAGCAAGTCTGCTACTTTTGGCGTAAATACTGCCGCCGCGCTTGCTTCCATGAAAACAGAGTTTAACAATTTGCAACTTCCGGTCATGGAACTAATAAAATGTGGCGCTGCAATCGGACGATCACGTGGCGCAACTTAAAGAAATCTTTCCGGATGAGGGTGAAGATTTATAGTAGTTTGAAATTGTATTGAACAATTTTTTATGTGGGGTGTAAATCCCTGTTTTGATGGTGCGCTGTTGCGCAAGTATTTCTAAACACTGTCGTGTTTGAAAATCTTCAGGGCGTATCTGTACGCTGAAAACAATATGTTTCTATTTGTTTTGTTTAATGATTTTACAATATTTTGCATGAGTACAATTGCTTTTGTTGAGTAAGGCGAATGAAGTTTGTATAAAGCTCATGTGTGAATTTATGGTCGTTTGTGATGTGATCACTGACCGCGCATGGAGCTTGTTTTGTACTACCATAATGTTTTTGCGCTTACTAAAAAGAAATTGCATGCACTTTGTAAACACAAAAATAATAGAAACTTTGCAATCTTATTCATGGATAGAGCACAGAGGCTTTACAAAGTTTTTTGCTAATAATTATATGGAACTTAACTTACTCTCTGATAGTTCCGCCATACTTGATGGATCATGTCTTTTTGCGGGAACTTATAGAGTCGTCACTTAGGTTTTTGCCTGCTTGCTTGGGCCTTCTTCTCCCCGGGTTATCTGCTTAATCTCTTTGCGCATATTTTGGAGTAAATGCGTGAGTTCACCGTTCTTGAGGGCTTTCTCTATTTCTGTGCGCAGAGATATGCAGTTGTTAGTGGTATGCCCGTTGTCTTTATGATATTCGCAGTATTGCGCCGGGTCTTGTCCACGTTTACTTTTCATCGGGATCGGAGGTTTGAATTGATAGTCCTCAGTACTCAGAACCTCCGCCGGGGTCTTTGTTAGGGGAGTCCACTGCCTCTCCCTATTTCTTGTTTGTTCTCCCTCTGTGCGGAGAGTTTGTTAATTGTTGTGCGAGCGTCTTCAGATGATCGACTTCCTGATCCAGATTCGCGCCATGACTTTTTAAACCTTCTTTCCCCGGTTAAGCTTAAGTCCGCAGGCCTATTGTGTAGTGGTGGTGGCCTGTTTGTTGTGAGGTTTTTCTCAGTTTGCGCATAAACTTTGGCCGCCGCCATTATCTTCTCCCAACTTGTTGGAAGGGCCCTCTGTTCCAGATAAGACTTTAACCATGTCATCACACCTAACCGCGTACTTAAACTGAGCACGGATTAGTTGTTCGTGAACACCACCAATCTCTAACATTTCTTTATTGTATCTAGTGATGAAATCTTCTAGATTTTCGTCATCACGGCGCCATATGTTCATGACGTCAGAAGTGTCTCGAATGGAACGCCGTTGCTGGCTGAAGTGTGTTAAAAACTTTTCACGCAGATCCTTCCATGATTCAATCTGTCCGGTTGGTAGGTTATCAAACCAGATTCGCGCTGGGCCAGTTAATGTTTGTACAAACAGATGACACCATAGCGGAAGGGTCCACCCTCCAACCAAACCCGCACTGGTAAAATACTCTCAGATGATCATCAGGGGTCCGTTAACCCATTGAACTTCCCTATGTTGGATGGTAATTTAGCCTTCTCCAATGGAGCTAGAGCTATCGCCAGTATGAACTTCGAGTTTTCCGCTGCTTCTGCAGGGCGGTAAACTAAGTCATAATTGTGTTCTGCCTCAGGGTTATAAAACCGCTCGAGGTCTGCATTTGTTATAGTTTGGCTGCAGTCGATTGAACACACTGTTGTTTACACTCAGACGGTATGTTGGATCAGATTCATCGGTATGAGTGTCCCGTTGGGAACCCAACCTATCATGAAATGATTGTCTTCGACGAAGATGTGGTTCCCCGTGGTGTTGTCTCTGGTAACTGCCTGACTGAATGTACTCGCGTTGTGACGTGGATCTGGCATGAACTTCTGTATCTTCATAAGTTGATTCTTCTCGTTGGGAGGCATGGGCACGAGATCTTGGTCTCCGTGATTGGGTCATGGGAGCGGTTTGAGCACACAGTTGTGTGTATACTGCGTTTAATGCCCCTTGAGACCGGACATACCATGATATCGGAGTTTCTCCTGGTGGTAAAATTGATTGAGCAGGGTTTGCTGGTAACATTCCTGGAGTAACAGGATCATTTGCTCGATTGGATTGAACTTCATTATCGTCCGAGGCCTCTTCTACGATTCCTTCTACTTGCAAATTGTTTCCGACGTTTGGTCGAGGACCAGGTTGCCGGTGAGACGACGAATTTTCTGCCATGTGCAAAACAGAAAATGAAACGAACTGAATCAAAACGAGATAAAAACTAGAAAACAGAGGAATCGGTGGGCGCCAATGAAGAAACACTAGATAAATGGTCGGAACCGAGATATCTAGGGGGTTTGAATCCGCATAAAAAGGTTGGTTTCCACTCGATCGATTCAGGTCGAACAGACCTTCTTCTCCGAAAGCTCTGCAAAAAAGAGCACCGTTAGCCTCGTCAAGGGGAGAAGAGGGTTCTCTCCTTGACCCGACTCCGGTGTGAGAATAAGTATTGGTTCTGAAGAAGAAGAAGAAGTATTTGAGAAGTGTGAGTAACTTGAATTCATACCTGGGTTGCTTCTCATATTTATAGCCGGGAGTCGTTTAGGCGGGAAAACCCGTTAATGAAAAGTTAACGGAAGATGCTAACCCCGTAAGCGGTTACATTTCCTTCCGTTTAAGTTCTTTGATCCGACGTGAGAGCACACGGATCGTGGTCTAGATCAATGGCTGGGGGATTTGCCACGTGTAATGTGATTAAGTGGAGATTACTTTCCAATTGCATGCCTTCGTTGTGATTTCAGGGGTATCTGTGGTAATGACACGTGTCCAGACGGTTACAACCGTCTGGGTGGTGCACGATTATATTTCTTCTAGAAGATTACTGCTGTAATCTAGTGTGGTACCTTATCATGTGGAGACCACTGAATAAATAAATCCCAAGTCTGGGTAAGATAATATCCAAGTCTGGATACCAAGCGGAAGTGTTTAGCCCAGGATTTTTATCCTTTGTTTTATGTAGGAAAGGCGCAAGGTTTTATGGTTCCCTTTGGGCGCACAAGTTGTCTGCTGACTATTCTTTAAGCCTTTATTTGAGAAACCAGTGTGCGGTCGCGCAAGGTATAAGGCTGAACAGGTAAGGTTGTGGTATGGTCCCAAGGGCCTATTATGGGGTTTTTTGGGACCTTACCCCTTCAGATAGGTAGTTTATATGCCTTAGGTAAATGACCAAAATGCCTTTTTTGGCGCATAAATTTATTTTAAGCATATGTAACATAATTTTTGATATCTAAACTGATTAGACAACAATATTAGACATATTAAGGCATATAATACTTGTCATAGGACTAGTTAGGCGTTATGGAATGCATTTTACGCGAATGACGCGTTAAAGTGGCGTAAGCTACCTAAACGGGTCATAATGGGTCGTAAGCACTTAGGTTAGGTTTCATTTTAGTATGTAGGCTTTGTTAAACCATATTACATGAGTTCCTATACTCATTTGGTTTACGAAACCTCATTCTATCCGATCTTCTGATTTAGGTCCGTTTATTTACATAATTACCTATATTAGGTGCCGTTTGATTCCATGATCCCTCTAGCTTTGCTTGGTTGTTATTCAAGACTTCTAAGTAATCTCAAGTGAGTACATAGTCCCTTCTTTTACTGTTTTTCAAACATTTTGGGGTGAAACACATGTGCCTACTTGTTACTTTTGTGTTTTCCATGTTTTCATATCATATACTTGCTATGTTCATTAGTACACTATTAGTACATGATTTCATTATGTTTTTCTATGTATGTTCACTTAACATGCTAGCACAATTGTTTTACGTTTTGAACCATTTGTAATCGTTGGATGTATGTGAACCATTTGTAATAATTGGATGTATGTGAACCATTTGTAATCGTTGGATTTATGTGAACCGTTCGTAACCATTTGATTTATGTAAACCATTTGTAACTGTTTGAACCATTGGGTTAGGGAAGTGATTAGGTAACGGGGCGGGTGTAATGTGTTAAAAGCATGGTGGATACGCCGCTGGTACTTCCTTTATATAAGTGCTTTTAACACATTATATATCGTTGCGTTATCTAGATCACTTGGGTAAACGATTTTGAAACAATGTCACACAATTATGTTTTCTGAATAATATAAACCATACGAGTCTTATTAACGAGTTTCTACTAGATGTTTTACGATTTGATTTAATAAAACAAAATGTTTTGGAGTTAAGAATCATGGCTACGAGATTTTATAAATCATATCCAACTTGATTTAAGTTGGTTAATTATGTCGCAATACTATACTTTTCAAAATAAGGTTTTTAAATAAGTATTGCAACATGTAAAACGAGCAATGAATCTGACACTCACATAAAACCTATGTATTCGCCGGCATTTTTATGCTGACGTATTTTCACATGTGTTTCAGGTACCATAGTTGATGATATTTGATAATGATATTGATGCATGCTCACATAGGAACGGACGAGGCCTTAGCGACTTAATAACAATAAAAGTCTATTTGTTCATGTTTTGTTTCTAATTCCAATGTAATGTAATACATTTAATTAAATAAAACGAAATTGTTTAATCCATGGTTGTGAAACAATGATTCTGTTACAACACTCCCCGACGTTTCCGCCACGTTTTGTTGTTTTACGTGGTCGGGGTGTGACACATATCAAATTATGAGACAAATCACTAACACCGTTGAGCTTTAAACACTTTAAGTTCTAAACGATTTACGTAGATTGTCAGTATACTGATCCACTTAAATTTTCACACAAAGTTCAACTGTTTCGAGATACAAGATTTAGTGTTTTAAGCACTTAACTTATTCGCGTGTCCCACCTCAGAATATACTCCCGTATCCAGACTCCTATATTCAGTCTTACAGGTGAATGTACACTAATGATATCTGTAAACGGGTAATGCGAGACCATGAGAGCTCAGGTTAGAACTTCCGTTCAGACAAAGAGATGATGGCTCGACTTTAGGTGTGTCCCGTTTGGGGAACTTTTCTTCAATAGCATATGATTAGCATTTTTCAATGTTTCATAATTTTTTATGCTGAGGGTGGGCTTTATGATTAAAGCTGTGCAGAGTATTATACGAGGACTAGGCTATTGCTTCCGCAAAATCAGAAGTCCCGGTATAATACCCCAGATATCATCACGCACAAAGACCTAGTATGTCAGAAATAGAAAGTCTTTCAAATAAGATTTCGGGGGTTACCCATATATCCGAGAGATGTTCCCCACGAAATAAGAAAGTATTCGTATTTAGGTTTATATCTCGAAAACAATCTACTGAATGTATAAAAACCTACTGGCATATCATCAGTGAGACCGTTTATCTCTTTTGACTTTACATTTCTTTAGCGTGCTGTGATTGATTGTCTACTGATGTACTATCATTTCCTCTTTTTCACAACAAAACTCATTTTGGTTTTTCGATGTTTTTGGTTTTTAGATTTTATCATGTTTTTGGCTTTTTCAAATTTTCAAAATTTTTATTTTTTTACTCCCCCTAAAGTCAAAAATATGTTTCAATTTTTGATTTTCTGAGAAAATTTGAAAATGAACGCGATAAACTATACAAAAATGACAAACTGATATGAATTGCTTCAATTCTCCTTTCACTCCCCCTGACAACAAACTATTTTCCCATTATGATTTCAAAACACTTAAGTTTGTTTTAATCAAAATGGTTTTTCCGAAAAATTAGTTTGTTTGTCATTTCACAAACATGGGGTTTCATCACATTGTTTTCCAAAATCAACAAAACTAAATTTTTCAAGAATGATGCCGATTCATGCTCCACGATTACCAACTTGGGAGCTCCGGCAAGTCAGGATTTTTATTTTTTAAAGAATCTCACCCATGCCTGATCAATCATGGGTGAACCATCCTCATTTGGTTTAACAATTTTTGATTCATAAAATTCTTTTATCCATTCACCTTCCCGTCAGCCATCTTTCCAAAAATATGTAACACTTTACCGTTGAACGCTTTTTCAGCATCAAATTCTTCCTTACCAGAGAAGAATTGATCTGAAATCTCAATCTTATCAACTTTTGACTTCAAGTTTCCGTTTGACAATGGTGGAAAATTTTCATCATCCATTGTTGGAACGGAATTCTCATCACTTTGCACAACATGTGGCTCCTCTGACTTTGACGAGTCAGATTCCTTGCAAAAATTAACTTCTGAGTTCTTGACAACCCGTTTTTATTTGTTTAAATTTGCTCTTCTTTTGTAAAACTGTTTTGAACTTTCACCAACTTCGAAAGTCGAATTTTTGAACTCTTTAAAATTTTCTATTGGTTGTTCCTTTTTATCAACGCATTTTTCTTTCAATTTCGGGTTAGAAGAAACTCCTTGTTTTGTGTTGTTGGGCTTTGAGCAATTCCAAGCAATATGCCCAACCTCTTGACATTTGAAACAGGTTCTTCTTTCAACTCTCGGTTCAGATTCTTTCAACATATTCTTTTTCCTTTCAGCGAGAAACTCTTTGTTTGACTGTCTCCAGAACAGTTTCTCCTTCTCCTCTTCAGAACTTGAGCCTGAAACAAATTTAGTTTTTGGTTTATAATTTTTCTCATTTTTAAAATTTTCAGGTGGAATAAATCCTAAACCTTTCTTTTTGAAATTACTGTTATGGTTTGGTTTCTTTTGATAACCCGAACCAGAACTGTAACCTTTTTCTTGTTCAATCTTTGTTGGACTCTTAAAGTGTATTTTTTAGGTTTTTCAGTAAGATTTACATCTTTTATTTCAGAAATATTAATTTCTGTTAATTTGAAAACCTTGTTTATCATGTCAGTTTTAACACTTCTTATTGGAAATTCTTCATCAGAATATAATTTGTCGGAATCATTCAAAGTATATGCTACTTTAAATGTTTCGTCATTCAAATTATTTTGTGACATCAGAAAATCTTTATTATAAATCCTTTTGACCAGTGAACTCGAGCTTTTCTCTGACGAACTCGATTTTTCAGATTTAGACTCTGACATTGACTCTTCATATTTATCCAACACCTGATCGACCACTTTCTTAATTAACTCGAACTCATGATCAGTGTCAGACGCTGTGAAGGTGACATCAATATCATCTGGTAATCCATTGATAGACTCGGATTTCAGATTCAGATTGAGTGCTTCAGCCACCTTTTCAAAATCTCGGGGGGTATATCCATCCCACATTAGATTTGGCACTCTGTTATACTTCAAACCAGTTTTCTTACCAGAATTTTCTTTATCTTCTGCAAACTTATGAGCTGCTACGGCAGGATAGATGCAATCTATAACATACTTTGAACTTTGATAACTTCCAAGTAAATTGTTCACTCTTTCGGTTTCAATCTTCATTGCTGCCAATTCTTGTTTCAGCTCAGCATTCATCTCAATATATCCGTTGATTGCAGTTTGCTTTTGAAGAACTGTTGCTTTCAGAAGATTTTTCATCTGAATATCTTCATCACAAGCTCCTTTGTACAAGTTCACTTTGCTGCTTAGGAGATTATATGACTCTTTTATGCTCCTCACATTGTGCAGTAAGTTCTCTTTGAGCTATTCGAATTTAGCCAACTTTGTATCTTTCTCAGCATACTCTTTGCAAGATACTAAACACTTTGCACAAGGTTTTTCAACCTCTACAGTTTTTTCCACTTCAACAATTTTCTCGACTTCAACAATTTTTTCAACTATTTTCTCCACCACCTTTTCAATCACAATCGGTTCTTTCTCAACTTCTATCTTCACTTCACTTTCTTCGACCTCGACCTTCTGTGTCGGGTTTTCTTCAACTTTTGCCTTTTCTTCAGCAACTCTTCTTGCTTCCATTTCTCTCCTCAGTCTAGCAGCCCTTTTCTCTTTCAACATCTCGATTTTATCTGCAAAAAACAAATTAAAACTGTAAGGATCCAATTGTTTTCTAGCTGTATTAATATACTCTTCCTCATCATCAGTGTCTTCATCACTTCCTGAAGACTTAAAAATCGGTTGTCTTCTAGGACGGTTCTTAGATTTGACTGATTCTTTTCCTGAGGTTAAGTCTTCAAAGATTCGAGCAACAAATGCTTTAGAAACTGAAGGTCGGTTAGGATCATAATCATCCCAATTAAAGCCTTCTGGAATTCTCTCATCGTCTTGGTCTATCAGACCATAACAAGCTTTACCCTTTGATTCTTCAATAGTACGTGAGTG
The DNA here is from genome assembly GCA_030545235.1 of Helianthus tuberosus. Classification (NCBI taxonomy): domain Eukaryota; kingdom Viridiplantae; phylum Streptophyta; class Magnoliopsida; order Asterales; family Asteraceae; genus Helianthus; species Helianthus tuberosus. The sequence goes on along the minus strand of CM060430.1, from coordinate 15,017,585 downwards.
TGAAGATTGTTGTTGATATGGTTGTTGAGCAACCTGATGATAAATTGGTTTTCGATGATAATCGTTGTTTCCGAATGGATCTTGTCTTCCGGTTGCTTCTCTGTTTGTACATTCTCGTTTAAAATGCCCTTTTTCTCGACAACGAAAACAAGTAACCTTTGATTTGTCAAAACCTAGCTGAGATGTTGCAGCTTCACGAAGATCATCTCTTCCGGTGATTTGTTTGAAATTTTCTGCTCTTCTTAAAATACTAGCTAAACACCACTTGATGTCCATCAACTCAAGTTCCTCAGAATCAATCTGGTCATAATCCTCTTTAGTGAGCATCGGATTTCTGATTCTTCCAGCAACTAAGCTTTCATACGACTCTAACACAGTAACAAGAGATGCCATGTATTGCTTTGCAATATCTGGAGAGAAATTTTGACCATTTTGAATGTTTAATGTCACATTGCATTGCAAATTTGTTGAACTTTGTTGTTGAGAACTTGGTGTTGAGAAATTTGGTTCAAAACTTGAATAAGACGAAGAATATCCACTGCTCTGATTTGTGTTGTTTGTATTTGTTCCGGAAGTACCATCAGCACTGAATGCAGTCTGAATCTTTGGACTCGGAGTGGTCTCAATCTTGTTTTCTCTGTAGTACAGACTAACATCCTGTTGAGCACCCGGACTTCTCATTATAGCAGTTTTTCGAATTGATAGCTCATGTTCTTCCAACTTCTGGATAAACTTACACAAATTCATATCTTCAGATTGTCGATTATGCTTTAAAATCAATAGATATGTTCCCCATTCATTCTGTGGTAATGCATCAGCTAGCTTATCAACTCATTCTTCATCTTCTTTCTTGATGTCCAATCTTTTCATTTCCTGGACAAGATGACAATATCTCTCGATAATCTTCCTAGTCGTCTCATCTTCAAAAGCTGTAAACATATCAAAAGATTTTTTAGTAATGCTCGTTTATTTTTTATCATTTCAGCACTACCCTTAAACTTTTTAATCAACGCTGTCCAAATTGATCTAGCAGTTCCCTCATGTTGAAGCAAAACAAAAATATCTTCTTTTACCGCTTGTTGGAGAATGCTAATCATCATTTTTTCACTGGTGTATCTTAATTTTTCTTCTGGTGTAAATTGACTTAATGGTTTTTCATTTTCAAGATCATCTTTCGGTTTAGTGTAATCTTTCTCTAACGAAACCCATGCATCAAACTTATTTGCTTGCACCCAGTTTTCAAAACGATCTTGCCATCCTTTAAAATCCTCAATATACATAAGCTTTGGAGGCTTCTGGAAAGTTCCTGTTTCATTTTCGATTCCAACAGTTTCGGCAACTGCAACTGGAGCAGCTGGAGCAGTAGCAAAAGCGTAGTAAAACTCGTTATCCATGTTTCGGTGAAAAGATTCACGAAATCACAAAGTTCAAACGAACTGAGTTTCAAATGAACTGAGTTCACACGATCTGGTACTTCACGCGACCTGAAGATTTCACGCTAGCTGGGTATTTCACACGACCTGAGGTTTCAAACGAACTGGATCAATCTTGCATGACCTGGATCTATTTCACACGACCTGGGTCACTTCGTGCGACCTGGAGTCCAATTCCAAACGACCTGGACCTAAACTCCAATTCGTGCCCGTGCGACCTGTACTTAGTTCACACCGTGCGAACTGACAACCTCGTGCGAGCTGGTTTACTAACTGATCAAACCGTGCGATCTGAAGACTATTTCAAACGAACTGATCAACTCGTGCGATCTGAGTTGATCAAACCGTACGAACTGGCAAGATTTCACACGAACTGGAAGTGTCTCGAATGATCTGACAAGTTTTTCACGAGGTCTGGTCCATTTTATCAAGTTTTAGGCTGATTTTAGGTCTGATTTTTCCAAGGATTGATTAAAACTCAGTTTTACGTGTTATATGTGAAATTCAGATCATTTTGACCATGAAAACGTTCTGATTTTGAAGAAAATGTGTAGAAGAATGAGTAGAAATGAGAATTATCCTTGAAAACAAGCTGAAATGGTAAGAACTCTTCCTCCTGAGCTCTGATACCACTTGTAGGATCGTTGAATCGATCAAATGAGTCGATCAGAAGAGTTCTAGACCAAACCAAAGGCGGAATTCAATGATTTGGGCTTCATTGCAGCTTGATTAACACTAGGAATCACTTTAACTGTCGTTTATATTGATTTGAAACTGATTACAGCTTGTTCGACACTTCGGCAGAGCTCTGCTATCGGAATCAGGAATGTTACAAATGAAAGACCAAGCTCACCTATATATAGTAGTCCCAGTCCGCACGAACCACACATCACCACGTCGTGCGACCTGGTCAGTTCGTACGAACTGGTTCAGCCAGTTCGTGCGAACTGGACACTATCCTCTAAAATCCTATTTTCAAATCTACCGAGCTCCATTCTATCCAATCTAATTACAAGACTCGATACAAGACGAAGTCGACAGACATATGCACCAACAAACTTGATATACGATATGTTCAATACAAGAATACAACAAACAAGTACATTAACTTAAGGCGTCTAAGTGTGTATCTAAGCATCATCACTACTTCAAGTTCAAAGCGTCGTCATGCTCAACCTATAACATGTTTTAAAATAAAGTTCAATGCAAAAGCAAAGGCGAGTATACAAGTTTTTCATACGTGGCATAAAAAGATAAATTTCAAACAATTCCATGTGGCAAGCTCTTGATACAAGATAAACATTAAATTCGGCATGTGTCTAACATATCAAACCAATGATGAAACGCAATATGCTCATGACATAACCACAAGTCTACGGGCGGTGCGTTAATCCTATAACGCTATATATGTCACGGAGAGGCTCGTACGAAGTTAATGATAAGTCTAACACAAGATGTCATAAACCCAAGTTTAAAGTATCAAGTAATCAAATAAGCATGCGTGTAATAGGAATGTTTATGTATTATGATTAAAGTGTAAGTTTCATAAGAAAACATGTTACACCCCAAAAAGTGGTAAACGAAAAAGGGGTTCAAGTATACTCACAAAATTGCATATGCTTTCCGATTATCCAAGAGTGACGAGTTTGCTTGTGAGTGAGGATTTGATGGTAGGGTTACGTGATGTTTAGGGAGTGGTAAGATTCGGAATTTAGAAATTAAAGTAGTAAAGTATGTATATATGAAAGTAATATCTAAGCCCTAAGAGTTTGCTTATGACACCATAATTAGTGGTTTCATGGTTCCCAAATTGCCCATTGGAATCATAACAAGAACTCTAGAATCTTTGATATGATAGCTTAGGTTTAGGCTAATCATGGTTTGATTAACACCACAAACTCAGCCATGTTTTTATATATTTATGTATAGTTTATATGGTAATAATACATCCTAAAACTAAGTCCAATCAATTATTGTCATATAACATCATGTATGTCAAGCATGAAGGTTAGAAAACCTCATTATAAGATTCACCATTACACACACCATCATGAAGATGGTGGGAGGGTCATGAATAACAATAAAGTAAATCTAATCTAACAAGTTATAAAATATTCAAATGAAGGAGTGGAACTTAGTTTGGAAAGCCAAAGCTTCCATTTGTTCACACTTCACAAGTCACAAGTCTATCATATAAAAAATGATGTCTTGTGCTTGTTTTCATCATTGATTTGTTATGTGTAAACAGAAATAAAAGGGGTGTTTGAACCCAAAAATTTGATGGAAATCCCCTAAACACAAACCCACAACCATAGACTAAGTTGTGAGCTTGGTGGGAACAAGATTCCACCAAGTTTTCTATCAAAATATGAACATAAAAAGAAATAAAAATGAGCAGAATTTTATATGCACTTTGGACCACAAAAATGGTGAGGTTTCACCTTAGTTTGCCCAAGCAAACTTGTAAAAACCTTCCTAGAGGTTATCCAAATGTTTTAGAAGAAGAAACAAGAAGAAAAAAGTTGAAGAAGTGAGCTAGAACTCAGTTTGAATGACTTAAACTTTCTGCTCAAAGCTGAGAATTTTTGAAGTGATTAGAGAGTGATTTTGAAGTGATTAAGAGGTTTGTAAAGTGAAAAAGGGCTGGATATAAGTTGGTATTTATAGGGAATGATTTAGGGTTAAGTTGGTTGGCTTTAATTATAAGTGGTTGGGGGGTTTAACATTAAAAAAGAGAGTTAAATGCTGAATGAAGTTTTCGATCGCTGCTTTGGCAGCATCTTTCTTTATATTTTTTTTCTTTTTTTTAATAATATGAAACACCTATTTGTAGTACATATCTTATATTAATGATATGTATTATTTATTCCAACTTGAAAAAATGTCAAATGCAACCCATTACTTAATAACAAAAAGAGATTAGATGGTGGACTGGTGGTTGTTGAATCTGGTCGCAAGGCTGTACGCCATTTAATTTTTTTTTCTTTTTTTCTTTACATATTAATATGTATAATATTTGAATAGGTGAATTATAAAAGACAACAACTAGGGGACATGTGGATTACTTTGAACAAGGGGAAGGTTGCACACATGCTTCCTCATTCGGCCACTGTGTTCATTCATTTTTATTTTTTTTCTTTGATATTTTTTTTAAACTACACATACTAAACGAATGAGTAATTATTTAAAAGCACATAAGTTATTTAAAAACACCCGTTTAGAAAATCAAACTCCTTCAACATGTCTTTCAATCCCAATTGTTACCTAAGTAGAATACAAAATCATGCGACTCCTCAATATTAATAATCAATCAACTTTGGTGTTTGATAATTAATGGCATTTTATAAAGTGTTATTAAGTTATGATTAAAAGTTTACTAAGTATAAGAATGTAGTTTACATTTTAACGTGAAATTTACATATATAAAACTTAAATTAATAAATTAAGTTTGTATAATAGTAATAAAATAAAAATAGAGGTTGGGTATAATCAAGTGTTTGTTTGAAATAAACGTGTAAAGTCATGTACTTCTTTACAGGAAGCACGAATATGTACCAAATAAATGTATGTATCAAATGTATAAATGGATTCAAACGTACAAGCATGAATAAATAAACAAGGTATAATTTGTATGAAATACTCAATTTTTAGTATGATCGAAGTTACGAGTCATGAAAACGGAAGCGAAATACGAATACGATACGGGTGTAAGTTTCCCAAAATAGGTACATGAATAATCTTTTTAATTAAAGTAAGTTTCAAAAAGCGAAGCGTTACAGTCTCCTCTCCTTTAAGAAATTTCGTCCCGAAATTTATTCAAGAGAAAGACTTTGAAAAAAAAAATTGGCTAAAAAGAATGATTGACTAAAATTGAGATTTTGAAGTTTGAAGTGTTGAAAATGTATGAAATTTTGAGAAACGAAAAGGGATAGGGTTGTAAAAGAGTTCGCTTAACAAAATGATTTGAGCCATTAAGTAAAACGTGCATGTGTGTGTATAGGCAAATTGAGTTTATGTCACACCCCCAAAATACCACATGCGGAAACACCGCGGGACGTGTGACGTACCAGGATCCAAGCCACCAATCACATTGAACCATAATAAACATTTAAGCAAAACATTCCATTTATTTCATAATAAAATTCCAAGTCATAAGTTAAAACCAAAGTAAACATTCAGCGGAAGCATAATGTAAATTGTAAATCAACTGTTTCAAAACAAGTGTTCAAAACCAACGAAACAAGTATCCAAGAGTCTCGACCCATAACCACTCTAGCACTCCCAGATAGCAAGTCCATAACCAAGAACCTAATGACCTGCAAGCATGCAGACAAGTGTGTCAGACGACGCTGGTGAGTTCAAAGTTTGTTAACACGTTTTAGCTACCAGATATGAGTATAAAACATTTCAGAGATTAGATGTTGTTATTAACTCGATTACCGTAGATGGCTCCAGATTATTTGCCCAAACCCCAATACACTATCATACATAGGTCAAGTGGTTAAGGTAATTAGTTCACGACCGTCCTCCCCGGTATGGTGTGAGGGTACCAAACCTAATAGCGCTATTAACTAATAACCCCGTTGCCTCCCCGGCAACCAATCGGTATATGATGGGACTTAATGATAGAAATGAGTGTAATAACCAACATCCCAATAACCCGACATTCCTCCCCGGAACGATTACCAGATGTCCCTCCCCGGGACGCATGCTTGGAGAAATAGCAGTGAACTCACCTTGGTTTGCTTGGTATTTATCAAATTAGCCGTTCCAGTTAATCAACCAACCCTATCGTGGTTAACAATATTATCAGTTTCACAATTAAACAAATCATTGCTTTCACACAGTTTATATTTCTCACAAGATCACAGTATATCAGTTAGCAATTACACCTTTCTAGCGTAAGTTCACATGTGAATAACACATAACATAACCGGTGAGTTTGTTATACCAACTAATCGAACCAAGTTCCTTATTCTCATTGACATGTAACATGGATCGTGTACACACACAAGTATCTCTCATCATTAACATCACAGGCACCTACTGTTCAATTCAGTGACTTACACGACGAAACACCCTTTGTGACGAAAGATCATCTTTCGTCGAGGTGAGGTGTGACGAAAAACCCATATCTTTCGTCAAGATGCTTGTCGACGAACAACCCATGTTTCGTCGATATGAGGTGTGACGAAAAACCATATGTTTCGTCGAGCAAAACAGTTACAAATCCAATCGGTTACAATTCTACATGTTCTCGAACCCCAATCATCATCAACAGTTACATCGTGATCATCGACCAATCATCCAGTTCCCAATTATCACTAACATGCAACAAGGGCATTAACAATTCAAATATACATATCATCATTTTAACATTCTGACTGAATAGTTTACATCAAGACCACAACTTTAACCATGCAAACCCTAATTTCTTATGCAGCATCAACACCTTTACAACTCGTTTATACCCAAAAGCAATTAAAGGTTCACATATAAACAACACTAGATCATTACAAAACATATCAGAACACCTACATATACATGCCCGTGTCCAATCTAGTTTGCACATAAAATCATGAATCAACGAGTAAATCATAACCGAAGGGAATCAAGAATCACGCATCGAAACAAGGGTAAACTTACTAACCAAACAACTGTGTGTACCCAGGGGCATGCTAAGACGAACGAGAGCAAAAGCTTCACAAAGACTGCCGTAGGTTTCGAGAGAAAGAATAGTGTTTTAGGGTTTCATGGAATCGCTTTAAATAACATAAACGAGCCGGGCCACAACTGGGCCTAGCCTCCTTTGGACGAAAGACATGTTTCGTCGTGAAGATGGGTGACGAAATTCATTTTTCGTCGAGCCCATTGCTCATTTTTGGTCGGGCGATGTTTTTGTCATACCAGGTTCTTATTAAATGCTCAAACATTAAACCACCACATAAATACATATACAAAAATCATTCTAAAATAATATACAACAGGATTGTAAAACAGGTGACGATAAAAGGAAAGGTCTTGAAATCTCGGGTTGTCACATCATCCCCAACTTGAAAGAAATTTCGTCCCGAAATTTGATAAGCAATCCAAAACGGTACGGTGTGAGATCAAGATGACTGTGTATTTTCTGCGGGTGCCACATCATCCCCAACTTGAATGGGAATTTCGTCCCGAAATTCACTAGCTGCATCATATTTAGATTTATCAGCTGGGAATAAGTGAGGGTACTTGAGCTTCATCTGATCCTCGCGTTCCCATGTGAACTCCGGTCCACGTCTTGAGTTCCAACGAACCCTCATGATCGGAATTCGACTATGCTTACGGACCTTGACCTCCCGATCCATAATCTCTATTGGTTCCTCGACAAACTGCAACTTGTCGTCGATCTTCAATTCTTGAAACGATACCACAAGTGTTTCATCGGACAAACACTTCTTTAGCTGAGAGACATGGAAGATATCATGGACGTTACCCAACTCAGCAGGTAACTCTAACTTGTAGGCCACTTTACCAATTCGCTCCAGAATGTTGAATGGCCCAACATAACGAGGGTTAAGCTTGCCGCATTTTCCAAAACGCACCACACCCTTCCAGGGTGAAACCTTCAACATAACACGATCACCAACTGCGAACTCCAAAGGTTTCCTACGCTTCTCAGCGTAGCTTTTCTGACGGTCGCGCGCTGCCACCATACGATTCCTGATCTGAACAATCTTTTCTGAAGTTTTGAATACAAGCTCCGGGCCTGTGATCTGGCTGTCACCCACCTCAGCCCAACAAAGAGGTGAACGACATTTTCGCCCGTACAATGCTTCGAATGGGGCTGCCTGGATACTGGTATGGTAGGTATTGTTATAAGAAAACTCTATCAAAGGCAGGTGTTTCTCCCAGCCCCTGTCAAAATCAATCATGCACGCTCGCAGCATGTCTTCAAGTGTCTGGATTGTTCGTTCACTTTGACCATCCGTCTGTGGGTGATAAGCAATGCTCATGTCGAGGCGCGAACCGAATGATTTGTGTATCGACTGCCACAAATCCGAAATGAAACGCGGGTCACGATAAGAGATAATAGAGGTTGGCACCCTGTGCCTAGAAACTACTTCTTTCAGATAAACAGCGGCAGGTTGCAAGAACTTATCCGTTTCCTTGATTGCTAGAAAATGTGCTGACTTCGTGAGACGATCAACGATTACCCAGATGGTATCGTTTCCGTTTTGAGTTCTCGGCAAGCCTGTGATGAAATCCATTGCGATTTGCTCCCATTTCCACATGGGTATTTCTGGTTGCTGAAGTAGACCCGAGGGTTTCTGATATTCTACTTTAACCTTAGAACAAGTCAGACACTTACTCACATAAGTCGCGATGTGAGCCTTCATCTTCGGCCACCAATACAAAACCTTGAGGTCCTGATACATCTTATCCGAACCCGGATGAACAGAGTATCGAGACTTGTGCGCTTCATCCATCACAAGTTCTCTAAGATTTCCAAACAAAGGGATCCATATTCGTTCCATGCAATAGAGAATACCATCAGATCTCTCTACCAACCGCTTTTCCATGCCCCTTAAGTACTCTGCTTCAATGTTTTCCTCTTTCAATTTCGGTTTGTGCAGAACGGATCTGGTCAGGCAAATTAGAATGGATGGTGAGCTACAAGGCGCGAACACATTTGGGTTTCGATTCCTTCCGACTGAGGGCATCAGCTACAACGTTAGCCTTACCCAGATGATACTTGATTGCACAGTCGTAGTCATTTAAGAGTTCCACCCAGTGACGCTGTCGCATATTCAATTCCTTCTGATCAAAGATATGCTGAAGGCTCTTGTGGTCGGTATAAATAGTGAATTTAGTACCGTACAGGTAATGCCTCCAGATTTTGAGCGCAAACACCACGGCTCCCAACTCTAAGTCGTGTGTCGTATAATTCCTCTCGTAAACCTTCAACTGTCGTGAGGCATAGTCTATCACCTTCTCACGTTGCATCAACACGCAACCGAGACCCTGAATGGAAGCATCACAATATACCACAAAATCTTCTGTGCCTTCAGGTAAAGATAAGATCGGTGCGCTGCAGAGCTTCTGTTTCAACAACTGGAAAGCATCCCCTTACTTCGTTCCCCACGAGTATACAACGCCTTTCTGTGTTAGCGAGGTAAGAGGCTGAGCGATCCTTGAGAAGTCTTTGATAAACCTGCGATAGTACCCAGCGAGACCAAGAAATTGTGGCACCTCTGAAGGAGTCTTCGGTGCCGCCTAATTTCTGATAGCATCGATCTTTGCAGGATCCACGTGTATCCCTGATTCATTCACAATGTGGCCAAGGAAGTGCACCTCTCAAATCCAGAAGTCACACTTAGAGAATTTCGCGTAGAGCTGCTCCTTCATCCGAAGCTCCAAAATAAGTCGTAAGTGTCGCTCATGGTCCTCCTTGTTCTTCGAGTAGATAAGAATGTCGTCAATAAACACGATAACAAAGTCGTCGAGATACGGCTTGCACACACGGTTCATGAGATCCATGAAGACCGCTGGTGCGTTCTTTAACCCAAACGGCATAACTAAAAACTCATAGTGCCCATACCGCGTTCGAAAAGCTGTTTTAGGAACATCCTCCTCTCGGACTCTCATCTGATGATAGCCCGATCTTAAATCGATCTTCGAATAAAAACTTGACCCCTGCAACTGGTCAAACAAGTCGTCGATGCGTGGCAAAGGATAACGGTTCTTGACTGTTACTTTGTTGAGCTCTCGGTAATCTATGCACATGCGAAAGGACCCGTCTTTCTTCTTTACAAACAGAACTGGGGCTCCCCAAGGCGAAGAACTTGGTCGGATAAAACCTCTTTCCAACAGTTCTTGTAGTTGATTAGATAGCTCTTGCAACTCTCCAGATGCAAGATGATAAGGAGCATGAGCAATCGGAGTTGCTCCTGGTGCAAGATCAATCTGAAATTCCACTTAACGGTGAGGAGGTAAACCAGGTAGTTCCTCAGGAAACACATCAGGAAATTCACGAACAACTGGCAGGTCTTCGATCTTTCTTTCTTCAGACGGAGTATCAGTAACAAGTGCTAGAATAGCAGGATACCCCTTTCGTAGACACTTTTGCGCTTGCATAGCTGAGATGATACCAACCATCGTACCACTACGATGCCCTTGAACCGATAAAGATTCTCCACTGGAGAGAGGAATACGTACGATCTTCTCTTTACAGAGGATTTTAGCTTGGTGCTTAGATAGCCAATCCATACCAACCACTACATCAAAACTACCGAGGCTAACAGGAAGGAGGTCAATATCAAACACTTGACCCACAAGATCTAATTTACATCCCATAAGAACGTGTGAGGCTTCAATTATTTTACCATTGGCTAATTCTACTACATGCTTAGCTTCTAGAGGTGTTGGTGCTAACCCTAATCGCTGACTGAACTCTAGGGACACATAACTCCAATCGGCACCAGAATCAAATAACACAGAAGCAAAGAGATTGTTCACAGAAAACGTACTAGTCACGACATTGCCGTCATTCCTAGCATCACCAGCACCAATCGTAAATACTCTTCCACGAGCACCATTTCCCCCATTGTTGCCGTTATTGTTATTCCCAGCATTGTTGTTGTTATTCTGACAATTGTTTTTGTCATTGGAGTTCTGATTCAGCTGAGGGCAATCCCGTTTAATGTGACCCTCACCCCCACACTGGAAGCACCCCTTCCTATTGCCTTGGTTCTGATGGGGCTGCTGCCTTTGCTGTTGCTGATGCTGCTGCTTCTTTGGTACGGAGTTCTACAGTCTTTTGCCTCATGGCCCACCTTTTCGCACCTACGGCAAGCCCGGACACACGGTTCATGATGATGATAACCACACTTGTTGCACTTTGGCTTCTTACCAACGTAGGTGCCTTGACTCTGATTGTTGCCCTGGCCTTGGTTAACTGAGGACGACTGACTGAAACTATGGTTATTGCTGTTGTCAGGCCTTTTCTGAGATTGACTGGCACTGGTTGCTTTGTCTGCATCGTTCCATTTTCGCTTGTCATCACTAGCAGGTGTGGTAGCTGTAGCAGCATGGGTAGTAGCAGAAACACGTGGCGGCAATGAGCCATGTTCGACCTCTTGGTCAGTAATCTTGTGTGCTAAATGGATGATCAGAGGCAGATTGTTGAGATTTGCAGCAGTGACCAAACTCTTTACCGATGGTGCTAGACCCTTGATGTACAGTTCAATTCTTCGAGGTGGGGGTCGAGACAAGTTAGGGCACATGTTTGCTAGCTCATGTGACCTATTTGTCACACCCCTACTTCCACGTGTCACCGGTGGGCCCGGTGGGGAGTATCGTGACGTGGTTGGCAACATAACAGTCAAACAACACAATATATAATATGCACAGCGAAAGCAATTTAAAAGATATTATATCAACCGAATTTAATATTGTAATATCAAATGTCACAATATTCGGAAGTTTATCCACAGAAGGATCGAAAATAAAATGGAAACAATAGTTCAACAGACTTCAGGCATCTTAAGCTTGCGAGACTCTTTATTGATGCTAAGGAGACAATCCAGCCAATTACGTTTAGTACCTGCATTTAGTCTTTTTGGGAAAATACGTCAGTTTACACTGGTAAATACAATCAACTGACTCATTTTGGAAAATGATTTAAAAATTGGTTTGGATGCACGTGGCAAAACATTTTATTTAACTTGGGAGAATTATTTAAATATATAATCTTGTGAACAAATTACATGTTCCTTGTGCGTTCAGTAGCCCGGATCTTGTCCGGGTTAAAGATCAATAGACACACCACAATATTCTTTTGTGCACTGACGGGTGTACGCCTACACCCCGCGCTTAAGTCGTGGCCATTTCGTAAAATGATGCCAAGGATATCCGGGACATGGTCATTAACCCCCCAAAGGCTTTAAGTAACAAGACTGTTTAAACGAGCCGATCAAATTATTCAATTAACCACCCAACGATGGAAGATTTGATGCCCGATCAAGCGGTATGCTATATACCGTAACCCAAGCACGTATAGGGAAAATAAGTTAAAGTATTTACCTGAGCAAAGTATAATTCACAATAAGCAAATTGCAAGTAGCTTTTACTGGTACTCCTAATCTGGAACGAAGGTTTATAATAACCTATTAGAATCCTAACGGGTCTTTAGTTAAGCTTAAGCTTAGACCGGTTAGTTTCAAAGACACGGTTCGTACGCACGATTAAGCGAAGACCGGATAGAATGTGATTTAGACCCGACAAGTTCAAAGACTTGTTTAATATGGGTATTTCATACACATTCTGGATTTTGAGATAAAACCGATAAGGTTTGACCCGTTTAGGCTAGTTTATGTAAACTAGTTACATAAACCGAACCAAACGCGTAATAAGAGTAACGGGTATTCATATGAGCCATTTACAGGTTTCCTAAGTTAATATGCTTCATATATGTTGTGACATCAGTAAGATTTCTTTTATTATGCTCGAAACGAATTTAAACACAAACTATGCCCCGTAGGGGTAGTTTGGTCATTTAAAAGGTTATAAAAGAGTTTAAGTATTTACCTGAGTCACAGGTCTGATGTAATCAGCAAAAATACTTATTTTACCATGTCATAACAGTAGAGTAAAGTATATATGTGAAATTTATCAATTATAACCAAACTATGCCCCGTAGGCGTATTTTGGTAATTTCACATAAGCCGGAAAGCTCAAAACTGAAGTCTGAGTTTAACAATCTTTGCTTACTATTAAAATATTATAATTTTCCTCAAATATCAGTAGGTATCAACCCTTGTATGTTTAATATAGTTATAGCACATACTATGCGTTAATAACGCTTAAAAAGGCGATTAGAAGCCATTTCCGGGTTCGATACATAAAGCTGATATTTTTATCATTCCAGAAGGCTTAAAATAATTTATTTATCATATGTGATCAGTAGCAAAAGGTTTGGAGTCGTTTAGATGTGTAAAACTCATTTTATGGCCCGTAAAGGCAAAACCGACAATTACCGGATTAAGCCTACGACTATAAGTTATGCTCAGCCTAAAATCAATTAAAAATCTTCAAAATTCCAAAAATAATATATTACATCAGTGGGTAAAGATTTTGATATTAAAAAGTAGGCTTAACTAGTCTATACGCGAATTACGCCATTTAATTAACATAAAGCTTTCATTTTACGCTAACGAGCATACCTCTAAATCTACACCTCAAACTGATGTCAAATTTTGTATGCAAGTTTAAATATCAGTAATTAAAGTTTCTACTCTTTTACATTTCCAAAAATCACGCTTTAAGGTGAAAAGGGCATAATGGTCAACATATGAGCAATTAACGGGATCATGCGTATTAATTGGTTAACTAATGAACCATGGTGTATAATCACAGAGGGTTATACAAGCATGTTACCTGGTCCAAATAAGGCTCTAAGGTATTTCTAAATCATACCATAACGGGTCAGAACTGAAGTCAAAGCAAAAGTCAAAGCTTTGCGACTTTCGGTTCCGAACCGGGTCTAAATAGTAAATTGTCGGGTTGAACATGTTTAGACATGTTCTTACACTAATTACCAAGTTATATTAATGATCAAACAGGTTGTATATGTTCTACATTGCTAATTATGCATAATTTGGACTTTAAGTATCCTGTTGACTTTTTAATCGCAAGTTTGACCCGACTTTTGACCTAGTTAGAGTGGTAATCAGGGGGAACCCTCTTAAGGGTTTATTACCCACATAATTACCAACTTATAACTACTTTTGATTCGACTAATCACTGGACCATTAGTGATTAATCTTAAAGTCAACCGTTCATTACGACGGTTTGACTTTTAAGCTAAAACTAAGCTAAAACTTAATCAAGAAAGGATTAGCAAACTTACTGAAGTCCTATGCTTGATTAGTGACCACTTGAGTCTGCTCTTAAGCTCCAGAAATCGATCAGAATGATGAAGGAAGGTGTGAGCTCAAAGTTGAAATCTTGTGGCCTTTTATAGTGGATTACTCACCACAAAATGTTGACAAGTAGGTCTACCACTGACCACAAACCATCAACATGTGTCCCTAAGTGCCTAAGATTGTTTAGGGGTCGCCCATGTTTCAATAATATCGATTAAGGGTCGGTTCTGCACGTTCACAGGAGGCTGTTCGCATTTTCTGTATCTGGGCGGTTAACGCGGCCCGCGTAAGATACATCAACATCTTACGCGGCCCGCCTGGACCCTCTGATCAGACAAAAACGTTTTCATGTTGTTGCATCACACCTCTTGGCCCTTCCGAAAGGTCAACTGACCTATTTCTTGCAATTTGAACCTTCTAATTTGTCATATAAAGGCTTCAAGGTTTGTACCCACTTTACCAAGTCCCTGGACACTTCCGGTTAACCCGAAAAGTTATAACTTTCAACGTTAACGCTTTAACCCCTCGCACACGAATTTGATCATAACTTTCTCATACGATTACGAAACTTTATGAAATTTATATCGTGCATTCTAGTGAGCATAATTAACTGTTACAAAGCTTCGGGTTTGTCAAAAGGTCACTCAGAGGTATAACTTAAACATGTTGACACATTTAACCCCTGTAGTTTGAAATCTCTCACTTTTAGCTTCGTATGATCCATGATTTATTCGTTTGATGATATAAACATCATGTAGGGTTATTGTACAATATATTTATTCACCGTTTGACATTTGGAACTCGTATATTCACATACTTTCCATGATTGTCAACTTTAGTCCATTCAGAACATTCTTTCACACGTTCAATCACATGACACGTGTCAACACATTATAGGATGTGAATTTTCGAGGTGTTACATCCTCACCCCCTTAAAATAAATCTCGACCCGAGATTTACTGAAATAATTAAGGGTATTTTTCTTTCATCGTGGACTCAACCTCCCACGTGTATTCGGGACCTCTACGGGCATCCCATTTGACCTTTACAATAGGTACATGCTTCCTTCAAAGCTTCTTTACCTGTCGATCTTCAATCGACAAAGGTTTTTCCACAAATTTTAAGCTCTCATCTATATGCACATCTGTATGTGGTATAACCAGTGATTCATCAGCGAAACACTTCTTCAGATTGCAGATGTGGAACACATTGTGAATTCCACTGAGCTCTTCAGGTAAGTTCAACTTATAGGCCACTGACCCGACATGTTCAATAACCTCAAAAGGTCCTATGTATCTCGGGCTTAGCTTGCCTTTCTTACCAAATCGCATCACTCCCTTCCAGGGTGATACTTTAAGTAGGACTTTGTCACCTACTTCGAAGTTAAAAGCTTTACGCTTTGGATCTGCGTAACTCTTCTGCCTATCACGGGCAGCTTTGAGACGGTCACGAATCTGG
The DNA here is from genome assembly GCA_030545235.1 of Helianthus tuberosus. Classification (NCBI taxonomy): domain Eukaryota; kingdom Viridiplantae; phylum Streptophyta; class Magnoliopsida; order Asterales; family Asteraceae; genus Helianthus; species Helianthus tuberosus. The sequence continues at coordinate 15,001,789 of CM060430.1, read as the reverse complement.
ACAATCTTATCCGTCGTCTCAAACACTATCTCTGGTCCTGATAATTGGACGTCTCCAACTTCCGCCCAACAAACGGGCGTTCTACACTTTCTACCGTATAAGGCCTCGAAAGGCGCAGCCTTAATGATGGTGTGGTAGCTATTGTTGTAGGAGAATTCGATTAGCGGCAGGTGCTTATCCCAGCTACCACCTAAATCGATCACACATGCACGTAGCATGTCTTCCAGCGTTTGAATAGGACGCTCACTCTGACCGTCTGTCAGAGGATGGTAAGCCGTACTAAAATTCAAACGCGTGCCCAAAGATTGCTGGAAACTCTTCCAAAAATGTGACGTGTATCTAGTATCTCTGTCAGAGATAATAGACACAGGTATGCCATGTAAGGCTACAATCTTATCCACGTATAACTGGGCTAACATGTCGGAGCTATAAGTCTCCTTGATGGGTAAGAAATGTGCTGACTTAGTCAGTCTATCAACTATAACCCATATTGTATCAATGCCTTTCCTTGTCTTAGGTAACTTGGTGATAAAATCCATAGTCACCATTTCCCACTTCCACGTAGGAAGTTCAGACTGTTGTAGCAAACCTGACGGTTTCTGATGCTCGGCTTTGACTTGCGCACATGTCAAGCATTTAGCTACATAGGCAGCTACAGACTTTTTCAAGCCTATCCACCAATAATTTGCCCTTAGATCCTGGTACATCTTATCAGCTCCAGGATGAACGGAGTATTTGGAGCTATGGGCTTCCTGGAGAATGACATCTCGAAGTCCTCCATAAATTGGAACCCATATACGTCCATTTAATCTCAGAATTCCGTCCTTGCTAAGAGTTAACTGCTCCTCAGTTACCCCTAGCTTTTCATTAGGATAGTTAGCTTCCAACACAGCTTCCTTCTGTGCAGCTAACAACCTTTCAGTTAAACTGTTCTTTATCTCCATGCGCTTGGCATTGATTCGGATGGGTTTCACCCTTTCCTTTCGACTCAAGGCATCAGCGACTACATTCGCCTTGCCGGGATGATATCTGATTTCACAATCATAATCATTTAAAGTCTCCATCCAACGGCGTTGCCTCATGTTTAAGTCTTTCTGGTTGAACAGATGCTGGAGGCTCTTGTGATCAGAATAAATCACACATTTGATTCCATATAAATAATGCCTCCAAAGCTTCAGTGCAAATACAACGGCACCCAACTCCAAGTCGTGGGTGGTGTAATTCTTCTCATGCACCTTCAATTGACGTGACGCATAGGCAATAACCTTGCCTTTTTGCATAAGCACACACCCCATGCCGGTGTGTGAAGCATCGCAGTAAACTACGAATTCTTCAGTACCTTCAGGTAATGTCAGCACAGGAGCGTTGCTCAACTTCTGCTTCAAAATATCAAAAGATTCTTGCTGCTTGGGTCCCCAGTCAAACTTAACCTTTTTCTTAGTCAAGGAAGTTAGGGGTGCAGCAATCCTTGAAAAATTTCCAGTGAATCGCCTGTAGTATCCAGCCAAACCTAGGAAGCTACGAATCTCCGTAGGTGTCTTTGGCTCTTGCCAGTTCATAACTGCTTCAACTTTAGCGGGATCCACTTGGATACCACGCTCACTGACCACATGTCCAAGGAATTGGACTTCTCGAAGCCAAAACTCACAGTTGGAAAATTTGGCGTAGAGTTTCTCGTGATGTAGAAGCTTGAGAATACAGCGAAGGTGTTTCTCGTGGTCAGCTTGATTCTTAGAGTAAATGAGAATGTCGTCGATGAAAACGATGACGAATTTATCTAAGTGCGGCTTACAAACGCGATTCATGAGGTCCATGAACGCGGCCGGTGCATTAGTGAGCCCAAAAGGCATCACTAGGAACTCGTAATGACCATAACGAGTCCTAAATGCAGTTTTGTGCACGTCTTCATCTCTAACCTTCAATTGATGGTAGCCTGACCTCAAATCAATCTTCGAGAAATATCTTGCCCCTTGCAACTGATCGAACAAATCGTCGATCCTGGGCAAAGGATATCTATTCTTTATCGTGACCTTATTAAGCTCTCGATAGTCGATGCACAGACGCATCGATCCATCCTTCTTCTTTACGAACAGGACTGGCGCTCCCCAAGGAGACGAACTAGGTTTAATGAAACCCTTGGCTAGCAATTCGTCTAGCTGTGTCCTCAATTCTTTCATCTCTGTGGGCGCCAACCTATAAGGTGCTCTAGCAACTGGTGCTGCTCCGGGGATGATGTCAATTCTGAATTCCACTTGCCTATCTGGTGGTAAACCAGGTAGCTCTTCAGGGAAAACTTCAGGATATTCAGAAATGACCGGAATGTCTTCTATTTTTGGTTTCAGCTCATCAATGGTAACTTGTGCCATGTAAATGACACAACCCTTCTTCAAGCACCTCGAGGCCTTGAGCATAGTCACTTGCTCAGGCAATCCATACCGGGTATCTCCCTGGATGGTAATTGATTCGCCAGATGGAGTCTTGATCATCACTTGTTTTCTATTGCAGACAATCTGGGCCTGGTTATGAGATAACCAGTCCATGCCTAAAACGATGTCAAAACCCGCTAACTTCAAAGGAAGTAAGGACAGAGGAAAAGAATGGTTCTTAATGGATATAAAACATCCATCTAAAATGGTTGAGGCGGTTTCTATTGTACCATCAGCCAACTCCACCTCATACTTTACGCTTAAGGTCTTAACAGGTAAATTTAGCAATTTGCAAAATTTATTATCTACGAAAGACTTATCAGCGCCTGAATCAAAAAGCACTCTTGCATAGATATCATTTACGAGAAATGTACCTGTTATAACATTGTCATCTAGAACCGCTTCCTTTGCGTCCATTCTGAAGACTCTAGCATTAGTCTTCTTGGCCTCTTCAGGCTTCTTGGTGTATTTAGGGCAGTTGGTCTTAATGTGCCCCTTTTCATTGCAACGGTAGCACGTTGCATCTTTCATCTTCTTGCAATCCAAGGTCTTGTGATCCGTGGACTTGCATATTCCACAAGCATAGGTTTTTGACTGAGTCTGTGAGTTCGACTCGAGTCTGCACTTTCCATAGTGTTGTTTCTTGCAAATCTTGCATTTGGGCTTCTCACCAGAATGATGCCCATCTTTCCTTGACTCAGATCCTTTCTTGTTGTCACCGTTCCCACGGTGCTTCTTGTTCGACTTTCCTGAACTATCATCTTCACGTTTTCTCTTCTCAGCCTCCTTATTCCTCAGCGATCTTTGCCTGACCGCATCCAAAGTGAGGGACAAGGATATGTCAGCTACAGATCTAAAAGTAGCTGGCCGAGAAGACTTCACGCTTGCCTTGATCTCGGGGGCTAAACCACCGATAAAACGAGCTATTCTCTTTGGTTCCGGGGTCACCAGATAGGGAACCAACCGGGACATCGTGTTGAAGCTCGTTATGTAAGCTTGACAGTCAAGGTTTGTCATTACCAATGATAGAAAATCAGACTCTATCTTCTCCACCTCATGTTGGGGGCAGTAATTTTCCCTGATAAGGGCAACAAATTGATCCCAAGACATATTGTACAATGGGATTTTCCCGGTGGATTGAATCAGAGATCTCCACCAGGCTAAAGCTTCCCCCTTGAATGATTGCGATACAAACTTGACTATATCCTTCTCAGCGCATCCGCTGATATCCACTACCGTGTCCATCTCGTCTAGCCACGTCATGCAGTCAATGGCTCCCTTTTCCCCAGTAAAATCCCTGGGTTTGCAAGACACAAAGTATTTATAGGAGCAACCCTTGTTACGGGGTTCTTGCTTTAGTACATTCTGCTGAGACGGAGCACTGTTGTGGTTTGAGGATAGTCTGTCATCATCTTTCTTGGGATCATCCTTTTTGGAAGGTGGCTTCGAATGCGGTTTAGATATGGTCCTACTTCGAGTCCCACTATACTCTTCGTACTACCGCTCTAAAGCCTTTGTAACAGCGTCATCAACCAACGCTTTCAATTCAGCACCCGTTAAAGTAACTCGGGCGTTGTCAATATGCTCCACTGGATGATTATTTATCTCGTCTGAGTTAGCCATTTTAATTGAACTGTTATAGAAAACAAGGACAATAGTTTATTTGGGAGTTTATTATGGAATTGCCCCTTAGGGTAATTCATTAACCATGGTAAACAGAGACCATATTTGGTTAATTTATTAATCAATTTTATTTAGGATTTTAATATAACTTATCCTAATTATAAAACAATAATAGTTTTATTAATAGCACAAAAGGCCTAGTCACATGGACAATTATAAGCCGTGATTTCAGAGAATCAAGGCACGAAGGTTTGAATCATAGTTCATTACCTTTTTATGACAGGGAGTCATAGCTACCACTGTCTTTTGGTTCATATGGAAATGAGCAGGCCCGTAGGCACCATATTACCACGTATGGTCAAAATATGATCATCTTAATTGATGATTTAACCCATGATTCAGAGATCATATAGTTAGGTTTGGAATCTTTGAAAAGATCCTTATATAATAATAACGTGTGTGATTTTTAAATGAATCACATCTGCCAGGAGTGTTAACATGTTTTCAGATGTTAACTGGGATTTGAATCTTTTTAACAGGTTTTACCATCTTGGCCCGGTCTTTTAATTGACCCGAAGGCTAGGTTTCACTCTTAAGATTCTTAGTTAATGATTTGAATCTTTTTAACAGGTCTTACCATCTTGGCTCGGTCTTTTAATTGACCCGAAGGCTAGGTTTCACTCTTAAGATTCTTATTCAATAATTAATTAGACAAATATATTTTTAAAAGGAATGATTTTGATTTATTTATTTCATATATAATTTATTTATGCACATAATGGCAAAGATGAAATTTATAAACATAACATTCCATTAATTTTTTAAAAATTACATGTCGCCCTAAACGGGACTTTTCAAATAACAAGTTACCCACGCAGGGGTTTACAACAAGCATACCCACGCAGGGGTCAAAGCAAACAACATAATAGTCCACGCAGGGACTTAAACATACAATATACCCTCATAGGGGTTTTAATAGAAAGATAGACCCACGCAGGGGTCAAATCAAACAAACATACATACCCACACAGGGGCTAATACAGCAAGACATCCCCACGCAGGGGCTCATTGATACCAGGAAAATATAACAATAGTGGAAGGATTCAGTGGTCCTTCTTGCTCTTCCCTTTGATCAAGCTTGTCAATCCTTGGAAGAAAGTCTGTCGCTCCCTTCGTTCCCTGTGAAATTCTCGCTCTACATGGTCCAACCTTTGCAGAATTTCTTCACGCTCTGGTGGGGAGAACCTTGGTGGTTACGATTGTTGCCTGATAATAGGTCTTGGAGGTATTTGGTACCCATGTGTTGGGTACCCTACTCCCCATGGATCTCCATAGGGTCCTTGGGTGTGGTAGTTAGCCGCTACCATGTATGGGTCGGCTTCGGCGTAGTTGTAGTTGGTGTGCACTGGCTGTTCAAACGGGTTATACGCCATGGAACCCGTGTATGCTGGAATTGGGTTATCAAAACCCATCGGCGGTGGTTGTGGTACAACTGGGTGTGAAGGTCCACCCATTTGTGGATCTTCTTGATGTGGCGGGTAATGGCTGCCACTTGATTGCCGAGGAGAGCTGAAATGGAAATCTCCTCCCCGTGTAGACATACGCGGTCCAGATCTCCTACGCCTCGGCGGTTGCGGAGGTGCCGGCTGAACTGGCGGCGGTGGAGGCGGTGGTGTAACTGCCACAAACCGTGAATCCACGGAGGAATCCTGTTGCTGCTGCTGCTGAGGCGGTGAATGGCGAGGAGGTGACCAAACTCTTTACCGATGGTGCTAGACCCTTGATGTACAGTTCAATTCTTCGAGGTGGGGGTCGAGACAAGTTAGGGCACATGTTTGCTAGCTCATGTGACCTATTTGTGACACCCCTACTTCCACGTGACACCGGTGGGCCCAGTGGGGAGTATCGTGACGTGGTTGGCAACATAACAGTCAAACAACACAATATATAATATGCATAGCGGAAGCAATTTAAAAGATATTATATCAACCGAATTTAATATTGTAATATCAAATGTCACAATATTCGGAAGTTTATCCACAGAAGGATCGAAAATAAAATGGAAACAATAGTTCAACAGACTTCAGGCATCTTAAGCTTGCGAGACTCTTTATTGATGCTAAGGAGACAATCCAGCCAATTACGTTTAGTACCTGCATTTAGTCTTTTTGGGAAAATACGTCAGTTTACACTGGTAAATACAATCAACTGACTCATTTTGGAAAAATGATTTAAAAATTGGTTTGGATGCACGTGGCATAAACATTTTATTTAACTTGGGAGAATTATTTAAATATATAATCTTGTGAACGAATTACATGTTCCTTGTGCGTTCAGTAGCCCGGATCTTGTCCGGGTTAAAGATCAATAGACACACCACAATATTCTTTTGTGCACTGACGGGTGTACGCCTACACCCCGCGCTTAAGTCGTGGCCATTTCGTAAAATGATGCCAAGGATATCCGGGACATGGTCATTAACCCCCCAAAGGCTTTAAGTAACAAGACTGTTTAAACGAGCTGATCAAATTATTCAATTAACCACCCAACGATGGAAGATTTGATGCCCGATCAAGCGGTATGCTATATACCATAACCCAAGCCCGTATAGGGAAAATAAGTTAAAAGTATTTACCTGAGCAAAGTATAATTCACAATAAGCAAATTGCAAGTAGCTTTTACTGGTACTCCTAATCTGGAACGAAGTTTTATAATAACCTATTAGAATCCTAACGGGTCTTTAGTTAAGCTTAAGCTTAGACCGGTTAGTTTCAAAGACACGGTTCGTACGCACGATCAAGCGAAGACCGGATAGAATGTGATTTAGACCCGAAAAGTTCAGAGACTTGTTTAATATGGGTATTTCATACACATTCTGGATTTTGAGATAAAACCGATAAGGTTTGACCCGTTTAGGCTAGTTTATGTAAACTAGTTACATAAACCGAACCGAACGCGTAATAAGCGTAACGGGTATTCATATGAGCCATTTACAGGTTTCCTAAGTTAATATGCTTCATATATGTTGTGACATCAGTAAGATGTCTTTTATTATGCCCGAAACGAATTTAAACACAAACTATGCCCCGTAGGGGTAGTTTGGTCATTTAAAAGGTTATAAAAGAGTTTAAGTATTTAGCTGAGTCACAGGTCTGATGTAATCAGCAAAAATACTTATTTTACCATGTCATAACAGTAGAGTAAAGTATATATGTGAAATTTATCAATTATAACCAAACTATGCCTCGTAGGGGTATTTTGGTAATTTCACATAAGCCGGAAAGCTCAAAACTGAAGTCTGAGTTTAACAATCTTTTCTTACTGTTAAAATATTATAATTTGCCTCAAATATCAGTAGGTATCAACCCTTGTATGTTTAATATAGCTATAGCACATACTATGCGTTAATAACGCTTAAAAAGGCGATTAGAAGCCATTTCCGGGTTTGATACATAAAGTTGATATTTTTATCATTCCAGAACGCTTAAAATAATTTATTTATCATATGTGATCAGTAGCAAAAGGTTTGGAGTCGTTTAGATGTGTAAAACTCATTTTATGGCCCGTAAGGGCAAAACCGACAATTACCGGATTAAGCCTACGACTATAAGTTATGCTCAGCCTAAAATCAATTAAAAATCTTCAAAATTCCCAAAATAATATGTTACATCAGTGGGTAAAGATTTTGATATTAAAAAGTAGGCTTAACTAGTCTATACGCTAATTACGCCATTTAATTAACATAAAGCTTTCATTTTACGCTAACGAGCATAACTCTAAATCTACACCTCAAACTGATGTCAAATTTTGTATGCAAGTTTAAATATCAGTAATTAAAGTTTCTACTCTTTTACATTTCCAAAAATCACGCTTTAAGGTGAAAAGGGCATAATGGTCAACATATGAGCAATTAACGGGATCATGCGTATTAATTGGTTAACTAATGAACCATGGTGTATAATCACAGAGGGTTATACAAGCATGTTACCTGGTCCAAATAAGGCTCTAAGGTATTTCTAAATCATACCATAACGGGTCAGAACTGAAGTCAAAGCAAAAGTCAAAGCTTTGCGACTTTCGGTTCCGAACCGGGTCTAAATAGTAAATTGTCGGGTTGAACATGTTTAGACATGTTCTTACACTAATTACCAAGTTATATTAATGATCAAACAGGTTGTATATGTTCTACATTGCTAATTATGCATAATTTGGACTTTAAGTATCCTGTTGACTTTTTAATCACAAGTTTGACCCGACTTTTGACCTAGTTATAGTGGTAATCAGGAGGAACCCTCTTAAGGGTTTATTACCCACATAATTACCAACTTATAACTACTTTTGATTCGACTAATCACTGGACCATTAGTGATTAATCTTAAATTCAACCGTTAATTACGACGGTTTGACTTTTAAGCTAAAACTAAGCTAAAACTTAATCAAGAAAGGATTAGCAAACTTACTGAAGTCCTATGCTTGATTAGTGACCACTTGAGTCTGCTCTTAAGCTCCAGAAATCGATCAGAATGATGAAGGAAGGTGTGAGCTCAAAGTTGAAATCTTGTCGCCTTTTATAGTGGATTAATCACCACAAAATGTTGACAAGTAGGTCTACCACTGACCACAAACCATCAACATGTGTCCCTAAGTGCCTAGGACTGTTTAGGGGTCGCCCATGTTGCAATAATATCGATTAAGGGTCGGTTCTGCGCGTTCACAGGAGGCTGTTCGCATTTTCTGTATCTGGGCGGTTAACGCGGCCCGCGTAAGATACATCAACATCTTACGCGGCCCGCCTGGACCCTCTGATCAGACAAAAACGTTTTCATGTTGTTGCATCACACCTCTTGGCCCTTCCGAAAGGTCAACTGACCTATTTCTTGCAATTTGAACCTTCTAATTTGTCATATAAGGGCTTCAAGGTTTGTACCCACTTTACCAAGTCCCTGGACACTTCCGGTTAACCCGAAAAGTCATAACTTTCAACGTTAACGCTTTAACCCCTCGCACACGAATTTGATCATAACTTTCTCATACGATTACGAAACTTTATGAAATTTATATCGTACATTCTAGTGAGCATAATTAACTGTTACAAAGCTTCGGGTTTGTCAAAAGGTCACTCAGAGGTATAACTTAAACATGTTGACACATTTAACCCCTGTAGTTTGAAATCTCTCACTTTTAGCTTCGTATGATCCATGATTTATTCGTTTGATGATATAAACATCATGTAGGGTTATTGTACAATATATTTATTCACCGTTTGACATTTGGAACTCGTATATTCACATACTTTCCATGATTGTCAACTTTAGTCCTTTCAGAACATTCTTTCACACGTTCAATCACATGACACGTGTCAACACATTATAGGACGTGAATTTTTGAGGTGTTACATCCTTACCCCCTTAAAATAAATCTCGACCCGAGATTTACTGAAATAAATAAGGGTATTTTTCTTTCATCGTGGACTCAACCTCCCACGTGTATTCGGGACCTCTACGAGCATCCCATTTGACCTTTACAATAGGTACATGCTTCCTTCGAAGCTTCTTTACCTGTCGATTTTCAATCGACAAAGGTTTTTCCAAAAATTTTAAGCTCTCATCTATATGCACATCTGTATGTGGTATAACCAGTGATTCATCAGCGAAACACTTCTTCAGATTGCAGATGTGGAACACATTGTGAATTCCACTGAGCTCTTCAGGTAAGTTCAACTTATAGGCCACTGACCCGACACGTTCGATAACCTCAAAAGGTGCTATGTATCTCGGGCTTAGCTTGCCTTTCTTACCAAATCGCATCACTCCCTTCCAGGGTGATACTTTAAGTAGGACTTTGTCACCTACTTCGAAGTTAAAAGCTTTACGCTTTGGATCTGCATAACTCTTCTGCCTATCACGGGCAGCTTTGAGACGGTCACGAATCTGGACAATCTTGTCCGTCGTCTCGAACACTATCTCTGGTCCTGATAATTGGACGTCTCCAACTTCCGCCCAACAAACGGGCGTTCTACACTTTCTACCGTATAAGGCCCCGAAAGGCGCAGCCTTAATGCTGGTGTGGTAGCTATTGTTGTAGGAGAATTCGATTAGCGGCAGGTGCTTATCCCTGCTACCACCCAAATCGATCACACATGCACGTAGCATGTCTTCCAGCGTTTGAATAGTACGCTCACTCTGACCGTCTGTCTGAGGATGGTAAGCCGTACTAAAATTCAAACAGTGCCAGGCAGCTGCCTGGCGCTCCCCTATTTGCCTAATTAATTTATGATTTTATATCCGCTTTAAAATTACGATTTTGCCATCGGTTTAAAATTACGTATTTGCCTCCAGTTCAAAATAAAATGACGCTTTTGCTACCAGCTAAATTTCTCAATTCTGCCCTTGGTTCAAATTGATTACGGTTTTGGCCACAATTTAAAATTACGCATTTGTCTCCAGCTAAAATTTATGAATTTCCCCTCAGTTCAAAATTACGATATTACCCTCAATTCAAAATTACGTTTTTGCCCCTAGTACAAAATAAAAATATGGTTTTCCCTAGCTAAAAATTAGGATTTTACCCTCGGGGAAAAAAATTGATTTTCCCCCAAGTAAAGATAAAAATATGACTTTGCCCCCAGCTAAAAATCGTGTCAAAGAGCTGCCTAACACTCTTTTTACTTTTTATTTGTAGCAAAACTATAGTACTGTTTTTTAAATTGGTTGAGAATTATTCGGCTATCGCCCCACAACGCGGGCGAGGCATCACCTAGTGGTTTTAAAAACCCAAACCCTGTTTCTTTAGTTTTAGAGTTCATATATAGTACCGATATTATCTGATAAATTATAGATCTAGTTAAGAAATTACAAATCTGGTCTCTTTTTTTGACATGTTTGATTGCTAACACTAACAAAGGTTAAAAAGAAGTTTGTTAAATCGATGTGAGCAATAGTGGACTCCAAAAGTTTTTGTTGGGGGTGCGAATAAGGTGTTCAACCATATTTTCAAGGGGTGCGGTCGGTTTTTTGCCTGAAATATACACTAATTTTTTTTTTCAAGAGGTGTGGCCGCCTACCCTGGCCAAAGGCTAGGTCCGCCCATGGATGTGAGTGCTATTATATCTAATTAGTTTAAAAACAATAATAGTTAATGAAAAAATACCCTTAATTATTCAACCCTAATTGTCCCTTAAAGCAGATGAAGATTAGTATTTCGAGTTACTAAAATATAATGAATAAAAAACTATCTAATAAGACCCACCAAAAGAAATTAAAACATTAATACGAATATTTTAGTTTAATACTTTTATAACATTGAAAAGGACTGTTTTAATCCACAACTAAATATTCCAGTGGGGCAGTGGGCTAGTTTTGGACTAAACGTGGATTTCAGAAACAGTGGATTTTGACTTTCAAATGCTTTTCTTTGTTCAAATAAATCCCGTTCCAGGTTTAACGTTTAATTATAGAGTTAATTACTGTTTTCGTCCCTATGGTTTGTCAAAAATCACTATTTCAATTCATTAGTTTAAAAATTGCGATTTCAGTCCCTGTAGTTTCACTTTCGTAACCATTTCAGTCCCTGTGGTTTCACTTTCGTAACCATTTCAATCAATTTATTCTGTTAGTACAGGGACAGAAATGGTTACGAGGTGGACTGCAATGGTTACGAAAGTGAAACCACAGGGACTGAAGTCGCAATTTTTAAACTAATGGACTGAAATAATGATTTTTGACAAACCACATGGACGAAAACAGTAATTAACTCTTTAATTATATATAAAATAGACTGATAAAGTAATGCGACTATCAACATTTACAAAAGGTATATAATTAGTCTTTTATTTGATCCTTTTTTAGAAGAAAAAAATAGTTATGTATAATTATTGAAAAAAGTTTCATTACAAACAGCAAAGAGAATTTCATATTATTTTAATCAAACATTATATTAGCGTTTAAGACTCGTGCACTTAAAATTACTGGTATAACTGTAGTTTACTTAAAAGTTAAAACTAGTGATGTAAGTGTAAACTAGCTAAATGATTCGTAAGCTGTTTAAGATTGACTCGTTAAAAGCTTGAATTGAGTCAAGTTTAAACGAGTTTGAGTTTGATGAATATGATTAAAGAAACATGCTTGAGCTTCTATACTGGACTTTATTATGCTTGCTAGCCTATTATTTGTATACAAGTTAATTTTGACAATATAGAAATTATATTAGAGTAAATTTCTGTTTTCGTCCCTGAGGTTTGTCCATTTTAACTAGTTTAGTCCAAAAATCTAATTTAAAACAAAACCATCCCTAAGGTTGCATTTCTTAATGCTTTTCATCCCTAAGGTTTGCATTTCTTAACGCTTTTCATCCCTAAGAATTAAATGAAAAATCACCCTTAGGGATGAAAAGCGTTAAGAAATGCAAACTTCAGGGCTAGATTTGTTATAAATTAGATTTTTGGACTAAACTAGTTAAAATTGACAAATCTCAGGGACGAAAACAGAAATACTCATTATATTATAATATATTTAAAAAGTAATTAAGTGAATTATAAACAAATCAAACTCAAACTCAAACTTGCATGAACTTAGACTAACAACAACAACCATACCCAGTAAATCCCATAAATAGTTGAACTATTGGTAGGGTCTGTGGGAGGTGGGATGTAGGTAAACCTTGCCTCTATCCTAAAAATAGAGAGGTTGCTTCCTGAGAGACCCCGACTCCAAAACAACCAACAACCAGATAGACGAAAGATAGATAAGTATATAGCGTAGCAATAGTCAGATATATCATCAGGAAACAACATGTAGGCTTAGATACCAGAAAATAACCATATGTAAGGTCTACCTAAAGTGTAAAAGAAATCTACCCCCCCTTCCCCCCAAGACAAAGCTAGGACACGTCCATACCCTCCCCTACAAGTCTTTAACCTTAATCCTACGTCTCCACGAACTCCCATCCTGAACCATGTCCTCGGAGAGGTGCAACTCTACCAAATCTTGCCTAAGTCGTTCATCCCAAGTCAACTTGGGCCTGCCTCTACTTCTCCTTCCTTCCACTTTCACGGTTTCCATTGCTTTAACTGGTTCTGTCAACTACCTCCTCTTCACATGCCCAAACTATCCCAATCTTCATATCATTCTCATTCCCATCATTCATCACACCATTCCCATTCTCATTCATTTAATGGGTCTTTTGACCCAAACCATTACATAAACACCCCTCCAACTGCTCAAAACCAGTTGGACCAAAACATGGAGCCGGATGAAGATCCAGATATAGAGATGCCACCGTCGGGGTCACCTGCGCATCCAATTGAAATTTCGAGTGGTTTCGCTTCTTACGCGGGGTCACCTTATCAAGGTCCTAATGAATTGGATCAGTATTGGAACCAATTTACGTTCGAATACATACCCTCTTACCATTCTCCTACACCACCTTCGCCACCTCCAGGTAAGAATGATGGTATGATGGTGACGAGTCAAGTGAGACAGAATGTCTCACTGAAGAGTAGGAATTTTCCCATTCTTGGTAGGGATCCGAGTCATGAGAATGGGAGGGTATGTGTCCCGACGGTCCTCCCCACATTGGACCTTTGCCTCATCCCATTCCACGATATCTTGGCGGCATGTTTAATTCCTGTCAAAATTCAAAAACAATACATATAACTTAATAAGGATAAGAGTTAATCGTGACGTAAGATTGGTACCAACACAATTAAACACAGATAACACAACGGAAGTCTTAGAGTTTAAAATATTGTTACAAACTTAAATGTCCAAATATTCAAAATAACATACAGACGGTTTGTAATAAAGATCCACATGCGGATCGTAAAATGTACAAAAATGAGATCAACAGACTACTCTGCTATATGCAAAGGAGTTGCAAATTCCTTTTCTAGCATTATCAGGCAACTTCTAGCCTATTTACGTATCCTTGCAACCTGTAACTTAGTCTTTTGAAAACACGTCAGTTTACACTGGTAAATACAATCAATCGACTCATTTTGAAAATATTTAAAAATTGTTTTAAGTGCACAACGCACATGATTTTCATAAATAACTTGGGACAATTCAAAATGACCTTGTATACAGTTTTACATGCCTGTCAATACATATGGGGCCCAGTACTAAACACCAAGACATGATTAACCGACACGCCACTTAAACCCACAAAGGAGTTATCTCCAACTAGTGGGTAAGGAAAACATTTTATAATAGAATTAGCATCTGTCAGGTGTATGCCTACACCCCGTGCTCGGTCGTGGCCATTATCAATTTAAATGTGTAACACCCTGACCGCGTAAAACAACAAACCGCGGCGAAAACGCCCGGGAGTCACGTCACAGGATAAATTGTTTCACAACACATGGTAATTGAAGTTTCGTTTTATTGATTAATAAGTGATTTACATTGTCTTAGAGTAATAAGAAACAAGTTCAAACATAATGTTTTACGTGAAGCATGATCATAGCATCAAACAACAGCACCTGAAACATATGTGAAAAGAGAGTCAGCATAAAGGCTGGCGAGTACATCGGTTTTGTGAGTGTGTCAAATTCATGGCTTGTATACATATTGCAATACCTCGTACGACTACAAGAGTCGATAATTGAAAATCTTGTATCAAAAAGTGTTTGGTATTGCAATATAATTAACCAATTAAAACATGTTGGTTAAAGTTTATGAAAACCTCGTTACTTTGAATCTTGACTAAAACATTTGTTTTTGTAAAACCAAGTAGTAAATTGTCTTTGAGAGAGCACTTTGTATGGTTTATATCTTTAAGTAAACCTCGTTGCATGACATCGTTTGAAAACATTTGTCCAAGTGATCTAGATAACGCTACGACATGGAATATGATAAAAACACTTATATATAGGAAGTACTAGTGGCATATCCACCATGCTTTTATCACATTACACCTGTCTCGTTATCTAATCACTTACTATAAACCAATCGTCCAAATCATACGTGTTATAAAACATTTGTTATTCGTCCGTGTTATAAACCAATCGTCATTCGTCCGTGTTATAAACCAATCGTCATTCGTTTGTGTTTTAATTGTGAAAACTTTTGGTCGTTCTTTAATGAATACATTCAAACCTGTGTGACTCGACTATACCCCCAAAGGGGTATCTTTAATTCGACTAACAAACCACCAAAGGGTTTTTTAAAATAACAGATTCTGTCGTTCCCCAAACTACCCACCAAATCCAGTGAATAGTCTAGTAACAGGATTGTCAGTCCTATGGTACCATAACATACTACTGGTCGGCTTGATCAATGTTAAAGAATGTCATTCGTGCTACGAATTAACGCACCAACAAGTTCGTTTATATTATTGAAATCGTCTTGTTTTGTATAAACCACAGGCTTTGTTTCGAAAACTTGAAAACGCTTTAGCACGTATGAGTCACCCCAAAACATTTAGCAAAAACATAAAAGAGGGGAGCTATATACTCACTTGGAATTGCAAAGTATCATCGAATCAAGTGTAATAACAAAGCTTCAAACGTGTCCTAATGTGTCGGATACTATGTTAGTGTAACGGGACATAAATCGGGGAATCGGATAGAATGAGGTCTTGTAAACCAAATGAGTGTTGGAACTCATATGAAATGGTTTAACAAAGTATACATTCTGATTTGGAATGAAACCTAAGTTCTTTTGACCTGTTATAACCCGTTAAGGTTGTTTACGCTACTTTAACGTATCATTTGCGTAAATACACGTTCAGATGGTTAAATATGAGCTATGATAAGTCTTATATGCCAAAACATGTTTGATTAAGTTACAAAATCAGTTTATATGTTAAAAAGGTTGGTTACATATGTTTAAAACAAATTTATGCGCAAAAAAGGCATTTTGGTCATTTTTAGGCATATAATAATTGACTTATCATAACACTAACCAAACAAAGTGACCATAAGGTATAACCTCAGGAGGTTATTCCCTATACAACTATGGTCACAAATATATGTTTGGTCGGATCCTAAGATCGACCAAACGGGTCGGATTCGAAAGTCAAAGCGGTGGTCAAACCGCTCGACTTATGACCCTAAATAAGCACTAAACTACAAGTGACGAGTTAAACCTGTCAAAACATGTTTAACTAAGTTGCAAAACTGATTTGGTATCAAAACTTAGTGTTTTGATACCTAAAAATGGTTTCGTTGTAAAATGCACATAATTGTGCACTTTTGACCGAAACTTTGACTCGTCACTTCGACTAGTAAATGTGGTAATCAGTAGGTATAATCGCAAGGGATTATAACCTTCGTGATTACGATCACGTCGCAAAGTTCGATTGGACTTTCACTTGACCATTTCATGGTCAAAACCAAAAGTCAAACAGTAGTCAAACTATTTGACTTTCAGCTTATAATAGCTGAAATAAATAAACAAGACTGGTTAGAACACTTACTTGTGTTCTAGGATGATGAAAACTCAGATGGGAGGCCTCCAAATATGGTAGCAACTCCACTTAGGGCAATGAGATGAGAAAGAAAGCAAATGAGCAAGTTTTTAGGCAGATTTTGAAGGCTATTTATACTTGTTGTGAAGCCACAAGATCTTTCCATGTGTATGGAGTGTTGTCCAAGGATTAATGTGATGATTACAAGTGTTAGGACCAGATTCAAAGCCTTGGAGATCACTCAAATTGCCCACAAGTATCAAAAACTAGGATTGAAAAACAAAGGCTGTTGCTGTTTTGAAACTTTCTGTTACTGGGTATCTCTCGCGCCCCGCGAGAGACTTAGGCCAGTCTCTCGCGCCCCGCCAGAGGATTATTTTCAGAAAATGGCAAAAATGGTCCATGCAGCCTTTTTAATGTGTTTTTGACGCATTTAACCCCCGTGAACCCAAATTTTAGGCTTTATAAGGACGTTAAAGCATCAAGGACTTGAATTATGCCCGGAAATGTCGTGGATGTCGTTCGTTCGGTTGAATGGTCGCGTTTTTTCGCTTAATTACAAAGAACGCTTTAACATACGCGAAAACGACCAAAATTACGCAACGAATGATATTTTTGGATTCTTATCACTAAAATACAATATTTTAATGATTACAAAATTTTTTGGATGTCCGTACGTGTTCCGTATTAAGAAATACGAGAATCGGCAGACTTTCGCAGTTTGACGCAAATAGTCCATGTGATCGAATAAGCATGTTTTTGACATATTGAACCCTTCAAAACTTATTTCTAAGTTATGTAAAGGATATTTAGGGTATGTTTGACTTATGAACATGTTTCAGAGTGTATGTTGCATTAAACTGTTTACGTTTACGTAACAGTTTACGTATAACTTCCAGAAAAGGTTTAAGAGTTTGAAATCAAACAAAAAATAAAACGTGCAATTGTCACATGTAATTATACAATATTTGGGATTAAAACACAAAGTTTCATTGATTATTGAATTATTCGGAGTTGTACAATGCTTAAAAGACACAAATGTCACAGCCTCCCATACTTTAGGAAATTTCGTCCTGAAATTTTAACTAGAGGAAACTTGTGAAATCAAATGTGGATGTTTCGCCTTCATTTGATCCTCGCGTTCCCAAGTAAACTCTGGGCCACGTTTGGATTCCCCGCGAACTTTGACTATTGGTATTCATTTGTGCTAGAGTTTCTTGATTTCACGGTCTAATATCTCCACAGGTTTCTCGACAAAGTGCATAGTGTCATCAACGTGAATTTCGTCGAGGGGGTATGGAGATTTGTATCGGCAAAGCACTTCTTTAAATTGGACACGTGGAATGTTGGGTTAATATTCCAAAGTTCAGGAGGTAGCTCAAGTCAGTAGGCCACCTTTCCGATTCTTTCAACGATCTTGAATGGTCCAACGTATCGTGGTGCAAGTTTTCCTTTCTTTCCAAATCTAACCACTCCTTTCCAAGGGGATACCTTGAGAAGGACATGATGTCACACCCCAACAGATGGCGGAAACATCGGAGTGAGACGAAAACGAGATTGCAAGAGACTTTATAACACTATTTGTGACAATAATTAAATAATGGATTTCATTTCATTTCTAAAAGTCAATTACAAAGGTTAAAATCAAATACAACAACTTGATATACGATATGTTCAATACAAGAATACAACAAACAAGTACATTAACTTAAGGCGTCTAAGTGTGTATCTAAGCATCATCACTACTTCAAGTTCAAAGCGTCGTCATCCTCAACCTGTAACATGTTTTAAAATAAAGTTCAATGGAAAAGCAAATGCGAGTATACAAGTTTTTCATACGTGGCATAAAAAGATAAATTTCAAACAATTCCATGTGGCAAGCTCTTGATACAAGATAAATATTACATTCGGCATGTGTCTAACATATCAAACCAATGATGAAATGCAATATGCTCATGACATAACCACAAGTATACGGGCGGTGCGTTAATCATATAGCGCTATATATGTCACGGATAGGCTCGTACGAAGTTAATGATAAGTCTAACACAAGATGTCATAAACCCAAGTTTAAAGTATCAAGTAATCAAATAAGCATGCGTGTAATAGGAATGTTTATGTATTATGATTAAAGTGTAAGTTTCATAAGAAAACATGTTACACCCCAAAAAGTGGTAAACGAAAAAGGGGTTCAAGTATACTCACAAAATTTCATATGCTTTCCGATTATCCAAGAGTGACGAGTTTTCTTGTGAGTGAGGATTTGATGGTAGGGTTACGTGATGTGTAGGGAGTGGTAAGATTCGGAATTTAGAAATTAAAGTAGTAAAGTATGTATATATGAACGTAATATCTAAGCCCTAAGAGTTTGCTTTTGACACCATAATTAGTGGTTTCATGGGTCCTAAATTGCCCATTGGAATCATAACAAGAACTCTAAAATCTTTGATATGATAGCTTAGGTTTATGATGGCTAATTATGGTTTGATTAACACCACAAACTCAGCCATGTTTTTATATATTTATGTATAGTTTATATGGTAATAATACATCCTAAAACTAAGTCCAATCAATTATTATTATGGAGGTTAGAAAACCTCATTATAAGATTCACCACTACACACACCATCATAAAGATGGTGGGAGGGTCATGAATAACAATAAAGTAAATCTAATCTAACAAGTTATAAAATCTTCAAATGAAGGAGTGGAACTTAGTTTGGAAAGCCAAAGCTTCCATTTGTTCACACTTCACAAGTCACAAGTCCATCATATAAAAAATCATGTCTTGTGCTTGTTTTCATTATTGATTTGTTATGTGTAAACAAAAATCAAAGGGGTGTTTGAACCCAAAATTTTGATGGAAATCCCTAAACACAAACCCACAACCATAGACTAAGTTGTGAGCTTGGTGGGAACAAGATTCCACCAAGTTTTCTATCAAAATATGAACATAAAAAGAAATAAAAATGAGCAGAATTTTATATGCACTTTGGACCTCAAAAATGGTGAGGTTTCACCTTAGTTTGCCCAAGCAAACTTGTGAAAACCTTCCTAGAGGTTATCCAAGTGTTTTAGAAGAAGAAACAAGAAGAAAAGAGTTCAAGAAGTGAGCTAGAACTCACTTTGAATGACTTAAACTTTCTGCTCAAAGCTGGGAATTTTTGAAGTGAGTAGAGAGTGATTTTGGAGTGATTAAGAGGTTTGTAAAGTGAAAAAGGCGCTGGATATAAGTTGGTATTTATAGGGAATGATTTAGGGTTAAGTTGGCTGGCTTTAATTATAAGTGGTTGGGGGGTTTAACATTAAAAAAAAAAGTAAACTTCCGTTTTGCTCCCTGTGGTTTGGTCACTTTAATGGTTTTTCCCCAATCCTTTAAAAATAGCCAGTTTACTCCCTGATCTATGAAACCCTTCATGATTTCACTCCCCGCCTCTAACTCCATCCAAATTGTGTATTAACTGAAAGGGTATTTTAGTAAATTCAAATATAAAACTAAGGGTATTTTAGTAAAACTACAAATAAAAAATTATATTATATAATAAAAACTCTAAAAAATAACAAGTTTTAAAACCCTTTGTCACAATCTTATCTTCTGGAACTCACCTCTCCCGACTCCCACCCTGAACTCCCCCTTGATTTAATTAAGGTCATTTGATTTTTCTAGAACTCGACTTTTATTACATCATCGCTACTCGATTCGATGTTTGGGGTCTTGATTTGCGGCTGGATTACATCGCCCTTCATTATTAATCACCACAAACCCACCATCGCTGCAATCTGCAACTTCACATAACTAGCTACAAACTCGAAGATGTTGTCGGAGACACAAAGACGTAGAGATGGTGGTGGTTGTAGGAGACAAAGAAACCCTTGTCGCCAAATCAGATCTGAGCAACACTCAACCAACCCACTCGAATCAGACCTGGGTAGAGAAGGTCGACTTAGAGAAAGAGAGAGAGAAGACAATCGGCTTTGAGAGGGAGGCACTGTGGAGATAGATAGATGGTACAAATCTGATTGTGTAGATGGCGGTGGTATGGCGGCGATTGCAGTGGTATCGATGGTGGGTTTTGGACATGTTTGGGTGACCAGCAATTTGTAGTGGAAGGGGGTGGTGATGGTGGATGGCAGGTGGTGGTAGAGAGAGACGAAGAGGAAATTGGTGGTGGTCCGCGTCTCTCCAGGGATCTACCAGCAGCCTGTTTACATCCCCAAGACTAAAAACCTCATCATGAGTGGATGATTGTTGGGGTTAGATAAGGGATGAATTTGGAGATTGAAGAGGTGGGATTAGTGGTTTTGGAGAGGATTAGGGTTAGGGTTTCAGTTAGTGAAAATGGAGTTGCAGGTGGGTTTGGAGGAGATGATGATGTGTTGTTCATCATCGTTGTCATTTACTCATTTGTTGGAGATTTGGGCCCTTGGGGTAGTAGTATATTTAAATACAAATGACCAAAATGCCCTTACTTTTACCTTAGAATTACCAAAATTTCCTTTAAGTTAACATAAATTATGGATGGAGTTAAGTCCGTGGAGCAAAATGGCGACAAAACGAAAACATCAGGGAGTAAAATGGCTATTTTTAAAGGTTTGGGACAAAACCGTTGAAACGACCAAACCACCATTGGCGAAGCTTCGCCCCCCCCCCCCCCAATTTTACCGAAACCGGGGGGGGGGGGGGTGGAACGTATATACCTAAAAATTTTCTATACGAAATTACTATTCATAACACTACGCATCGAAAAGTTCGAGGGGTCGGGCGCCCCCTCGGAGTAACACTAAGCTACGCCCCTGCAAACCACAGGGAGGAAAATGGAAGTTTACTCAAAAAAAAAAAAAAAAAAGAGTTAAATGCTGAATGAAGTTTTCGATCGCTGCTTTGGCAGCATCTTTCTTTATATTTTTTTCTTTTTTTTAATAGTATGAAACACCTATTTGTAGTACATATCTTATATTAATGATTTGTATTATTTATTCCAATATGAAAAAATGTCAAATGCAATCCATTACTTAATAAAAAAAAGAGATTAGAAGGTGGTTGTTGAATCTGGACGCAAGGCTGTATGCCATTTAATTTTTTTTTACATATTAATATGTATAATATTTGAATAGGTGAATTATAAAAGACAACAACTAGGGGGCATGTGGATTACTTTGGACAAGGGGAAGGTTGCACACATGCTTCCTCATTCGGCCACTGTGTTCATTCATTTTTATTTTTTTTCTTTGATATTTTGTTTAAACTACACATACTAAATGATTGAGTAATTATTTAAAAGCACATAAGTTATTTAAAAACACCCGTTTAGAAAATCAAACTCCTTCAACATGTCTTTCAATCCCAATTGTTACCTAAGTAGAATACAAAATCATACGACTCCTCAATATTAATAATCAATCAACTTTGGTGTTTGATAATTAATGGCATTTTATAAAGTGTTATTAAGTTATGATTAAAAGTTTACTAAGTATAAGAATATAGTTTACATTTTAACGTTAAATTTACATATATAAAACTTAAATTAATAAATTAAGTTTGTATAATAGTAATAAAATAAAAATAGAGGTTGGGTATAATCAAGTGTTTGTTTGAAATAAACATGTAAAGTCATGTACTTCTTTACAGGAAGCACGAATATGTACCAAATGAATGTATGTATCAAATGTATAAATGGATTCAAATGTACAAGCATGAATAAATAAACAAGGTATAATTTGTATGAAATACTCAATTTTTAGTATGAACGAAGTTACGAGTCATGAAAACAGAAGCGAAATACGAATATGATACGGGTGTAAGTTTCCCAAAATAGGTATATGAATAATCTTTTTAATTAAAGTAAGTTTCAAAAAGGGAAGCGTTACACATGATCTCCGACTTGAAATTCCAAGGGCTTGTGTCGCTTGTCCGCGTAACTCTTTTGACGGCTTCTAGCTGTCAGAAGGTTATCGTGAATTTTCTTGACTTTGTCTGTGGTTTCAAGAATGAGTTCAGGTCCAGTAAGCTGTGCTTCACCGACCTCATTCCAATAAACAGGTGAACGACATTTTCGACCGTATAAAGCTTCGAAAGGCGCCATGTTAATGCTAGCGTGATAACTATTGTTGTAAGAGAACTCGATCAATGGTAGATGCGAATCCCAATTACCACCAAATTCTATCACACATGCTCTAAGAATATCCTCCAGTGTTTGTATTGTTCTCTCGGATTGTCCATCCGTTTGGGGATGATAAGCAGTGCTCAGATTGAGTTTGGTTCAAAGGAACACCATGTCGAGATACAATCTCATCTACATAGATCTTGGCGAGTTTATCAGCAGATAGATCTTCGCAAATCGGAAAAAAGTGTGATGACTTTATTAGACGATCAATGACTACCCAAATGGCATCATGACCTCTAGATGTGCGCGGTAGTTTAGTGATGAGATCCATCGCATTGTTCTCCCACTTCCATACCGGTATTTCTGGTTGTTCAAGAAAACCTGATGGGCGTTGATGTTCATCCTTGACTTTGAGACAAGTTAGGCATATAGACAGATACAAGGCAACGTCCTTCTTCATACTAGGCCACCAATACTGGATGCGAAGATCCTTGTACATTTTGTCAGCACTAGGATGGATTGAATAACGAGACTTATGAGCCTCATCCATCACTAATGTGCGAAGATTATCTTGACTTGGAATCCATAATCGGTTCTTATAGTAGATAACCCGTTGTCTTTTGTTTTGAGTTGAAGCTCGAGATTAAGTGGTAGCTCATTTTTCAACAAGCCTTGGGTTACACATGTACGTTGTGCTTGAAGGATATGTGTCTGGATATCAGATTGAATTTGAATACAATGAAGCTTGACACGTTCCTTTAGACCTAGCGCATCGGCTACGACATTCGCCTTACCAGGATGGTAACGAATCTCGCAATCGTAGTCGTTCAAGAGTTCAACCCAGCGTCGTTGTCTCATATTGTTGGTCTTTTTGATTGAATATTGTTGGTCCCAGTTGGACTTAAAAACTTTCTTTTCTCGTAATTTGGCAAGTGATTTCAACAGATGTGAAAATAGTGTGCGGAAATAGAAATCAGACTTTCAAGAAACAAGAACTACAAAATTTTCAAGTTTATATCACTTTGAAACAAAATGGTTTACAAGGTTATTGTGAGATTATTTTCTATTACAAACGAATACTTGTGTAATTCTGAGGTGAAAGGACAATGGAGTTTTTGTTGTATGTATTGAATGCTTGGCTTAACTCATCGTCCTTTGCTGAAGAGCTTTCTATTTATAGAAAGCCTCGGGGGCATGAATAAACATTTGTTTATTCATGCACTTGTCCTGCAAAAAGTAGTTTCTTAACATATTCATTGAATCCAATAATGTCAAGTTGCTTTGGTTATTTCATGGAATCCAATAATGTTAATTTTCTTCGGTGTTTGTGGTAGGCTAGAACTCGTTCAGACAAGTGGTGTATATCAGAATTTCTGATAACCACTTCATCAGAACTCCAGATGAAAAAATCATCAGAAAGTCTGATGATCAGATATACCAGAAACTGATGATATTTCATCAGAAATATCATCAGATCCATCAGAATTGTCTTTTCT
Organism: Helianthus tuberosus; assembly: GCA_030545235.1. Classification (NCBI taxonomy): domain Eukaryota; kingdom Viridiplantae; phylum Streptophyta; class Magnoliopsida; order Asterales; family Asteraceae; genus Helianthus; species Helianthus tuberosus. The sequence continues at coordinate 14,977,735 of CM060430.1, read as the reverse complement.
GATAACTTTCTCTTGTTCTTGATCAGTTTTTGATTCTTTGATGAAGATGTGTTGTTCTTTTCAAGTGTCCTATCTCGTTTCTTCTTGTTGTTTGATCTTCAGGACATTATCTTCTTCTTTAGATCAGGCTGAATATGTTTTTCTTCAATACTTACATAAAAGTTTCCTAACAATTTCCCCCTAATTATTGTAAGAAAAATAACTACTTATGTCAAACATACACAAATTTCAACTAAACTTAAACATACTTCAAACAACCAAAATAAGAAAAATTCAAACAAGTTCAAAATAAAACATTATTCCCAAACAGATAAAAAAAATTTTCATCAGTTTATCTTCACACCACTTTTGAAAGTGTCACCTTTCTTCAATTTCTTCTTGTGATCAATTTTCTTGTGAGTTTCTCTGTATAGGTCTTTGTACCATGCTCTTGCTTCCTTCCATTCATCAATGATATCTTCAATCTTCTTCCTCAGCTGTTCATTCTCCTTTCCTTTCTCTTTGAGCTGAGCTTGTTTCTGGTTCATGCAGTCTTTGATGTAATTCAAGGTATGGTTTGAATACCTATAAATTTCATCAATTCTAAACAAAGCTCTTTCATTGTAAGCATCTTTGAACACTATTGACATTTCAGGTGTTTCAAAGATAGAACTAGTTCTTGCTTTGGATATGATTTCAGCTGGAATGGTGTTGTTGGGAGGAGGTATGCGCACTTTCTTGCTGTACTCAAAATTGATGCACAAGTCAAAGTCTGCCAGTGCAGCTCTATGATGCAATTTTCTTCCTGCTTCTGAGATGCTGTGAAGGGCTCTTCGGTTGTACCTTGTGTTCCCCATTTGTTGATCAATAATCTGTTTCATCTTTACTATGTTCAGTGGATGAACTTGATCAGCCAAATTTGCATCCAGAACAGTTGTTGTGCTGCCATCTTTTCTGATCAGTGTATACTTGTTCTGCTCATAAGTTCCCATGATTTCACCTTGATGACTTTCAGTGCTTATTTTTTTCAATACCAACTACTGGATTTGTAAGGGGATTATGCATGAGAGACCCATCTCTTATTTGTCTTACTTCAACAATTCTTGAGCTTATTGGAGAGAGAGGCCTTTCCAGTTTATCCTCCTCATCATTCCAGTAGTAGTGCTCCAAGTGTTCTTCAGGGTACATCATAGTGTCCTGATCAGCTTCCAGAAGTGTGTACTCTTTTGGCTTCCCATCAGGACCTTCTCTGATCACTGTTTTTGGTCTTTTTGAAGATGTCACTTCCCCTTGCCATTTTCTTTTCCCAGCATCAGCCAATTGTCTACTGAACTCTGTTTTATCAGAAAGGGCTATACTTTGTTGGCCTTTTGAGATAGAAGAGGATTCAATTGAAATTGGTGGTAGTGTCAGCATCTTTAATCTTTCTGGTTTTGGTAAATTTGGTGGGGGACCCATGGGTTTTGGAACATTTGGTGGGGGACCCATGGGTTGTTTTTGCTTGTGTGGTGTTGAAGTTTCTGCTTGTTTGGGCTATTCTTGGTGGGAGATTTCTAGTTCTCTTACTGGTGTATCTTGTGGAATTGGAGTTTTCAGCTCATGCACATCTATTTTTGCTAGTCTAGCAACATTTAGCTGCAACCTCTTTATTAACATTTGAACATTTGAAAGAGTTTGAGCATTCATCTCTTCTTGTTTTTGCATCTTCTGAAACTCCAGCTTGTCTTGATTTTTCTGTGTTGACCATTCCACCATCATTTTTTCAAGAGCTTCTGCCATGCTATTGTTATTAGCTCTTAGAACTTGAATTTCTTCCAGAATCTTCCCAGCACTTGAATTTTCTCTTGCACTTGCAGCTTCTGTCATTTTTGTCTTGATCTCTTGTATTTATTTGACAGCTTTTTCAAAGTCTGATTAAGTCTCTCTTCTTTTTGATGACTGTTGAAGTTTGTTCAGGATTACAGTGTTGTCTTCTGTTTGTTTCTTGACAGTTTCAATAGTTTCTGATAAAGCCTTTACATCAGATCTTTGATTTCTGATCTCTTCCAGTAGTAGATCAAGCTTCTCTTTTGTGGCTGACTTTCTAGTGCAAACATTTGTGATGTTTTCAAGCTTTATATGAAGCTGTTCTATTGACATAGTTTGTTGGGTAACAGGAGGAACAACAGATGTTCCAGCTTTAACACCAGCAGAAGACTCACTTGCTGCTGTTTTAAGGTTATCAGGTTGGAAATAATCCCAATCCTCTATACCCTTACCAAAATATTGAAACTTATTCAAATTCGGGTTTTCCTCATTTCCATGAACCTTTTCAGGTTCTCCATGAGTTGTTGAGAAACTCTTACTTTTCTCTTCCAGTTTTCCTTGATCAGTAAACTGATCTCCCCCTGTTGCAACCTCATTCTCCTCCTCATTATCTGATTCAGAGAATAGGTCTATGGACTTACTCACACCTTGTTTATCAGAAACATGTACTCTAGGTTTAAACACATAATTGCCCTCAATTAATTCATCAGAATCACTATCAGAATTTTGAACAACATTAAGTTTAGAATGTTGTGCACCTGTTTCTCCCATATGTGATGTTTCTGCATGATGCTGCTCAGCCAATGGACTAAGTTGGACTTGTTCATTACCTTGTTCAGGTTCTGATTGAGCCTCCTACTCTTTTTGTGGTACACTTGATTCTTGGGCATCATGCTGGCCATTGGGGATACACTGTCATAAACTGCTGCATCTCCTGGTCTTCTGTTCAACATCTTCAAATATTCTGCCCTATAGTGTGAATCTTCTGGTATCAGATTCATCATACTTTCTGATAAGGCAGGCATATCATAATCTGATTTCCAGAAGCCCAGTGCAAACTATGGTCTCAACACATCCGTTTTCCACATGTTTTCTGATGCAGGAATTTCCATATTCCTCTCAGTAAACACATCAGAAATTAGGATTGACAAAAATCTGGGAAAGGGTAGATGTGAATCTATTCTCCTAGTATTTGTTAATACTGATCTTCTTATCAGATTAAAAATTTCTGTTCTAAAATCAATGTTTGTCCCTGTGATGAGACTAAACATGATTGTCAGAACATTCTTGTTGATCTGATCTATTCCCCCAATTTTTGATGATATGCACCTGTTCAAAATCTCCATCATCACTTGCCATAAGGCAGGCAATTTGTTTCTTTTAAAATCAGCAATTTAACCTTTACCTTGTATCCCATCACAGCATCAAGCTATGCAAACATCTCATCTTTTGTTGGTGCTGGATCATAGTTGTGGCTCAAAGGTAACTTCAGGCATTCCCTTATTTTCTCCGGTGTAATTACAATGAAGATGTCTCCCCACAAGTGTGTTGTCAGCTCATACGTATTTGAATGTTTTAGGGTCTTCACCAGTTGTGGTATGATTTTTTCCGGTATTTCTCTGGTCTTTGTTAGGGCTTGAGCAATTAGGCACCTTGTCAGAAATTCAATTAAGATTTGGCACTTCATGTCATAATCTACAATGTTGGTGTTCATCACTTCATTGTTGCTTTTTAAGGGTAGGAACTCTACTTCACTGATGAATTGAACAGAGTGTTCAATTGGTGGGATGTTGATGTTAATTGCGGCCATGGTGTTTTGAATTTTGCTTCGAAAGGGTTTCTAGGGTTCTTGATTTTGAGGGTGGAAGTTGAAGGTGGTTTGCTCTGCCGTTTGCAAGATGTATTTATATTGTTTTTGAGACAGAGATCGTGGAGTATTTATCGTGGGTGGTTAGTATTTAAGGTGGTTAATGACACCTTTAATGATGTTTTAATCCGTTGATAAAACAACCGTCGACAAAACCTTTGGTATATCTCCGAATTTTATAGATATATATCTTTTATTAAAAATCGGAGAGATCAAACGTTTTGAATGATGAATACTAGCATCCAAGTTGCACCTTTTTCTTCCTGTGGGACCCTTTTGTCATAAAGGGGTCCAATAGAATCCCTTTTGAAACTGACCTTGTTTCCCCAAAAAGTCCTTATGATGATGTGTATCAGAAAATCCTTAATTTATCTTTTGAGTGTTGGATTTTTCTTTATCTACATCAGAATTCATCGGATTCATATTAGATATTGAATCATAATTTTTTTTCTTTTGAGATGAGAGGGAATGGGTAGAGTTTTGAAGATATTACTTACATAGCATTTCCGAACCTCAAATCTTTGTTCTGATCTTCAAGGAGTGTTGTTATGAAAAGAAATTTAAAAAAAAATTTCACATCACTTCATCATCATTTTTGTTTCATTCTTTTGAAGATTGACTATCCAGAAATTTTTTTCAACTTTGACAGAAACTTTTATGAATCTTTTCCTACTTTGTCAAAAGTTTTCTTGTCATTGTTTTAAATCTAGTTTTAAGCAATTATATCTGATATTTCTTCTCATTTTTTCCATTAAGTTATCAGACTTTCTGGTTATTTCACAGATTTTCTGATGAGTTATTAGATTTTCTGGTGAATCATCAGATTTTCTGATAAGTTTATCAGATTCATCAGATTTTCTGATTTTTACAAGATTTCTGTATATCTCATCAGATCTTTCATGATTTTATCAGATATGCCATTTACTTCCCCCTAGGTCTATCATAGTGTTTTTCTTTTAACCTAAACAAATATATACCATTTAAAAGAAAGGAAAATTTACGGAAAAGAAAAAAAAATAAAAACTAGTCATCATAAACAAGAGTGGCATACAACCACAGATATGTTGTATGTCAAGAGTGATTGTTTGTTGGCACCAAGGAGGGAACATTCAAGTCTTCTTGTAGAACAACCTGGGCCCTTGGGTACCAGTTTGTTACTCCTCCAAAGCCCAGTTGGCTTGTAATCAACTTCGTCACAAAACGGGGATAGATCAGGAAAGGTTGATGAGTGTGCATGTTTGCCTCCAAATCTCGCATGAGAAATTTGGAGAAGTTGTAGGGTTTGTCTTGTACAACTGCATGCACCACTTCCATCAACTTGTAAGACAGCTCATTAAAGTGTCCAATCTTCCTTGAGAAGCATACACCGAGCTGTGTTACCAGATACTGGTATGGTGGAATAAAACCAGATCTGCTGATCTGCCTCAAACGGTTGGGTGTATTATAACCCATTTCCTTCAAGGTTTCTTCCAGTGTTTCTCTTGTGAAGAAGGTGGCTTCTATGTCATCATTCAACTGGAGGGCAACTCTAAGAGTTTCCTCACTTAGAATGATTACCCTATTCATCACCGTGCTTTTTATCTACATCCTTGTACCTCTGTAGATGGTCTCTACCCTCCACCAGAACTCTTGAAGTAGTGTGGGGTAGATCGTGATGTGTGTTGATATAGCATGGCCCAAAGGACTTAGCTTCAACATGTTGTACACCAGTCTGTAATTCTCCCATGCAGGGCCTTCAAGCTTGGACCTTAGTCTCAGGTTATGAGTGGTGTGAAGAGTAAGAGGAAAGTGCTCAGTTTTTATTTCGGCAGCCATTATGGTTTTGAGAGAGTGAGATTTTCTGAAAAATATTTGAAGTGGTAGTTGTGATGAAGAAAGTCTTCAGGAGTTTATTAATTTATATCGGTGAGAGTGATAGTTTTGCCATAAATGGTATTAACAACTCAAGATTTCCTTATCCCCTTTCTTACTCTTCATTGAATGCATTATCTTTGATCAGAAGCGTGTGACAGAGTTTAAGCCCCCGTTTGTGAGATGCTTTGATGCTGCATTTAATAACTAGGTGACTACTTTTCATAGCCCCTAATCATTTTTATGCCCATGTGTCTCGCAATACTCCTTTGAAAGATGACGTTGCATGCTTTGGAAGTAGAAGAGAAATGAATTTTTGTTCAGAAAATTTTGCATGTGACGGTTGATTTTCCCTATGGTGGCTTTGATTTTTTATAATTTATACAAAACAAAAAAAAAAAAAATTCAAAAATAGATTATCTACAGTTATATGTTTATACAAGTGTGAGATATGAATAAAGAATGTGAAATCCATCAAATTTTTTGATAATCAATAGTGTTTCTGATGTTTTAACAGATTTTCTGATGATTCATCAGATTTTCTGATGATTCATCAGATTTTCTGATGATTCATCAGATTTTCTGATAAGTTGTCAGATTTTTCTGATGTTTTATCAGATTTTCTGATGATTCATCAGATTATCTGATAAGTTGTCAGATTTTCTGATGTTTTATCAAATTTTCTGATGATTCATCAGATTTTCTGGTAAATTATTAGATTTTCTGATGAGTCATCAGATTTTCTGGTAAATTATCAGATATTTTGATAATTTATCAGATTTTCTGATGTTTCACCAGATTGCTGACCATCTTTATCAGAAATCTGTTGTTTCATTCTGGGATCATCAGAATTTTTGTTTACACCCTGATTATCTCCTTTGAATTCATATGTTTGATTTTTAATTTGTGACTTATTGTTTTTTGAAATTTCTTCATCTTTTATGTTAACCATGCCAAGTTTGCTGATCAGAAAATTGTGTCTCTTTTTATCAAGAGGTTTTGTGAATATGTCAGCAATTTGGTTTTCTGTTGGAACAAAGTACATTTCTATGTTACCTTTTTCAACATGATCCTTTATGAAGTGATACATGACATCTATGTGCTTGGTTCTAGAGTGGTGAACTGGAATTTTTGTAATTGCAATTGCACTCTTTGAGTCACATAGAATTGATATCTTTGTCAGATTTACTCCATAATCCTTCAGCTGAGTTTGCATCCATAGCCCTTGTGAACAGCAACTTGCTGCAGCTACATATTCAGATTCAACTGTTGATGTTGCAACACAGTTTTGTTTCTTACTTTCCCAACATACCAACTTTTCTCCCAAGATTTGACATGCACCAGATGTACTTTTTCTGTCAATCTTGCATCCTGCATAATCTGCATCTATGTATGAAATTAGTTCAAGATTTGTATCTTTAGGATACCAGAGACCAAGTTCTGATGTGCCTTTTAGATATTTGAAAACCCTTTTGACTGCTTTTAGGTGAGACTCTTTAGGATTACATTGGTATCTTGCCAGAAAACATGTAGCAAACATAATATCTAGTCTGCTTGTAGTTAAGTATAACAATGATCCTATCATCCCCCTATAGGTTTTAATATCCACACATGTTCCTTCTTTATCAGAATCAAGTTTGTACCCTATTGCCATGGGAGTTTTTGAAATTGAGCAATTTTCAAGTGAGTTTTGTTCAAAATTGTTTCTACATACTTAGATTGAGTCAAAAATATTCCATCATTTCTTTGTTTGACTTGTAAACCTAAGAAGAAAGTTAACTCACCCACCATGCTCATTTCAAAGTGGCTGGTCATTAATTTTTGAAACTTTTTGCAAAATTTTTCATTTGTTGATCCAAATATAATGTCATCAACATAAATTTGGACTAACGATGTGTGACCTTTATGTGTTTTAAGAAAGAAAGTTGTGTCAATAGTACCTTTTGTGAAGCCAGAATTAAGTAAGAAGTTTGAAAGCGTTTCATACCATGCTCTAGGAGCTTGCTTCAAACCATACAAGGCTTTGTTTAATTTATAAACATGGTTTTGAAATTTAGGATCAACAAAGCCTTCTAGTTGATGCACATATACTTCTTCCTCAATCTTACCATTTAGGAATGCAGATTTTACATCCATTTGATATACCTTGAAGTCTTTGGATGCAGCATAAGCCAGAAAGATTCTTACTGCCTCTAACCTGGCCACTAGTACAAAGGTTTCATCATAGTCTATTCCTTCTTGTTGACAATAACCTTTAACCACTAGCCTTGCCTTATTCCTTGTTATTGTGCTGTTTTCATCTGATTTATTTCTAAATACCCATTTTGAGCCTATAACAGATTTGTTATTTAGCTTTGGCACCAGATTCCATACTTGACTCTTTTCAAACTGATCAAGCTCTTCTTGCATAGCTTGAATCCATTCTGAGTCATTTAGAGCTTCTTTGATAGATTTAGGTTCTATCTTGCTTAAGAACCCAGCAAATGCACATTCATGTGCTGTAGCAGATCTTGTTTTTACACCATCTTCTGGATTTCCAATGATGTCTGATTGAACATGTCCCTTTATCCATCTGAACTTGTTGTGAAAAGTTGTTGGTTCTGATGAATTTGAAGTTTCCCCCTAAACATTTGCCTCATTTGTATGGAATGTATCAAAATTTAGATTTTCAGATGTATTTGCATTGTTCTGATTCATGATTTCTAATACATTTTCCATTTGTTCTGTAGGGTTAGTACATGATTTTTCTATAGATTTTTCTGTGAGATTTTGATCATGTCCTAGAAATTCTTCTGTTAGGGTTTCAAAAAGATGTTCAATTTTTTCTTGGTTATTAGAAAGGTTTACTTCCTTCATATATTCATCAGAAACTTCTGTTTCTGATGAATCATCAAAAGATACATATGAAATTTCTCTGATTATCCTTGTGTTTAAGATAAAAATCCTATATGATTTTGAGGACATTGAATAACCAAGAAAAATTCCTTTCTCTGCTTTTCTGTCAAATTTCTCAAGACTTTCAAAATCAATGAAAACAAAACACCTACAACCAAATGTGTGCAAAAATTTTACATTTGGTATTCTTCCGTTTATAATGTTGTAGGGTGTTTTATGAAGTCTCTTATTAATTATGGATCTGTTCTGAGTAAAACAAGCATTTGCTATTGCTTCTGCCCAAAAATGAGTGGGGCAGTTTTGCATGAGCAAGCATTATTCTGGCTACTTCTACCAAGGTTCTGTTTCTCCTTTCTACCACTCCATTTTGTTGTGGTGATCTTGGAGCAGAAAAATCATGAGAGATTCCTTTGTTTACAAGGAAGCTCTCAACTTTTGAGTTCTTAAATTCTGTTCCATTATCTGTTTTGATCCTTCTGACTGATAATTTTAAAGGATTTTCAATTTTTCTGATAAAATTTATGATCAGATCTGGAGTCTCACTTTTCTTTCTTAAAAACTCTACCCATGTGTATCTGGAAAAATCATCTACAATGACAAGTATATACTTCTTTCCAGAAAACTTTCAGTGCTTATGGGTCCACAAAGATCAATATGCAAAAGTTCAAAATTTTGTGTTATTGATGATTCAGAAATTGTTTTGTGTGAGCTTCTATTAGATTTACCCATTTCACAAGCTTCACAAATCTTATCCTTCTTTGAGGATATGAAAGGTAATCCTTTTACCAGTCCTTTGTTTGCTAATTTGCTTAAATTTTTAAAGTTTAAGTGGGCTAATCTTTTGTGCCACAACCAACTACTACCTTTGTTAATTTTTGAAAATAAACACAATTTAGGATGTTCATTTTCCTCTTTGAAATCAAAATAGTAGATAGACTATCTTATTCTTTTTCCACTTAAATAGATCTTATTGTCATCCAGACCAATTAGCAAACATTTTTCTGGTAAGAAGTTTACCTGAAAACCTTTGTCATAAAATTTACCACAACTTAGCAGATTGTACTTTAAGCCTTCTACATAGGCTACTTTTTCGATGGTCAAAGATCCATACTTTACACATCCATACCCCAATATTCTCCCCTTTACTCCATTTCCAAAGTTAACTAATTTACCCAGTTTTGAAACAAAATTACCGAGCAAGCTCCTATCTCCAGTCATGTGCTTGGAGCTACCAGAATCGCAGTACCAGATCTGCTGCACATGATGGTCCTGAAATGGTAAAGTTAGAGGGTTTTTGGTACCCAGACTTGCTTGGGTACTTTTTCTGATGAAGTTTTAATCAGTTTGTCTTCTTTTGATGAACTTTCATCACGGTGTCTTTTGCATGCTGAGCCATGAACATATTTTTCAATTTTTGTTTGGAGATGATGTTAAACTAGCTTCAGAATGTCAACACATACAAGTTTCTTTATCAGAATTTTCTGATTTCTCTTCTTGTGATGGAAGCTTTGGAAAATTTTGGAATTTTGAATGAATCACTTCTGGATTTTTTGAAAATTTTGTTTGGATTCATTTCTTTTTCCTTTTAAGTTGATTTTAGAAATTTCAAAAGAGTTCTCAGAACTTATTGATCTGCAGGATTCTGTATCAGATTCTAATATCAATTTATCAGAAATCTGATGTGTTGCCTTAACAAAGGTGGTGGGTTTATTTACATTTGTTTTTACATACCCTAAACCTTCACCTTTGTTCTTGGGTGCGGTTTCAATAAAGTTAATGAATTCCTTTGCCAGCTGAAAACCCTTTACATTTATTTCTTTGTCATGAATTTTCTTGTATAAATCCTTCCTTTCTTTCTCTTAAAATTCAATTTTTGCTCTGTTATTTAAGTTTTCTTCAATCATTAATCGGTTTTCAATTTTAACTTTATTCAAGGTTCTTTGCAACTCATCAGATTTTTTGCTTTCCGATTTCTGTTTTTCTTGCAGGTTTAGAAAATCTGACATAAGTTTGTTTAATTTATGTTCAAGATCAAGATTATCTAAATATACCTTTTGTTTTGATGTTTCAGGTTCTTCACCAGAAAGTGCCTGTTAGGATCTGTGTTTCTTATGATTGTGTTTTTGTTTGATAATTATGAATATGAATGAGTATAAGTGCAGTGGAATTAAAATGAAAACAAACTTTCAACACACAATCAAATGGAATAATTGCTTTCAACACACATGTTTGTCATGAAATCGAATGATTATATTTATTAGAATGATTCAATTACACTTGCATGCATGCAATACAATCTCCCCCTCAGCCTGAGCTCACACTGGTTTGTTCATACAGAATGACTTGTGAAGAAAGACCTAATAGAACAGTACAGGTACTGTTCTATTTATAGTACATAACAAACCACTGAAGCATCTTTGCTGACATCACCATGAAAGTGACATCTAACCTCCTAACAACCTACAACCACTGATATATACAAACACTGTTATCTAACCACTGATTACAATACAATACAAAGAAGCAAACTAAACTACTGCGTCTTATTCCACTGTTATACTCCCAGCAGTGCTTGTGTCTTCAGCAGTACTTGAACCATGATAGTAGATTGAGCATCAATGCTTAGCCTTCAACAGTCTTTAATAGTCTTTAGTAGTTGTTGAAGATCAACATTTGTTGTAGACGAACAGTGGATGGAGATCATCAGATGTTAGGGCCACTTCCAAGGGGAAAGACTGATGCAAACATCTGCTTATTCTGAATCCACTGATCTGATCTAGTTTTGGCTTTAATCAACTGTTCCTTTGAAGGGTTCAATCCCAACAATCTCCCCCCATAACAGATGATGCCAAAACTATTTATTATTCTTGGATTTTTATTGCCTCATCAAATATTCCCTGACTTATCCTTTGAATTGTAATTCAAAGTCCATGGAACTTGTATCATCCTCATCCCTGCACAGTGGAAGCTCAAGTAGATCCTATAGATCTTCAACACCTAGGCCAAGTGCTTGTTCCCTTGATATATGCTTCACTTCACCATTGGATTTGAGTAGAGTCAATACGTGGGTCTGTTTATCAAATTTCCACTTTAGTATTTTTGAATCCAATGGGTTTCTTGGGAGAGTCTTTGTTGTTGATGAGTTTGGAGATGGTGGCCTGGTTATAACACTTTGGGCAGTGTTTGCAGTTTTTGCCAATTCAGGATTTTCTGCTATCATTTGCTGAAGGACCATTTTTATAATGTAATCCCCTTGGGCTTTATCTGCTTCTGTTTCATCATCCATCTGCTTTTGTTTCCTTCTTTGATTAAGGATGGCAACAGGTGGAGCAGTGGATCTCCTGATTTGTAGCTTTTGTGGTTTAACTGGAACCACTGCTTCAGGTTAATCAGGCTTTTGAGGAACATTTGGATTTTTGTTTCTCAACTCTTCCAACCTTTTGTAATTGGCTATGACTTTATCTTCTGACCATCTTGTGACCTATTTCCTTGACCCAAAATCAGCTGTTATCAGCTCTTCTTTCATTCTCTTCAGCTTTAAAGTTCTTTCTGGTATATTTTTCTTGTACTTGGACCAAACAGGAGGAGTATGTTTTACTTTGTCTTTGTTCATCTTTTGCACTCTCTCTAACTCCTCTTTAAGCTCACCAATGGTCCATTCTTTATATTGAGCTTTTTCTGCCTTGTATTTCTTGAATGCCATAATGTGTTCAATGTAATCTTTTCTCAGGCTTTCATCATCTCTTTCTGATAATTTCTGACAAAGATCTTTTGAAAACTGCTCCAAAGTTCTGACTTGAGTGAGCAGATATTGGTACTTTCTTTGAATCTCTTTGTCTGATTTCCTTCTGTATTTCTTTTAGAGATATCCTCTGCTTGTTGAGCCTTTAACTTCAAATATTCTTCTATGTTATTAGGCCTTGGATATCCTTAAAGAGATGGTAAATTTCTTTTTGCAGGGTCATCTTCAGAGTAGAAGGATTTTATCTCCTCTCTAACTGCTGGAAGATCTAATGGATACTGGAATCCTGCAGGAGTAATGGCAGTATATGGATTAAGAGCTTGTACTGAAGAGAGTGGAACAGGGTTTGGAATGGTAACAAGGGTCAGTGGTTGTGAAGATGTTGGAGGTGGGGAAGTGTCATCTTCCCGTATTATCCTTCTCCTTTTGGGTTTAGGAGAGGTTGGTGGTGTTTTTGTGGGTTGAGTGGTGGTGATTGAAGTAGTTGGTGGCTGACTAACAGTTGTTGAAACAACTGGTGTCTCAACCACTGTTGCCATTACAACAGTTGATGTGTCAACCACTGTCTTCTGCTTTTTGGCAGGTGGTGTTGGTGGTGGTGGTGGTGGTGGTGAGGATGTTTTTGGTGGGGCAGTGGATTGAAGGTGAGTTGATGTAGTATTGATGGCAGTTGTTGGGGTAACATCTGTTGAAACCACTGAAGTACCAACAGTTGTTGATACAACTGGTGTTCCAACATCTGTTGGTTTGGAGGTTTGATGAGAGGAGCTTTTAGGAGGTAGAGGAGTGTGTTTTGTGGATTTGGGAGTTGTGATTTTGGGTTGCCTTACTTTTCTAGTAGGCTGTCTTCTTTTTGGCTTAGGAGTTTCCTGCTCATCATTGGGCTCAGAAGTACCCTGTTCTTCAATCTCCATTAAAACTTTCTTTGTCACACCCCCAAAAATACCACAGGCGGAAACCCCCGCGAGGCGTGTGACGTACCAGGATCTAGCCACCAATCACATTGAACCATAATAAAGTAAAACTTTTCATTAAGTCGAAAGAAGGAATAGGAGGTAGTAGTGTGGACACATGTTGGCTTTTATCCACTGTTTGAGGACTTTTATCAATAGTGTTTGATGATGTGGAAGCAGGAGTTAAAGGGCTACTTTGGTCAACAACTGTTGAGGTAGCAGTGGTTGAGCTTTGACAGCTGTTTTGAACATCTGCTGCTCTTGCAATGGATTTGAAGGTTTGTAGTGGAAGGATCACTTCATACCCATTGTCTGATGGAGGATTTTGAGATGGACCTGCACTGTTAGTCTTGACAGAAACATTTTCAAAAGTAAATTTATCAAGATCAAACAATTCTGCAGGGTTTGCAGGGATTTTCATTGAAGAAAGTTCATTGAACTTCACATTCAAAGTCTCTTCCACTGTTTTGGTCCTTGTGTTAAACACTTTGTAGGCCTTAGCAATGGTTAAGTATCCCAAATGATATCCACTGTCTACTTTGGCTGCAAATTTTGAAATTGAGCTTTTAAGTTTAAAATAAAGCATGGGCAGCCAAATACTTTAAAGTATGAGATCAGTGGTTTGATTTTATACAGAAGTTCATAGGCAGTCTTTTGATGCTTGGGGTTGATTAAAACTCTGTTCTGGACATAGCAAGCAGTGTTTACTGCCTCTGCCCAGAAAGTTAATGGCAAACCTGAATCAGCAAGCATCGTTCTGGCAGCCTCAATCAATGTCCTGTTCTTTCTCTCAACAACCCCATTTTTCTCTGGTGTCCTTGGAATGCTATACTGCCTTACAATTCCTTTTGACACACAAAACTCATCCAACTCCCAATTTCTGAACTCTGTGCAACTGTCACTCCTGAAGACTTTTACTGGCAGGTCAAACTGCTTTTCAACCTGTTTGACAAAGTCTTGCAGAATGCCTGCAGTCTCATCTTTGGAATGTAAGAAATAAGTCCATGTAAACCTAAAAAAGTCATCTACAATTACCAAACATTATCTTTTCTTTTTAAGACTCATGACTTTTACTTGGCCAAACAGATCCATGTGCAGCATTTGCAGGCACTTGGTTGCTTTGGACTCTTCAATGGACTTAAATGAGCTTTTATGTTGTTTTCCTTTTAAACAAGAAACACAATGCTCAGGACAGGTGAACAGTTTTTGAGGTGGACATCTTACTAACCCCTGTTTTGACAAATCAGTGATTGTCTTGAGATTTGTGTGCCCCAATCTCCTATGCCAAAGTTCTGTCTCTTTGTTAGAGGCAGCTGAGAACAGATAGGCATCAGTCCTGGGGCTCTCTTTTGACAAATCAACTACATAAACATTGCCACTCCTTTAAGCAACAAGTTGAGTTTTTCCAGTTTTTATTATTTCTTCAATCTTTTTAACCATTTCTGGTCCAATAATCCTACAACAATCCTTAGTAAAGAATGAGCCATAGCCCTTATCACTCATTTGTGAGACACTAAGCAGGTTGAATTTTAGATTGTCTATCAGATTGACATTTTCAAACTTAATATTTCCAGACTGTACTGTACCAGATCCCATCACCTTCCCTTTACTATTATTACCAAAAGATATATCACCCCCTCAATGAGTTTTGAATTCTTTGAGTAGGGCTCTACATCCAGTCATGTGACTGGAGCCTCCACTATCTACATACCAAAGACTATCTAAGCATGCAGAAGCTCCCTGCACATCAAGTAAATAATTAGTTCAGGAGGGTCTCCAAAGCCAATAAGGCTTTGGATGGGGTCTCAACAGTGTTTATGTTAAGTTCAGGTGGATGGACAGTGGTTAGCTGAGGGGTTTGGACAGTTTTGGAACTGTTTTCCTCTAACCACTATTGGGGGTCTTGCCGTATCAGCTATTGATACCCAAAGGGATGCCTATTCACTCTTGGTTTAGAAGGCCTTTTGTAAGCCTCATAAACATGTGGGACCCTTGGGTATGGTGGTTGACCTTTACCTCTTTGGTATTGGTTAGCAGGGGGTGCATCAGTCACCTGAACTTCTCTTTTAACAGAGGTTTGGTTCAGCTGTTTTGTAACAGCTGTTTGAACTGGCACAAACAGTGGTTGTTTTTTAATTTGTGGTTTTGATGAACTCATTGGTGTTTTTGACATGTACTCTTCCTTTTTGACCTCAAAGGATTTCAGGCACACACACTGCTGAGTAGAATGGTTAGTTTTACCACAGATGGTGCAGCTCTGTGAAGGCACAATAGTACTTGTTTTGTTAAGATCATAAGCTTTTAAGTGAAAACAATCTTTGGTCAAATGATTTTTCTTTTCACAAAAGTCACAAAACAGGTTTTTAATCTTTTCTCTTTTCTTCTTCTTTTCAGAGTCCTTTGCAACAGAGTTTTGAACTACTGTTGAGATGTCCTTAAGAGGAATCACCTTAGCCTTAGGAGCTTTAACACCATCTATAGTTGTGAAGTCCATGGGTTTGATATTTTCAAGGATGTCACACTCATCAGACCATGTGGGTTTGAATTGGTATTTCTCAATCTCCTCAAAAGTTGAGGACCCCACAGATCTTTCCAGAGTGATTTTGTTACCAAGTTTATTAGTTATTTTTAACTTCTTGGCCATCCTTGTTGGTGGGTATGATTTCAACAGAGATTTGAACAGATTCATTTGCAGCAGTGTTTTCAATTTGATCATGTTTTCTAAAACCTACACCAAATTTTACATTGCTTTTGATCTGTTTTTCAAGCATAACTTCAAAACCTTTGCCGGATTCCACCCATTTTTCACAAGTGATTTGGGTGGATTCCAACTCCTTTTTGCAGGCTTGATATTTTTCTATCATAGTCTGAAGTTGGTCCTTGGTTATGCTATGCTCTTGTTTGAGACTGCAGATTTCATTATCTTTTTCAGTCAATTTGATTTTTTAACTCTTTTAAAGATTTTTCAAATTGAACTTCATAATTTAACACTCTATCCCTAAGGTTTTCATTCACCTCTTTGATGTTAGCAAATGCTATGATGCATTTATCTGAACAAAGGTTTTTAAGAACCTGAGATGATACCTTAGCTGCAGCCATCATGGCACAATCACAAACATGCTCTTTCTCATTAGGCTCTTTCTCTTTTTTTTTAACCTTGTTTCTTTTCTTCTTCTTCAGACCAGGGGTCAGACAGTGGTTCCAACAGGGGTTCTGGATTTTCTCCCAACAGTATTTCACCAGCAACAGCAATAACCACTGCTTCAGCTATTTCATCCACTGTTTCAGCATTTGACTGTCCTTCTTCAGTTTCCAGCCCTTCTGGTATTGACTCTAATGCCATAAAACAGTATTCATCATTAGAAGCATCATTAGTAGCATAGAGTGCAAAATTTTCATCACCTAGCTCATCAGGTAAGCTGCTCTAGTCAACAAAGCCTTGGGTGAAAAAGCTTTGCTGATCTGGTTGAACCACTGTTGGTGCAGCTTGTTGAGGTGCAACTGGTTGCACTTGAACCTGAGGGAAAGGAGCTTGGACATACTGAATTTGAGGAATAGTGGTTTGGACATAGTGCACAGGAACAGGGGTTGCCGGATGTGCATAATGGGCAATGTTTACATGGGCAGCAGGGGTATAATGGGAATACTGCATAGTGCTTTGGTTATTTTGTGGTCTTGGGCTAGGGTGTGTGATAATTGGTCCACTGTTTTGACTCCTACACTCTCTAGCAAAGTGACCTAACCTGTTGCACTTATAGCATTTGATTTTTGACTTATCCAACTCTACTTTTAGATTCCCATGCAACCATGGGAATGTTCTCCCTGTCCTTTTGTAAAACTTGCTGGTTCTAACACTCAACAGTGCAAGTTGATGTAATATGTCCATTTCCTCTAAATCAGTTGGATCAAAATGCTGAAGGTCATTGAGTTCAAAGCACAGATTATCAGAGTTCTGGATTTCTCCATTTGCTGTGAAAGCATAATTGGATGAGTGAGAATCAGAGTTAAAATTCCCACCAGCTATTATGTCAATAAAGTGATCATAACTCTGATCCTTACTACTGCCAGAATCTTCCTGACCCAAAAGAGCTGTGTTGCCAAATGAATAGTCATCAGCAACTTTTCCAGATCTGGTAACTTCTTTTTCTGGTTCAACTCCCTTTCATAGGTCAGGAGTCTACCATGAAGCTGGGTTAGGGTTAGATCTTTGAACCCAACAGAATTCCTTGTTACAAAAGCAATTGTGTCCCATTTATCAGGAAGTGACGTAAGAAACCTGCTATTTTGGGCTGCATTAGTAAATTCAACCTTAACAAGTTTTAGTTCACTCATGAGACAGCTAAAACGCTCAAACTGTTGTGTTAATGATTCACCCTTAATTTGACAAAATGTTTCATACTGTTGGTTTAGAATTTCCCTGTTATTTTCAAGTACTTCTTTAGTTCCCCCAAATTGTTCCTTAAGTGCATCCCACAACTCTTTGGCACTATTACAGTGTAACAGCCCAGCATAGATCTCATTTGGTAGTGCAGATGCAACTATGCTGAATGCCTTGGCATCTAGTTCTAGTTTTTAAAAATCCTGATCAGTGTAGTTCTCTAATTTCTTAGGAACAAAAACCTTTAGATCCTCAGCACTCGGCACCATTGGAACATGTGGTCCATAGATAACCGATTCCCAACATCCGGTTTTCTGTTGGGCTAGGATGTGACCCATCCTTCGCTCCCAGATGTTGTATTCATTTCGCTTCAACATAGGTGGTTTAAAGAGTGAACCGATGTTATTGTTAACATCCTGTGATTGTGACGTCATCCTGGTTGTTTTACAAGTACTGATTAATCAACTTTGCTCGTGATTAAACCTTACTATGTTTTTCAACAAAACGAACAATTAAAAGTATCAACGATTTTGAGCTGAACTTTTACGTCAAAATGATTGTTAGATCAAATTTGACTGTCCTTGCTCTGATACCAATTGTTAGGATTTGAGTTTCTTATGATTGTGTTTTTGTTTGATAATTATGAATATGAATGAGTATAAGTGCAGCGGAATTAAAATGGAAACAAACTTTCAACACACAATCAAATGGAAGAATTGCTTTCAACACACATGTTTGTCATGAAATCAAATGATTATATTTATTACAATGATTCAATTACACTTGCATGCATGCAATACAATCTACCCCTCAGCCTGAGCTCACACTGGTTTATTAGTACAGAATGACTTGTGAAGAAAGAGCTAATAGAACAGTACAGGGTACTGTTCTATTTATAGTACAGAACAAACCACTGAAGCATCTTTGTTGACATCACCATGAAAGTGACATCTAACCTCCTAACAACCTACAACCACTGATCTATACAAACACTGTTATCTAACCACTGATTACAATATAATACGAAGAAGTAAGCTAAACTACTGCTTCTCATTCCACTGTTATACTCCCAGCAGTGCTTGTGTATTCAGCAGTACTTGAACCATGACAGTAGATAGAGCATCAGTGCTTAGCCTTCAATAATCTTTAATAGTCTTTAGCAGTTGTTGAAGATCAGCAGTTGTTGTAGAAGAACAGTGGATGGAGGTCATCAGATGTTAGGGCCACTTCCAAGGGGAAAGACTGATGCAAACATCTGCTTATTCTGAATCCACTGATCTGATCCATTTTTGGCTTTAATCAACTATTCCTTTGAAGGGTTCAATACCAACAGTGCCATGAGACAGAAATTTGCCATCTCTTCTTCTTCATCAGAAGAGTCATCTGACAGCCATGTATCTGTCCCAACTATCAAACTGACTTGTTGTTGCTTCTTGGCTTCTTCCAGCTTCTTCTCATAGTATGCAACATCCTTCAGTCTTTTATTTTTGCACTCTAATGCATAGTGACCCTTTTGTTTACATTTGTAACACACAACTTCTGCTTTTCCTTTATCCCTTGATTTTCCTTCCATCTTCCCTTTATCACTTTTCTGGTACTTCTGACTACCTCCCCTTAACCTCTGCTCAAAATGTCACACCCCAACCGATGGCGGAAACATCGAGATGAGACGAAATAGATTGCAAGAGACATCATAACACTATGTGACAATTTAATTAAAATTCGGATTTCATAAATGGACTAAATGTCATACAAGATTCCAAAGAAATACAACATTGTTCAATAAAACATAACATCAAAAGATAATTTAAATTTAGGTGTGTATCTAAGTCCACCTAATCTTTGTTCTTCATCGCATCATCATCAAACTATCAACCTGCAACATGTATTAAAATATATCAACAAAAAAGTTGGTGAGCATACAAGTTTGTTTACATAGCATAATATAGACTAAAAAGTTGCTCATATCCACATGAATCATAATATGCGAGTTACTAGTATGCCTAGATTGTGTAACAATATGTTCAAACCCAAGTTTCCAACGCATTTAATTTTGCCTATCCCATTGTATCACGGGAGGTTACATGTTTAACTTAACAATACCCCAAGTATCGTGGGCGGTGCGTTAATCCTATAGCGCCATAATTGTTAAGGTAGGCTAGCAAAGTTAAAGAGCATATATCAACAAAAATAGTTTACATGTCATACGAGATTAACAAGCATCACACATAGTTTCATGTTTCAACAATGGATAGAGTTCGTTTAAAATGGTATCAAAGTGAAGTGTAGTTTGTATAGTATACATGTTGCACCCAAAGTGATTAAAAGGAAAAAAGGGATCGAGTATGCTCACGGTTTTTGCAAGTTTTCCTACTTGGATCCCACGAGTGGTGTTGGTTGTTTAGTTTGGAGCACCTTGTCCTTCTACACAAAGGAACATAGATGTATGAGTTTGGGGAAATAACGGAAGATTATAGATTTCGGAACTTAAATAACATAAACATAGCAATATGAAAAATTATCATCCATCACATATGATGTTTAGATGATAACTTACTAATTTGACAATGTCCACTTGTTCATCATCAAAGGTTCGGCTTGTTCGAATATTACATAAATATTATATAGAGTATAGTATATCATATAAGTCAAGCATGAGGTAGAAGATCGAAGTCTTCATTTAGGTACCTCCAAGTTTCATGGAAATCATGTAGGAGGTAGGAAGAGAAGTCTTCCATTTAGGCACCTCTAATTGTTCACCACTACACTTGATGTGAAAACATTCAAGGAGGGTCATGAACTTGCAAGTAATACAAGAATATAAACAACTAATCTATAATAAATCATCAAGCAATGTGTGGATTTTATGTAGGACAACCCAAGTTAATCCTCAATCACACATACATCAAGCTTTGAGCTTGAACATCACTTGTGGGTTGAAAAACCCTAAGCAAAACAGAATGTATATGAGGTTTAACCTCTGATTTTGAACGTCTCAACCTTGTTTTAAGCCTAACTAACCATAGAAGTGGTTATAAGCATAAGGACATAGGTTTGAGATGAGTTAGACTCAAGTTGAACAAGTTTAGTAAAGATTAGATGAAATCAGAAATGAATAGTGAACTTTGGAGCCTTTTTGGTGACGTTCCAGGGACTTATTTACTGTCGAAGCTAATGTCAATCCAAGCACATAGGAAAAAGAATGAGGCAAAACGGATAAGAAACGAAGAAGTTATGCTCACTTTAGTGAAGAGGTAGCAATCTGCTCGAATCTGGAAACTCAGCTGCGTTTTAGATGATTTGAGAGTGATTTGGATGAGTTTGAAAAGTGATTTAAGATTGGGAATGGCTTGGTATTTATAGGGAAGGGTTAGGTTAGTTGGTGGTTGAGTAATCAATGTTAAAACCAAGTTTGAACTCAAGAAAACTCACAAAATCGCGCTCAAAACGCGCTGAAACCACTCTTGGTCGCGGCTGTGGATCAACTGAGCGAGTCCTTAAGTGATTTAATGGCCAGGTTACATTCGATAAGGGGTTCCAGCTCAGCTGGTTGGGTGCTTGTTTGGTTTGGCTGGAGACCCGGGTTCGATCCCTGGGGTCTTCAGGTTTTTGTTTCTTTTTTTGTTTTAAAACATAACCTTATACTTCCAGCATATTACACAATGGTCCCTGCAACTTTTATACTTTCAAAAATTGCATAACTCACCCCTGAACTATTAGATAACCAAGTTATATTAAAAGAAAACTAACATTTTAGTTTAAACTAACTAAGTTAGTTTACTAACTTTAATATCTAACGAGATTAACTAGATTATTAATAAAAATAAACTTTTAATTAACAAAATTAATTAATTTAATTAGTTATTTGAATAATGACCATATTTTTAACGAATAAAAATCTTTAAATGTTTTATTCGTTTCACAAAGCTTTCGAGTTTCGAGATTTAGGATCCGAATCTCATCATTTTAATAGTTTCAACTGGTTTAACGAGTATCAAGTGTCGATAAATATAGAATCAAGAATCCTTGAATAATATTTCGTTCAAACGAGAAACCGATTAACAGTTGCACATAATATGAATACACAAAAATAGTTTCGTTTTCATTATGATCAATAGTCTCGAATTACAAACGGTATGAAAGTAGATTACAAAGAGAGTACAAACGTCTAAATATGGAAAGTACAACACGACTTGCTAAAATATGAAAGTTCGAAAATGCAGAGCGTTACACAAAAGTTTTGGTGAGCAATGCAATTGCCTCAGCAAATGCAGGAAAATCTGATGATGTATCAGAATTTTCAATATTTTGGCAGTTTGAGGTTTGTGGATCATAGATAGGTGTTCTTTATGAGTTTGAGATTTGAGCTAATGATCCCCCTCTTTGGTTTGATTCTTCATATATTTCTTCTTCTCTGGGGACAAGAATGCTATATAAGTCATGAAGACTCATATCACCTGGTTCTAAAGTGGAGGATAAAGTCATGGTTAGACTTCTGCATTCTCTAGGTAAAGCATCCAGGAATTTTATATTCCTTTCATCATTTGATTTTACAATTCCAAATTTCTTTAGCGCATTTAAAAGTTTTGCAAATCTATTGTAGGTTTCACAAAGTTTTTCATTTGGTAAACTTTTAAATCTCTCATAAGAAGAAACACAATTTGTTCTCTTGTTCCTCTTCATCCTTTCCCCTCCTTCACAAAGATTTTCTAACTGATCCCATATCTCTTTAGCTGATGCACCTGCATCCACCTGAGAGAATATGTCATTAGGAAGTGCCATAATCAAAAGTGATTTGACCCTTTCATCTGCAGCCACCATCTCCTTGTCTTCTTGGCTCCAGTGAACTTCACCTTTGGGAGCCAAGGAGGCAGGGATGCCTGGTGATTGATCAGTTCCTGGAATAGCTGGTATTTCAGTAGTTGGTACATGTGGACCCCTTTCAATGGATTGAAACAGAGCTCGGTCATGTCCATTAAGGAAGTTGACCATCCTGATTTTCCATTGTGGGTATTCCTCTCTGACCAAGGTTGGAGGTTTAGACATTGAACCAATATTGAAAGCATTATTCCATGTTTGAAAGTTTGCCATATTTAGAAAAATGAATGAGCGATTGATCATCTGAAAATAATTTATTCAATATGCTCTGATACCAATTGTTGGTCCCAGTTGGACTTAAAAACTTTCTTTTCTCGTAATATGGCAAGTGATTTCAACAGATGTGAAAATAGTGTGCGGAAATAGAAATCAGACTTTCAAGAAACAAGAACTATAGAATTTTCAAGTTTATATCACATTGAAACAAAATGGTTTACAGGGTGATTGTGAGATTATTTTCTATTACAAACGAATACTTGTGTAATTCTGAGGTGAAAGGACTATGGAGTTTTTGTTGTATGTAATGAATGCTTGGCTTAACTCATCGTCCTTTGTTGAAGAGCTTTCTATTTATGAAAGCCTCGGGGTATGAATAAACATTTGTTTATTCATGCGCTTGTCCTGCAAAAAGTAGTTTCTTAACATATTCATTGAATCCAATAATGTCAAATTGCTTCAGTTTTTTCATGGAATCCAATAATGTCAAGTTGGTTCAGTTATTATGGCAGGCTAGAACTCGTTCAGACAAGTGGTGTATATCAGAATTTCTGATAACCACTTCATCAGAAATTATGATGAACAAATCATCAGAAAGTCTGATGATTTGATTTACCAGAAACTGATGATATTTCATCAGAAATATCATCAGATCCATCAGAATGGTCTTTTCTGATAACTTTCTCTTGTTCTTGATCAGCTTTTGATTCTTTGATGAAGATGTGTTTTTCTTTTCAAGTTTCCTATCTCATTTCTTCTTGTTGTTTGATCTTCAGGACATTATCTTCTTCTTTAGATCTGGCTGAATATGTTTTTCTTCAATACTTACATAAAAGTTTCCTAACAAATATGTTTTGGAGACTTTTGTGGTCTGTGAAAACCACACACTTCGTACCATAGAGGTAGTGTCTCCAAATTTTGAGAGCAAAAACCACAACACCCAACTCAAGATCATGAGTCGTGTAGTTCTTCTCGTGTATTTAAATTGCCTTGACGCATAGGCTATGACTTTATCTCATTGCATGAGAACATAACCAAGGCCTAGATTCGATGCGTCACAATAGACAACGAAATCGTCATTGCCATCGGGTAAAGATAAGACAGGAGCATCACAGAGTTTTTGTTTCAGTGTTTGGAAAGCTTCCTCTTGTTTGGGTCCCCACTCAAAAGGCTTATTCTTCTGAGTCAAAGCAGTGAAAGGAACCGCGATCTTTGAGAAGTTTGTGATAAATCGATGATAATATCCAGCAAAAATAAGAAATGAGCGAACTTCTATAGGAGTAGTGGTGTGTTCCAATCCTTAATAGCAGTGATTTTGGAAGGATCCACAGGAATACCTTGCTCGTTGACAATCTGACCCAAAACCTGAACTTCCTTGAGCCAACATTCACACTTGGAGAACTTGGAAAAGAGTTGTTCCTTCTTTAGGAGTTCCATTGTCAGACGAAGATGTTGTTCGTGATCGGCTAGATACTTTGAATAAATCCAGATGTTGTCAATGAAAACAATGATGAACTTGTCTAAATAAGGTTTACAAACCCTATTCATTAAGTCCATGAAGACAGCTGGAGCATTTTTCAAACCAAAAGGCATGACAGTGAACTCATAGTGACCATATCTTGTGCGGAAAGCAGTCTTGGGAATATCTTCTTCGAGCACACGAAGCTGATGATACCAAGAACGCAGATCGATCTTTGAAAAACATGTAGCACCTTGCAGCTGATCAAAGAGAGCATCAATTAATGGCAAGGGATATCAATTCTTGATCATGAGTTTGTTGAGCTCACAATAGTCGATACACATACGGAAAGATCCATCTTTCTTTTTGAGAAACAGAACAGGAGTGCCCCAAGGTGAAAAGCTTGGACGGATGAATCCTTTGTTAGATAATTCCTGCAGTTGCTTCGACAACTCTTCCATCTCAGATGGTGCAAGACGGTAAGGTGATTTAGCATTCGGGTTGGCACCAGGTACAAGATCAATATGAAACTCAACTTGACGTGCTAGAGACAAACCGGACAGTTCTTCAGGAAACACCTCAGGATAATCTAAAACAATAGGAAAATCTTGAATACTCTTGCTCTTTCCTTTCTCCTCTACGACATGTGCCAAAAAGGCCACATAATTCTTTCGTAGGTATTTTTGGGCTTTAGTACATGTCATGAGTTTCAAACTACTTAAAGGTTTCTCTCCACGAACCTCTAATACTTCACCAGATGAAAGAGGTATACGAACAACCTTGTCGAAACAAATCACCTCATCATGATGCTTGGTTAACAATCCATTCCTATGATGATATCAAAACTTCCAAGTTGCATCGGCATGAGGTCAATAGGAAAAAGGTGGTTATCAAGGTTTAACTGGCAATTACGAATGACAGAATCGAGCGCAAGGGGTTCACCACTAGCAATTTCCACGTTTAAGGGCTTTCCTAGTTTAGTTCTAGGCATCGAAAGTAAAGGTTCAAAGGCTAAAGATACAAAGCTTCTATCGGCACCAGAAGCGAAAAGAACAGAAGAAGGGTGATGGTTAACAAGGAACGTACCGTTAACGACTTCATTATCAGCTCGGGCCTCGTTAGCATTAAGGTTGAATGCCGTCCACGAGCTGGATTGTTATTCGCGTTTACGAGCCTCAGACAGTTGTTCCCGAAGTGACCCATTTTGCCACAGTTGTAGCATGAACCGGGTGGGAATGGAGGTCTAGCAGGGTTAACTTGAGGTTGACCAGGGTTCTGTGCAGCTTGATTCGGAGCATATCGACAAATATTGGCCATGTAGCCAAGTTTTCCACATGTTGTACACTAGCGACATGCTAGATGAGCTTGGTGATGACCATTGCACCGATTACACAACGGTGCAGTACCAGCATATGGTTCCCTCGCAGGAGGTTATGTTGGCTGGTTTTGGGAAACAACTGCAAAATTCTGAGAAGCCTTGCGCTTCTTTGACTTCCTCGAAGACTCAACTTTGTTCTTCTTGTCTTTCTCTTTGTCTTGTGTGGTCTTGGCTGCCTGTTTTTTGTCACCCTTGCGAAACAGTTTACCCTTTCTGATATGAGACTCAGTCAGGGTTGCAGCCAACTCGATTTCCTGATGAACAGTGGTAGGGTTGCTACCAGTAATGATGTCTTAAACAAGGTCAGGCTGTCCATCGATATACCTCTCAATCGCCTTATCCAACGAGGTAACCATGGTTGGACACAGCAGGCTCAACTCTTCGTATCGGTCCGTATAGGCAGGTGTTCTCCACCATCTTGCTTAAGATCATCGAATTCTCTTTCCAGTGCTCGTTGTTCATGATGAGGACAAATTTCCTTCATCATTAGAGCTCGAAGCTCTTCCCTGGTTTGAGCCATTGCCACGTCGGCACCCCTGTCTCTCATCACACCATTCCACCATGTAAGTGCCCTCTTTTGAAAGACACTTGACGCAAACTAAACCTTTCTCTCATTCATGCATTTTACATGTCGAAATGTGCTTTCAGGACTCTCGAACCACTGTAGGAACCCAGTAGCTCCTTCAGACCCAGAAAATTTGAGTGGTTTTGCCAAATTGAATATCTTATAGTTGCACGGAACAGGTGCATTGTTATTGTTGTTCGCTTGATTAATCTGGGTAATAAGGTTCGGGAGCACCACAGCGGTTTGCTGAGTGATCATGGCTGCCATTGCAACATCTTGAGTTTGATCACGTCAAGGAGGCATTCTAAAAGATAAGGAAACATGAGAAATGTGTGAGATTGATGTTGGATAAAAGAGGTATTGAAAATATCGACAAAACATAAGGAAGGTGGTCATTCGTTCGTTTCTTAAAACAAACAAATGATACCTAGTGACTAATCAAAGTAAATGGGTCTTTATAATGTATCGCGAAGACATGCTTTAGCCTATAAGTGGACACTCACCCCAAAAATTCCCATGTAAGAGTGACTGGTCCGATAATGCGGATTTGTACGAACACTCTAGCCTTAGACAGAAAACTCGAGGTACAGGCACCCACCCTTCCAGATTGTACGTATTTCACGGGTGGTCCATAGGACAACCCTTAAAAAGTTGAATAACACGCACATTCCATGCTTATTACGGTTAATTGTTGGAACTTGTGATCTACATGATAATGGGTTTTGCAGGTGTTAATATGCATAAGGAGTGGTTTTTATGGCATTTGGATGGGAGATTGGAAAGGAGGAAGCAAGGTTGGACCATGAGGAAGCTAACAAGAAAACAAAGAAAAGAACTACATCAGGCGCCGTAGCCTACGGTCCTTACCGTAGGTTACGGCCATAATTTTTACCAACATAGTCCGCCGTAGCCCAGTCTCTTAGTGGCGTAAGGAAATCCTGGGCACCGTAACCTACGGCGCCAGCCGTAGGCTACGGCGCCATATTTACCGTTGTTGACTTATTGCTTGCCGTAAGCTACGACACTCAGCGTAGCTTACGGCGCCGTATGATGCCACTTTGTAACTTATGCATTAATTAGGCATTTGATGAGGTTTTTAAGGTTCCAATCATGCTATTTCGGTTATCAACTACCTAGAGACGAATTTTTGGTGAACTTTGGTGCTTGAAGACATTGGTGAATCATTAGTTTGATGTTTTTAATTTGCTTGAAGATCAAAACTTTGATGATGATGTTTGTTAGGGCCATGCGTAGCTAAACTTGTTATGACTATCTTTGGTTGAAGGTTTGTATTAGACTTTATGCTTTGATTTCGTATTTCTAGAATGATAAACTTAATCTATGTTTTGTTTATTATGGTGTGTGCTTATTTGCTTGTAAATTGTTGATCCTTATGTTAATCTAGTTTGAAACCATACGTTCTTGGTGCCGTTGGCAATCGAGATATCATGGGTATAATTAGCATTGGGTAAGGGTTAATTGATCATCGGGTAACAGCCTCACGTTCTAGGAATCTGAGTACTTAGTTCCCTTTTATCACAACAAGTAATCACACATGAACTATGTCTATGTAGTTCTTTCTAGTGAATGATAGCATAAATGTCAAAGCAAACCGGAAACTAAAGATGGTCATTTGTCTCTAAATTGTTTACAAACCAAAACTTTCATTTTGCAATTAGAATAGTAATCTTAGTTTTTAAAACTCAATCAACCAATCCAACTCTTTGAATTTACTTTCATTTCAATTAGTTTAATTTTAGTTAACTTAGAGAAACTTTTAAATAGCACATATTCCACAAACTCCCTGTGTTTGATACCCACTTACCACTAGCTATTAGTAGTATTTGGATTAAATTTGATTGTTACCATGACATCACATCAAATTTTGGCGCCGTTGCCGGGGAGTAGTGCGCAACGTGTGTTATTTTTGATCTTTTTAGGTTTGTTATTTTTCTGGTTTACGCTGGGTGTGTTAGTGTGCAGGTATTTACACGTGCATGCGTACTAGGAGCTCTTACAAGCTATCACCATTGGCATTTGATCCAGAGATTGAACGAACTTTGAGAAGAAACAAAATATTGCTAAAAGAAAACAAAATCAGCGGTTCACCATCTACACCTACTACACCAGTTACACCAATTAGATACATGGATCCACCACCCACCACGGGTCAAACATCTTCAACTTTCATTCCTACATCAACACAACCTTCACCAAATACCACCATGCCTAACTCCACTACCGATCTTACTCCACTACATGATGTTACACCAACCAACACTACACCACCTATTACTACCCAAGTTGAACCTACCATTACCTTTAACTCTACCTCAACAATTCCACCATTTTCACATTTCTTTCCAGCTTCGGGTCAATCATCTTCTACCTATCCACTACCACAAAGCTCAACTGTCATTCATGCTACTTCTACATATCGACCACCAAACCAACCGGGTTTTCAATATTCATCTTTTCCATTTGTGCAATCTTCGGGTATAGGAGTAGATGGATACGCTGAGGGGTATGAAGAAGAGTTCAGGGGATACGAAGAAGACGGATTTTACTATAAGGGTGATGGAGGTAATTTGGGACCTCAAGGAGGAGCGGGTCAACAAAGTCAACCATTGCAACAAATTCAAGACATGGGAAGGCTACCAGTTGGGGTACAACATATTCGGCCACAAGGGTCATAATTGCAACGTCCTACGCCTTTGCAACAAGTTCGTCCACAAAATATACAACCTCAATTCCAAAGGCTAATTCAACAACCACCAATGCAACAACATAAATTTCAGCCACCATTTGCACCTCAAGGGCCTATGCAAAGACCAATGGGTCCTATACGTCCAAGGGTCCGGTTGGGTGTACCAAGAAGACATATTCGTGAACACGCGAGAGGTATAGAAGCACATTTTAGACTGGTGATCACTCATAATCCTTCACCAGTAGTTATCCCTCAAAATGATCAAGGGAGGACGTTCGAAGTGCGAACGAATTCGTTACAAAGTTTTCCAAAGTATAAGGGTCTAGCAACAGAGGAGCCTTATTTTCGTTTGGAGGCTTATGATTCGATTTACAACACTATTGGGGGTCAAGGATTTTCAGCCGATGATGTTAAACTGGTGCTGTTCCAGTTTTCCTTAGAAGACAAGGCGAAAAAGTGGTTTTGTACCTTACCTTCGGCATCTATCTATACATGGGCAGAAATGCAACAAATCTTTTTGGATGAATTCTTCACCGCTCAAAAGATGAATGATGCTAGAAAAAGTTTGAGAAGTTTTCAACAACAAACGGGTGAAATGTTTCATGAAGCATTTGAGAGGTTTAACATGATGATAAAGAATTGCCCTCATCATGGGATAGAGCTATGGGAGTTGATGAATGCATTTCATGAGGGGTTTTGTTCCGAAGATGCTCATGAATTAATGTCTATCACAAATGGCGCTTTTGGCACAAATTACGAGCATGACGATTGGGAATTTTTGGAGCAAATGGCGGTCACATCAAAGAGAAAAGCTCAAGCATCAAGGAGAGCACGACCGGCCATTACCCGAATTCAAGTGCACGCGGTGGATGGTGGTAATGTTCAAACTTCAAATCAAATTTATGATGTTTGTGCACTTTGTAATGAGTTAGGACATGTGGCTGAAAATTGCCAAGGAGTGGAAGGGCAATATGAGGAGGTAAATGCATTGCAAGGGCAAGGAGGGGGGTGGTAGAAATTATAACATGAATTCCAATACTTACCACCCCGGTTTAAGAAACCACCCAAACTTTCGATACGGGAATCCCTCAAATCAAGCTAACCCGAATTTTCAAGGAAGTCAAGGTAATTTTGTTCCGCGCCAACCTTTTAATAATCAAGGTAGATACCGAGGTGGGAACTACCAAGGGTTTCAAAGGTAATATCAAACGGGTCAAGAGCAAGGGGGGTCTTCAGGTGGAAATGAGATGATGGAGATGTTGAAGACAATGCAAGCGGAGATGCAAAAGAGATACCAAATGGATGATGCTCGCATGCAAAAGGACGAGGCCCGTGATAAAGTGATTCAAACTTTGACCACCCAAATGGGTCAACTCGCAACTGAAGTGGCGGACTTGAAAAAAGGTAAAGGTCAATTACCAAGCGACACTTAGGTAAATCCTTCTCATAATTCTTCTCGTGGTATTAATATTAATATTAATCATGTAAGTGTTTTGAGAAGTGGGAAAGAGTACAAAACCAATCCTTCACCGGATTTGGTTGATGGGGTGGTTGAAGATATAATGGGTCAAGAAAGTGAGGAAGAAAATGAAACACCTAATATTTCTTCTAAAAAACCCCTTAATAATGAAGAAATAAAGAATAAAAATGAGGAAGGGGGATCTAGTCAAGTACCATTTCCCTCGGGTTTGTTAGATCCGGGCAAAAAGAATATTATTTCAAAACGGGGTCCTCAAAAGGAAGAGATGTGGGAGGTTTTTAAACAAGTTAAATTTAATCTTCCTCTACTTGAAACAATCAAACAAGTACCCGCTTACGCCAAATTTTTAAAAGAATTGTGTACTCAAAAGAGGCAACAAAAAGTGCCTAAATTGGTTGATTTGACTGGGCGGGTAAGTGCGGTTTTGAAAGGAGATCTTCCTCCTAAGCTACAAGATCCGGGAACGCCTCTTATTAATATTCAAGTTGGAAATTTTCAAACTGCAAGGGCGTTACTAGATCTTCGGGCCGGAGTAAGTATTCTACCGGGGGGGTTATATGACCAATATGATTTTGGTCCATTGAAACGGGTCGAGACAACGGTGGTATTAGCCGATTTGTCTCATAAACTTCCTCGGGGTATAGTGCGGGATGTTATAGTAAAAGTTGATGAATTTTATTATCCCGTTGATTTTCTTGTGTTAGATTACTCATCCGCAGACCCAATTCAACAAGAAAATGTTATTTTGGGTCGGCCGTTTTTGAACACCGCTCACGCCGTAATTGATTGTCGATATGGTACGGTCGACATGACATTCGGTAATAGAAAAATGAGGCTAAATGTTTTTACTAACGGTGCTAATTCTTTTGGTGGTGATGAGTGTTTTCTAGCAGATTTCATAGATGGATACGACCTGCAGGAATACGAAGAAGAGATATTGGAATCGTGTATTTGTGATGTTTCTTTGCAGGTTCATGCATGTGCATTGGAAGTGGAAGAGAGGGAGCAAGAGGCTCTAGCGGTGAAGGAAGGAAGACCGCCATGGACCCACCAAATGGAAAATTTACCGGTGGGATCGATTCGGGTACAAAGCCTTCTCTAGAATGTCCACTAAATGTGGAGTTGAAGGAACTACCAAAACACTTGAAATATGCGTTTTTGGGGGAGAATGACACCTTACCGATGATCATTGCTTCTAATTTGGAGGTAGCTCAAGAGAAGGAATTGTTGTGGGTGTTAAAGGCTCATAAGGCGGCAATTGGATGGACGATAGCCGACTTGAAAGGTATTAGTCCATCCATTGTCATGCACAAAATCATCACAAATGAAGATGCAATGCCAACCCGTGAAACGCAAAGAAGGTTGAACCCGAATTTGAGAGAGGTGGTAAAGAAAGAAGTTATAAAGTGGTTGGATGCGGGGATTATCTATCCCATTTTGGACAGTGCGTGGGTAAGTCCGACTCAGGTAGTGCCTAAAAAGGCCGGCATCCAGGTAATAAAAGATGAGCAAGGCGAGCAAATTGCCACCCGACCGGTCACCGGGTGGCGAGTTTGCATTGACTATAGAAAATTAAACGCCGCTACCTCTAAGGACCATTTCCCGTTACCCTTCATTTACCAAATAATTGAAAAACTTTCGGGTCAAAAATTTTATTGTTTTTTGGATGGGTATTCGGGTTATAACCAAATTGCTATTCACCCAGACGACCAACACAAAACCACGTTTACATGTCCATATGGTACATTTGCTTTTTGGCGAATGCCATTTGGACTATGTAATGCCCCGACCACTTTCCAACGATGTATGATGAGTATATTTTTGGACACGGTCGGGGAGTCTCTTGAAGTGTTTATGGATGATTTTTCCATCGTTGGCCCAAGTTTCGAGTCTTGTCTTAATGAATTAGAAAAAGTTTTAAAAAGGTGTGTTGAGACAAACTTGGTGCTAAGTTGGGAAAAAAGTCACTTTATGGTTCAAGAGGGTATTGTGTTGGGTCATGTGATTTCGGACCGGGGGATGGAGGTAGATAAAGCAAAGATTCGGGTAATTTCATCTCTACCTCCACCAAAGAATGTTAAGGGGGTGAGATCACTTTTGGGACATGCGGGGTTCTATAGAAGGTTTATTAAAGGTTTTAGTGTAATTACAAAACCTTTATGTAATTTGTTATTGAAAGATGTCCCTTTTGATTTTACTGACGAATGTTTGCAAGCGTTTAATGTTTTAAAGGAACGGTTGGTGAAAGCTCCCATCTTGCAACCACCGGATTGGTCGAAGCCGTTTGAAATTATGTGTGATGCTAGCGACACGACCATTGGAGCAGTTTTGCGTCAAAGAGTTGATAAGAAGCCGGTGGTGATTTGTTATGCAAGTAAAACTTTGTCTGAGGCGCAACTGAATTACACCACAACCGAAAAAGAATTATTAGCGGTGGTGTATGCCTTGGACAAGTTTAGATCTTACATTTGTGGGAGCAAGGTGATCGTGTATTCGGATCATAGTGCGGTCCGATATTTGATGGAAAAGAAGGATGCAAAGCCCCGGTTGATTCATTGGGTGCTTTTGTTGCAAGAGTTCGACTTAGAAATTCGGGATAAGAAGGGTTGTGAAAATGTTGTTGCAGATCACTTGTCCCGAATCCCGTTAGAAGGTGTTGATGACCCAAGCGAGATTAATGAACGGTTTCCCGATGAGCAATTGTTGCTAATCTCTACTTTTGTTGTACCTTGGTATGCCCACTATGTAAATTATTTGGCCAAGGGTGCAATTCCAAATCATTGGACCAAGAAACGAAGACAACAATTTTTGAGCCAAGTCAAACAATACATTTGGGATGAACCGGGTCTCTTTAAAATTGGACCCGATCAAGTGATAAGAAGACGTGTTCCCGAGACCGAAGTGTTAGAGATTTTGACTCATGCTCATTCATCGGCATGTGGAGGGCATTTTAGTGGGAACAAAACGGGATATCGGGTGTTGTCATGTGGGTTTTATTGGCCTACAATCTTTAAGGATGCTTGCAAGTTTGTTCGAAATTGCGTAAATTGTCAAAAAGTGGGAAGCAGTTCGAAGCGGGATGAAATGCCTTTACAACCAATCTTGGTGGTTGAGGTGTTTGATGTTTGGGGAATAGACTTCATGGGTCCTTTTCCAAATTCAAACGGGTTTTTGTACATATCGGTTGCGGTGGATTACGTCTCAAAATGGATTGAAGCTACCGCTACAAGAACCAGTGACAATTCCATTGTGTGCAAGTTTGTTCAATCAAACATCTTCGCTCGTTTCGGTGTACCAAGGGTTATAATTAGTGATGGTGGTTCACACTTTAAAAATTTTAATTTTGGGAAATTGTTGAAAAGATACAATGTGAACCACCGAGTTGCTACACCGTACCATCCGCAAACGAGTGGACAAGCTGAGGTGTCCAACCGTTAAATTAAGGAAATTCTTATGAAGACGGTTCGAACTTCGAACGGATAGGAAAGATTGGTCAAGTAAACTTGATGATGCATTGTGGGCATATCGGACGGCCTACAAAACTCCAATTTGTACCACTCCTTACCGGATGGTGTATGGGAAGGGATGTCATTTATCAATGGAGTTAGCACATCGAGCACATTGGGCAATCAAAATGGTTAACGCGGATTATGACGAAGCGGGTCGAGTTAGGAAGCTTCAATTGAGCGAAATAGAGGAAATTCAAGACGAAGCATACGAATGTGCATCCGCATATAAAGACAAACTTAAGAAGGTTCATGATGCAAAGCTAAGAAAGAAGAACTTTGAAGTGGGTCAAAAAGTGTGGTTGTACAATTCACGATTGAAGATGTTTGCGGGTAAACTCAAGAGTAAATGGATGGGTCCTTATGTCATCCAGAGAGTGGGAAGATTTGGTGATGTTGATATTCAAGATGAGCAAACCAACAAGCAACAAACGGTGAACGAACATCGGCTTAAACCGTACTTGGAAGGCAACGACATCAACAATCTCGAGCTCGACAAAGTGGGCTACATTGTACGCCCATTGGATGACGAGGAAGCTTGAAAGAGGCCCAGGTTTGGTAGTGTACATTTTTAGTTTAATTTAGTTTGTTTTGTTTTTGAATAATTACCGTCTTCATTTAAAACTTGTGTTCGAGACAAGTGTTGGGAAATTCTTACGAATTGCCCGAACATTGTATTGAGGACAACACTGGTTTTTAAAGGGGGTAGGGTATAATTTTACACGTTTTTGAAAAATTATAAAAAAAACCTGAAAAATTATAAATTTAGAAAAGCTAAAAAAAAACGTAAAACATAAAAGGTTGCAAAGCTGAAAAAAATAAAGAGCCAATCGCCCAGATATCGCCGTAAGCTACGGCAGGAGGCGTAGCTTACGGTGACCCATGAACAAAATTTTTTCATTACACCGCCAATAAACTGTCTTTTCGTGAAATGTTTGGAACCAGGTACCACCGTAACCTACGACGATCACCGTAGGCTACGGCGCGCATAATATTTGGGCGGTGGCTTTTGGACTGCTTGTGTCGGTAGTTATATAAAAAAATGTTTTTTTAATAATAATAATCATTTAATCTGATTTGTAACCTCCCCAACCACATCTTCTTGCAATCGACCCCAGCCACATCTTTTCCTTTTATCTTTCTTCTTCATCTTCCTTCTCTAGAACCCTAGGTCAATATTTGGAAGAAAACCACATTTTTTTTGTTTTGTAAATCATTCAAAAAGCGATGATATGTATAAATAAAAGAATAATGTAATGTTAAATATTGAAATGATTTAAGTAACGCTACGACATGTAATGCCATACAAACACTGATATATAGGAAGTACCAGCGGCGTATCCACCATGCTTGTATCATATTACACACGCCTCGTTACTCAAATCACTTACTCAAACCAACCACCAATGTAAATTGTTTATGTATAAATGAATTGTCATGTGTTAATGTGTAAACCATATCGAAATGTCTATGTCCAATGTAAACCACTCAATGTGTATATCAATGTCAAAATGTTTATGTTTAATGTAGATCATGTAATGTGTACCCAAATATATCATGTATGGTAAGTGAAATATATCAACTAAACCATATGTAAAATGCACAAAAACAAGGTATTGAAGTAAAACATGGTTTAAATCAAAGTTATGTTTTGTGGAACAAATGCATGCTATACTGATACAAACATTTATGCGGTATTGTGAAAATGCATACATCCAAGCCTTGAGACTGTGGCGATAAACCCTTAAATAAATTAAAGGTTTATCTAAGTTATGTATATCGAATTCGGTCATTCCTTCCAATCCAAACAAACCCAGGATTTCAGGAACAGGAGCTGTCAATTCCTATGGTACCACTACCTACTAACGAACGGCGTAGCTAATGTTAATGAATGTATTGTTCCATTGTAAACAACCCAAATGTCATACCAAAATGTAAACATGTTATGAAAACAACTGTACTAAGTATGCACACAATGGGCGTACCTAGCATGAAATGTAATGTGAAACACTGTACTAAGTATGCACACAATGGACATACATAGCATGAAATGCAATGTAAAACAATGTACTAAGTATGCACACAATGGGCATACATAGCATGAAATGTAATGTAAAACAATGTACTCAGTATGCACACAATGGACATACATAGCATGAAATGTAATGTAAAACAATGTACTAAGTATGCACACAATGGACATACATAGCATGAACACAATGAAATCATGTACTATAAATGTACTAATGAACATAGCAAGTATATGATGTAAAAGCAAGAAAGCACGAAAGTAACAAGTAGGCACATGTGTTTCACCCCAAAACAGTTTGGAAAACAGTAAAAGAGGGGTCTATGTACTCACTTGAGATTGCTCAGAAGTCCTAAGATAACCACCAAGTAAAGCTAGAGATCACGGAATCAAACGGCACCTAATATAGGTAACTATGTTAATAAACCGGACCTATATCGGAGGATCGGATAGAATGAGGGTTCGTAAACCAAATGAGTATGGAGACTCGTGTAATATGGTTTAACAAAGCCTACATACTAAATGAAACCTAACATAAGTGCTTACGACCCATTACGACCCGTTTAGGTAGCTTATGCTACTTTAAGGCGTCGTTCGCGTGAAACGCGTTCGCCTAACTAGTCCTATGACAAGTATTATATGCCTAAAATGTTTAATTATGTAACATAATCAGTTAAGTGATGAAAGTTTAGGTTACATATGCTTAATTACCAATTACACATGAAAAGGGTATTTTGGTAATTTACCTAAGGCATATAAACTACCTATCATACAACTACTTAACGAAGCGACCATAAGGTATAACCTCGGAAGGTTATTCCCTATATACTATGGTCACCTAAAGTATTTAGTCGGATCCTAATGATCGACCAAATGGGTCGGGTTCGAAGGTATAAGCGATTTATTAGATCGCTTACCCTTACGACACTAGACAACGTGGTAATCAGTAGGCATAGTCCCAAGGGACTATAACCATCGTGATTACAATCACGTTGCAAAGTTCAAACGAACTTCGCATTGACCATAAGCTGGTCAATGCAGAAAGTCAAACAAAGTTTGACTTTCGGACTCGAAAAGCAATAAAAGAACGAAGGAATACTTACAAAGGGTTCCCGAATGCTAATTTCGATCCAAGTAGCTCAGGTATGAAACAATGGTTCCAACTTAGAGCTTCTCAAATCAAAATTCTTGTGGGTTTTGCAATGGCATGGGGGGGGGGGGTATTTATAGTTTTCGGAGAGCCGTTAAGATCGTTTCTTGGAAACCGTGCTTTGATCTTGGCCATACACCTCAAGATAGTGGTTTTTGAAAACCATTTGAGCCCCTAGTATTGCCCAATACCATGTGCACAAGAGGAATGGACCTGATTCAATGTTTCTACAAGTTTTCTGCTGTCTGGGGACTGCTTGCGCACCGTAACACTAATAGTGTTGAGGTGCGCAAGGACCAACTTTGGCAGAATGGCAGATTTGGTCCCTGCTAGTGTTTTTAGCTATTTCCGACACGTTTAAGGCCCGTTAACCCCATTTCAAAGCTCTAAAATGAAGTTAATGTATAGGGAACTTAAAATGTGCTCAAAAATATCTCGGATGTCAGTTCGTTTGGTCGTACGATCGCGATGTTCGCTTAATTACGACGGAATGCGCACAAGCGCGAAAAACGATCCAAATTGCGCGACGAATGGATTTTTCTTATGCCAAACACTAAAATAAAATATTTTAGTGCTTACATAAATTTTTGGATGTCCGAATGTATTCAGAACGTAAGTTATGCGCGAAAGTGCAAACTTATGCACTTTTTGACACTTTTAGTCCCTGAATGACCCAGAAGTTTATTTTAGCACACCGAACCCCTCAAAGCCTATTTCTAAGCTATGTAAAGGATATTTATGGTATGTTTAACTTATGGTCATGTTCTGGAATGTTCTTTACAGTTCAAATTGGCATACTTTCACAGTTTGTCAAGTTTAGTCCCTGAAACGAATTAACTTGTTTTTGACATACCAAAGCCTTCAAAACTTATTTCTAAGTTATGTAAAGGTTATTTAAGGTATGTTAAGTATATGTTGATGTTCCGGAGTATTTTTCGCATTAAACTAATTACGTTTACGCACCAGTTTACGTATAACTCTCCAGAAAGCGATATAGAGTTTGGAATTGAATAAAAGTCAAAACATGAAAAATGTAAAACACAACCAAACAAACATTGGGATCAAATAACATTGTTTTATTGATAATAGAACTGTTCACAATAATTACAAGCACAGATGTTACAGTCTCCCCTACTTGTGGAAATTTTGTCCCGAAATTTATTTAGAGGAAACTCGTGGAAAAAGATGCGGATATTTCGCCTTCATTTGATCTTCGTGTTCCC
Source organism: Helianthus tuberosus (assembly GCA_030545235.1). Taxonomy (NCBI): domain Eukaryota; kingdom Viridiplantae; phylum Streptophyta; class Magnoliopsida; order Asterales; family Asteraceae; genus Helianthus; species Helianthus tuberosus. The sequence goes on along the minus strand of CM060430.1, from coordinate 14,939,673 downwards.
AAGTAAACTCGGGTCCACGTTTAGCTTCCCAGCGAACTTTGACCAAAGGAATGCGCTTGCATTTAAGCCACTTGACTTCACGTTCCATGATTTCCATAGGCTTCTCAACAAATTTCAATGTTTTATCAACACGAATTTCGTCAAGTGGTATGTGGAGGTTCTCATCAGCTAAACACCTTTTGAGATTGGACATGTGAAAAGTTGGATGAACATTTCCAAGTTCAGGAGGTAACTCAAGTCTGTAGGCTACCTTACCGATTCTTTCGACGATCTTGAATGGTCCAACGTATCTAGGTGCAGGTTTTCCTTTCTTTCCAAATCTGATCACACCTTTCCAAGGTGAGACCTTAAGTAATACTCGATCACCGACTTGAAATTCCAAGGGCTTGCGTTTTGGGTCCGCGTAACTCTTTTGACGGCTTCTAGCTGTCTGAAGGTTATCACGAACTTTCTTAACCTTATCAGTTGTCTCTAAAATGAGGGCAGGTCCAGTAAGCTGAGCCTCGCCGATCTCATTCCAGCAGACTGGTGAACGACATTTTCGACCATAGAGAGCCTCGAAAGGAGCCATTTTGATGCTGGTGTGATAACTGTTGTTGTAGGAGAATTCAATTAACAGAAGATGTGAATCCCAACTAACACCAAAGTCGATCACACAAGCTCTAAGCATATCCTCCAGAGTCTGGATTGTTCTTTCAGATTGACCATCCGTTTGCGGATGATAAGCCGTGCTCAGATTAAGTTGGGTCCCCATAGCAGATTGCATGGTTCTCCAAAAATGAGAAGTGAAACGAGCATCTCTGTCAGAAATGATGTTCAAAGGAACACCATGTCGAGCTACAATTTCATCCACATAGATTTTTGCAAGTTTATCAGTAGAAAAATCCTCACGGATTGGCAAGAAATGTGCTGACTTAGTAAGACGATCAACGACTACCCAGATGGCATCATGACCTTTCTTTGTGCACGGAAGTTTGGTAACGAGATCCATTGTAATGTTTTCCCATTTCCAAACTGGAATCTCTGGTTGCACCAATAAACCCGAAGGACGTTGATGTTCAGCCTTAACCTTAAGACAAGTAAGGCATTTTGATACGTATAAGGCAATGTCTTTCTTCATACCAGGCCACCAATACTGAATACGAAGATCTTTATACATCTTATCTGAGCCCGGATGAATAGAATAACGAGACTTATGGGCTTCATCCATAAGCAAGGTACGAAGATCATCCTGGCTTGGGACCCACAAACGGTCCATGAAGTAATATGATCCATTGTCCTTCAGTTCAAGATCAGGTGTTATGTGATAGGGAAATTCCTTATCCATTAAACCTTGTGAAACACAAGATTGTTGAGCCTGAGAAATGCGTGCCTGGACATCGGATCGAGCTTGGATAACAGATTGAACACGTACACAATGAAGCTTAGTATGTTCCTTACGACTCAATGCATCGGCTACGACATTCGCCTTACCAGGATGGTAGCGAATTTCGCAGTCATAGTCGTTTAGAAGCTCGACCCAACGTCGTTGCCTCATGTTGAGTTCTTTCTGATTGAAGATATGCTGAAGACTTTTGTGGTCCGTGAAAACCACACATTTTGTACCGTACAAATAGTGTCTCCAGATCTTAAGAGCGAAGACAACTGCACCCAACTCAAGATCATGAGTGGTGTAGTTCTTCTCATGTATCTTCAACTGCCTCGATGCATATGCTATGACTTTGTTCCTTTGCATGAGAACACAGCCAAGACCCAATTTAGATGCATCGCAATACACGACAAAATCATCATCACCCTCAGGCAATGATAGAACAGGTGCATCGCAAAGCTTCTGCTTCAAAGTCAGAAATGCTTCCTCTTGTTTGAATCCCCAATTAAAGGGCTTGTTCTTCTGAGTTAGAGCAGTTAGAGGAACTGCAATCTTCGAGAAGTTTTCTATGAAGCGGCGATAATAACCTGCTAGACCAAGAAAAGAACGAACCTCAGTAGGAGTAGTAGGCGTATCCCAATCCTTAATCGCACTGATCTTGGAGGGATCTACCTGAATACCTTGTTCATTGATAATATGTCCTAAAAATTGAACTTCTTTAAGCCAAAATTCACACTTGGAGAATTTGGCAAAAAGTTGCTCTTTCTTTAGGAGTTCCAAAGTAAGACGAAGATGTTGCTCGTGATCAGCTCGCGTCTTAGAGTATATCAAGATGTCGTCAATAAAAACAATGACGAACTGATCCAAATAAGGCTTGCAGACCCTATTCATTAAGTCCATGAAAACAGCTGGAGCATTAGTCAAACCAAATGGCATGACTGTGAATTCATAATGCCCATAACGAGTGCGGAAACCTGTCTTGGGAATATCTTCTTCATGCACACGAAGTTGATGATACCCGGAACGCAGATCAATCTTCGAAAAATAAGAAGCGCCCTGTAACTGATCAAAGAGATCGTCTATGCGCGGTAGGGGATATCGATTCTTGATGGTAAGCTTGTTAAGCTCACGATAATCGATGCACATCCTAAAGGATCCATCCTTCTTCTTGACAAAAAGAACGGGAGCACCCCAAGGTGAAAAGCCAGACAACGTGGTAATCAGTAGGCATAGTCCCAAGGGATCGACCAAATCGATGCACATCCTAAAGGATCCTAATGATCGACCAAATGGGTCGGGTTCGAAGGTATAAGCGATTTATTAGATCGCTTACCCTTACGACCCTAGACAACGTGGTAATCAGTAGGCATAGTCCCAAGGGACTATAACCATCGTGATTACAATCACGTTGCGAAGTTCAAACGAACTTCGCATTGACTATAAGCTGGTCAATGTAGAAAGTCAAACAAAGTTTGACTTTCGGACTCGAAAAGCAATAAAAGAACGAAGGAATACTTACAAAGGGTCCCCGAATGCTAATTTCGATCCAAGTAGCTCAGGTATGAAACAATGGTTCCAACTTAGAGCTTCTCAAATCAAAATTCTTGTGGGTTTTGCAATGGCATGGGGGGGGTATTTATAGTTTTCGGAGAGCCGTTAAGATCGTTTCTTGGAAACCGTGCTTTGATCTTGGCCATACACCTCAAGATAGTGGTTTTTGAAAACCATTTGAGCCCCTAGTATTGCCCAATACCATGTGCACAAGAGGAATGGACCTGATTCAATGTTTCTGCAAGTTTTCTGCTGTCTGGGACTGCTTGCGCACCGTAACACTAATAGTGTTGAGGTGCGCAAGGACCAACTTTGGTAGAATGGCAGATTTGGTCCCTGCTAGTGTTTTGAGCTATTTCCGACACGTTTAAGGCCCGTTAACCCCATTTCAAAGCTCTAAAATGAAGTTAAAGTATAGGGAACTTAAAATGTGCTCAAAAATATCTCGGATGTCAGTTCGTTTGGTCGTACGATCGCGATGTTCGCTTAATTACTACGGAATGCGCACAAGCGCGAAAAACGATCCAAATTGCGCGACGAATGGATTTTTCTTATGCCAAACACTAAAATAAAATATTTTAGTGCTATGTCTGAATGTATTCAGAACGTAAGTTATGCGCGAAAGTGCAAACTTATGCACTTTTTGACACTTTTAGTCCCTGAATGACCCAGAAGTTTATTTTAGCACACCGAACCCCTCAAAGCCTATTTCTAAGCTATGTAAAGGATATTTATGGTATGTTTAACTTATGGTCATGTTTCGGAATGTTCGTTATAGTTCAAATTGGCATACTTTCGCAGTTTGTCAAGTTTAGTCCCTGAAACGAATTAACTTGTTTTTGACATACCAAAGCCTTCAAAACTTATTTCTAAGTTATGTAAAGGTTATTTAAGGTATGTTAAGTATATGTTGATGTTCCGGAGTATTTGTCGCATTAAACTGATTACGTTTACGCACCAGTTTGCGTATAACTCTCCAGAAAGCGATATAGAGTTTGGAATTGAATAAAAGTCAAAACATGAAAAATGTAAAACACAACCAAACAAACATTGGGATCAAATAACATTGTTTTATTGATAATAGAACTGTTCACAATGATTACAAGCACAGATGTTACATCAAAAGCTGTCAGGTTTGCTGCAACAGCCTGAACTTCCCACCTGGAAGTGGGAAATGGTAACTATGGATTTTATCACAAAGTTACCAAGGACAAAGCATGGGAATGATACTATTTGGGTTATAGTCAACAGGTTGACTAAGTCAGCTCACTTCTTACCTATTAAAGAAACACACAGCTCAGATAAGCTAGATCATCGAATGTGTCGGAACTGTGGCCTACAAGCTAAATCTGCCCGAAGAGCTTAGTGGAATTCATAATGTATTCCACATCTGCAACTTGAAGAAATCTCTAGTCGATGAGTCGCTAGCAATGTCCCATAAGGATGTGCAGATAGATAAAAGCTTGAAGTTCATTGAAAAACCTTTGTCGATCACGAATCGACAGGTTAAGAAGCTTCGAAGAAAGCATGTACCGATTGTGAAGGTAAAATGGGATGCCCGTAGAGGCCCAGAATACACATGGGAGGTTGAATCCACAATGAAGCAGAAATACCCTCATTTGTTTTAGTAAATCTCGAGGTCGAGATTTCTTTTAAGGGGGTGAGGATGTAACACCTCGCAAAATCATGTCCAATATAGTATCGACACGTGTCATAAACTTTAAATGCGTGATGAATTGATTTCGAGGGACTAAAGTTGACAAGCGAAGAAAGTATATGTGTAAGAGGATCCAAAGTGTTAACATTTAAAAATTTTGCCATTCAACAACCCCACACGATGTATTACCCTTAAACGAATAAATTATGAAACGTATGAAACCGTTTGTGGAAGAAAATGAAAGTTTACAAGACGCGAGGGTTAAATGTGTCAACATGTTAAAGTAATACCTCTGAGTGACCTTTTATTGAACCCGGAGCTTTGTAATGATTAATTATACTCCCAAGAATAAGTGACGAAAATTTCACAAGGTTTTGAAATCGTTTGAGATAAATACGTTAACTTTTGTAATTAAGGGGTTAAAAGCGTCAATGAGGCAAAACTTGTGTTTTCGGTTATCGTTTAATGAAACTGGACCTAATGATGCTTGGTTATACTCTAAGGATCATAGAAACATAAATTATGTAGGTTAAATGTGCTTGAAATGAAAGATATTGCGTTTTAAAAGGTTCAGGGGGTGAAAGTGTCAAGTTTGAAACTTGCTGAGCTGGTTACCGCACTGGTGGCGTCACGCCACACCTGAGCATCTCTTCCATTGCGCGACGCAACGGCTTAAAATGAACAGCCAGCATGCACAGGTGCAGGTTCTACACTCTTCTTCACCATTTCATGCTTAATTCGATTCTATGGGTTGTTGCTGGTATTGTAAAACCCCCTAAACACATGTATGCTTCAGATTATACTTGGGGACACCTGTAGCAATCCAAGATCCATCCAAAAACCTATATAAAGGGGCAGATTTGGAGCTTATAACTTGCACAAACTCAAATTTCATACTTTCAAACTTACTCTTAACTTTGGAGCTTTCAATCTCATTCTCTGGAGCATCCTACCTTGGAAGGAAGCTCTCTTAGTCTTAAACTTCGTACTAAGGACTCTTGTAAGCGTTCTTAGCTCCTGTAATTAAGTTTTTATTAGTGTAATGACCGAAAGTCAAAGTTAACGTAATTCGGCTTTGACTTTGTGATTAATCACTAACGGTCCAGTCATTATTCAAATTGAAAGTGGCTATGTGTTGGTAATTATGTAGGAGTTAAACCCTTAAAAGGGAACCTCCTAATTATCACGTTATCTCAGTCAATTGCCGGGTCAAACTACTTAACAGAAAAGTCAAACGGGACTGTTTTTGCAAAATAATTCATAACCGGTAATGCTGAAGTTATGGAACATGTTTTAACACTTAAATAACTTGGTAAATAATATAAGAACATGTTTAGGCATGTTCAACCAGACAGTTCTGAGTTTAGGCTTGGTTCGCAACCGAAAGCGTCAAAAGTAGACTTTTGCTTTGACTTTCAGTTCTGACCTGAATTAGCTTAGTTTTACTCATGCCTTAGGGTTCCTTTGTGACCAAATTATAGGTTAGGATTACCCTCTGAGGTTATACTACATGGTCCTTTAGAAAATCTTAATCATTTACATGTTTCCGTTAAATGCTTAAAAGTTGACCATTTTGATATAAAAATGAGATTTTTGAAAATGTGAGAGGACAAAAACCTTTATTACTGATTTATAAGCATGTCCTAAAATCTTGACATCAGTTTCTGGTCTAAATTAGGAGTTATGCAAGATATCGTAAATTGAAAGCTTTTTGTTAATTAAATGGCGTTTTCCGCATAAATCATGTTTAAACCCAAATTTTGACACCAAACTTGCTACCCACTGTTATAATATAATATTTAGGGATTTTTGAAAATTTTTGTTAAATTTTATACTGATCATATTATAGAGTTCTAGTGTAAATTCGGTATTGACGAAATTGCCCTTTTCATTGATAAAATGAGTTTTACATAACATTTTGATACCAAACCTTTTCCTACTGATGTCATATGTTAGATAAAATATTTTAAGCTTCAGAAACTGATCAGGACTTCAAAATTTTATAAACATTTCAAATATCGTCAAATACCGACTTTTACGCCTATTAAGCGCATAGTATGGTTTAAAACCATATTTAACGCTTAAGACTTATTACCTACTGATTTTAAAAATAAAATTTTACACCTTAACAGTAAGCTTAAGTCTTGAACTCAGATTTCCAAATTTGACCCTTTAAGCATATGTAAAATGACCAAAATGCCCCTACGGTGCATAGTTTGGCCATAAACGATTAAACACACATATGTATGTTATCTGGCTGTTATAATCACATAAAATAAATATTTTCATAGAAGGTTTGGACCAGATCTTCAGTTTATATTTAAACCTCCTTTATAAACTTTAAAATGACCAAAATACCCCTACGGGGCTTAAATTGATTTTAAATTCGTTTTGGGCAAAATGGAAGGTATCCTACTGATGTCACAACATAATTTAAGAAAAATAACTTATGAAACTTGTACATGACTCATTTGGCTATCCGTTATGCATATACGCGATCGGTAAGGTTTATGTAACTAGTTTGCATAAATTAACCGAAACGGGTCAAACCCTATCATTTTTACTTCAAAATCCAGAATGTAATTAGTTTACCCATTTTATACAAGTCTTCATACTTGTTGGGTCTAAATCACATTCTAATCCGGTCTTCGCTTAATTTGCGTTTTGAACCGTAAACCTTTCTTTAAAACTAACCGGTCTAAGTTATAACTTAAATAAGACCCGTTAGGAATCTAATAGGTTATTAAAACCTTCGTTCCAGATTAGGAGCCCGATAAAAGCAACTGTACTTGTTGATTTGATATACGGCTGAGATTAAATTTATATTTTTGCTCAGGTAAATACTTTTAACTTATTTTTCGTTATACGGGCTTGGGATACGGTATTTAATAATACCGCTTGGTCGGGTATTGAATCATTAATCAATTAGTGGTTAAATCATTGAGATAACCCGTTTTAATCTGTTTTGTTTGATGCAATGCCTTTGGGGGGTTAATGACCATGTCCTGGATATCCTCGGCTCATTCATTTGAATGGCCACGACTTAAGCACGGGGTGTAGGCATACACCTGACAGTTGCGTATGTAAAAGATATAACCACTCGTTGAGGATAACTCGCTGTGGGATTATATTAGTGGTGTGTCTATTAATCTTGTCTCAGCTCTTCTAACCGGGTCCCGAATGGACGACAAACATATAAATCTGTATACAAGATTATTTTTAAATAATTGTCCCAAGTTATAAAAGTATATTTGTGCCTCGTGCATTTAAATCAATTTTATAAACACTTTTAAAAAAGAGTCAGTTAATTGTATTTACCAGTGTAAACTGACGTATTTTCCAAAAAGGTTAAGTGCAGGTACTACACGAAATGGGCTGGAAACTCCTGAGTGATTAAATAAAGAGTCTTGCAAGCTTTTATCACTTTAAGTCTGTGAACAATATTTCTTTTGTTTTGATCCGCCTGTGGATCCATTTACAACCCGTTGTGTAATATTTTATTATACTTTCAAATCGGTTTGTAATATTATTTTTAGACTTCTGCTGTGCATTAAACTGTGATTATTGACCATGATGATATCAACTACGTCACGATACTCCCCACCGGTAATACGTGGAAATATTGAGGTGTGACATAACATGAACATGATAACATGACATGAACCTACACGAAGTTATCATGTTTTGTGTTTGACCTTAACAGGTTTAGTGTTTAAAACAGATCGACACGATAAGACCTTAACAGGTTTCGTGTCTAAACAGGTTAAAACCCGCTAAGTACATGTTAATAATTAAAAATAAAATTTATCATATATGGGTGTGGAAATGGGGTCATCAGTCGTGGAACCTAGGATGAATTATACATAAACATACGCGGTTCTTTTTCCACAATCCAAACCCTAATTTTTAAATCTCTCTCACATAGACCACCATTCCCAATTCGGTTAATAGCTTCCCCAATTTGGCCGTGTTTATGTCTTAAACAGGTCGTGTTCGTGTCTAAACAGATCATGTTTGTGTCTTAAACATGTCGTATTCGTGTCTTAAACAGGTCGTAAGATACGTTGGTAATTTTTTCATGTCTTAACATGTCGTTTCGTGTAACTTGTTTATTAACAGATTCATGTTCGTGTTTCAAAAATCTGACACGATAGGATTTCGTGTCGTGTTCGTGTTTACGTGTTTCAGGTTCGTGTCTTATCGTGTTTGTGTCTTAACAGATCGGGTTGACCCGTTATGCCAGCCCTAGCCCCACTGAAATGCCGAATTTTAAAGTGGGAATGATTATGTGGGTCTTGAAAGGTGGAACATGCAACATGTGTCTTGCATATATGTGTTGGGTGCATGCATGGCTTCCACATGTCACTATTTCCCATACCAAGACATGCAAGTCTCCTCTCTCTCCCACCATAATTGCATACCACACAGACACACACACACACACATACATACACACACCATCTTCATCCATTTCAATTTCAATTTTAAAGAACACCCTCTAAAAACCTCTGTGTTTAGTAAAGTTACTAGCAACTTTGAAGCTTTATGGTGGATATTCAAGCATATACGAAAGATTTACCCATGAACACCCCTTGAAACCCTTCATTATTTCTAACGATCATCATGGGTGTAAAACTTGATTTTCCTTGTTCTTGATCTTGTTTGTAAATTTTGATTTACAAAAGATTGTTTCTCAAAAGCTTGAATTTTTCACAACACTTGACATCTAATCAACAAAATGGTTTTCTAACAAAACGAAAATGGAAGTATGTGTGAGTGTGTATATGTGATTGTGATGATTCCTGAAAAGTTGTTGCATGTATGATCAAAGTTGATTTATGCAAAGAAGATGATGATGATTTGAGTTGAATAGGTGAAAAGTATATGTTGGGATGCATATGTGTGGCCGTATATATGTATGTATATGTGCTAGTATATGAGTTTTGTTTGATAGTTCATAAATATGTAAGAATGTTACATGCAATGAAATCAAAATGATTAGATGACTGATTTAAGTGAAGTAGATGTTTTGGATTATTTGAAGATGTGATAAATATATGTTGATGAGCATTTAAGTTTCTAGATGATGTAGTAATAATGGTCATGCATTGAATACTTGTACATAAGTATTAGTGACGACTAGATGATGATATGAATGATGAATTAATTCAGATTGTATGCCTGTTAAAATGATGATATAAGATGTGTTTTGATGATACAAAGATGTGTCATAAGTTTGATGGTCTTGCATGTTGTACATGAAGCTTAAAAAGTAGTAAAATGGGTGAAATTGTATGATTTATGTGACTTGCATGAAATCTGCATTAACATTAATATAAGTACCATTTTATTCAGTAAATAACATTGTTATGTTAAAATATCAAGTCATGATGATTTGGGATGATTATAGTAAAGTTCGGTACAAGACTATGCGTTAAAAACGATAAAAATCGGCTTTTTAAGTGATTTTTGTAAAACTGATTTAGATCAGAATATAAATTGATATTTTTATGATATATATAAGTATTTAAACCTATATTAAGTATACTTGGTGTTTGGCTAGTCATACGTGACTTCCGACCCTCGAAAACGTTACCGAAACGTTAATATACACATATTTCAACGTACGCGAAAATCGGTTTGTTCAAGGGTGAACTTTATGTGTTGCAATGTTGTAGGTCCCCTAGTTCGTACGGATCATCACAGAATCGTCAATCCACTCTAGAGTGCAGAATCCTCTAGAACAGATTTGCACAGAAACGAGTAGAAACAGAAACTACTATCAAACGGGTTTTTTTTATTATCAATCACAAGAATTACAATCAATCAAAACCCTAATTCGTCCAATCTCTAATGCCTTCACGAAAACTCTCTCACAAACTATTTTTGGCTGATTAACCTAAACCCTAATGCAAAGCCTTGTTTATATAACACAAGGTTGCAACTTGGGCTAGGGTTTCCTACATGGGCTATGGCCCAATTCGCCCCCCTTTGACCCAATCTGGGTTTGTTTTAGCCCAAACATTATAATTTGACTAATACAAAGCTAAACCCGCTAACCGTTTATCGTTTTACTAATTACAAGATATCCAAAGACCAAATCTAAGCTGTTGTCACAAACAAGCACCAACAAATGTGATATGTGAATATGGATATACGTAGGTTGATAAATTAAGTGTTGACATGATAGTAGGAGTTAGGACTATGCATGTACACTTGTACGGTTAAAACGGTAAATTTCGTTAAATGTCACGTTAAGTATATAACTTAATTGTCAAAGCATACAGATGATACATAGATTAACTTGATGAGTTACTTTGTGTATTAGTGCTTTAAAATGATAAAATGTATAAGTTGATGAAATACGTGAATTATGATATTTGATGAATGTGTTCATGTTTATGTGAATATATTACGAAGCGCAAATTGTAGATATATTATATATAAACGGGTGTGATAACAGATAAACATAATGATGGTCACCAACAAAATCGTCCAAGTCGCAAACATCTTAAAATATAAATATATTTTATATAAAAATCTTAAAATATATATATGGGGTAAAGAAATGAGAAAGGTATACATGTGGATTCGTCAAAGATTGAAGCCATTAAGAACTGGGAAACACCAAGGACTCCCTCAGAGGTGCGACAATTCTTAGGACTTGCTGGGTATTATCGGAGATTCATAGAGAATTTCTCCAGGTTAGCGCAGCCATTGACGCTATTGACCCAAAAGGATAAAAAGTTTGATTGGACAGAAAAGTAGGAGAAAGCTTTTCGGTTGTTGAAGGATAGGTTGTGTAGTGCACCTATTCTATCCCTGCCTAAGGGAAATGATGGTTTTGTTGTATACTGTGATGCGTCATGTTTGGGACTTGGATGTGTAACTTATGCAAAAGGACAAAGTGATAGCCTATGCATCCAGACAACTGAAAGTGCATGAGAAGAACTACACAACTCATGATTTGGAGGTCGGCGCTGTTGTGTTTGCCTTGTAGATTTGGAGACACTATCTGTATGGCACGAAGTGTACGATCTACACTGACCATAAAAGCCTCCAACTCATCTTTGATCAGAAGGAATTCAACATGAGACAATGATGTTGGGTAGAATTACTCAATGATTACGAGTGTGAAATTCGTTATCACCTAGGTAAAGCCAACGTTGTTGCTGATGCGCTTAGTAGGAAGGAGGGAGAGAACCATTCAGACTTTGGAGGATATGTTGCGAGTGTGTGCGATAGGTTTTGGTGGAAGTTGGGATACTCAACTGCCATTAGTTGAGTTTTCCTGCAACAGCAGTTATCACGCTAGTATTAAAGCCGCACCGTTTGAAGCCTTGTACGGAAGGAAGTGTCGATCACATCTCTGTTGGGCTGAAGTTGGCGAAAGGCAACTAACTGGACCCAAGATCATTCAGGAAACCACCGATAAGGTTGCCCAGATTAAGGGAAGGTTGAAAGCCGCCGCCGATCGACAGAAGAGTTATGGAGATAATCGAAGAAAACCGTTGCAGTTTCAGGTCGGCGATCGTGTTCTGTTGAAGGTGTCACCTTTGAAAGGAGTTTTTAGGTTTGGGAAAGGGGGAAAGCTGAGTCCGCGTTATATAGGTCCTTTCGAGATCCTATCTCGAGTTGGATCAGTCGCTTATCGGCTCAAGCTACCACATGAGTTAAGTGGAGTACATGATGTGTTTCATGTATCCAACATGAAGAAGTGTCTGTCGGACGAGACACTAATCATAACCCCCTATGAGGTTCACGTAGATGATAAACTAATATTTATCGAAGAACCTGTTGAAGATCTAGATTGGAAGATTCAGAAGCTTAGAAGAAGTCAAATTAAGTTGGTGAAGGTCCGCTGGAATTCCAAACGTGGACCCGAGTTCACATGGGAACAACATGACCAGATGCAATGGAAATATCCTCATCTTTTTCCATCTAGTGTGAAATCGAGACCTGTAGTGTAAAATTTTGGGGACGAAATTTCCTAAACAGGGGGAGATTATGACACCCCGGCTATTTTGAGTCTGTACCGTACTAGTGTGACACGTGTTATAAATAAATAAAGGCAATATTTTATTAAATGTGGTGTTAATATGTAGTATTTGATGTGCTAGAAAATCCAAACTTTGTTAAAAATTATGTTGGCGATAATAAGATAAACGCTTATCGTATAACGAACAAAATGCGAAACGAACGTCGATGACCGCCGGTAAATGTTAAAATCCTAAAAATATTTAGTTATGATTAAAATACTATTTTTCATCATATTCGTGAAGAAAATTAATTAAAACCCTTAGAATCTCTATTTTTCGAATTTAAGCGCATACAGCGCAATACCGCGCGTATACAACAAAATACAGACAACGTAGCCAGTAAAGGCAAATAATATGTTGTTCAGCAATAATATGGCAAGCTAATTTTTATAACTTAGTAGAAATAATATTAAAATACACAAAACTATAGTTGGTAGTTTTTAGTTCGCAATGCTCGAAATTGGCGCGCACATGACTCTTTTACGCACTTTTAAATCGCGATACCCCAACTAAAACCAAAATTGGTTATTATTGACTAAGAATATTGGTATTTGGTAGGAACAATTATTTGGATAATAATTAGATTGGGAAACTACCATAAACACACCTAATTTTTATAAAACTTGCTTAAAATTCTATAAAATATGAGATTTTTTTTTTTATAAAAATAAAGGGGGAACCCTTCCCCACTCAAAATTTTAGGCCAAATAAGGTTGGGCTCCACTAAAATGCATAATTTTAAAATTGGAATGATTATGTGGGTCTTGGAAGGTGGAACATGCAACATGTGTCTTGCATATATGTGTTGGGTGCATGCATGGCTTCCACATGTCATCATTTCCCTTACCAAGACATGCAAGTCGCCTCTATATCCCTCAATAACCGTATACTACACACACACACACACACACACCATCTTCATCCATTTCAATTTCAATTTTGAAGAACACACTCTAAAAATCTCCATGTTTAGTAAAGTTACTAGCAACTTTGAAGCTTTATGGTAGAAATTCAAGCATATACGGAAGATTTACCCAAGAACACCCCTTGAAACCCTTCATTATTTCTAATGATCATCATGGGTGTAAACCTTTATTTATCTTGTTCTTGATCTTCTTTGTAAATTTTGATTTACAAAAGATTGTTTCTCAAAAGCCTGAATTTTTTCACAACACTTGAAATCTAATCAACAAAATGGTTTTCCAACAAAACGAAAATGGAAGTATATGTGAGTGTGTATATAGTCATAGGTATGTATGTGTGTGGGTTAGAGATTATGTTTTGTTTAAAAGTTGATATTTGATTGTGATGATTCCTGAAAAGTTGTTGCATGTACGATCAAAGTTGATTTATGCAAAGAAGATGATGATGATGATGATGATTTGAGTTGAATAGGTAAAAAGTATATGTTGGGATGAATATGTGTGGCCGTATATATGTATGTATATGTGCTAGTATATGAGTTTTGTTTGATAGTTCATAAATATGTAAGAATGTTACATGCGATGAAATCAAAATGATTAGATGAATGATTTAAGTGATGTTGATGTTTTGGATTATTTGAAGATGTGATAAATATATGTTGATGAGCATTTAAGTTTCTAGATGATGTAGTAATAATGGTCATGCACTGAATACTTGTACATAAGTATTAGTGACGACTAGATGATGATATGAAGGTGATTTGATGATGAAATGATATGATATATGAATGATGAATTAATTTAGATTGTATGCATGTTAAAATGATGATATAAGATGTGTTTTGATGATACAAAGACGTGTCATAAGTTTGATGGTCTTGCATGTTGTACATGAAGCTTAAAAAGTAGTAAAATGGGTGAAATTGTATGATTTATGTGACTTACATGAAATCTGCACTAACATGAAAACAAGTACCATTTTATTCAGTAACTAACATTTTACGTTAAAATATCAAGTCGTGGCGATTTGGGATGATTATAGTAAAGTTCGGTACCGGACTATGCGTTAAAAACGGTAAAAATCGGCTTTTAAGGTGATTTTTGGAAAACTGATTTAGATCATAATATAAATTGTTATTTTTATGATAAATATAAATATTTAAACTTATATTAATTATCGTTGGTGTTTGGCTAGTCATACGTGACTTCTGACGCCCGAAAACATTACCGAAACGTTAAAATTCGCATATTTCAACGTACATGAAAATCGGCTTATTCGAGGGTATACTTTATGTGTTGCAATGTGATATGTGAATATAGATATATGTAAGGTGATAAATTAAGTGTTGACATGATAGTAGGAGTTAGGACTATGAATGTACACTTGTACGGTTAAAACGGTAAATTTCGTTAAATGTCATGTTAAGTATATAACCTAATTGTCAAAGCATAAAAATGATACATAGATTAACTTGATGAGTTACATTGTGTATTAATGCTATAAAAATGATAAAATGTATAAGTTGATGAAATACGTGAATTATGATATTTGATGAATGTGTTCATGTTTATGTGAATATATTACGAAGCGCAAATCATAAATATATTATATATAAACGGGTGTGATAACGGATAAACATAATAATGGTCACCAACAAAATCGTTCAAGTCGCAAAAATCTTAATATATATATAGGATTAGATTCCTTTGTGAACAACTTCTTGAGAGTGAACTGAGTGAACTAATCTTGGCCCTTGATCACTTTTTAGATTAAAAGGGTAAGATTGACATTAGCCAAGTATCTTTAATTAAAATCCCTTAATTTTCTCATCTCTTAACTCTCCCTTTTTCTCCCTCTCTCTCATTTTTAAGTATTTCTCCATTATTTTAATTATAAGAGATTGAAGGGCTAATGTTTCTTTTTAAATAAACTCTTATGTTCTTTTTAAAATTAAATATTAAACCTAACTAAATTATATTTTTTTTAACATATGTGTATATAGGTCAGTATATACAAGACTTATACACTTGTGTATTATTACATCTTGTTCCCATAGGTCGGTATAAACCAGATTTATACACCTATGTATTATTCAAGTACATATGTGTATAGAAGTTGGTATATAGAAGACGTATACACTTGTGTATTATTCAAGTACATAGTGTATACATGTCGATATTTACCAGACTTATACACTTGTGTATTATTACATCTTGTTTCCACTATGTATCTTTTCATTAAACATTGATCTAATACATATATGTATAGAGAATGTAATTACATATTTTTAATCGTGTTCTAGATGGAACAATATTTGATAATGTTTGTATTTTTTTAATTATCAAATGTTAAGTTAGGTAATTTGTGAGAGAAAAAGTATAGAGAATGTAACTAAATATTCTTTTAATTAGAAAGAGAAATCAGGAGAAAGAAAAAAATCAATTAATTAAATGGAGAGAGAAAAATTACAATTACATTCCTGTGTCTATTAAAATACATGTAAGTTACAAAAGATAACTACAATCTTGCCACTAAAGAAAAAATCTAGATCTACAAAATCAATGGTCAGGATAAGTTCATTTTGTTCACAAATACACCATTGTTCACTCATGAACCCTACCCGATATATATATATATGGGATGTTTCAAATGAAAACCACTTTTATTGCGAAAACTCGAAAACTAACTAAAAAAAGCCTAAAAAAACACACCCAAATTTTTTTTTTTACAATTTTTTATTAAAAATCGCTATTTTTTATATATATAAAAAACTTTTTTTCAAAAAAAAAAAAATTTGTAGTGCACATGTGTAATAATTCACATGTGTAGTACTATTACACATGTGCACTACAAAAAAAAAAAAATTTTTTTTGAAAAAAAAGTTTTTTTTATATAATTTAAATAGCGAAAATTGGTATGCAAAAAAAAAATTGGTATGTTTTTTAGGCTTTTTAGTTAGTTTTCGCGATAACTAGTGGTTTTCATTTGAACCCTCCACTATATATATATATATATATATATATAGGTACGGGATTAGGAGAAAACACCCTAAAGTGTGAGAACGGTGAGAACACATCCCGGCCCAACATGTGTCGCGCGATATAATTAGGCCGTAGGGGCTTTTTTGTCATTTTATCTTTCGCTTTTCCAATTCGGTGTCACAATACTGCTTTATTTTTTGGCGTTTAAGATTTTTTGGCGTTAATCAATTTCAATAATTACCTGGCGTTTTAATGGTCTCATTTTATTAATCTTTTTGTTTCAGATAGATAATATTTTTGGCGTTTATGGCGTTTCCAAATCATCAGCCATTGGAACCCCAAGGGGCAAGAATATCTCTCTGAATGGCTTCATCTATACTAAGTATGGCCATGACTTTTTAGGATGATGGCCCATTGTTTGTTCTTAGATTCATTGGCGTTTTAGATAAGATGGACCATTGTTCTATTATTGTTTATATATTTTTGGCGTTTTACAAGCGGAAAATTATATCACAACCACAGGGGAAAAAATAGAAGCGCAAAAATAAATTAAAAATCCTAATCGGATCTCTCTTCACAATCTTCACTGTCATCAGTCTCTATCTTCTTTAATACTACAAAAACTGTCACCAAATATATGGCGTTTTTATGTAAAACTTAACAAACCCATCGGTCTGATTATTTTGTTTGTTCGTTTATTGAAGTGGCTTTTGTGGATGTTGGGGGACAAAGATCGATGACGTGTGGGTGGGTTTTTCGCTTTGCTCTTCATCTTTATCCTCATCTTTATAATCATCCCACTCTCCAGTATCATTGATCTCTTCTCCTCATCCAAGCCTTCTTCAAGAACAAAGAAGAAAAAATGACATGTGACTGTCATCAGCATCTTTTTCTTGAAAATATGTCCATCTCATGCAGCAAAATCTTTACTGAGTTACTCCCCTCACCTAACAATCCATTCAGTGAAACTTCACACAAAACAATACTGAATATCCAAGAAAGCAAGTTAGCCATCTTTGATTTTTTTAAATTTTTGGCGTTTTACAGTGAGTGGTATTTAGGAACATTGGCGTTTGTTTATTTGGTGTGATCAAATGGAAGTTGCTGAGAGGTATCATTTTATAGGATGTCTTTGGCGTGTAGTTTAGGCGGGGTATTATTATAATAAAGTATTCGTCGTTTCAGTTTACTGTTTGTAATTACTGTTTTTGATAAGCTTTATCTCTGAAGTCTGTAACACGTCCCATCTTTCAAGTTTGGAGTTTTATTTTTTAATATAATAAATGTTGTTAATAATAAAGTTTCCGGCTCTTCAGTTTACTGTTTTTGTAGTTACTATTTCTTGTTACCTTTTCGAGATTTTGGCGTTTTGTATTTTTAATGAGGTTTTATATAAAGGTGACACTTTGTTCTATTCTCTTGTACCTTGTTTTTTATACTTTATATTTTTTTGTTTTTTTGATTTTTTAATACTTGTCCATAGTAATTTTATTATAGTTTGGGAGTTTTGGGGCGTTTTATGGCATGATGGCGTCTTCACAAGCATTTGTCTGTGTGGCGTTTTTACTATATATGGCGTTGTTATTATATAACAATCAACTGAAAAAGAAAATTAAAAAAAAATATATATATAAACAATTGATCTTCCAAATTTTCACTGTCACCGGTCTCTTTCTTCTTTTGAAACATCTTAACTGGCTGTTTCGACTTTCATATGATTCATTTTGTTTTTTATTTTTGAAGTAGTTTTTTTGTCGCCGTTTGGAAGCACAATGACATGAGTTTTTTGTTTGAAGTTCATCTTTATCTTCATCTTTATCCTCAACTCACTCATCAGTGTCATCCGTCTCTTCATGCCATTATAATATTCATCAAGAACAAAGCACAGAAAATGACATAAGTCTGATATCAGCCTCTTTTTCTTGAAGATTTGTCCATCTCATGTAGCAAAATTTTATTGAGTTACACCCCTCAGCTAACAATCCATTCGGCGAAACTTCGCGTAGAACAATATTGAATATCCAAGGAACGATGTTTGATTTTTTAATTTTTTGGCGTTTTACCGAGAAAAAGAACGACACTAAATAAAAGTACCTTAAACCTCTAATTTTGGTCATGCTAAACTCAATAATGTTTTGCTGTATGAGATGGACAACATTGTTAATCCTTAGTTAAGAAAGATGTCTAACAATGTTGTCCACCCCATACAGCTAAGCTTTATTGAGAACAAAACTGAATCACCAAGAAATGACGTTTTTTGCAATTTTGTGGTTTATGTATGTTTTGGCGTTTAAATATTTGATGGAAGTTGAGGATAAAGTCAATAAGATTTTACTCAATGAAATGGACAATATCCTCACTTAAGGATTTTGTCCATCACATTGAGCGAAACATTACCGACAACCAAACTGAATTTCAAAGAAACGTTTAGTTTTAGGAATCTTTGATGTTTGGGTTTTTTGGCGTTTCTAAGATGAATGGTATATATTAAATATGGCGTTTTGGGTTTGGTGTGTTTAATGGAACGTCTGAGATGTTGTATATATAGGATATTTTTCGCGGTTGTTTTAGGCGGGATTTTATTATAATAAATGTAGTAATTAAGTCCCGTCGTTTCAGTTACTGTTTGTTCAGCTTTATCATTTAAAAACAAAGTTTGGCGTTTTATATCTAATGGCATTTAGATTAGGATGATGTGCGCTATGTGGTTTAAGGCGGGATTTTAATGGCGTTTTATTCATGAGTTTGGGGTTTTGTGTAGAGAAGTCAAAAGACTTTTTTACCCTTAATGAAGCGCGCCACACTAATAAAAGTGATGTTATTTACGAAAACGCCACCGCGTCATCTAGTCCATAGATTGTTTTGATCTGACGATCCATAACCGTTCTCACACTTTTCACCGTTTTCTCTAAATCCTGACCCTATATATATATATATATATAGGGTAACGTTCATGCGAGAACCGTGAGAACCAATGTGAACACAACCAAAAATACCTAAAAAAAACCTAACCCCCCCAAGCTAAATGCTAAAAACTAACCCCCCCCCCCCAAAAAAAAAAAAAACCCCTAACTCCCACCCCCCCCCCCCCCCAAGCTAAAATGCCAAAAACTAAACCCCTAAAAAACCTAAAAAAATCACAAAAACACACAAAAAATATTTTTTTATATATTTTTTACATTAAAATCGCTACTTTTAGTAGCCAATTTTTTTTTTGTAACAAAATATAGCGATTTTTTTATAAAAAAAATATTACAACAAAAGAAAATTTTGTGTGTTTTTTAGCTATTTTTAGGTATTTTTGGTTGTGTTCACATTGGTTCTCGCGGTTCTCGCAATAAAGGGTGGTTCCTAACGGATCCTTCTTCTATATATATGAACACATATATATAAATATGCCAACATAATCAAAATAAAGACTTTTCGAGAAAATCTCAAAGTTGTGTGAAAATTCTAAGTATTGGAGAAAATTAGGTATTAATAGAGTAATTGGTTATTAAATCGTTCCTATTTAATTTAGCACGTGTAGACCAATTTGAGGGATTGCGATAATATAAAAACTTAGCCAAAGGTGAGTGTCACTAACCTCTCCTTTTACTGTTTTATGTACTATTTTTGGGGAAGAACACGCCTTAAAAAGGATAATTATACGTTTTTGTATAAAATATGCCCTCTTGAATAATCTGAAAATATATTTTCGTGTAAAATATGGTTTTGAAATGATATGTTATGTTTTTTATGGAAAACATGGTTTTGGGGATGTGCATGATATAAAATTTGTTTTCGAGGAAAACGGGATTTTGATTTATATAAAAATGTTTCGAGGCAGAAACGCGGTGCACGACGGTGTTTGAATTACACTCTATATATATATTATTCATTGAGGCTGGCATTTGGGTGACCCAAATTATGTGGCACTTGGCACAATTTCTTTTAGCCAACTTAATCATTAATATTGCATGCGTGGTATTGTTGATAGATCTATCGGGTTGACCACCCCGTCGTGACCGGTAGCTACGTGTCATTTCAAGCGAAGAATTTACATTCATTTAATGAGTCTAGCTTGATTACTCTCATTGTTGATATATAGCTCGTAAGTCATGCAAACTTACGAATCTGAACGATTGGGCTGAAATTTAATACATAAACCTTGGGAAAATGAACTTATCGGAGGTTTTCTATAAAACGTTCACGATAGCTGATCCTCGGATTTTGACAAAGGAAATAAAATTTCTTTCTTAACTATATATGGATGTTTTACCATTAAAATTCATAGTAAGAAAGTTTTACTTAAACAAATTGTTACCAATTTTAAAATGTGAACTCACCTTCCTTTGTGTTGACACTTGATTTTTACGTGTTCTTCAGGTACATGAGTTCGACTTCGGGATTTTGGAATATCTTGTGGTAGTGATGCTTGTTGTGTTTTGGACAACTTTTGAAACTTATTTGGGACCGTGTGTATTTGGATCCATAAGGATCAAGACAACTATGTTGTGGTTGTGGATTGTGTTTAAACTTTAAACTCTAAACACATGTTTTAAATAAGTTGTATGTCCAAAATAAACATTGCATCGTCTACCAAGATATTTATGTGTTTAAACTTTAAACTCTAAACTCATTTTTTTAAATGAGGCTTGTATTAAAAAAATTGGTTTTGATGGGTTATTTCATTCGTTCTCACGGTTCTCGCAATATTTAGCGTTCTCAAGATAACCCTCCCTTATATATATATATATATATATATATATATATATATATATATATATATATAACGGTTTTCCCCTACCACAACTCATCTCGAGTTCGGCTTACCGCTTGTGTGTTTTCTCTACAACGGCAGCTTAAATACGCGCATTGCTCCTACGAAGAGGGGAAAGGATGTTAAGTCAAGGGGCCCTGTGCAGGGTTCTGCTAGTGGTCTAAGGACCTATCCTTTCAAATGTTTTTCACGAATGTAAAGATGGAAAGCTGGGGTTTGGGATTTTTTTCGCCTGCTTGAACACATGCAAAGCACCCACTTCAAGACTGAAAACCGAAAGCTATCTTTGAAGGAGGCTATCTCCAGGGATTTGGAACTCTTTTTGGACGTTGGGGAAGTTCTTAGGGCATGGGATAAATGGTTGTGTGGCCGTTGCATGGCAATGCATGCACTCAGTAGAGGTGCAAGCATGATGCTAAGGTTGTGTCGTTTGCCATGGTCTTAGGGGACGTTGAAGATTTCATTGCTGGGATCCGGAAACCATGTCAAGTGGTGGTTGACACAAACCCACGTCACCCAGCAAGGCTCGGGGGTGGTGTTAACCTCCTCAAGCGGGTTTCCCCCCCCTTATTTAGACTGTTAAAAGCATTCCTCCCAGTTGTCGGCTGATGTTTGCTTACGTTTTAACAGGGGCTTTGCGCAAAGTGGTTACCTCACCAGGATCGGTCGACAACTGGGTCGAATTACTTTCGCTACCGCGTTACACCTGACGGGTGGTCAGACCATCCTCCTGACAAGAATGACAATCAGGGAACAAGAAATCTTTGCAGTGTAATAACATCTTTCATGCGCTTACAGTTTGGAAATATGGGTCTGGTTTTGATGATTTGGTCTCGTCCCTATTGGATAGCACGGGGGAGGCGGGGCCTCCTCGGGGGGAATGCAGGAGGGAGGGAGACAAAGATAGGGACCCTAATATTAAGCACTGTCTCCAGAAAGTTAGGGATGGACATTTTACGGCTGTGGTTAAGGTCCTAAGCTCCAGTGGAGTCGCCCTTCTAGGTGATTCGACCTTGAAAGCTCTTATTGATAAACACCCTATGGTGCCGCCCCCTTCCTTGCCTCTCAACCCTCACACCCAACCCACTCTTGTTGTTGATGAGGAGTGTGTGCTCAAATGTATCCGGTCCTTTCCTAAATGGACATCTTGTGGTATGGACGGGATGCGGGCCCAGCACTTGTTAGATGCTATCGGGGGCGAGGGCTCAACGACTTCCTCGGGTTTGCTAACGACCATTACTGAAGTTGTCAAATTATGGCTTGGAGGATCCTGCCCTAAGGTGTTGACTGAGTTTGTTGCCTCAGCCCCCTTACCCCTTTATTGAAACCCGATAAAGGAACTCGACCTATTGCTGTGGGGGGTATCTGGCGAAGGTTGGTTTCCAAGGTGGCAATGAAGAAGGTCGGGAAAACATGGCCCAGTACTTGGGGGACTTTCAATTTGGGGTGGGGACGTCAAATGGTGCAGAGGTAGTGCTTCATAGTGCGAACAGGTTTCTCAACTCCTTTCATGCAGATGGTTCCTTAGCCTTTCTTACTGTGGACTTCTCCAATGCATTCAACACGGTTGACCGCACAACCTTCCTTAAAGAGGTTCATCAACATTGCATGTCAATCTATCGATGGGTCCAATTCCTTTAAGCCCAGCCTGCTCAGTTGTATGTTGGTAATGAGTGTATTGGGGCTACTACCGGAGTGCAACAAGGGGATCCCTTGGGGCCCCTTCTCTTTTCCCTTGCCTTACACCCCTCATTCTCCGGGTGCAGGACCACTGTAACCTCTCGTTTCATGCTTGGTACTTGGATGATGGGACAATCATCAGCAACGCGACTGAGGTTGCTAGGGCCTTAGACTTTATTAACGAGGAGGGGCCATCTCTAGGGCTTTACCTCAACATTAAGAAAACAGAGGTTTTTTGGCCGACATGTGAAAGCCGGAAAGTTCAGGACGGGCTTTTCCCAAGAGGGATTGGCAGACCGGAGAGGGGGGGGGGGGTTAAGCTCCTTGGTGGAACTGTTAGCCGTGACCCTAGCTTTATTGGGGAGTTGGTAGGGCGATGGGCGGCGGGGGCGGGGGCGGTTGACCTCATGAACCTCTTACACTGCCTTAGGGACCCTCAATGTGAACTCATTCTGCTAAGGTCTTGCATGGGAGTTGCTAAGTTACTTTTTGGGCTGCGGACTTGTCAACCCTATTTAATGGTGGATGCGGCATCCCGGTTTGATGATGGCCTCCAGGAGGCTATAGAAGACATAGTCGTGGGTGGTGGCCCTTTCTTTGGGGACCTCCAATGGTGTTTGGCATCTCTGCCAATGCGTCTAGGTGGTTTGGGCCTTCTCTCAGCTCGAGATGTTTGGGTTTATGCTTTTGTGGCGTCCAGAGCTCAGTCTTGGGAACTACAGGATCATATCCTTCGAAACAGTGGGGTTGTCGGGCTCTCGATGGGGACTATCTGCAGGCGCTCGAACGCTTAAATGTCTCTCTCCCAGACTTTGATATCGGCGGTTTCTCTAACAAGGACACCGCCCCCTCGAAGCCACAAAAAACTTTGGTGAATGCTCTGTTTAGAAAAATCGGTCAAAGCCTGGGATAAATTTTTGATTTGTCATCTCACCAAAAGGCGCCGTGGGAGTGCCTGATGGGTCCCCATGCTCAGGATTGTTTGACCGTTATCCTAATTGAGCGGCTGGGACAATGTATGTCAGCAATAGAATACAGAGCCATCCTTAAATACCGGCTGATGATCCCTATGTACCCAGAAGATGAAACCTGCCCGATATGTCATAAAGCTTGTATGGATAAATACGAGAGCACACAGTGCATTGTAAAGAGCTCACTAGGTTCAAATATCGGGATGACTAGGTGCGAGATGTTTTGTGGGACATCCTGAGAAGAGCTGGGATTTCGGCTAAGAAAGAGGCTCCTGTGAATTTCCTTACGGACCCTATGGAAGGGAGATCTACTTTGTGAACAGCGGATCTGCTCGTCTTTGGTTAGGCTAGGGGGAAACATGCTTGTGTGGATCTCACGGGGGTTTCCCCTCTGGTTGGTTTAAGGGAATACGGGTTTGTAGCTGGACAAGCAGCAAGAAAGGCAGAATTGAAGAAAGTTGATAAGTACGCTAAAGCTTGTGCAGAGAACCAACATGTTTTTGTCCCTTTTTCCTTTGACACATTTGGCTCCTTAGCACCAAAAGCTATCCAATTCCTGACCAGGGTCCAACGGGTCATCCACAACAATTGCTCAACCTCAGGGAGTCGGGGTTTTGTCTTTGGTAGATTAGGGTTTGCAATTCAGAAAGGGGTGGTGGTGCAGCTTGTTGCCCGTCTACCTTCTATTTTGATGTAACTTGGCAAGTTGTCATATTGAATGATATAAATATTTTAGCTTAAAAAAATGAAAATACATATTTATTTGTATGTTTAAAACTTATTTTTTAAATAATAATCATTAAATAATGAAATAATAAAAAAAACTTGAGTAATTGCATTAATAATCCCTTAAATATTAAAAAAAACTTTGTAATTATCAAAAATAGCCCCTAAGGTATATAATGACCTAATTACCCTTACACTTAACTGTAAAAAAAGTAATAAAGTTAGTGTCAGAGACCAAAACCGTTATAAAATGCAACTCGGGATCTGATATGTTAAAAGATTTATTTTTGCACTGAAATGGTTAAACTGGCTAAACCATAGGGGCTATTTACTATATTAGAAATCATAATAGAACTCCAAAAGGCATTATATTGTATTTATAACCCACTCGGTTGTTTTATTATTAAAATCGCATTACTTAGTTTTTTGTGATTGTATATCCTTTTTTTTTTTTTTTTTTTCTGTATGACACAACATCATTAAAGACTTATTTCAAGGAAATATGAATGCAAATGTACTTCCACTCATATAGAAAAAACTAAAAAGAAAACAAATTTTGTGTTTACAATTAATTCATGTCCATTATAGAAAAAAATCTAAATGGGTCTAAACTCAATGCCTTCAATAATAAACCCACTAAAATTCGTCCTGATATCATCAACTCTCAACGTAAGATCCATGTTGACTGTAGTGGCAGCTTGGAATTCCCAAATTTGCACTTCAATCCATCCATCGTTTCTTTGTTTTGGAAGGCCTCTTATTTTCGGCCTATTGAGTGGGTTGTGGGTGTTTTGACCAGCATTTGGTCTAATAATTGGGGTTTGAGGAGTACCTTTTAAATAAATATACCAAAATTTATCTCATTAATCACATTGTTTGTCTTTCCATTTCACAGGCGCCTCAAAACCAGATTGGTCTTCTGGTAATTTGTAGACAAGGTAACATGCATATGTTGTTTCAGATGATACTAGTTGGGACTGGACATTAGTTTTGATAAAAAAAATTGTCACCGTCCCCCCCAACTGAAAGGCTTCTCCAAATCTGAGAGATGTTAGAAAATCATGTTACATGTAAAAGATTTGCAAAAGATAGTAATTTATATAAGAAATCTGACAAGGGATATTAAAGAGCCTTGATTCAGGTAAGGCTAATACAACTTTTTCATTCCGACTCCATATGTGAGCCGCTTTTGCTGAAAGCATATGACATTTCTTCCCATTTTTGTCAAGAGAAAATCACTATCAAGCAATAAGTGTATAGATATGTTTAGCAATTCAATATATAATTTTCCCATCTGTTGGAACCATGTTCATATATAATTCAATATATAAATATAAATGGATTTGCAATTCAGTAATGGAAGTATGAAATTGTTTCTATCAAAGTTACCATCATTCCATCATTGGTTAAGAACCCTTTGCAAAGAATTGAGTACGCTTTCTTCATCGCTGTCCATGGAAAATAATCAAAAATCTCTTTTTTGACAACTTCATTATGTCTTCATAATCAGTTGGCAAATTTTCTTCGCAATTTGCATCTAAATCTGATATGGGTTGCTTGTCATCTATATGTTCTACTTGTAGAACAACATAACCATATCAGACTTTGAATTAGTCACTAATATGGGTTTTCTTACATTGAAAATAACTAATGTGACTGTGGCAGCTGGACAGTAAAAGAAAACTAAAAGATATAAATTAATTAATTAATGATGTACACGAATAATCAAATTTTAATCGGTAAACTTACGTTCTCCAAGGGCTGAAATTCAATGCCTTCTATTTCTACTAAGAAGTAAGCACTATTATCGAAGCCCTCAAACAAAATCTGAAGATCAACTGTCCTGTGGTCAGTAGTAAACTGATACAATTCACATGCCCACCATCCATCTTCTCTCTCATACGCAAGGTATGAAATTGAACTCTCTCTCTCCCTTTGTAATCTGTATTTGAGGCCTATATAACTACATCTTCTCTTCCAATCTCTATAGAACTTGAACACAAGGTTCACCATGTATGTGATTCCTGGTGACAGGAACTAAGGTTTTACATGTGTTTTCAATATGTAATTTCCATACCAGTGGCAGGTGCCCACAGCAAATCTGCGTGAATAGCAGCAAAGAATGATACATTGTAGGTGGCAAGTACTTGTCAAATACTCTCAAAAGCTATAAATAGGAAAAGTCACCTTGAATTATATTCAGATGAAAACCACACATTATTTAATGAAACCAAACATTCTCCAATAGATATCATCTCACAGTGTTCTCCCTTCTTATTTAACAAATCCACTATACGTCCATTGAACAAGTTCAAGTTAGTTTGTGTATGTTAAGATTATAATATCTTTTTCAATTTTGGTTGATCAAATATTACTATTTATTTGAACATATACAACTAGTTCAAGGACTCAGGTGTATATAACTAACGATGGCATGGGGTGTTGACGACGGGCCCACGGGTTGTCCCATTTACCCGTCTTGGGCTATTATCACATGGGCCCAACAAGTAAAAGCCCAAATACTGAAACTTGCCCATTAAGGGACTTTCGCATGAATTAAGTGGGAAACGGAGATATTTAACAAGGGAAAGAAAGCATTAAATGCATGACAAGAATGGTATTACCGGTTGGCACTGTACTATCAAGCCGGCACCATTAAATGAGGGAACGATCTTACCGTTGAGGCTCAGACACGTGTCTGAGTCCCCCAAAGTCTGATAAAACCCGTTAGATCATCTAGGCATAATCCCGTTGAAGAGATAAGGGCTTTCGGCTATATAAGGAAGGTAAAGGATGATCTCAAAGGCAAGCATAAGGTATCACACTAAATGTTCTCACATTTATTCTGACCATAATTCCTCTACATTAAATACACACACATATTTACTAGATTCACACCACAGAGATTGTTCCGGTGATCACACTCATCGGAACGAGCTACTCTCTTATCCTCCGGCAAGTTTACTTACTCTCACGCCGGAGCTTGGTCACGGATCCCCCCTCTAGGGCCCTCCGTGGCGAGGCTAACAGTTCCCTTTTTTGTAGCGTACAAAGGCTGGGATATTCTGACGCCAGCGAAGACCCTTTGAACGTCATCAGGGATTTGGGTATTCGACATTGGCGCCATCCGTGGGACTATTCAGTCTAGCTGGTATTCTCACTCCAAAACACCGACGTTGTAATAACCCATTCAAAGAGAAACAACATGGCAACACCGCCAAGTTCACGAACCATCCAAACGGTTCAGAACGATCATGATAAGGTCACAGTGGAAGACATCACTCACGAGGAAGAAAATGAAAACCAGGTGGAAGCCCTGGAAAAGGAGGAAGCCATCACTCCATATTTCATTGCCCTACACAGGGAAAAGTTGAAAAAACATCTTGAGGATCTAGAAAGACGGGAGAGACTTGATAGCCTCAGGGCTAGACTATCCTTTGACACACCATCCCATCAGGAAGGGGTAGATCCACAAAGCAAAAACGGTGGCATTGACCCTCTAGAAACCTTCATGACAGCCCTCAGGCAGATGTCCTCAGAGGAGAGAGAAGATCTCATTATAGGGAAGAAGCAGAAAGGAAAGGAAAAGGAGAATCAGAGTGATGATGGCCTGGATCAGCCTTACCTCCCTCGGGATTTGGCTGAGATTTCAAAGTTCACCAAGAGAATCGCTGAAGCGCCCATGCCCCCCAAGACAAAGCTACCTCCGAACTTCGACAGGTATGACGGGACAAGGGATCCTGAGGATCATCTCCATGCTTTCAAAGGTGCAGGACAACTGGGACGGTGGCCTATGCCGGTTTGGTGCCACATGTTCGTACAAACTCTAACGGAGGGAGCCAGGCTCTGGTTTGACAGCCTTCCCCCAGGAGGAATTGACAGCTACGAGGAGTTAAGTGAGAAGTTCCTGAGGAACTTTGGTCAACAAAGAAAAGTTATCAAAAACCCTAACGAAGTCATGCATATAAGGCAAAGGGACAATGAACGGATAGACTAGTACATGGAGATATTCGTTAAAGAAAGTATGAACATCAAGGATGTCCCGGAGGTCATGAAGATCAGCAGTTTCATCAACAGAATAAAGCATGCACAGCTATGTGAAAAGCTAGGGGAGGAGTTCCCACATTCCTTCGATAATCTCATGGACAGGGTCAGGGCCTTCGTCAGGGGCAAAGACACAGTCAGCAAAGCTAAAGAAATGGACACCCCGCCCCGAAGGATCAACCCAGCTCCAAAACCTCCAGAAAAAGGTACACATTACTCACGAAAACCTGCATTTGATAAAATGTTGCATGATAGGGCGAGACCCTCGTACTCCCCATATAGGCCTCGGGGGAGGGGCTCTTTCCCTTACTCTGACAACTTCACCCCTCTCACTAAGACTCCTAGTGAAATACTGGCTACTGAGAGGGTGAAGAATTCCTTTCCAAGACCACCACCCATAAAGCCAGGACCAAAGGCACAACCGAACGAATACTGTGACTTCCACAGGGTAATCGGTCATAAAACTGATGATTGCATGTATCTAAAGAGGGAAATAGAGGCCATAGTAAAAACGGGTAAACTGGCTCATTTGGTTAAGGAGATTAAGGAAGGAGGAGGGGACCGCAAAGGGAAAGACGTGAGGGAGCCTGGGAGGGCAGATGTAGACATGATTAGGAGAAGGGATGAATTTGATACCACCAGGAGTGTAAAAGCCAGAGTCCTGGGCCCCCCAGACCGCATGAAAGCTCCCATTTTGATGCCACACCTGGAAGAGAACGAGGTACAGTGGTTCCCCCTCAACATTTCAGCCATAATAGCTAGGCACAAGGTAGCCAGGATACACGTAGACGGGGGAGGCGGAGTAGAGGTAATATATGAACACTGTTTCCTAAGGTTTGACAGGGATGTGGCTGCAAACGAACCAAACGAACACGAACAAGACATTGTTCGTGTTCGTTTGTTAGAAAATATATGTGTTCGCAAACCGTTCACGAACACTTATCGAACGAGATTTTATGTTTGTGTTCGTTTGTTAAGGAAATGAACTTGTTCGTGTTCGTTTGTGTTTGTTTGTTAATTTTAGGCAACGAACAAAAACAAACGTTGACGAACACAAATGAACACAAACTAATGTTCATGAACACAAATGGAAACAAACGAACACAAATAATCGTTCATAAACAAAATATATAATACACTGACACTTATTAAATATTTAATTAGTCGGAATTTTGAAGTATTTAAATAAATATAAAAACTAAAAACACTAATGATCTGTATAACACAAACGAACATGTTACCGAACGTTCACGAACATAAACGAACGAACGCGACCTCTGTTCATGTTTGTTCGTTTAACTAAACGAACGAAATTTCTTGTTCGTGCTCGTTTGTTTAATAAACGAACGAACACAAACGAACTTCCCGCCGAACGGTTCACGAACTGTTCGCCAAACGTTTGGTTCGTTTACAGCCCTAGATGTGAGGGATCGGCTCGAGGAAGACCCTATCCCCCTAGTGGGTTTCAACAACATCGTGTCACACCCCTTGGGAAAGATCAGACTCCCATTTACAGTCGGGGTAGGGGATCGTGTCCGAATCATAAATTTTACTTTCACAGTGGTCCGAGCACCCTCAAAATAAATGCAATCCTGGGATGACCTGGGATTGGCGATTTGCAAGCACAGGCATCAACCCCACATGGAGCTTTGGTGTTCCAAACGCCAAAAGGATTGGCTTGGGTAAAATCTTCATACGAGGTAGGATCTTCTATTTCTGAGGGGGAAGTGTCTAAGAAACCTCAAAAGGAAGGGATAGAAGAATGGGTCCTTTGCAACAGGTTCCCGGATGTGACAACCGGTAATTTACGGCTCATAATTACGCGATTAACAGGCGATTAACACGATAATAAATAGTGTTTACGACGCTAATTAACTTAATTAGGCCTTTGGAGTGCCTAGGAACGCTTATCCGACTCTACAGTACGCGTATGAAGATTCGCGTGGAATCTGCGGAACAGCAAATGACAACGGACTGAAACCGTACGAAATGCTGACGACACCGACAAATATGGATGTTACACGAATATTATATGCTCATGAAGCTTGGGTTGCGATATCGGGTCTCGTAGGAATTACGGGCCACTTACTCAGAAGGTGGACTTGTGGGCCCCGGGCCCAAGCCCAAAACCTACAAGCCTAAACTTGCACATAATATAGTAGATCGTCCCTTAAAATCTTATCAAAATCTTATTAAGATTTACGAAAATCTAAACAAGATTCTCATAATCTTGCAAAATCTCTTCAAAGGATTTTTATTCAAAGAACAAAACCTGCAACTTGAAGGTAACTTGAATACTCAATGGGCATAAAAGACACTTTGGTCTATAAATGAAAGCCATCCATCTCTTCTTCACACACACAAACAAAGGAAAACACAGAACCTTGAATTCTCTTGCCCTCTACCTCTCGAATCTACTGCTTATACACAAAAAAAATGGAGTTAAAGCTTTCATCAAACACACACACACACCTGCAATCCCTCGGTTCCTCTGTCAAACAACAACCGGAGTAACTTCGGTGACACCTTCAGTCGCCGCATCTCCGATGAGCAGCCCCCCTCGCTTCGAACAACAAACAAACAAACCACCACCACCACCACTGTTCGGTGGTGGTGCGGCGGCGATCGAACAGAAGGCGAGAGAGAGAGAGACCGAGAGAGAAAGAGACTGACCGAGAGAGACGGAGAACCGGCGGTCAGAGTCTCGGACCGCCAGTCGGTGCTGTTATCCGGTGGTCAATGTTTATCCGACGAGCTCCGGTTCAGGTGGTGGTTCCGGTGACGGCAGTAGCGACGACGGTGGACGACGAGGCAGTGGTGGTGGTTCGCGGCTCGGATTCACGGTAACACCCCCCCCCCTGCTTAATACTTCTACATTTCTTTGAAGGTTTGTTGATGATGATGATGTTATGCTCAAGTGTCGGGTCCAGATTCAAGCACAGCAGGGTATTCGGTTCGGGTCAGACCTGGTCAGGTCTCGGTGCGGGTCAGTCGCGGTCAACAAGCCAAAACCGAGTCAACCCAGTGACTCGGTCAACTCAGCTGGTCAAACTCAGTCAACAGATGGGTTCGGGTTCGGCTCAGTCAGCAACTCATCAGTTTCGGCTCAAGATATGGTTTTCGTGAAGCGGGTCAGGTCGACTCGGTCGAACCGAGTCAACTCGGTCAAAGTCAGCCGGTCAACTTGGTTGACTCGGTCAACTCGGTTGACTCGGAAACCCAGTCAACTTTTGTTCGACGTTCAACTCGGATAAATGGTAAAGGTTTAACGACGAGATTAATTTGTTATTTTTATGTTTTTATCGTACGTGACAAACGAGCTCGAACCGATTTAACTATAGTTTATGTTTTGATATAGTTGACAAAGTTACATGCATATTGTTTGAATTTTGAAAAATAACGACAACTTGTGTTGTCGAGGGCGTCCAAAAACAGAGGAAACTCTGCCCGTTTTTTTCGAGAAAATCCGTAAAACGAAACACGTTTTTAATATAAAGACACTTATTATACAAGTGTATGATATTTTCGATGACACTTTACAAACATACGAAAACGACAATTCTTTATAAAATAAATATATTTAATATATTTATTTCAAGCATCAAACAATTCGTATTCGTTTTACAAAATAAATATAGTTTACATATTTATTTCGAATATCGTACAACACGAATTATTTTACAAAATAGATACAGTTTATCTATTCAACGACTCGATGAAGTTCTTATAAAATAAATATAATATTTTATATTTATTTCGAACGCCTAAACGGCATATACACATATACAAGACGCAATATATATAATACAAGTTTATTATATAATACTTTCATACGAATATTCCTACATACTCAAACGACTTCTCGCGGCAGTTTAACTTAGTCATTTTCATTAAGTTAACTATTTACCGTCAAATCGTTCGACTAACGATTCGGTAGAGCTCGGTAACACGTAGATTAGTTACCGCATGATTTAGAAACTTATGAGAAATTCCGTGTTAGGAATATTGTAGAATGCACGCTAGCAAGTCAAGTCTTGGAAACGACATCACGAAGTCGTAAATTAGCTAGCTTTGCACAGGAATATTCAGGTGAGTTCATAACCCCACCTTTTACGGTTTTACATTTTTATAAATGTTTTCGGGGTGGAAAGACATGCACATTCTACAAAACATTCAAAGTGTTCAATAAACATGAATTACATATTTCTAAACCATTATACAAACAAGTTTTTAACTGACACAAATGGTTTACGAAAGGTTTATGATAACTATACCGGTTTTTCAATCAAAGCGTATTTTTGTAAAGTGCATACAACGCTTACTTGTTTTCTAAATTGGGGAAATGATGAGTATAAAAACATTCATGTGAAACATTCAAGTGAAACATTCAAGATCATGTCTCGAATAGGGTACCATAAGCACCATTAAGCAACGTATACATTCAGACCGCGGAACAAAAGGTTAGATCTAATGGGTTTCAGGCAACCCCACTCTTGGCCTACTTCTACCAATGAGTGCTTCTGTGTCTCAGTCAAAGTCGACAAAAATGCCTAGGTTTGGTGGCTTCCTATGTCGTGACACATGTTAGTGGCCTTGCAAACCACTAGCGATCTCACACATTCAAACAGTCATAGTACTTAGTTACAGATGCATGTTATAAATACATTCAAACAGTCATAGTACTCAGTTACAGATACGTTTTACGAGTTGCATTCAAACATTCATACATTCATACATTCTACAAGTTACATTCAAGTATTTAAACATTCAAGTATTTAAACATTCAACAATACAACAAAAACCGGTTATTCAAAAGATTTATTTCAAATCTTTTACAAACAAACTATGAACTCGCTCAACTTTATGTTGATTTTTCGCATGATTCTTTCTCAGGTTGCATTTTAAGACAAGGCACGGTTGGAATAGGAGAACCATGAAGAGTCGAGTACTTAGTGGGCGTTCACATTCTAAAAGACTTAGCTTATTTGCTTCCGCTGTGCAATGAAGATACCAGTCCAGTCACGCCAATGCTCTGATAATTTCGGGGTGTGACAGATTGGTATCAGAGCTATAGGTTACAGCGAATAGGGTTCTCTGTAGAGATACCTAGGCTCTAACCTCATATTTCTCTGGGGACTTAGATTATCAAAACGTCGAATACAGAACGCCTAGTACTCTAAAATGGTCTCCAACCGTTGCCGAAAAACAAACAGTCAAAAATTTTGTTTTCAAACATACGCTATAGTGGTGTTTTACATATGGTACACAAAAACAATTACATACAGTACACAAAACCCTGAGAGCTTAGGAAACATGCATTTAAGACCTTCGGAAACTTATGTTAAAGTTCATTAAAGGTCATCACGTAGGAACTGCAAATATTAATTCGGGCACACACAATTATGCATATTGTCTACGATGTTTTAACTTCCCGAGCAGGCAGCCTAGGCATAACGAAACGCTAGTGCACGAGAATACATAGAACTCAAATTTTACGGCAACAGATGGCGGAGTACATCACATTCTACGCGAAACGAAACGCTAGCGCACAGGCATACGTGAGACTTAAGCTATACATCAACGGAGGTTGAAGTACGTCACATGCGACTATCGATCAGGAAGCGGCAGTTGGCACGCGGTCCTGCAAACGACACGAGTCATGCTAAGGAAAAGACGCAAGTCACCGTATCCCCCTATCCGAATAACGACGAATACGCTATGGTAATGTCACCTAACAACTGGTCGTCACATGCAACCCCAGGTAAAGTCCTTAAATTTCTTTTATTGAAATTTCGACTCACATTTACTGAGTAGATTTTCGTATCTCTACTCCTCTTGATGGTCATTGTATAACGATCATTTCCTTCAGAATAGCGAATACTCATTTTCTTCGTTTCTTGAAAAAAAAAATTCATATGATACGCATGCATCGTTTGTTACGCATGTGGTTTCGTTTCGAATAAGCCTTTCATCAAAGTTCGAATATTATTTCGCTAAATCTAATTATTGATTTATGATTCGAATGACCCGCATTATTGAAACTGTTGGCTTCTTTGTTATCAAGTCAACACATTTTCTTGAAAAATTCTTTCTTTTTCAAGTTACATACATGGTTTTCATTGTGACCATGCCGATAGTTTTCTTGTCGATACATGTACTTATTGTCGGCTTGCGCCAAAACCAAGTTCAATTGTTTGAACTTGCTCATTACACATATTCAATTCAAAACACCATATGATGTATTGGAAACATCATATTCGAATTCGTTTTAACAAGCGTTTCATTGGTCCGAGTCGTGGTAGATTTATTTGGTCTACGACTCCATTAAGTCGTTTGTTAATTTCGACACCTTGTGGTGCCAGTATAACTTGTAGCTTGGGCTAATTACGATTGAGCATTCGATGCAAAACACAGGTGATACTTGTTCGATCACCACTACATTTGAATTGTTTCATTCACTACGACACCTTGTGGCGTCGGTAGAACTTGCAGCTTGCGCTGATCAGGATCGAGCGTTTCATGCAAACTAGTACATTTGAGCTTGTTGAAATCTGAATTCAATTATTGGATGCAATCATTTCTAGAATTCATTTGCATATTGTGATACGTCCTTGAATTCACATCATTCGAATAAGTCCTGATTCGACTTCATGATCGTTCACTTTGGTACTATTCG
This sequence comes from Helianthus tuberosus, assembly GCA_030545235.1. Classification (NCBI taxonomy): domain Eukaryota; kingdom Viridiplantae; phylum Streptophyta; class Magnoliopsida; order Asterales; family Asteraceae; genus Helianthus; species Helianthus tuberosus. The sequence continues at coordinate 14,904,293 of CM060430.1, read as the reverse complement.
TATTTTCTGCACATAACGTAACTCTGAGGAGTTAACATAGTCTAAATTTCGAGGACGAAATTTTATTAACAGGGGGAGAATGTGACAACCGGTAATTTACGGCTCATAATTACGCGATTAACAGGCGATTAACACGATAATAAATAGTGTTTACGACGCTAATTAACTTAATTAGGCCTTTGGAGTGCCTAGGAACGCTTATCCGACTCTACAGTACGCGTATGAAGATTCGCGTGGAATCTGCGGAACAGTAAATGACAACGGACTGAAACCGTACGAAATGCTGACGACACCGACAAATATGGATGTTACACAAATATTATATGCTCATGAAGCTTGGGTTGCGATATCGGGTCTCGTAGGAATTACGGGCCACTTACTCAGAAGGTGGACTTGTGGGCCCCGGGCCCAAGCCCAAAACCTACAAGCCTAAACTTGCACATAATATAGTAGATCGTCCCTTAAAATCTTATCAAAATCTTATTAAGATTTACGAAAATCTAAACAAGATTCTCATAATCTTGCAAAATCTCTTCAAAGGATTTTTATTCAAAAAACAAAACCTGCAACTTGAAGGTAACTTGAATACTCAATGGGCATAAAAGACACTTTGGTCTATAAATGAAAGCCATCCATCTCTTCTTCACACACACAAACAAAGGAAAACACAGAACCTTGAATTCTCTTGCCCTCTACCTCTCGAATCTACTGCTTATACACAAAAAAAAAATGGAGTTAAAGCTTTCATCAAACACACACACACACCTGCAATCCCTCGGTTCCTCTCTCAAACAACAACCGGAGTCACTTCGGTGACACCTTCAGTCGCCGCATCTCCGATGAGCAGCCCCCCTCGCTTCGAACAACAAACAAACCACCACCACCACTGTTCGGTGGTGGTGCGACGGCGATCGAACAGAAGGCGAGAGAGAGAGAGACCGAGAGAGAAAGAGACTGACCGAGAGAGACGGAGAACCGGCGGTCAGAGTCTCGGACCGCCGGTCGGTGCTGTTATCCGGTGGTCAATGTTTATCCGACGAGCTCCGGTTCAGGTGGTGGTTCCGGTGACGGCAGTAGCGACGACGGTGGACGACGAGGCAGTGGTGGTGGTTCGCGGCTCGGATTCACGGTAACACCCCCCCCCCCCTGCTTAATACTTCTACATTTCTTTGAAGGTTTGTTGATGATGATGATGTTATGCTCAAGTGTCGGGTCCAGATTCAAGCACAGCAGGGTATTCGGTTCGGGTCAGACCTGGTCAGGTCTCGGTGCGGGTCAGTCGCGGTCAACAAGCCAAAACCGAGTCAACCCAGTGACTCGGTCAACTCAGCTGGTCAAACTCAGTCAACAGATGGGTTCGGGTTCGGCTCAGTCAGCAACTCATCAGTTTCGGCTCAAGATATGGTTTTCGTGAAGCGGGTCAGGTCGACTCGGTCGAACCGAGTCAACTCGGTCAAAGTCAGCCGGTCAACTTGGTTGACTCGGTCAACTCGGTTGACTCGGAAACCCAGTCAACTTTTGTTCGACGTTCAACTCGGATAAATGGTAAAGGTTTAACGACGAGATTAATTTGTTATTTTTATGTTTTTATCGTACGTGACAAACGAGCTCGAACCGATTTAACTATAGTTTATGTTTTGATATAGTTGACAAAGTTACATGCATATTGTTTGAATTTTGAAAAATAACGACAACTTGTGTTGTCGAGGGCGTCCAAAAACAGAGGAAACTCTGCCCGTTTTTTTCGAGAAAATCCGTAAAACGAAACACGTTTTTAATATAAAGACACTTATTATACAAGTGTATGATATTTTCGATGACACTTTACAAACATACGAAAACGACAATTCTTTATAAAATAAATATATTTAATATATTTATTTCAAGCATCAAACAATTCGTATTCGTTTTACAAAATAAATATAGTTTACATATTTATTTCGAATATCGTACAACACGAATTATTTTACAAAATAGATACAGTTTATCTATTCAACGACTCGATGAAGTTCTTATAAAATAAATATAATATTTTATATTTATTTCGAACGCCTAAACGGCATATACACATATACAAGACGCAATATATATAATACAAGTTTATTATATAATACTTTCATACGAATATTCCTACATACTCAAACGACTTCTCGCGGCAGTTTAACTTAGTCATTTTCATTAAGTTAACTATTTACCGTCAAATCGTTCGACTAACGATTCGGTAGAGCTCGGTAACACGTAGATTAGTTACCGCATGATTTAGAAACTTATGAGAAATTCCGTGTTAGGAATATTGTAGAATGCACGCTAGCAAGTCAAGTCTTGGAAACGACATCACGAAGTCGTAAATTAGCTAGCTTTGCACAGGAATATTCAGGTGAGTTCATAACCCCACCTTTTACGGTTTTACATTTTTATAAATGTTTTCGGGGTGGAAAGACATGCACATTCTACAAAACATTCAAAGTGTTCAATAAACATGAATTACATATTTCTAAACCATTATACAAACAAGTTTTTAACTGACACAAATGGTTTACGAAAGGTTTATGATAACTATACCGGTTTTTCAATCAAAGCGTATTTTTGTAAAGTGCATACAACGCTTACTTGTTTTCTAAATTGGGGAAATGATGAGTATAAAAACATTCATGTGAAACATTCAAGTGAAACATTCAAGATCATGTCTCGAATAGGGTACCATAAGCACCATTAATCAACGTATACATTCAGACCGCGGAACAAAAGGTTAGATCTAATGGGTTTCAGGCAACCCCACTCTTGGCCTACTTCTACCAATGAGTGCTTCTGTGTCTCAGTCAAAGTCGACAAAAATGCCTAGGTTTGGTGGCTTCCTATGTCGTGACACATGTTAGTGGCCTTGCAAACCACTAGCGATCTCACACATTCAAACAGTCATAGTACTTAGTTACAGATGCATGTTATAAATACATTCAAACAGTCATAGTACTCAGTTACAGATACGTTTTACGAGTTGCATTCAAACATTCATACATTCATACATTCTACAAGTTACATTCAAGTATTTAAACATTCAAGTATTTAAACATTCAACAATACAACAAAAACCGGTTATTCAAAAGATTTATTTCAAATCTTTTACAAACAAACTATGAACTCGCTCAACTTTATGTTGATTTTTCGCATGATTCTTTCTCAGGTTGCATTTTAAGACAAGGCACGGTTGGAATAGGAGAACCATGAAGAGTCGAGTACTTAGTGGGCGTTCACATACTAAAAGACTTAGCTTATTTGCTTCCGCTGTGCAATGAAGATACCAGTCCAGTCACGCCAATGCTCTGATAATTTCGGGGTGTGACACCGGAGCAGCCGGTCAAGGTGGGGAGCCACCTAAGTGACAAATGTAAGAGTGCCCTCAAGGAGCTGCTTCTCATCAACATAGATGTGTTTGCATTTCAGCATGGAGACATGACATGAATCCCAAGAAGTCTAACCGTGCATCGAATCAATACAAACACCTGGGCAAGGCCGGTAAAGCAAAAGAAACGAAGCATGGGTCCCGACAAGAGAAGGGCAGCCTGCGAAGAGACCAGGAAGATGCTCAGAGCGGGAATAGTAAGAGAGGTGAAATATCCATCCTGGGTTGCTAACCCGGTCATGGTCAAGAAAAAAGACGGGGGGGGGGGGGGGGGAGGATGTGCATCGACTTTCAAGATCTGAATAAAACATGCCCCAAGGACTGCTACCCCCTTCCGGAGATAGACGTCCAAGTGGACTCCTTGTCTCAATATCCCCTAAAGTGCTTCTTGGATGCTTACAAAGGGTATCATCAAATACAAATGTCAATGGAAGATGAGGAGAAGACTGCCTTCATTACAGACGAGGGAACCTTTTGCTACACCAAAATGCCCTTTGGGCTAAAAAATGCTGGGGCCACTTACCAAAGGTTCATGAATACCCTCTTCAGAGAGCAGCGGGGACGAAATTTGGAGGTATACGTTGATGACATCATTATAAAGAGCTTAACTGAAATGGCTATGATAGATGATATAGCCGAAACCATCCGAACCATGCAAGATGTGAATATGAAATTGAACTCGGGGAAGTGTTGCTTCGGGGTAGAAGAAGGGAAATTCTTGGGGGTAGTGGTCACCAAGGGAGGGATCAAAGCTAATCCAGAAAAAACTCAAGTTGTAGCCGAAATGCGATCCCCCCGTTCCTTAAAGGATATTCAACAACTGAACGGAAGGTTAATTACCCTAAACTGTTTCCTCTCAAAGGCAGCCGATAGAACTCTCCCCTTCACGAAGGTGCTGAAGGACTATCTTCAGACAGATAAGTTCAGATGGACCCCGGAAGCAGAAACCGCTTTCCAAGAAATGAAGAATTACATCTGCAAGCTCCTAACCTTAGCCATTCCCGTCCACGGGGAGGACTTGCTTTTGTATCTATCAGCCTCAAAAACAACCATAAGTGTGGTAATGATGGTGGAACGGGAGGGAAGACAGATACCCATATACTTCATCAGCATGACCCTCAAAGGTCCTGAGGAATGCTATATGCCTCTGGAAAAGTTAGCTCTGGCCCTTGTCTTCGCATCCCGAAGACTTAGAAGATACTTCCAGGCACACAAGGTCACCTTAATGACGGATCAACCTCTCCAAAAAGTCCTCAGGAGACCAGAGCTATCAGGCCGATTGGCCAAATGGGCAGTTGAGTTGGGAGAGAACTCCTTGGAATACAAAGCCAGGACTACCATGAAGGGACAAATACTGGCTGACTTCTTGGCGGAGGTCCTTGAAGATGAGGAGAAAGAGCTCTTAAAGTGGGAAGCCCTGGAGAGGGAAGAAAAAGAGAAGGAGGACGAGGCAATATGGAAACTACTCACAGATGGGGCCTCCAGCGAAGAAGGCAGTGGAGCGGGCATTACATTGATCAGTCCTGAGGGAGTTGAGCTAACCTATGCCATCAGGCTAGACTTCGAGAATACCAACAACACTGCAGAATATGAAGCCCTTTTGCAGGATTGAGGCTAGTTAAAAGGATGAAAGCAAAACATGTGGAAGCCAGTACCGACTCACAATTAGTGGTTAGGCAGTACCATGGGGAGTACGAGGCTAAGGACAGCATAATGGCTCAATACGTGGCAAAAGTAAAAGAGACGGCCAAGGATTTAAGGACCTTCAAGTTGGAATACATCCCCCATGGGAGGAACAGAAAATCGGATGCTCTAAGCAAGCTGGCTTCCGTAGCATTTGACCACCTAGCACGGGAAGTCAAGGTAGAAGTCTTAACCTCCCCCTCCCTTGACGCAGAAGAGGTAGCTGCAATTGAGAATGCACATGAAACATGGATGACGCCGATTATAAGGTTCCTCAAGGATGGAATACTACCTGAAGGAGACTGGGCAGCTCGGAAGATAAGAGTCAAAGCACTGCAATACGAGTTAGTCGACGGAGAACTTTACCGAAGGTCATACCTGGGCCCATCACTAAAATGTATCGATAGCGAAGAAGCCAAATATGTTATTAGAGAAATACACGAAGGTATTTGCGGCATGCATTCCGGGCCAAGGACAGTGGTGGCAAAAGCGATGAATGCGGGATTTTATTGGCCTAGAATGTATGAGACAGCATCGGAGGAGATCAAGAAGTGTGACAATTGCCAAGTCCATGCACCCATGACGCATCGCCACAAACACCCACTGATACTTGTATCAACGTCTTGGCCTTTCCAGAAATGGGCTATCGACATTATTGGTCCATTCCCCGAGGGTCCAGGAGGGGTCAAGTATGTGGTAGTCGCTATAGATTATTTCACCAAATGGGTCGAAGCCAGGCCCCTGGCAAAGATTACGGGAGAACAGATGAGGCGATTCGTGCTAGATAACATCATATGCAGATATGGGGTGCCGAAGGAGCTGGTCAGTGACAACGGGGTTCAATTTGCGGGAAAGCCCTTCAGACCATGGTGCGAGCAGATGCACATACACCAGGTGTTCACCTCCGTCACCCATGCTCAGAGTAATGGACTGGTGGAAATGGCAAATCAGAGTGTTATTAAGAGAATGAAGGGGAGGCTCAGGAGGAAGCAAAAGGGGTGGCTGGAGGAGCTGCCTTTTGTTCTATGGGCATATAGGACCACCCCCAAGGACTGCAACGGAGAAACCCCTTTCAGCCTAACATACGGGACGGAGGCTGTTATTGCCGCCGAGATAGGATCCCCAACCACGAGGATGAAGCTCAGGGAAGCCAAAAATGAGCAAGACCTCCGAATGAACCTGAATTTGCTTGAAGAAAGAAGGGAAATAGCAGCAGTCAAAGAAGCCAAGTACAAAAAGCAGCTTGAAAGCTACTTCAATGCCAAGATGAAAAAGCTCAATCTTGTTCCGGGAGACTTGGTCCTGAGAGCAAACGAAGCTAGCCTACAAGAGAGCACCGGCAAACTAGGGCCTAACTGGGAGGGGCCCTACCGGGTTACCTGGGCAAACGGGAAGGGAAGCTGCAAACTGGAAACACTTCAAGGCAAGGAAGTTCCAAGGACAGGGAATCTTATGCAACTCAGGAAATACCACATGTGAAAAGTTGAAGATGCCTTCAAGGGAAAATGGCCAGGGAGCCACTTTTGTAAATACTAACCACTAGTTAGGGGGTTACCCCAAGGAAGACCTTTTGTAAAATCTTGTACTGGAGGACATAGTCCCCAAGAAATGTATGGAAATGAACAATCTACTTGTTCCTTTTGGTCAAAGTGCAGGTATTGTATCAGGGCAGACGTGCCCAAAAAGCTACAAACCTAGTAACAAACGAACACACGTGTAAAAGGTATACCCAACATACCAAATGCCCGGCTGTGGGGCGAAACAGGGCCTAGCTAGCCCAAAAAGAATGGACGAACAGGTCAGAAAACATAATTTGACATTATAAATATGTCCAGGGATTGGCCTCGAACAGACAATCTTGGTTTACAAAGCAAATCATAAAAAGGAAAGCAACATACTTTTGTAAGCAAACTACAAAAAGAACTCATACATACACACCGGAAAGGAGAAACTTTTTGTGTATAAACTACAAAGTAAACACACATGAATATGACAGGGAATCTTGTTAACCCTAAAAGAAGAGCTGGTACACAAACAAACAAGCTAGAAAACCTAGTAAACAGACTAACAAAATTTTGCGCAAAAACGCTACAAATAACCAAAGGTCTCCAGGAAGATACTGGGCTGGCTCCGGGTAAGAACACCTGCAAAAAAGAACAACACACCAAAAAACAAACAAGAGCAAGTTGACAGTGTACAGGCAAAAGATAGCTGGCAGTCCATACGATTAGATACCGGGAGAGCCCCAACATAAAGGCCCTCCCCCATACATCAAAAAGTTAGCAATATTCTAAGGAATATAATTGTTTAAGGTACAACCATATCGAAACTGTTAATGTTTTAAAACTACTGGTACTCATCTCCAGACAGAGGCTTCGGAGAAGAGGGACCAGCGGGAGTCAGCAGGGCTTTCAGCTCATCGATAGACATCATGGGGTGCTCAAGGATCTTTTCAAGAAGGGCAGGGGTTTTACCCCCAAACTCCTTATCCAGTTTAGACAACCGCTTCTTGGCCTTGGAATTATAAAAAAGGGGTCTCCTTCCTGCCCAGACCTTGACCTGAGTAAGCATACCCATCCTTTAAGCCTGTCTGATAACCCATGTCCCGGTAAGCCCTATAGACCTGCTCAAGACTGTTTTTAAACTCCTCCGACTGGGAGACGGCAGTAAGGAAGGCCCCGAAGCCCTCGGTGATTAACCAATGCTTCTCCTTGGCTAACCTCTGGTTATCATCTGACGTCATTTCATACTCAGCATACATCATATCCAGATCTTTTTGAGAAACAGATTCAAGCTCCCTTTGATGCTTCAGCTCGGTGGCCAACTTCTCCTTCTCTTCTACCAAAGCTGTCATCTCCCTCTCCCAAGCTCGCTCTCTTTGCTCCAGCATGACACCAGCCCCCTGAGCAAAAGACGTTACAAAAGATCTAAAAAGAGTCAAACAAAAAAAAAAGAGATGGGAGAAAGGTTATGTACCTTCTCCTCCTGCAGTTTACGCTCAGCCTCAACCACCTGACACCGAAGCTCAGCACCGACGGTTTGAGAAGTCTTGAGATCACACTTAAGTCCCTCATTCTCCCTCCTCAGATCATCAACTCGTTGTAACATGCCAACACCCCTAAAAAACCCTTCGCAAAGCGACATGCTGTATTGATCATCGAAGAGATCATCCCTCAAGGCAGAATTCATAAATTTATGGGAGGGAGGAACAGCATGAGTTAAGAAGTCCCGGGCAGTTTCAGGGGTCCCCACCACGGAAGACTGAGTGATTTTACACTTGGGGACGTATGGAGCAGGAAGGGCATCGGCAAACAAAGGAACCAGAGGGGATCGGGAAGTGAAACCCTCAAAATGAGAAGGTTTGCTGGTCCTAGTGGCATGGTGAGGAGAAATCTCAAAAGCTGGGGTAATGCGAGCAACACTTACCTCCGGAGTCTTGTCCCTAACACGAGAAGAGGAAGGGGCAGTAGGGATCTCAATAGGAGCATGAGAACTTCCCTGCTCCAAACATAAAAAAAAAAGAGGAGGGAACATTAGAAATCTATCAAAACAAAGTAAATACAAGACAGAAGATAAATAATGGGCTCACCAACAAAGGCTCGCTCACAAAGCTGGAGGATCGCAGATGCTTAGACAAAGAGCCTTTAACCCCGATAGGAGGAAGTTCAGAAGCAGCTTTTGACACAGGAGGGACCTTCTGGCCACTGGCGCTCCGGAGCCTCAGCCGGATACCACGCTGGGCCGGGACTTGCTTGGGACTAACAACTTTTCGCTTACGAGCCAAACGGCTCTCCAGGTCTTCCTCATCATCATGGCTAGAATTCTTAACTTGAAGGGAATCAGGGGAGCTCTCTTCTCCATCAGAAAAAAGCCCCCTCATCTCCTTCCACAGCTGCAGAACCCCCTGCCTGAACGGACCCTCCGGTAACCTTCATCTCAACACCCCGGTTCAAACTCGGTTCAACCTTATCATCAACCCCAAATTTAACGTCCCTGGAATCCCCTTGAAGCAACCCCCACAAAGTCATCTCTACATAAAAGAAACACTAAAGATGACTACACAAACCCCCAAAAATAAAGACAGACATAACAAGCCAAGAACAAACCTTTCTTGCCAAAAAAGGCCTTGGGTCGGACCGAATAGAAGGGGCTCAGTCCTCCCATAGCCAGGATCCCTTCGGAGAAAGTAAAAGCCCTCGTCGGATTCTCGTAAATGCTTTTCTATTGGACGATTTCATCTTCAGACAAGATAGAAATGTAGGTCTCAATGAAGGATTCCAAATCCTTCACTATCAGAACAGACCGAATCATAGAACGGTTGGTACGGCTCATGGTGAAGAAAGAAACGGTGATCGGAAAGATGTGAGGAAGGAAAGAAGAGGGAAAAACTGATGGAAGTTGAAAGAAAATTTAAAAGGTTATGTGGGTATTTAAAGAAGATAACTGACTTGGAGAGGGGAAAACCGTCACATCAATGTCTTTTCAAAATTAAACCGCCGTGCACGTGTAGGGGGAGGATTAAACCCCCGCCGTCGATCACCTGTGATTAATGAACCTCGAAAGGGGAAGGGGTGACGGGTAGTCCGTAGGACAACCCTTAAGTGGTATAAATGATAATAAAATCCTACATTTAATCGGGTAGTTGTCTAGAATTAGATAACTACGGTTGTTTGTGTTTTAGGTACAAACAGGAGCTTAAAATGAAAGGAACACGGAGAATAAATGAAAAAATCAAGTTTTGGAATTGAAGAATTAAGAGGATATCATGATAGAGGACGAAATTACGAGAACGTACGCGAAAACGGTGAAGAAAACGGAGTTGAAACGAAAAAGTTATGCTGAAAACAAGTTTTCATGTTGAAGTCTGCCGTAGCTTACGGCGCTGACTGGCACTTTTTGTCACCGTATGACAGTTTAAAGCCACCGTAAGCCATTCCAAGCCGTCGTAAGCTACGGTGGCCACCGTAGCTTGCGGCACTGACCTACGTAAATGTGTAACTTCCACCTTTTAATGCGGATTTATGGTGTCTTTTCAATGCCAATCAATCCCATTCGGTTACCAACTGTTCTAGAGACGATTTTGGGTGTTCTTGATGCTTGGAAACAATTCCTAATCATATTGTTAGTGTTTTGAATCCATATGAAGATTAAGACTTTGTTGATGATGTTTGTTCGGGCTATGAGTGGCTAAACTCTTGATGACTATCTTTGGTTGAAGGTTTGTATTAGACTTTATGCTTTGATTTCGTATTTCTAGAATGATAAACTTAATCTATGTTTTGTTTATTATGGTGTGTGCTTATTTGATTGTAAATTGTTGATTCTTATGTTAATCTAGTTTGAAACCATACGTTCTTGGTGCCGTTGGCAATCGAGATATCATGGGTAGAATTAGCATTGGGTAAGGGTTAATTGGTCATCGGGTAACAACCTCACGTTCTAGGAATCTGAGTACTTAGTTCCCTTTTATCACAACAAGTAATCACACATGAACTATGTCTATGTAGTTCTTTCTAGTGAATGATAGCATAAATGTCAAAGCAAACCGGAAATTAAGATGGTCATTTGTCTCTAAATTGTTTACAAACCAAAACTTTCATTTTGCAATTAGAATAGTAATTTTAGTTTTTAAAACTCAATCAAACAAACCAAATCTTGAATTTTACTTTCATTGCAATTAGTTTAATTTTAGTTAATTTAGATAAACCTTTAAATAACACATATTCCACAAACTCCCTGTGTTCGATACCCACTTGCCACTAACTATTTAGTAGTAATTGGATTAAATTTGATTGTGACCACGACATCACGTCAAATTTTGGCGCCGTTGCCGGGGAGTAGTGCGCAATGTGTGTTATTTTTTATCTTTTTAAGTTTGTTATTTTTCTGGTTTACGCTGGGTGTGTTAGTATGCAGGTATTTACAGGTGCATGCGTACTAGAAGCTCTCACAAGCTATCACCATTGGCATTTGATCCAGAAATTGAACGGACTTTGAGAGGAAACAGAATTTTGCTAAGAGAAAACAAAATCAGCGGTTCACCAACAACACCTACTACACCAGTTACACCAATCAGAAACATGAATCCACCACCACCACCCACTACGGGTGAGCTTACACCACCCTTTATACCATCTTCAACACAACCGTCACCAAATACTACCATTCCTACATCCACACCAGAAATCAAACCAACCAATACTACCTTACCTGAGAATACACAACCTGAACATTCTTTCAGTTACAACCCTACATCATCCGCTGTTCCAGCTTATTCATCATTTTTCCCAACATCTGGCCAACCATCATCATCACAAATACCACCACCTAACTTATACCAAACAGGTCCATCGATTATCCATTCTACTCCATTTCAACCGGGAGTGCAATTTCAACATACTTCGGGAGTAAGACAAGATGGGTTCGACGATGGGTATGATGACGATTTTGGGGTATATGATGAAGAAGGGTACATGTGTGGAGGTGATGGAGATCAAGGGGAGTTTACTTACGTACAAGGACACAATCAAAGAATGTCAAGTGTTGGTGGGATTCTTCAACAACAAATTATACCTCAACAATTTCCACCATAAGGTCCACTGATTCAAAGGCAAGTTTGACAACAACAACATGTGGGGCCAAGGTTTCAACCACCTCCACAACAATTTGGGCCTCCACGATTGCAAGTTCAAAGACCAATGGGTCCTATACGCCCAAGAGTTCGGTTGGGGGTACCAAGAAGACATCTTCGAGAACACGCGAGAGGCATAGAAGCACATTTCAGGCCGATAATCACTCACAATCCTTCACCGGTAGTTATTCCTCACAATGACCAAGGGAGGACATTTGAAGTGAGAACCAATTCATTACAAAGTTTGCCAAAGTATAAGGGTCTAGCAACGGAAGAGCCTTATTTTCACTTGGAGGCTTATGACTCGATTTGCAATACTCTTGGGAGTCAAGGATTTTCGGCTGATGATGTCAAATTGGTGCTATTTCAATTCTCCTTAGAAGATAAGGCGAAAATGTGGTTTTACACCCTACCTTCGGCATCTATCTATACATGGGCGGAAATGCAACAAATCTTCTTGGATGAATTTTATACCGCTCAAAAGAAAAATGATGCTAGAAAAGGGTTGAGAAGTTTTCAACAACAATCGGGTGAGATGTTCTATGAAGCATTCGAACGGTTTAACATGATGATCAAGAATTGCTCTCATCATGGGATAGAGCTATGGGAGTTTATGAATGCTTTTCACGAGGGGTTGAGTGCCGAAGATGCTCGTGACTTGATGTCTATCACAAATGGCACTTTTGGCACAAATTACGAGCATGACGATTGGGAATTTTTGGAGCAAATGGCGGTCACATAAAAAAGAAAAGCTCAAGCATCAAGGAGGGCACGACCGGCCATTACCCGAACTCAAGTGCACGCGGTAGACGATGGTAATGTTCAAACTCCTAATCAAATTTATGATGTTTGTGCACTTTGTAATAAGTTAGGACATGCGGCTGAAAATTGCCAAGGAGTGGTGGAAGGGCAATATGAGGAGGTGAATGCTTTGCAAGGGGAAGGAGGGGGTGGTAGAAATTACAATATGAATTCTAACACTTACCACCCCGGTTTGAGAAACCATCCAAACTTCCGCTACGGGAATCCCTCGAATCAAGCCAACCCAAATTTTCAAGGAGCTTAAGGTAATTTTGCACCTCGCCAACAATACAATAAAGGGAACTATCGTGGTGGAAATAATTATGGCTACGAAGGGCAATCTCACCAAACGGGTCAAGGTGGTTCGGGTCAAACTTCATCAAGCGGAAATGAGGTCATGGAGATGCTCAAGGCAATGCAACTAGAGATGCAGCGAAGAAATCAAATGGATGATGTTCGCATGCAAAAAGATGAAATCTGTGACAAAGCAATTCAGTCGTTGCCCACTCAAATGGGTCAACTTGCAAGTGACGTGGCATTATTGAAGAAAGCAAAAGGTCAATTACCAAGTGACACGGTGATAAATCCCAAGAACACAAAAAGCATTAACATCAATGTGGTAAGCACCGTTCCAAATACTAAATTTAATGAAACATTGCTAACTTCTTCGTATCAAGTGAATGCAGGTTTGGAAAAAGATGCCCAAGTCAAGAATGATAAAGAGTATGGAGCGCCAATCGTGCCTATCCGTGTGGGGAAACTAAAAATTCCTCATGCATTATTGGATTATGGGGCGAGCATGAGTGTGTTACCAGGTGATATATACGACATGTATGATTTTGGTCCGCTTCAGGATGTAGACACCATGGTGAGTTTGGCGGATGAAAGTTGGAGGCGTCCACGGGGAATTGTTAAGAATGTTATGATTCGGTTGGGAGAATTCGAATACCCGGTGGATTTTCTGGTTTTAGATTATGCTACTACCATGATGGTTTCACAACAAAGGGTGATTTTGGGTCGACCGTTTCTCTATACGGAAAATGCTCAAATCGATTGTAGAGAAGGAATCATTACCATGACCGAAAAGAACCGTAAGTTGTCATTTGATGTTCAGACTAAGATGATTAGTTACGGTTTTGTTGAGGCGAAGGATAGCGGGTTTAGTGAAAAGGTGTTTCAAAGAATGAGAAGAAATCACCCACCGGATCGTGAAGAAAAGCATAAGGGTTCAAGCAAGAGTGTATTTGATTACCCACCGAGTCGAAACGAGACGGATGCATTTTGCTCAATGGCACGAGGAAGTGATGGAGATGGCAGGAACCGCTTCTTTGAGCCACCTTAAATGGGGGTGGCACGGTTTGGCTGAAGACCTGAAAACTTAGCGCTGCTCGGGAGGCAACCCGAGGTTTTTCACTGATCTTGTTATTTCTTTAGTTTTCTATGTTTCAAGGCCATGGCAACACTCAAGTGTGGGGAAGATGTGCGGATATTTGTGTGAAGGTGGTGATAGGAAATTGGATCATTTACAATATCTGTTGTGTCAAACTTCACCAGGTCAATGTACTTTTTCCTTAGACTTGTCATGTTCTTTAGCTTTGAAATATTGTTAGTTTATTAGTTTGCTTTTGTTTATAAAAAAAAAAAAAACAAAGTTGATGTTTTTGGTGTTTAAGCGATCTTCCCTTCAAAACCATACATTGGGGACAATGTATCCCAAGTGTGGGGATGAGGGGAAATTTTGAAAAATTTCTGAAAATTGTAAATTTTTAAAAATCAAGTGACAATGGTCCAAATTGAACATTTGAATACAAAACCGCATGATACACCGGCATCCCATATTCCCTTGTTGTTTCTTGGTGAGAGTTGAGCCATCTCTTTGAATTTATTAGAAATATTTTTCTTTGATGAGAGTGGCAATGGGTGGGGGTACATTAGAACTTGTGCTTAGATGCGGTTTGAGGCCTTAGCTTTGCATGAATGTGAAAATGATAAGGGCTTTTAGGTAGCCTCGTCTAGATGTGTGAGAGTGTGGGAATTGGGGGTTGGACCTCATACGTTACATATATGAGCTTGGTATTGTGAGGGGTGGGGGTTTGGTCTTTAGAAAGCCATGTTTGAGCCTTATACCATTCGGTTGTGACCCAAACCTACTTCCTACAAAACTTTACCTATTGATACGACCCGGTTTAGGAGATTTAGTATGTAGTGTTGATGTTCTTGTATATATTGTTGAGTTTTATGTCTTATATGAAAAAAAAACAAAAGAAAAGAAAAGAAAAAAAAGAAAAAAAAAAGAAAAAAAAGGAGAAAAATACAAAAGAAGAATTTAGTTGTGTTAGTAGTTGAAAAATTGATGATGTTTTGTATATAGTTGATGTTGCTTTGTTTAGTAGTAGAAATAAAAACCGGGTCAAATCAATGAGCTACTTTCACATTCCCATTATTTCCTACCTTTACACATAGCCTCGTTACAACCCATAAGTCCTTTTGATTCATAAGCATGCTAGGTATTTGATAGGAGGAGACTTGATTTTTATACAAGCTTATTGTCACACAATCACACACATGCATTGAGTGTTTAGCATAATGTGCTAATATTACTTGTCACCGAGATTTTTTGTGAGGGGTGTGTCTTGTGGTATGATAAAAGGTTAGTAAAAGGACGATACATTTTAGCTTGGTTTGCATCAGTGATCGCTTGTGGTTATTAAATAGTTTTTGAACGGGTTGCTTG
Source organism: Helianthus tuberosus (assembly GCA_030545235.1). Classification (NCBI taxonomy): domain Eukaryota; kingdom Viridiplantae; phylum Streptophyta; class Magnoliopsida; order Asterales; family Asteraceae; genus Helianthus; species Helianthus tuberosus. The sequence continues at coordinate 14,889,044 of CM060430.1, read as the reverse complement.
GGGTAAGCAACGGTTAAGTGTGGGGATGTGACGGGTAGTCCGTAGGACAACCCTTAAGTGGTATAAATGATAATAAAATCCTACATTTAATGGGGTAGTTGTCTAGAATTAGATAACTACGGTTGTTTGTGTTTTAGGTACAAAAATGGAAGGAACACGGAGTTATTAAATTCTTGCTATTTAAGACAGGAGCTAGCTCAGGTAAATACTCTTAACTTATTTTCTCTATACGGGCTTGGGATACGGTATAATGATACCGCTTGGTCGGGTATTGAATGTTTAATCGGATTGTGATTAAATTATTGAGGTAACCCGGTTTAATCTGTATTGTTTGAAATAAAAGCCTTAGGGGTTAATGACCATGTCCCGGATATCCCTGACATCATTGTATTATAAAATGGCCACGTCTTAAGCACGGAGTGTAGGCATACACCTGACAGTTGCTTAAGGAATAACGGTATCTCACTCTCTTGTGGGCCTATACTTGTGGCGTGTCTGTTAATCTGACTCGATTTCTACATCGGGCCCTGAACGTACAACGAACATGTAAATTTGTATACAAGATTATAAATATAATTGTCCCAAGTTATAAAAGATTAAATTTTGCCTTTGTGCATTTTAATCAAAGTGTCAAAATATTTTGTGCCTGGTGCATCTAAATCAATTTTCTTAAACTCTTTTCAAATGAGTCAGTTGAGTGTATTTACCAGTGAAAACTGACGTATTTTCCAAAAAGGTTAAGTGACAGGTACTGAACGTAATTGGCTGGAAGCTCAGGGCGCTAATAAGGAATCTTGCAAGTTCTAGGCGTCTAAAGTCTGTTGAACAATGTTTATGTTTTAAAGATCCGCCTGTGGATCCTTTACTTTCTGTTGTAATACTTGATATTACTTTATAATCGGATTGTAATATATTTATCTTTTGCTTCCGCTGTGCATTTAAATATTGTGTTGTTTGACTATGATAATATCAACTACGTCACGATACTCCCCACCGGGCCCACCGGTGACACGTGGAAAGTCGGGGTGTGACAGGTTGGTATCAGAGCCAACATTGAGTGAATTAAACACTAGCCTTTTGTGTTTAATCTCAATGACACATTAGCACATTCCTTGACCTTCTGAGTCTAGACTTAACATAGGAATAATCTCAATCCTAATCTGGAAATTTTTGCTTCCAAATTTTTATATATTGGATACGTCGCCAAGCGAAGAAGCGGTAATAAGAATTCTCCACATCCAGAGCCTTGAAAAGCTGAGCTTCGTACCGCGGCCAAGGTGAAACGTGCAACCAAGGAGAAAGCATTCAGAAATAAAATGAAGAAGAAACTCCTTTTTGCGGAAGATCGTTTCCTTAATAGTCCTTCTAAGGACATATTTATTTTTCAGTCCCTTCGAGGACAACATTATTTCTTTCAAAGTCCCTTTTAGGGCAAACCTGAAATTTTTATTTTATAGTGGAATGACTGAATTTCATCCTAGATATGAAATAAGAAATAAATGAAAAAATAACATTCCTTTTATAAGATCTACCATTATAATAAAATGGCTAAATCTAAAAAGGACAAGACCTAGCCACGTGTCATTTTAAGACCAGGCCAAGATGGTAGTTCCATAATTAGATTCAGATCCTTGTTAACATTCCAATTTAGGATTGTTCTGCGTTAAATATTAATTAAGAATCTTAAAGGTGTAACCTAGCCTCTGGGTCAATTAAAAGACCGGGCCAAGATGGTAAGGCCTGTTAAAAAGATTCAAATCCCAGTTAACATCTGAAAACATGTTAACGCTCCTGGCAGATGTGATTCGTTAAAATCACACACGTCATTTTTATAAGGATCTTTCCAAAGATTCCAAACCCAACTTAATGATCTCTGAATCATGGGTATAAATCATCAATTAAGATGATCATATTTCGACCACACGTGGTAATAAGGTGCTTACGGGCCTTGCTCATTTCCATATGAGCCAAAAGATGGTGGTAGCTATGACTCCCTGTCTGACAAAGGTAATGAACTGTGATTCAAACCTTCATGCCTCGATTCTCTGAAATCCTGGCTAATAATTTAAAAAATTGTCCTTGTGACTAGGCCTTATGTGCCAATATATATTGTTATTGTTTATAATTAGGATAAATTATGATAGAAATCCTAAATAAATGTGAGTAATAAATTAACCGAATATGGTCTCTGTTTACCATGGTTAATGAATTACCCTAAGGGGCAATTCCATAATAAATATCCCTTAAAAGGGAAGTGCCTACGGGCTGTAGTTAATGTCCTCTGAGACTAAAGACAGTGGTAGCCTACAACTCCCTGTCAAGAAAAAGGTAATGAACTTTGATTCAAACCTAAATGCCTCGATTCTCTGAAATCATGGCTTGTAAATTTAAAACTGTCCTAGTGACTAGGCCATTTGCGCCACCTTAATATCCTTAATGTTTTATAACTAGGATAAATTATAATGAAAATGCTAATTAAATATAACTAACAAATTAACCAATATGGTTTATATTACCATGGTTAATAAATCGTCAAGAACGATAGTACTGAATGAGCTTCTAAATAAACCTTGCACTCTTTTTCTTTTTGTAGCAATTAAGACTACATGGCTGACTCTGATGAGATAAACAGTCATCCTCTGGAAAACCGCGATGATGATAAGATCAATATAACCAGAGGAGAACTTCGTACATTGATTGATACGGCGGTATCTAAAGCTGTAGCGGAGCAATTCAAGGAGTATAGTGAGACTCATAGTAAAGCCTCATCTGTACCCCACGCTAAGTCTGTCCCTAAGACTCATTCTGAGGCTCATAGTAAGCCACCTCCAAAGAAAGATGAGTCAAAGAAAGATGATGATCGACGTTCATCTAATCAACTCAGTGTCCCATCCAAGAGGATAGTGTTCGATGATGAACCTCATACCAAGTCCTGTACCTATAAATACTTTGTTTCCTGCAAACCCCGGGATTTCACTGGGGAGAAAGGAGCAATCGATTGTATGACCTGGTTGGATGAAATGGACACAGTTGTCGATATCAGCGGTTGTGCTGAGAGGGATGTAGTAAAGTATGTATCCCAATCATTCAAGGGAGAGGCACTAGCATGGTGGAAGGCTCTCATTCAAGCTGCTGGGAAGATCCCACTGTACAACATGTCATGGGAACAGTTTGTTGCTCTCATTATGGAGAACTACTGCCCTCAACACGAGGTTGAGAGGATTGAGTCAGATTTCTTATCATTGGTTATGACAAACTTAGATTGTCAAGCTTACCTCACCAGTTCCAATACCCTGTCCAGACTGGTTCCTTACCTAGTAACACCAGAACCCAAGAGAATTGCTCGCTTCATTGGGGGTTTAGCCCCAGAAATAAAAGCCAGTGTTAAGGCTTCAAGACCTACTACATTCAGGTCAGCGGCAGATCTGTCGCTATCTCTCACACTCGATGTGGTTAGAAACAAGGCTGCCAAAGCCTCTGAAGATGGAAAGCGTAAAAGGGAGGATGAGAATTCTCATCGCTCCGATAAGAAGAGTTCCGGGTATAAAAAAGACAGCCAGCAGTCGGGTGGGAAGACCAAGTGCGAAACCTGTCAAAAATACCACCTCGGGAAGTGCAGATTTGAATCTCAGCCTCTATCTTGTGGGATTTGCAAGTCTAGGGAACATACAACCTTGGATTGCAAGAAATTGAAAGACGCAACCTGTTATGGTTGCAACGAGAAGGGGCATATCAAGACCAACTGCCCTAGAAATCAGAAGAAGCCCGAAGAGGCCAAGAAAACAAACGCATGATGAACGTCCAGGAGATGGTGCAGAATGACAATTACATAGCAGGTACCTTTCCTTATCAAACAGTTTATGCAAAAATTTATTTGATGCTGGCACATATGATTCTATACTGAACGATAAATGTTGAGAACTGTTGTCTCAGCCTGATTAGGACTCCGGTTATTTAATGCGAGGTAGAAATTGGCCGATGACACCATAGAAAATGCTCCAACAAATCTTAGATTGATATTTTATATCTATTAGGAATCACTCTTTCTGATATCCTTATGGCAAGCTTTCAAGCTATCCAAATTCATCACTATAATAAAGACAGATGTGACATTTTGATTCCCTGTCAAAAAGATGATGGATTAGGACCAAACTTTAAATGCCATTAATGGTCTTTTATGACCTAGGCTAAGTATAATTTATATATATTAAATAACGTTCATGAAGAATGTTAATGCTATATTGGCCTGTATGGTTTAACGAAACCATGGTTAGTATATAAGGCCATGAGGATGAGGAATAGCAGTGGTCGGATCGCAACCAAGAAATTGATTCATTTAGTAATAGGAACCATTTCTTCTGTTCCTGTCAGAAATCTTTAAGTCATAAAAATTTTAATGTACCCTCTCTATAGATAAAGGACATTCGCATGTAATTGACATCTCTTTAATCCTTATTGATTGCGAATACCAAACAGTATGATAAAAAGCGCCATATGAGGATTGGTATATCTTAATATGTTCCATAGATTGCTTCCATGCCTGATCAGTATGGAGGTTTAATGCATGGGACCACAAAGATATTCCGATGGTCATATGGTACTAAAGTCAACTAATGGTATTCAAAGGAGATATCCAGCATGGAATTGTCCAAGTAAATGTTCCCAATTAAGGAATTCGTGGACTAGTAACATAAATGTGTCACTTATTTGACACAAGCAATGATGGGTGAACTGGAGCCTGAGATATGGAAATCTCTGCAACCTCCTTGTATCTTGATTACCTTCCCCTAAGATTACCCTGTTTACCCCTGGAAGGCAGGTAGAATTAAGATTTACATCCCATTAAGGCTGTATTACTATGAAATCTCCCAGACGACTAGTATCATCATTGGAAGAATCGAAACCCTGATTAACTAAGTTTAAATTAGAGGGTTCATATAGCCTAACTTAATATTCTGAGAATTTGATATAGTTAATTATGAAAGACGGTTCATTTTGCTTATGCATTATTACCGCAACCCTAATTAGGCAATGATTAAGAATTTCCATCAGCTACTCAGGATCGTCGAGTTATTCAACTAGCTATAAGGATTTGCTATTCCTTAAGAATAGTTTTAAGCAATGGTTGGGATAATCATCTCACCTTAAGATAAGCTTTTCCTAAATAGTTGTATATAAGTATCAAGGTGGCTCCTTTGAAGACCTTGTATAGATGAAATGTTAAACGCCTATTGATAGGACAATAGATTGGTAAGTCCAATTATCAGGATCTAAAAGTTGCATTAGAAGCAACAAATAAGATCACGCAAATACATAATCATCTGTAAGTTGCCAGTATTCGGCAGAAAATAAAGAATAAATGAAAATAGCAAATCTCCTAAATTCTTGTTAAGGAATAAAGTTCAACAAAAGATATCACCCAGGAAGGGTGTGCCAAATTTGTTAAATTATCAGGCTAGTTAAGCCCTGAATATATAGAATCATTCGAAGGAAATCGAATGTATCAAGATCAAGTAGCCTTTAAGCTAAAACCTATTTAAGGAGCTTGGCGGAGCTCGCAATACATTGCACACCAGTGACTGAAGGATGAGTTTTGCCAATAAGTCAAGAAGCACTATCACATAATGATATGCAGAATTATGATGTGAAGAACAACCTATGTTGATTGAGGATCGACAGGTTAAGAAGCTTCGAAGGAAGCATGTGCCTATTGTAAAGGTCAAATGGGATGCCCGTAGAGGTCCCGAATACACGTGGGAGGTTGAGTCCACGATGAAAGAAAAGTACTTCCATAATTTAGCAAATCTCGAGGTCGAGATTTATTTTAAGGGGGTGAGGATGTAACACCTCAGAAAATTCACGTCCTATAATAAGTTGACACGTGTCATATGTTTGAACGTGTGAAAGAATGTTATAGAAGGACTAAAGTTGACAAACATAGAAAGTATGTGATTATACGGGTTCTAAATGTCAACAGTGAATAAATATATTGTACATTAACCCTACATGATGCTCATACCTTCAAACGAATAAATCATGGATCATACGAAGCTAATTGTGAATGAAAGTGAGAGATTACAAACTACAGGGGTTAAATGTGTCAACATGTTTAAGTTATACCTCTGAGTGACCTTTTAACAAATCCGAAGCTTTGTAACGGTTAATTATGCTCACTTGAATGCACGATATAAATTTCACAAAGTTTCGTTAACGTATGAGAAAGTTATGATCAAATTCGTATGCGAAGGGTTAAAAGCGTCAACGTTAAAGTTTAGGACTTTTCGGGTGACGATAAGGTTAACCGAGGACTAAACAAATTGGGTATATGTCTTAAGGCCCTTATAAGTCAATTTAGAGGGTTCAAAGTGCAAGAAATAATGTCGTAGCAAAGTCTTGAAGAGCCAAGGATCAAAACGCAAAAATAAAAAAATTCAGATTTTGTCAGTTAGGGCGTCGCGCCACGCGAGGCCCCTGGGGGGGGTCTTTGCGCCACGCGAGGGGCCTTCTGTTGCGATTTTATTGGATTCTTGTCTGCCTTTGCCTTTGTATTCGACTTTTATCCGATTTTCCTCATCTTGCATGACCCCTAAACAACCCCTAGACATTTAGGGACACTTGTTAGTGATCAAACATCAATGGTAGACCTTGTTGTCAACAATCTATGAAGTTATGAGCACTATATAAAGGCTTCATGTGCAACCATTGTGATTACACCTTCTCTTGCATTCCTGATCATTTCTGGAGCTCCAAAGCAGGCTCAAGTGATCATAATTCGTGCAAAGGACTCTAGTAAGTTTTCTTAACCTTTCTTAGTTAAGTTTTTACTTAGTTTTAGTTTAAAAGTCAAACCATCGTAATTAACGGTTGACTTAACGATTAATCACTAATGGTTCAGTGATTAGTCAAATTGAAAGTAGTTATAAGTTGGTAATTATGTGGGTAATAAACCCTTAAAAGGGTTCCCCCTGATTCCCACTCTAACTAGGTCTAATGTCGGGTCAAACTTGTTATTAAAAAGTCAACAGGATGCTAAATTTCAAGTTAATACATAATTAGCAATGTAGAGCACATACAACCTTTTTGATCATTAATATAACTTAGTAATTAGTGTAAGAACATGTCTAAACATGTTCAACCCGACAATTTACTGTTTAGACCCGGTTCGGAACCGAAAGTCGCAAAGCTTTGACTTTTGCTTTGACTTCAGTTCTGACCCGTTTTGGTATGTTTTAAAAATACCTTAGAGCTTCATTTGGACCAGGTTACATGCTAGTATAACCCTCTGTGATTATACACCATGGTTCATTAGTTAACCAATTAATACGCATGATTCCGTTAATTGCTCATATGTTGACCATTATGCCCTTTTCACCTTAAAACGTGATTTTTGGAAATGTAAAAGAGTAGAAACTTTAATTACTGATATTTAAACTTGCATCCAAAATTTGACATCAGTTTGAGGTGTAGATTAAGAGTTATGCTCGTTAGCGTAAAATGAAAGCTTTATGTTAATTAAACGACATAATTAGCGTATAGCCTAGTTAAGCCTACTTTTTGATATCAAACTCTTTACCCACTGATGTAATATATTATTTTGGGATTTTGAAGATTTTTAATTAATTTTAGGCTGAGCATAACTTATAGTCGTAGGCTTAATCCGGTAATTGTCGGTTTTGCCCTCACGGGCTATAAAATGAGTTTTACACATCTAAGTGACTCCAAACCTTTTGCTACTAATCACATATGATAAATAAATTATTTTAAGCCTTCTGGAATAGTAAAAATATCAGCTTATTGTATCGAACCCGGAAATGGCTTCTAATCGCCTTTTTAAGCGTTTTTAACGCATAGTATGTACTAAGACTATTTTAAACATACAAGGGTTTATACCTACTAATATTTGAGGAAAATTATAATATTCTAATAGTAAGCAAAATTTGTTTAACTCAGACTTCGGTTTTGAGCTTTACGGCTTATGTGAAATTACCAAAATGCCCCTACGGTGCATAGTTTGGTTATAATTGATAAATTTCACATATATACTTTACCCTACTATTATAACTTAGTAAAATAAGTATTTTTGCTGATTACATCAGACCTGTAACTCAGGTAAATACTTAAACTCTTTTATAACCTTTTAAATGACCAAACTACCCCTACGGGGCATAGTTTGTGTTTAAATTCGTTTTGGGCATAATAAAAGACATCTTACTGATGTCACAACATATATGAAGCATATTAACTTAGGAAACCTGTAAATGGCTCATATGTATACCCGTTACGCTTATTACGCGTTCGGTTCGGTTTGTGTAACTAGTTTACATAAATTAGCCTAAACGGGTCAAACCTTATCGGTTTTATCTCAAAATCCAGAATGTGTATGAAATACCCATATTAAGCAAGTCTCCGAACTTGTCGGGTCTAAATCACATTCTATCCGGTCTTCGCTTAATCATGCGTTTGAACCGTATCTTTCGGTAAGACTAACCGGTCTAAGCTTAGGCTTAATTAAAGACCCGTTTGCATTCTAATTGGTTATTTATACCATCATTCCAGACTAGAGCCTTCCGGTAAATGGTACCTACGCTTACTTAAGTGAATACGGCTGAGTTATTAAATTCTTGCTATTTAAGACAGGAGCTAGCTCAGGTAAATACTCTTAACTTATTTTCCCTATACGGGCTTGGGATACGGTATAATGATACCGCTTGGTCGGGTATTGAATGTTTAATCGGATTGTGATTAAATTATTGAGGTAACCCGGTTTAATCTGTATTGTTTGAAATAAAAGCCTTTAGGGGTTAATGACCATGTCCCGGATATCCCTGACATCATTGTATTATAAAATGGCCACGTCTTAAGCACGGGATGTAGGCATACACCTGACAGTTGCTTAAGGAATAACGGTATCTCACTCTCTTGTGGGCCTATACTTGTGGCGTGTCTATTAATCTGACTCGATTTCTACATCGGGCCCTGAACGTACAACGAACATGTAAATCTGTATACAAGATTATAAATATAATTGTCCCAAGTTATAAAAGATTAAATTTTACCTTTGTGCATTTTAATCAAAGTGTCAAAATATTTTGTGCCTGGTGCATCTAAATCAATTTTCTTAAACTCTTTTCAAATGAGTCAGTTGAGTGTATTTACCAGTGAAAACTGACGTATTTTCCAAAAAGGTTAAGTGACAGGTACTGAACGTAATTGGCTGGAAGGTCAGGGCGCTAATAAGGAATCTTGCAAGTTCTAGGCGTCTAAAGTCTGTTGAACAATGTTTATGTTTTAAAGATCCGCCTGTGGATCCTTTACTTTCCGTTGTAATACTTGATATTACTTTATAATCGGATTGTAATATATTTATCTTTTGCTTCCGCTGTGCATTTAAATATTGTGTTGTTTGACTATGATAATATCAACTACGTCACGATACTCCCCACCGGGCCCACCGGTGACACGTGGAAAGTCGGGGTGTGACATGAGTCATGCACAAGAATATGCTACTGCCCTTGCAAACATAGGAGAACCAGTAAAAGATAAAGACCTTGTTATGCTCACAATCGCCGGTTTACGTGAAGAATATCTCAGCCTCAAAAGTAATCTTCTTACTCGTTCTCCACCCATTAAGTTTAATGAGTTACATGGTCTACTTACTGACCATGATTACATGATTCGATCCACCACAAGTGCTTCCACTTCCGCGGCCGCACCTCAGGTCTTTGCGGCTACCACCACCAACATCTCGGGTTCGGCTTCAGTCACCCCAACCCCAACCATGGAGTCCATTCAGCAGCAATTAACCAACCTTCACCTACTCACTAGCCAACTAAGTCAACAACCCACTCCACAAGCCAACTATGCAGCACGTTCTAACTATGCCCCTGGTAATCCTCGCTACACTCGTGGGTCTGGTTGCAGTAAATGCGGCTCACGTGGAAACCGTGGCCGTGGTGCTCCAATAAATCAGGGCTCATGACAGTTCGCATGGGCCTCTACTCAAAACACTGTGTATGGTCATTGCAACCGTTGCGGTATTGGTCACATTCCCGCCCAATGCCCGAATCAACCTGCTTCTTCTTGCGGACCACATCAGGAAAATTTTGCACAATATGCACCCTCAGAAACCGGCTCTTACACCACTTGGAGTCCTGACACGGGGGCTAATTCTCATGGCACTCCTGACCTGGCTAGTATGGACAACTTGGATGTTTATTATGGTAATGATTCACTTCGTGTTGGTAATGGTAACTCTCTTCCTATTATTCACATTGGTTCAAAATCTTTTTCCACTTCTAATAAAACCATACAACTTAATCATATACTTCATGTTCCAACGTTACAACGAAATCTTCTTTCGGTTCAAAAATTTTGTGAAGATAACAATGTTTTCTTTGAATTTCACTCTTTCTTTTTTGTTGTGAAGGACGAGGCTACTAAGGCTACCCTCCTTACGGGCCCCAATGATCAGGGACTCTACTCTATTCACTTGCCTTCATTCCAACCGGTTTCCAGAGTTGCATTCACTGCCTTTAGAGCTCCATCCACTACGTGGCATCAACGTCTTGGACACCCTCATTTTAATGTTTTTCAGCATATTTTTAAATCTTCTTCATTACCTGTTTCGGATAAATTTTCTTCAACATTATGTTCTTCTTGTCAATTAGGAAAAATGTCAAAACTTACTTTGCCTATTTCCTCTTTTCGTAGTAATAAAGTTTTGGACTTGGTTTATTGTGATGTTTGGGGACATACTACTACGTCTTTTAATGGTTATCGTTATTTCTTTTTATGTGTTGATCACCACACTCGCTATATGTGGTATTTTCCACTCACACTAAAATCTGATGTGTTTAAAGTTTTCACTAACTTTGTTCGTTTAGTTGAACGTCAATTTAATACGAAACTCAAAAGTGTCCAAACCGATTGGGGAGGTGAATTTCGGAATTTAACCCCCTTTTTCACCTCTCTTGGCATCATCCATTGACGTTCTTGCCCACACACAAGTGAGCAAAATGGTATTGTTGAACGTCGTCATCGCCACGTAGTCGAAACCGGTCTCAACTTGCTTGCTCAATCTCAACTTCCTCAACGTTTTTGGTCCTTTGCTTTTCAAACCGCCGTATACTTAACAAATCGTCTTCCTTCACGTCTTTCTTCAAACAAATCGCCCTTTCAACTCATCTTTCACCATCCACCTGACTATTCCTTTCTTCATGTGTTTGGTTGTCAATGTTTTCCGTACCTACGACCCTATAATAACCTCAAAATTGATTTTCGGTTTACCCCTTGCATCTTCCTCGGGTACAGTCCCAATCATCATGGTTATCAATGTTCTGATCCTACCACTGAATGCATATACATTGCCCGTCATGTGCGTTTCAATGAACATGTGTTTCCATCTCCCTCGGCTTCGGCTTCTGTTCCATCACCCTCTTCGGAACCCACCTTTGTATCCTCTTATCCGGATCCACCATCTATGATCTTCGATGCTCAATCTCCACAAAACACCTCAACTCCAACTCGACCAAACACTTCCACTCCCACCATCCACCCGAACGTACCCACTCCAAATATCACCACCCCAACGACCACCTCCTCTCCACCATCTTCTACTTCGTCAAACACTTCCACATTACCGATCCCTCCTGCCGAGCCTCCTCACCCACCTCGGTATCGTCCTCCTCATCTACACCCTAATCCGAAACCAAAACATATCTTTGATCCTTCTGCTAACACTGCCACACTTAACACTTCACCCTCTGAACCGAAACACTTTACCATTGCCAACAAGTCACCAGAGTGGCGTCATGCCATGGCTGAAGAGTTGCACGCACTACACCGGAACAAAACATGGTCATTAGTTCCCCCTGTCAGAAATTCTAACATAATTGATTGTAAGTGGGTTTACAGGTTGAAAACAGATCAGCATGGTCATCCTACTCGTTATAAAGCTCGTCTCATTGCAAAATGGTTTCTCCAACAATCTGGTATTGATTACAACGAGACATTTAGCCTGGTTGTTAAACCTGCTACTATTCGTACGGTTCTTTCATTAGCAGTTTCTAACGGCTGGCTACTTAAACAGCTTGATGTCCAAAATGCCTTTTTACATGGTGATTTGCATGAAGAAGTATATATGCGTCAACCACCCGGCTTTGAAGATCCAACAAAACCACATCATGTATGTCGTCTTCACAAATCTCTTTATGGGTTGAAACAATCTCCAAGAGCATGGTTCACAAAGTTCTTAACTATACTACATCATCTCGGGTTTTATGGATCCAAAACCGATCCATCCTTATTTATCTTCAACAAATCTAGCAGCATCGTCTATCTTCTCGTTTATGTAGACGATATCATCATTACCGGAAACAACCCCGTCATTGTGGATAACATCATTGATGATCTTCATAAAAGGGTATCCCTCACTGACATGGGTCGGCTTAATTATTTTTTGGGGCTTGAAGTTCTTCACACAAAATCGGGTCTTGTGATTTCCCAACGAAAATACATTCTTGATATTATTGAGCGGGCTGGTCTTAAAGACTCCAAGCAGTTGCTACTCCTATGACCTACAAATCTGAAGCTTCCAACGGCCCTGATCTCCTTTGTCCGATCCCACTCGCTATAGTCAATGTGTTGTGTTGGTGCTCTTCAATATGCTACATTGTCGTGACCGGATATTGCTTTTGCTGTAAATCGGGTTTCTCAGTTTATGCATGCTCCTCATGACTCCCATTGGACAACCGTTAAACGAATTCTTCGTTATTTAAATGGTACATCGCATCTTGGTCTTCAGTTTACCAGAAACTCCACTTCTACCTTGCATGCCTTTTCTGATTCACATTGGGATGATTCACTTTTGGATGACTGCGTAGTTCCTGTAACAGCTTACTCTGATTATGACTGTGCTGGCTGCCCAGTTGACCGTCGATCCATAGGGGGATATGCTATATTTTTAGGATCAAATTTAATTTCATGGTCAGCTCGCAAACAGAAGACTGTCTCTCGGTCCTCCATAGAATCTGAATATAAGGCTATTGCTGACACGGTTGCAGAACTCATCTGGTTAAAGCCACTTTTGCACGAGTTGGGGGTAAAATCGAACAAACCTACACTTTGGTGTGATAATCGTGGAGCTACATATCGCTCAGCTAACCCGGTGTTTCATGCTCGCACAAAACATGTTGAGGTTGATTTTCACTTTGTTCGTGAACAGGTTAGTCAAGGGAATTTAAAGGTTCAATTTATTAAAACCGATGACCAGATAGCTAACGTCTTTACAAAGCCGTTGTCAACACAAAGATTTGAATTTCTAAGGTCCAAGTTGCAGATCGTTACCCGCCCTTAACTTGCGGGGGAATATTAGACTAAAATTGTATTATGTTTTATCTTTAAGGGTTGAATTGTAACTTGCAGGGTATATATATACCCTCTCTACGTTTTATGTGAATCAATGAATCCAATTATCAGTTAATACCCTTTTTTAAAACCGTCTATCGTTTTTAAAATTATTAATTTTTAAACCACTTGTTTATTAAATTCGTTCTTTTAAAAGTTGTTTGTCTTTTAAAGTTTTTTTAAACAATTCATTTTATAAAGTTCTTTTTAAAATCATTTTTTAACTTTTTTAAACAATTCGTTTTTCTAAATTGTTAATTTTTAAAAGCGTTTTCTTTTTAAACTGTTTCTTTTAGAACCGTTTTTGAAATCATTCATTTTTGAAACTTAAGAACTTTAGAAAATTAACGATTTCAAAAGTCGAAGGAATTTAATAACGATCAATGTTAAGCGAACGAGTGGTTTAAACAACGAAGATTAAAAAAAAAGACGTTTATATAAAACAAAACCTTAAAAGAATAAGTTAATAAAACGATAGATGGTTTAAAAAGGAACAATTTTAAAAACGACAGATGATTTAAACAAAATGTAAAAAAACAAATTATTTTTTAAAATGACTTTTATAAAAACAAACGGTTAATGAAAATACATATTTACTTGTTTGTTTAAAACGTATTTTGTTAAATAACGAAATAATAAAAAAAAACGTGAGTAATTGCATTAATAATCTCTTAAATATTGAAAGAACTTTTTAATTATCAACAATAGCCCCTAAGGTATATAATGACCTAATTACCCTTACACCTAACTGCAAAAAAGTAACAAAGTTAGTGTCAGAGGCCAAAACCGTTATAAAATGCAACCTTGGGGTCTGATATGTTAAAAAATTTGTTTTTGGGCTGAAATGCTTAAACTGGCTAAACCACAGGGGCCAAAACAGTAATTTACTCTATTAGAAATGATAATAGAACTCCAAAAGGCATTATATTGTATTTATAACCCTCTCGGTTGTTTTATTATTAAAATTGCATTACTTATTTATTTTTTTTGTGATTGTATATACTTTTTTTTGCTCTGTATGGCACAACATGATTAAAAACTTATTTCAAGGAAATAGGAATGCAAATGTCCTTCCACTCATATATAAAAAACTAAAAAGAAAACAAATTTTGTGTTTACAATTAATTCATGTCCATTATAAAAATAAAAATCTAAATGGGTCTAAACTCAATGCCTTCAATAATAAACTCACTAAAATTCTTCCTGGCATCAAGTCTCAACGAAAGATCCATGTAGTAGACTATAGTAGTGGCAACTTGGAATTCCCAAATTTTCACTTCAATCCATCCATCGTTCCTTTGTTGTGGAAGGCCTTTAAATTTTGGCCTATTGAGTGGGTTGTGGGTGTTTTGACCAGCCTTTGGTCTAATAACTGGGGTTTGAGGACTAGTTAAATAGATATACCAAATAGTATCTCGGGTTTCACATAGTTCGTCTTCGACTTTCACATGACCCTCAAATCTGGATTGGTATTCTGGTAATTTGTAGATAAGGTAACATGCATATGTTGTTTCAGATGATATTAGTTGGGGCTGAACATTAGTTTTGATATTAACATAGCTATCATCTCCCCACTGAATGGCTTCTCCAAATCTGAGAGATATTAAAAAATCATCTTACATGTAAAAGATTTGCAAAAAATAGTAATTTATTTAAGAAATCTGACAAGGGATATTAGAAAACCTTGATTCAGGTAATAACACTTTCTTTTCTGTTTTCCAACTACATCTAAGAGCCGCTTTTGCCGAAAGCGTATGACATTTCTTTCCATTTTTGTCAAGAGAAAACCACTATCAAGCAACGAGTGTGTAAATATGTTTAGCAATTCAATATATAACTCTCCCCTCTGGTGGAACCATGTTCATAGGCTCCACAACAACTACATATGACAAAAGCATGAAGGACTTACAATGTTATCACTGATTAAGAAGCCTTTGCGAATAATTGAGTAGGCCTCCTCCTTGGTTGTCCATTGCACACTATTCTCTGACCATTCCATTATGTCTTTATAATTAGGTGGCAGTTTTTCTTCCCAATTTGCATCTGAATCTGATATGAGTTGCTTCTCATCTATATGTTCCACCTGTTGAACAACATATCCATATTAGACTATGAAATAACTAATATGGGTTTTCTTACGTTGAAAATAACTAATGTGATTGTGGCAGCTGGACAGTAAAAGAAAACTAAAAGATATAAATTAATTAATTAATGATGTACATGAATAACCAAACTTTAATTTGTAAACTTACGTTCTCCAAGGGCTGAAATTCAATGCCTTCTACTTCTACTATGAAGTGAACTCTTTTATCGAAGCTCTCAAACAAAATCCGAAGATCAACTACTCTGTGGTCAGTAGTAAACTGATACAATTCACATGCCCACCATCCATCTTCTCTCTCATATGCAAGGTATGAAATTGAACTCTTTCTCTCCCCTTGTAATCTGTATTTGAGGGATATAGGTTCACATCTTCTCTCCCTTTTGTACTCAAACTTAAACACAAGGTTCACCGTGTATGTGATTCCTATTGACAAGAACTGAGTTTTTACATCTGCTTTCAATATCTCATCTCCATACCATCGATAGGTGCCCACATCAAATCTGCGTGAATAGCAGCAAAGAATGATACATTGTAGGTGGCAAGTACTTGTCAAATACTCTCAAAAGCTATAAACAGGAAAACTCACCTTGAATTATATTTAGACGAGAATAGATAACTGTTTACATCTGAACCCAAACATTTTGCAATGGATATCATCTCACAAAGTTCTCCTTTCTTATTTAATGAAAACCACTGTGATGTAAACACGTTACGGAGGATCCGTTTGGACTGAAACTTCATCAATTCCATAGACTCTTGTAAATCTAGACTTCTCTGAAGTTCTGCCACAACCTCGGCCATCTTTGGCCGATCTTCACGAGATTCCTTCAAACATCGATATGCTATGTCAGAAAACGTTTCTAAAGCGCTCTCTTGCAATGGTCCAATGGCCGTATCTTTAAAGATGATATCATTTAACTTCTTCTCTTCATAGCTTTTAATCCACGTGTGCACTAAATTCTGCTGAACACGACCATTGTTATATGTACAACATAACCGCCCACATAAAACTTCAAATAAGACCACACCGAAAGAGTATACATCTGACTCTTTTGTTAGGGTGTGCGTCATCGCATACCGCGGATCACAGTACCCATGGGTACCTGCTGCCATGGTGACAATAACTGATTGCTGCTCGTTTGCGGGGCCCATTATTGATAGCCCAAAATCAGCAAGTTTACCCTTCCATTGCTCATTGAGTAGGATGTTGGCGCTTTTTATGTCACAGTGGATAAGTCTTTGGTGTGTCCCCCTTGGATCATGAAGGTACCTTAGCCCCTGTGCGACATCGAGGCATATCTTGAGACGCTGTAACCACGTAAGATGGGGTGAATTTAAATAGCGGTCAAGGCTTCCACGAGATGCGTAGTCATATACCAGGATCATCTCATTCTCATCCCCTTGGTAACAAAATCCCAGAAGAGAGATGAGATTTTCATGGCTGTAACGGGAAAGTGCTGTGATCTCTTTCAAGAACTCCGGAATTCCTTGTCCATACTTCGGATCGAGACGCTTGATAGCCACCATAATTCGGCCCTTAGAGTAGTGAGACATTTCCCCCTTATACACTTTACCAAAACCGCCACCTCCAATATAGTTCTCATTGTCGAAGTTGTTAGTGGCTGATATAATCTCTTCCAGTTGGATTTGAAGATATTGAAACTGCTGCAAGAAATCATCCATATTCGTTCGTGGATCAAGTAATAATTAAAAAAATGAAATGAAGCAATTGCAAGTTCACAATTTGACAAGAGATGTGTAAAAACCAACACAAGATGTGTATAGTCTCTAATATCTCTTTAGAGCAGGGAAGTGAAAGATGGTTAAGAATGAGAGATACACAAGATTAATTTGCTATTAATACAGCCATAAAAAAGGTTGTGGTGAATATCAAGTCTCTTTCGTTGACCCAAAGTCAACTCAGTGTGGGTCAGTTAGGTTAATACAATTCAAACTTCTTTGTTTTTTTTTCTTTTATTATTGTTTTTTTAAAACGTCTCCATCAGTCACCTTGAGCATTCTCATCCAATCCATCAAAACTTGTGAGAGTGAGTTTTTATATCGTAAAGGGTAAAAAAAGTGGTTGTGAGTGGAGGAGAGAGAAAATGTTACTGTTCATCTGTATATTTGGGGGGACACTGTTCACCCAGTATAATTTTTTTAATATATATTGAAAGTGGTTCTGAGAGAAGGAAAGAGAAAAATGTGATGATAATATTATTTAATTGAAAAGGAGAGAGAAAAAGTATTTGTTTTTAGTGAAAATATATTGATATAGGAGTTGTTTTTTAGTGGAATGTATGTATAATTTGATGGATTGGATGAGAATGCTCACCATTCAAACTTCTTTGTTTTTTTTGTTTTATTATTGTTTTTTAAAACGTATTTTATTATTTAAGTAACTTTCTTTAACGATTTATTTTATACATTTTAAACATATTTTTGTTTTTTAATTTTTAAAGACGTTTGTTTTCTTATTTAGGAAAACACCTTTTTTTGAAATATTGTTTTAGTTAGAAAGGGTTGTTTTAATAATATTTATAGAGTTTTTACCATTTTTCGCATCTTTTTGTTAATAAACAAAATGGTTAATTAACGTATTCATGACCGTTCGTTTAGAAAATGAACGTGTTCGTTCGATAATATTTTAAACGAACTATACACAGAAACTACAAACAAATGTAAATGAATATTAACAAACACAAATGAAACACAAATAGATGAACGTTCAGGATACCCAAAATGGTCATCGTTTTGGTTTCGCATACAGTTTTTCTTTTAGTTTATGATCGGTTGGCTTCAAATTTTGAAACTGTACCAAACAATTTGGTTTACGGTTTAAACTCAAAACTGATCGCATAAACCCAAACCAAACGTTTTGGTTTATGGTTAATGATATTTACAATTTATTTTGTTGCGTTCAACTTTGCCTTTTTTTTTACATACAGTGGACCGCTCGTCTATATGAACATTGCTGGTAATTTTTGTTTTCGACAACTTGGACTCTTTTTTCTTAAATTATGCATTCAAATTTAAAACTTGAATTTAGGTAACTTATTTTATGCATTTATACAGAATTTTCATTTTTTAAGTTTTGTATAAATGTATTATTTTATTTATAAAAATAATTTCTTATCTTTTGGAAAAATGTTTTTATTTATTTTATATAAAAATGTTTTATTTAATTTTCTTTACCTAAACTATTTTTTATCTTTAAAAACATATAAGGGGAGAATATGACAAGTTTTAATTTAATTTTTTATGAAGAGGTATAGAAAATAAGTAAGGGGTGGTACATTTAGCCTAACTTTGAGCGAAATCTGAATTTCTAATTTCATGTGAAATTACATAAATTTTAAAGATTTATATATAGAGTAATTATAGTAACTTATAGAAGTTAATGACTAAATTTAAAAAGTATTACTTTGACTCCTATCACTCCCAACTTAACACTTTGTGTGTTGTGTCACTCCACATGTGAACATTTCTTAGTGTTTGACATGTATTATTGGTGATATTAAGCTAACACTTTGTGAATTAATAATGACTGCAGGTGAATCTGAATCTGCTCCTAAAAGACAAAAGGGGAGCCAAAATCCACTCAGCCGGAGTGACACAGCACACAAAGTGTTAAGTTGGGAGTGGTGGAAGTCAAAATGATAGTTGGAAGTGGCAGCGGCCAATACCTAATAGTTAGGAGTGATAAAATCCAACAACCCTAAAAAGTATAAAAAGAATCGTTAACTAGACTTTAGAAAAGCCAGTTATGAGAAATAATGAGAAAAGAAAATAAAAAAGGAAAAAGATGGGTTAATGAAGATAATTACTAGACTTTTCACTGTAGAATAGATAGTTATTGCCCATGGCTTTATAGCATAGTGGTATATTGGGTTGGGATAAGGCTTTGATACCAATAGGTCATAGGTTTGTTTTCCACAAGTAGGGTTTTCCCTTATTTATTGGGTTTCCTCATGAATCGGTGTTTAGGCATTATGCCTAGTGTAGATGAATATGATTGAGTGGTTCTACTGGTAGCACCATAGTCCATTAGTGATCCAAATTTGTCGTTAAAAAAAAGATAATTATCATTGCTAGGGGGAACTTTAAAATTGAAAAGGTTGCAATAATTTAGAGGATATACTTTTAATAAAGTTAGTTATACTATTAATACGAGAAATATTATTATATAAGAGGGAAAAAAGTGTATGAAGTGTAACAGAAAAGTTATTTGTAAGATTAATGGTTGAGATTAAATGTTCCTTAAATTTAGAATTTACATAACTAAAAAAAAGTAGGGAAAAGGGGAAAATCAAATATTGTTGACTCATAAACCCATTTCCTATTTGATTTTTAAACGACTACAACTTTTTCATACGTTTATATTTTTTATAAAAATTACACCGTATTAATGAGTATTTCATTCTCTTTAATTCAAGTAGACTATTGTTATAGCTTTCTTAAAAAAATGCAGGATTTTGAATACTTATTACGTGATTACGTGATTTTGCATACCTAGTAAGTGACTACGTGATTTTGAATACTCATTATGTGATTACGTGATTTCATTATGGTATTTTATGTGAAACCCCACTAAGTGATTACGTAACAATCGATGACTATGTCTTATTACGTGAGTATGTGATTTTGAATACTCATTTCGTGATTACGTGATTTCATTAAAGTATTCATGTGAAACCCCACTGATGATTATGTAATTACGTAAAAACAAAACATATAATACATAATATTTCATATGGAATACCTAATATTTCATCTATAATCCTATTAAGGATAAATTATATACAAAACATTAGCCAAATCAACCTACAATTATCAAATAATGTCGTATATTGAAGATTTAATCATGTAATAAAGCATAAACAATCAAGTTCTTATTATTTGAATGTGTAATCACGTAATAAGAATAATTGTATTAACATTACTTTATAACAAATCATATTGAATGTGTAATCACGTAATGAATTTACAATGAATGCGTATCGATTTAAGCTGAATGTGTAATCACGTTATGGGTATTAAAAAATCACATAGTGATGTACTGGTATTCAAAATCACGTAATGGGTATTCAAAATCCTGTAAAGATTTTTAAGAAAACTATATCAATAGTCTGTTCGAATTAAAGATAATGAAATACTCGTTAATATGGTATAATCCTTTTTTTTAAATGTTAACGTATGAGAAATTCATAGCCATTTGAAAATCAGGGGGAAACTAGTTCACATGAGAAAAGACTAAGGTAGCGTTCGTTTCATGGAATAGAATGTTTCATGGAATAGAATGGAACTGGAATAGGAAATGTAATTGGAAATTGAATTGGAATTGGATTTTAATGGATTCCTTTGAAATCCCTTAATGTGTTTGGTTGATATAATTATTAATGGAATTGAAATTTAAGTTATGCAAAATGACATAACTAGCCTTTAAAATTAGCAAATATAAAAACCCACATAAATTCATATATTTTTAAAATAAAATCTTTAAAATTAAACTAGTACCACCCACCCCCACCCCTTCACCCCATCCCCTCCCCCTAAAAAAAAACTAATTTGATTAAAAATGAATTTTAAACTTACTAATTTAATAAAAAATACATTCAGGTTTTATTTTATTCATAAAAAAATCTAAAACACATTATAAATTGATATGAAGTGGAAAGATGTTGTAACGACACTTATTCCATCTAATTTAAACACGCTATGAATTAGAAAAATCTTAAACTATCGCAAATTTTAACAAGCTATGAATTAGCAAAATATTAAACTAACGCACATTTTCAAACATAGGACGAGAAGTTCAACATACGACCATAGGTGATTCAACATATGACAATAGGCGGTGCAACATAAGACTACAAGTCTTAAACATAACTACACGACTACAAGTATTAAACATAACTACAAACTTTAAAATCAATTTTTTCCTAACCAAACTTACCCCGACAACAGAAACCTAATCCAAGCCTCTCTTTCCTCTTCACCCAAGCTCCAAAAGGTCATCACCTTAATTTGATCATCTTTTATTTTTTTAATTGCTTTAAACCTTTCCAATTGAGTCAAAGACTTCATTTTCAAAGCTCTTCAAGCATCATCAAAGTTTTCTTTTTTATGTCAAATTCAAATTTTATATCTTCACTTATTTCAGCTGACGTTTCCTTAAGTCGGTCTGCAAACAAAACAACCGCATCACTGAAACTCTGAACCAAAGGATCTTGCCTCGCCCGTTTCCTCTTCTTACCACGAACGCTTGAAGTTTCTTAAACTTGAAAACTTGAACTAGTACCAACGTTATGGCTAATTTCATCAAAATCTTCATTTCTTTGGTGCTCTTCTTCTACCATGTTCATTTCTTCTTCCATCTCGACCACAGTTTTGGCTTTCTTGCCTTGAGCTCGGTCTTTACCAAATATAATGCACAATTCATCATAGTGGGGAAACTTTTTATTTTTCCATTTACCCGCCTTTTAATGCTTCTATTTTGTCACACCCTTCATTTCCACATGCGGAGTACCACCGTGAGACGTGTGACTGGCCAGGATCAAGCCACCAATTATATTGAACAATAAGTATAATAAAACAGTTTTCCTTACTGTTACACCCTCAAAATCCACAAGCGGAGTAATACCGTGACGCGTGTGACTGACCAGGATCATACCACCAATCACACTGAACAGTAAATAAAGTAAAGTAAAACCATCACAATCCAAACGTTTAGTGTTCACAAAACAATATTCCAAAACCAAGTTTAAGTGTTAGCGGAAGCATAAAGTTTAAAACCCATCAATAGTTTAAAAGCATAATGTTTATTATTAGGAACCCAATAGTTGGTTCCTTGCCACAACGTCCACTCCTCGTGTAAGCTCTAGCCATGTACCTAACGACTTGCAAAGCATGCAGTAGTGTGTCAACAAAAAGTTGGCGAGTTCACAGTTGGTTGTGCGTTTTAATATTGTTCCAAAAACCATAAGTTAAGTTCCTTTGTTCTTTATAAAAACATGCCATGGGGAGCTACCCCACTGTTTTAAACCTCTAGACCTGTACCAAATCGACTACTGACTGAAGTTATGTTGAGTGCCCCGAGTCAATAGAGCCAGCATTTTCTTTGCTGACCTCGTTTTCATATATGTTTCAGGTATTGTTGAATGATATCGATTGATAAGATGCATGCTCACATAGGACTGGACAAGGCCTTAGTGACTCAATAACAATGATAGATTATGTTTAAAATGTGTATTTAGATTTCCAGACGATGTATTTATTCAATGTTTAATAAAACGAAACACTTTTGGTATCCATGGTTATGAAACATTAATTCTGTTGCAACACGCCCCGATGTTTCCGCCGCGATTTGTTGTTTTACGCGGTCGGGGTGTGACAGTATCCCCCCGGGAATAGTAGTTTTAAAAACATCCCTCTCAGGGATAGTAATTCGTCCACTTATCCCCCCGGGACGCATGTTTTTAGTGTGTGAACTCTCCTTTGTTTTGCTCGGCATGTTATTACTTGTTTTTAGAGTTTGGTCAACCACGTCTTATTATGGTTACCGAGTTTAATCGGATTCGTATGCAAGTAACATCACATGTTAATACCCGTATCAAGTAGAACATAATTCACAAAACCACATATTCCATAATGCATGGGCCACGTACGGTTTATAGTACATGCCTAGAAATCAAGCAGTGATAAAGGAAGTTCATTCTCTCATCATATAAGTGTGTGGCCTAACATGGTTCAGGCCCAATGATGAGTGTGTGGTCCATATAATCAGTGTGCGGGTGTGTGTGCGACCTAATTAAAATAACAGTTTATTAGGAGAATGCAGCCCAACACATTACATGGCCCAATGGTGAGTGTGTGGTCTCGAAAAGGGTGTGCGACATATATTAAGGTGTGCGGTCATGCTTTGCCAGTTTGTACGATGTGCAGTTCAGGTCATACATTTAATGAGTATGCGTCATACCTGGCAAACAGGTATGCGGTGTGCTGTGCTGGGTTGTACAGCACGCGATTTAAGTTGTATTTTGCATGAGTGTGCGACTTCTTATCATCCCAAACAGTTTGTATTCTAGGTTTCACGATCAAATCAACCAATTCACAAACTTTATACAATTTTCTTATGACTTCTAATGCAACCATCATGTTCATTATTCTTATTCAATCCTATTCTCAGTTATACACACTTTCATTAGATGAGCTCATCATTAAATACAATTCACTAACATCACAACGTAGCACATGAATCCTCAAAACAGATCTAGGGTTTCATTCATCAGTAATCACCAAAACACACATAAAATCGGACTTTATAACTCAACATCTTGAAACACAAGAAACCCCTAGTCTTCAAAAACAGCAATTACTAGATTTGTTTCACAACGTTACATATTAATGTTTACATCCTAACATCAAGTGATCTTGTTAAG
Organism: Helianthus tuberosus; assembly: GCA_030545235.1. Taxonomy (NCBI): domain Eukaryota; kingdom Viridiplantae; phylum Streptophyta; class Magnoliopsida; order Asterales; family Asteraceae; genus Helianthus; species Helianthus tuberosus. Next base: position 14,865,095 of record CM060430.1, on the reverse strand, counting down.
TGAGCTATTATTTCTACAACAATGTCTAGCATGTCACTTATCATTATCCGATCATCTTTATCAACACATCATACTAGCACATTATCCTTTACATACAATTAAAAGTGTAAACGCATTAAACATCTAAATGAAACATATATAACTTTGAATGTAGCAATTGATGTTAATCATGAAGTATGACACAATATAAACTTGTGAATCTGCTTATTATAGTGAATCTGCCTAATGCTACCAAGATCTTAACAAAATTAATCAGATTCGAGTAGTGACAGATAGAAAAATCAACATATAATCGATATATTAGTAACCTGGTTCGAGTCTTTTGTCTGTTCACTCCGGCGTAGAGACGGCAGCGGTTTGCTCCGACAGTTGAGATGAAGACAGTTTGTTCCGATGGTTGAGATGATGTTGTGTTGCTCCGCCGGTTGAGACAGCGACGGTTCACTCCGATGGTTGAGACGGTGACGGTTCGCTCTGATGATTGAGACGGTGGCGGTTCACTTTGATGGTTGACACGGCGTCAGTTTCTCCGGCGGAGAACCGACGGTTTACTCCGGTAGAGCGCTTGCGGGTTAGTGTAACAGGATGAACTGAAACAACGAGATGTAATTTCTAGGGTTACAAGGCCATTTTGGTAAATTGACATGAAATCCTACGCTTTTTAAAACATTCCTCCCAAGTTTGGAAGGATTTCAAATCCCATTGTTTGAAGGATTTGGTGGGATTTTGATTCAATTCCAAATCCATTTTTTGTTGAAACGAATAGCTTAGGGAATGTAATTCACATTCTAATTCCATCCACATTCCAATCCATTCCGTAAAATGAACGCTACCTAAGATACCATTCCTGCTAATAACACTTGTCACTCCATCCTTCTCATCTATGCTTCGCACGTGAATTCTCTCTTGTACATGATCCAAACAACTATTAGTATTTCCCTATGTTAATTCACTGCAGGTAAACGTGACATGCATTCATGTCTGTTAGGGGTGGGCTAACCATGCATTGGTCTGTGTCGGATTCATCTTTTCAATCATGGAACGACAAAGTGGTTGTAGGCAACCACAAAAGAGTTAATTAGGTCATATGGCTGGAGACTATAGAGAAACTCACGAAATTAAAAAAGTTACAGTCATAGCAGATTCTTCGCAAACGAGACAATAATTTTTTTATTATTAAGAATTTTAATAAACTTAATATCTAAAACTCAACAATATTAAATAGGCAAATTGGATTTAAATAATCCCAACTTGCTCAATTTGGCCGATAATAATCTCAACTCAGTTATTGGCCGATAATAATCCGAATTGGTCCACTTTTGGCCGATAATAGTCCGCCGTTAAAAATAGCTTAACGGAGTTAAGCTTTTTCCGAATTACAAACCGATGTTTTATGGATTTTGATCAGAACGAGGATACGATTCAATTTATGTAAAACTTAACTCGAAACGGTGCTTCAAATGACTTGCGTTTCGAGGTAAATTTTATATCAATCAACTCGTATCCTCGTTCTGATCAAAATCCATAAAACATCGGTTTGTAATTCGGAAAAAAGCTTAACTCCGTTAAGCTATTTTTAACGGCGGACTATTATCAGCCAAAAGTGGACCAGTTCGGATTATTATCGGCCAATAACTGAGTTGGGATTATTATCGGCCAAATTGAGCAAGTTGGGATTATTTAAATCCAATTTTCCTATTAAATATAAGATAAAATAACAAAATGAAAATACAAATGAACAAGAAAAAACACTTTTCTTCTACCTTTCATTATCATAAGACATCATTCACGTGATCATGTCTAAAATAAAAGAAAAAAAACAAGAACCCGTACACGCACTTTATTATCCCTTTCACCATTATTGGCACCCTTTTAGACATGTAAAGCCCTGATTCGAGCTACTTTAATCTATATCTGGTTTAAGCTTTTAGCGAGTCGGTCTCAAATATCTCATGAGCAGCTTGAATTGTTTACACCCTACACACCTTACCTGTGGTCGTTAATCCACACGGATGGCTCCATCTCTTCTGCCAGCGTTATAAGGATCTTGTGTGTTTTGAGACATTTTGATTGTTTTACAAAGTTTTTGTTTAAACTGCTTTGAACGTGATTAAACTTTTAACTCTGTTTTTCAACTTCATACGAACAAAGGATATCAGTGAATTGAGCTGATCTTTTATGTCAAATTGACTGTTAAATCGAATGTGATTTACCAAAGCTCTGATACCAATTGTTAGGATCCGAGTTTGAATTTTTTTTTTCACAAAAAAAAAGATATTGGTAATTTTATAAAAGAATAATAATTTACATCGAGATAGTTGGTAAACGGGCTACAAGCTGCGCCGCTACCCCTTTTTGAATAGCAAAACTAAGCCTTTTAAAAACTACGTCCATAGATCTCGGGGTCATAACATTACTATGCATGACCCTTTGAACTCGACAAAGTAGGTCCACACCCTCTGGCGCCAGAAAACCAAAAGTATCAAAGGCAAATGGGATAAACACGTGCTGGTTGTCAAGGCACGCTTTCTCATGCTTGATCACTTTACCCGAAGCAGCCTGACCCACTGTGAAAGCACTACTCCCTAAGCCCACAAGCGGGGAAACCCCTGTTAGATCCACACATGCGTGTTTTCCTCCTACCCATCCAAAGACCAGAATGTCAGCTGGTCGAAGGGTAGATCTCCCTTCCAACGGGTCTGTTAAGAAATTAACGGGTGCCTCTTTCTTAGCAGAAATGCCAGCGCACCTGAATATATCAAAAAGGAAATCCCTAACCAAATCATGTCGGTATTTGAACCCCGGGAGCTCTCTACAATGAACTGCATGCTCACCAAAAGAATCCAAACACGCCTTATGACAAACCGGGCATACCTCATCAACTGGGAATAAAGGAATCATGAGGCGATACTTAAGAATAGTACGGTACTCCACCGGCGACATATGCTGGCCTAACCCATCTATAGGTATAGCAAGAAGAAAATCTTGTGCATGTGGTGCTCGGAGACACTCAAAAACGGCTCTTTGTCTAACGGTCAAGTCAAACTGTACTTCAATTTCGTGGACAATTTTACTAAAAAGAGCACTCGCCAATGCATGTTGGGCTTTAGGGGGGGCAGTGTCCTTATTAGTGAAACCGCTGAAGTCAAAGCTTGGAATCGTATCACGAAGACAAGCCAAAGCACAAACATAATCAGAATCCATACCGCATATGCCACTGTCTCTTGAGTTTGAATTGTTTGTGAACATTTAAGATAAAGGATGTAAGAAGATAACAAATATGGAAATAATGCAGCGGAATGAAGATAAACTTTAAATCACAAACAATGAGAGATTTACTTTCATCATGAATACTTGTAACTGGATGATTGCAATTACAACTATTCACGTATGCATGAATTACAAACTCCCCCTCAGCCTAAGATCACTCTGATTTGCTCGTACAATATGTCAAGGTGAAGTGATGAATAGACCAGTACATGCACTGTTCTATTTATAGTACAATGCAAACCTCTGAGGAATCTAAGTTGGCGTCACCTAGACAATGACATCTAACAACCTCTAACATCTGCTAAGACTAAAACACTGTTACAATGAAAACTCTGTTATACAACATCTGTTGATTCAACATCTGATGAGCCTTATCCTCTGTTGAGCCTCAGCAAACCTTCTTCATCAGACCTTGTCTTCTTCTATCAAAGGGTGATCAAACCTTTGCTTTCAGCAGACTTTAGTCTTCATCAGTGGTTTACTTTGGCAGACCTTGTGAATCAGCAGACTTTGTTCTTCAACAGACTTTAGCTTTAGCAGACCTTTGGTTGTAGCAGATGTTGATACCTTTGCCATTGGAAGGAGTATGCTCTTCAGACACTGTTATTGATGATCAGTTGATTGTAGATTGTTTTGGCTTTCTATCATCTGTTCTTTTGACGGGGTCCACAAGAGCCAACATATAATAACAAAATGAAAATACAAATGAACAAGAAAAACACTTTTCTTTTACCTTTCATTATCATAAGACATCATTCACGTGATCATGTCTAAGATAAAAGAAAAAAAACAAGGACCCGTACACCCACTTTATTATCCCTTTCACCATTATTGGCACCTTTTTAGACATGTAAAGCCTAGACTCGAGCTAATTTAATCTATATCTGGTTTAAGCTTTTAGCGAGTCAGTCTCCAATATCTCAAGAGCAACTTGAATTGTTTACACCCTACCTGTGGTCGTTCATCCACACGGATGGCTCCATCTCTTCTGCCAAAAACACACAACTGACAGAGAGCTTGTCCGTGACAAACCCATTTTGATCACCATTATTGCAGTGCGGCCAAAGGGAAGTAGAAAAAAAGATAAAGGATAAAAAAAAAGAAAATAGAGTTATAAATGAAAGAAAAAAACAACCATCCTCCACTCACTTTCTTCTACCTTTCTTTCATATTTGTTTCACCATTACTACATATAGTTAGACATAAGGGGAAAAAAGGAAATGAGATATACACTAAACCCTACGGATGTAAATGAGGCAAACTTTGGTTCACCTAAACTTGAGATTAGCTCAATTAAATAAAAAAAAAAAAAGCTCGATCTCAGATCATTTCATTTGGAGCCTATTTTTAAAGTTCGACCTCAACTAAGGCTTGAAATGTTTGTTCCTTATTATTATTTAGTTATTAGTTATTTTATTTATATATAATCATGATTAATTTTATATATGTTTTTGATTTAGCTTTTATATGTAACCCAATATATATTTTTTAATTATCTTTATCATATTGTTGTAAATGACCATGTGAGAATATCAGAATTTAAATGGCGGTCAAGACTTCCACGAGAAGCAAGCTCGTACACCAGAAGTTTATTTTTCCCTTCAAAACAAAATCCCAGAAGAGAGATAAGATTTTCATGCCTGCAACTGGATAGCATCGTGATCTCTTTCAAGAAGCGAGAAATTAAATATGTTCAATATTTGCATATTATTAATTAATCAAAATAAAAAATAATTAAGGGGTACTAAGTGATTAACATAGCTAAATTTACATCTAGTGCGTAGATGGTGTTGTACTTTCCAGTATGCAGTTCGAACAACATGCTCAAAGTCAAGCCTCCATGTGCTTTTGTTTTTATGTGTTAGCTGATCACATAATTTCATAAAAAGATTGTTTAATTCCAGATACTATACTAAATAATTTGTTGTCTTGTGGGTGGTTAGTAAGTTTCTTTAGCAGACCTAAGGCATTATTGCTTATTTGTTTATATCTAAAAACAAATATTAAAGGAGAGGCCAAATGCAGATGATCATATAATTTCATCTTTAATTCCAGATACTATACTAAATAATTTGTTGTCTTGTGGGTGGTTAGTAAGTTTCTTTAGCAGACCTAAGGCATTATTGCTTATTTGTTTATATCTAAAAACAAATATTAAAGGAAAGGCCAAATGCAGCTGATCATATAATTTCATAAAAAGATTCTTTAATTCCAAATACTATACTAAATAATTTGTTGTCTTGTGGGTGGTTAGTAAGTTTCTTTAGCAGACCTAAGGCATTATTGCTTATTTGTTTATATCTAAAAACAAATATTAAAGGAAAGGCCAAATGCAGCTGATCATATAATTTCATAAAAAGATTCTTTAATTCCAAATACTATACTAAATAATTTGTTGTCTTGTGGGTGGTTAGTAAGTTTCTTTAGCAGACCTAAGGCATTATTACTTATTTGTTTATATCTAAAAACAAATATTAAAGGAAAGGCCAAATGCAGCTGATCATATAATTTCATAAAAAGATTCTTTAATTCCAGATATTAGACTAAATAATTTGTTGTCTTGTGGGTAGTTAGTAAGTTTCTTTAGCAGACCTAAGGCATTATTGCTCATTTGTTTATATCTAAAAACAAATATTAAAGGAGAGGCTAAATGCAAAAATAAAATAGGGGTCATTTCCGTGATTTTTTCTTCGTTTAGTATGTAAACTAGGTCACTGGAAAACAAAGTCGTCTAGAAAGGCGGCGCATTAGAAAAGCGTTAAGTAAAAGGGGTGTATTCAGACACACCCATTAATAAAGGTTTAAATGTCATATATGAAAGAGTAAACTGTAATTTTACCCGGTGATTTGGTGGCGGTAACAATTCTACCCCTGACGTTTCTGTTTTCTATTAAATCTCTCTTTCCACTCCATCTAATTTTATAAAAGAGTTAATTACTGTTTTCGTCCCTGTGGTTTGTCAAAAATCACTATTTCAGTCCATTAGTTTAAAAATTGCGATTTCAGTCCCTGTGGTTTCACTTTCGTAACCATTTCAGTCCACCTCGTAACCATTTCAGTCCCTGTACCTAACAGAATAATGGATTGAAATGGTTACAAAAGTGAAACCACAGGGACTGAAATGGTTACGAAACTGAAACCACAGGGACTGAAATCGCAATTTTTAAACAAATGGATTGAAATAGTGATTTTTGACAAACCACAGGGACGAAAACAGTAATTAACTCTTTATAAAAAGATGGACACCCAACTGGGGTAGCTCAGTTGGCCACCGACACCCATATTCCAACACTTGGATCGTTGGGGTCTCGGGTTCGAGACGTGGCAACCCCACCTCTCTCGAACCCCAAGTGTTGGGAGGGTATTTGCCGTCAGGGATCCTTGTCGGGTGGTGAACTGGGATGGGGGATCCCCTCCGCGGTCAGGGGTATCGTGCACCTACCCTTTTTTAATTTTATAAAAAGAAATATGTCACAAAAATCAGAAAAATGGTACCTACACGCGTAGGAAGAAGTCTGTAAATTGCATATGTATAATAATAAAATGTTGAGTAAAAAAAAATCAGTTTGAATATTGTGGATTACGGATTAATTCATTTAAACTGAAGATGTATAGCAAGAAATTTTAAATTGTTAGAATGAAATTGCAAATGTGTAAGATGATTAATTAAGTAGAGTAAATTGAAGGGTAATTAATTTTAATTTTATACCCTTTTTATAAACCTACAGTTTTCAGATAAAAAAAATAAGAGTAAACTTCCGTTTTGCTCCCTGTGGTTTGGTCATTTTAACGGTTTTGCTCCAATAGTTTAAAAATAGCCATTTTCCTCCCTGATCTTTCGAGTTTGTCACCAGTTTGCTCCCTAATCTTTCGAGTTGGTCGCCAGTTTCCTCCGTGATGGAGTTAGAGGCAAAATGAAGATAAGTTAGAAAAATCAGGGAGGAAAATAGCTATTTTTAAACTATTGGAGCAAAACCGTTAAAATGACCAAACCACAGGGAGCAAAACGGAAGTTTACTCAAAAAATAAATAAGTGGTCTATTTGTTTACTACGTTCTTAGCATTGTGGTTTGAGAATTATTAATATAGTCCTCAACCTTTTAGACTATCTCAAACGCGCCTTTCTCACCATGTCCGAAATCCACCTTAGCAATGCCTGAATCCGTCCCTGCGTTGGAGGCCAGTGTCCAATCTTCGCCTGAAAAGAAAAGTCCGTAATTTTGGGCGTGGTTTTCCTCGGTTATTGAGCCGACACTAGTACATAATTGATCAAAATATGCTACGAGTGTTTTCAAAAGATGTGGTTTAGGAATGGCAATGGGCCGGGCTTGGGCCGGGCATTGGTAATCCCAGGCCCGTACCCGGTTGTAATTCTTTGTCCCATACCCGGCCCGTTACCCGTCAGGTATTTGTCGGGTAATTACCCGCGGGTATCGGGTATACCCGTTAATTTCTTAAAAATACCCGTTGAGACAAATGTGTAATTTTTACTTTGATGTTTATATAATTTACTATTTTAATGACTATAACAAATCTATATATATATATAAATGAGATGGATTTGGGCTATGTGGCATTTGTCTTTGGCCATCTTGGCTGATGTGGCAATTTAGTTTAGGAGGGAAATCACATTTCACGATTCCAAGAAAAAAAAAAGCGGGATCCGTTTTGAGTTCGGATCATCCTACACCCTTTCATTCGGATCTATATAAAAAGCCACAACCATCACTTTTTCACCTATTCTCTCTAAACCCTAACCGACAACTTCATCTCCTACATCAGATCCATCATGTATTCATCTTCTTCATTCGTCCTGTAAATCAAACAATCCCTATTTTTCCTTAATCCTCTGCATTCATTCGGATCAACAATCAGGTAATCTTGATTTTTTGTTTGGCTATTCTTCCCAAACCCTAACGTCAATCACATGATTCATCTAATCAAACCCTAATGCCGATTAAATAGCCTGAAGCCCCGTTTCATTTACCGTTCCGAAGGTTTAATCTGGATATGTTTTGGTCGTTGTGTTTTCATTGATTTGATTCAATCGTGATTTTGGATTCAAGCGATCTTCTCTGATTCAAGCTTTGGTGATCGAACGTGTTGTGTTTTGATGTCTTCATAATCCATTTCACATTTTCGGGTTTGATTAGGATTTATTTTTATTCAGATTTCGTTTTTTTTTACGAATTAGTTTCAGTTAGGGCTTTTATTTTCCAGATTTATTACATTGATTTGTTCAGACTAGGGTTTGTTTTTGATCAATTATTTTCATTGATTTGATTTTACTTTTGATGTTTATTTTACCCGTTCGATTCCTCTACATCAAATTTTTTTGTTTAGATTAGGATTTTTGATCAGTTGTTTTCATTGAATTGATTTTACTTTTGATGGTTGTGGTTCAAGGCACAGGGCGGCGGCTAGGGTTCCACCACCACATAAAGCTGACACTTCTCTCTCATTGTTATTGTTTTACCATACCCGGATTTTGACCCGTCTACATAAACTCCTTAATTAACCTAATTACTCATTCGCCTCATTCAACAACGTTGCTGTGCAAAACACGGTATGATTTCGAAATTCTCACATATTATTCAAATTAGTATGTTCATCTAATAGATTTTGTTTGTATTTTCTATAGATATATACTCGATTATATAGTATTTAGGGATTTTAACATTCATGTCGTTTTAGATGATCTTATTTATGTTTAGATATTTTTTCCAGATCTTTGTTTTAGCCGTTCATGATGACTAAAAAGGTTCTCGGTGATGGCTAGGGTTCGTATGGTCTAGAATGGCGATGGTCTAACAACGAGTGGCGGGTATTGTTTTTTTTTGCTCAAAATTAGGTTGCAAATGTGATTATTGAATTGTTTTCATCTTATTAGGTTTATATGCATGTGTAATGCTATATATATGTGTGTTGTGTTTTGTTTTTAAAGGCTTGATTTGCTGGTTTCAGGATGCAGCTTCTTGGGGAATTGCTGGTGTAGATTTTGACGTTGTGCATTACGGGTAATGGAGCTGTGATGTTTGCTTTTCATTCAAGATATATTCTATATGAATATGTAACACCATCTAGACAACGAATGCTACATCAACCACTATAGTTTCTAAATGAAAGTCGCGTACAACCAACCTCTGTTCAGGTTTGTTGTTTGATTTACGGTTTTTCTATTCGATTTTTTTACAAATATGATGGTGAAGCTTGATAATATGCGCTTCGCTTTGATCGTGTGAGTTTTTTGGTATTTGTGAACCATTTTACTTGCTATGTGATGATTTTGATCTGTTTGTTCGATGTTTGTGTGGATTAATTGTGTGAAATTGAAGATGTTGTGGCTGCTCAAGTCAAATTTCGGTGTTTTTTTTAAAGGTTTGTGAATTAATTATTGATGGACCACTTATTTTATTAATTTTTCTTTCTATTATTAGTCCAAACAGGGGAGACTTTTAGAGGTATTATGAGTGGTTAAAATGTTTTTATATTTTAGATACTTTGTTAAATTTCTTAGTTATAGTGGTGCATTTTGGTTTTATTTTCGTCCATCCATTTCTCTTCCATGTTTTCAAGTTAAGGTTACAAGTTTTCATGTTTGTTAACGTTCTCTACTTCTGATTTACACAGGCATGTTTTTTTTTTTTTTTTTTTACATTTTTGGTGATTTAGTGTGTTGATATGTGGTTTGGAACAAACTGTTTTAGAATTAACTGATTAGGCGTGTAGGTTTTGGTGGACAAAAATGGATGGAAGCAGGGTTTATTTTTTTTCTATCTGGATCCCATAAAAAGATTACAACACAATTACAAACCCTACTTTTCATACACAGTCATTCCCCTACTCATCGATGCTCAGCTCTTCTTCTCTATCGGTTTTGTAACTTTATGTCATGAATTACTTTATCTTTGTTCTAATTACACTTTTGAGTTGTTTAATATTTTTGATTATTCTATCTTGAAGTTGAAGTTTTGTTTGTGTTCTAAGATTTGATTAACACAGGCATGCATGGTTTTATGTGTTTGGGAAACTTATTTTTCTTTTGACTTTGAAGTTTTAAATAAGTCATTTGACCGTGTCTTGTGCAGTTTCAAAGGCATCACGTTAAATTGAAAGAGAGAAAAGCTTCACTTATGAGGAAATGAAACGTGCTACAAATAATTTTGATGTTGGTAGTGAAATTAGGCAGAGTGGGTATGGAAAAGTATACAAAGGCATCTTTTTGCTTAGATTATGTGATGAAGAAGGCAAACTGGTAAATATTACTTGCATCATGAGGGTGGGTCAGGTGGGCTGGGCGATGGGTCAAATGCGTAGTGTTTAGTGCGGGTCTAAACGAGGCTGGGTGATTGGTAGTTTTTAGTGCGGGTCAAAACAAGGCTGGGTGATGGTAGTATCGTTCAAAAAGGCTTAGATTCGGTTGTCCAAGCGTTTTTTGGTCATTCTTTAAAACTTTTTTTATAAAAAGTTATTATGTTAATTTTAGTTTACAACAATAATCCAAATATTGAATCAATGATAAGGTTGATGCATTATAAATAAATATAATATTATAAACACATTTAAAGCTATTATAAGCAAATTTGATTTTAGGATTAACCTAATATTGAAAAATGGAAGTCAATGACTGAGGAAGTGAGTTACATATATAAATTTCGTTTTTGTTTATTTGGAAATTTTGTTTTTTTTATGAATTTTAATTTTTTGTATTGGTGCATTATGTAGGAAAAGAAATCTTATGTTGAAAGGGCTGCTGAACTTAAAGAGAAATACCAAAAGGCATTGGAGAATCCAAATGGTGCTGACATTGAAAATGATAAGGCTGTGAGTATTTCTTATAGTTGTCAAGATGCTCATACATCAATTTTGTGTAGGTCTGATAAAATTATGCAGCAAAAATTGATGGACATACATACTGCAAAAGCATAGGCCTGGATAAACCTAACATACTGTAAGCGATACCCCAAATCACCATTCGTTCCATTTTCCATGGCAGCCACCATTTCATATCTGTTAATAATCTGTAGTCTAATGAAATCTCATTTTCGTGATGACTAAAAAGGTTCTCCTTTGATCATGAAACAGAGTTAAATCGATGAAAGGTTTCATCCATGGGATGCTGATAATGTTAAGACTAGGGTTATAAAGGAACACTCCAAACTCCCTTCTTCGGTATCCGCTCAACATCGCCGCTGTCGGGATCCATTGATTTGAATATGCTTCCTTTCTCCATCGAGTTCAAAAGCTAAGTTTTTTTTTTCAGTCATTCTCATTCATCCGGAATGTTTAGGGTTTTTCAATCAGGAATGAGGTAAAACTAGCAATTTTAAAATTAATGGTCTATATTTTTCATTTAATTAACTGCTAGCAATTTTGTTTTGGTTTGCATTTGAAAGTTATGGTCAAATGATTCAGATAAATGGCCTTAGTTTATGATAGTTGAATTATATATGAGATGAATTGATGCAGGATTGTATACGGTTGTGAGCGTGTGATTAAATCATAATGTTTTTTGGTCTTTATTTTTGTTATTGCTGGTGATTGATTAGAGCGTTTCGGTTAAAATGTATCGATGTAATTTGATTCGGGAGATTGGATTTCATAATAATGTAGGATTATTTTTATTGATATGATATTTTAGTATGTTGAGGGTTTGGGAATACGGAGCAGGGTAGCTAATTTTTTTTGGATGGGATTCTTTTTTATTGATATGATACTTCGATACGGTTCTGTCAGTTATTTTTGTTTTGGTTTTTTAATCTTTTGTTGCTCATCTATAGGCAGTAGTGAAGGAACGCAAGGTGGGCGCCTGAAGAAGGTTTGTTCGGTAGTCGAAAAGTTCCTTGAGCAACTCGTCTGAGAATGTCACATTTGTACTTTTGTCTTCACTTCGAAAACCACGTGAAGAACCTGAAACACTTGGGGTAAGCGAGTGCTTTAGGTTTTAAATATGGTAGATTGTAACTTTTTCATCACGAGGTTGTGATTTTGGGCAGGAGAGGAAGAAGGGAGTGATTTCAGGTTGCAAAAAGAATCATGATTCGAAATCATTGATAACTGATGAGAATCATCATGGAATACGTGTGATTCGTTTTGTGAGCAATCACTATTATTATTATTATTATTATTATTATTATTATTTATGTGCAAATGATTAGAAAAGAAAAGAAGATACTGACCTGTTTTATCCATTGCAAGACTGAAGCCCTGAGGTAAAGTGAAGTGAAGTGGGTCCATTACACCTCTAAGCCTCTATATGTTAACAGTTTGGTACTCTTTTGAGATACCATGTGTTTGGTGTATTATTATTATTACATGTAATATAATATACGGTTTTAATTAAGATTAATAGAGGATTTTTGTTTGATTAGAACTAACTTATGGTCATGTTCTTCTGCAGGGTTATAGTTTGTGTCAAGATCTCCTTTTATTATAACCAAAAGGCTCACTAAGCAGAGGTTTCCAAGGTATCATCATTAAGTATTAACCAAAATCCCCCTTGCAAATATGTGTTAGTGTTCGGAACTCATGTGACTGAATAACCAACATATTTTAATGAAATTAATATTGTTGCAGTTGTTTCAAAATAACCAGCATGTTTGTTTTTTGTTTGATAACAAAATCAAAATGCTTCTTGAACACAGCGCACTATCTATCAAGATAGAAGTTTAATCCCCTGTAGGCCCGAATAGAGTAGCACGTGTGGTTGTTTTGCAGGTTTCATACTAGATTTCTGTATCGAGGATGTGGAGGAAGACGTTAGTGGCACAGCCCAATATTTCTCATGCTATAAAAGGGGTTAAGCATTATGACTCTGTGGTAGCCAAACCACCTAAATGCAAATAATTATGTGTTCTACATATAAGTTTAGGTTAGGGTGGTCGTGGTTCTTTTATATATTTGGTTTTATTGTCGTTCCCGTCGAGTGCAAAGCTTTTAATTTTTGGCATAAATAAGTGGGGCAAGCAATGGGTTTTGGATGATAGATGAAAGCGGTTTGGTTTTTTGGGTTGGTTGCCTCTATTAGATCCCGGTGGTTATTTCTATTTCAGCGCTGGTTTATGGCATGCTCTTTATATGCCCAAACGCCCAGACAAAAGCCCCAATTAGTCCCTTGGTTTTTATTGTTTATCGTTCGCTGGTATATATTTTTTTGTTGTTTGCTTCACCGTTTAAAGTCCCAACATATGTGGATTGATGTTTGTAATTGACGCCGCTTTTTGTATCAGCTTGGCCAGTTGGGGTTATTTGGAGACCAAGAGGTTGGGGAGTTATCTGTTTGGGCTCATGATGGTTTTATTGTTTGGGCCTTAGTTATTGAAGTCGTGAAGATGTCCACTGTGGAGATTCCACTCTGTTAAATGAAGCTTATATTTACAGACCTTTTAAATTCATATCAAACTTGATATTGAAAATATTCATCTTTGACTTTGACTCTTTGGTGATGCATTTTTATATGGTGGCAGGTCTTTGCAATTGAATGTGAAGATGGCTTTTCACATGTTAGAAATGACGACTTTCCGCTGCCGAAGGTGCTTGCCGGAGCTCTGAAAGCTCGAAAGAACGACATTCCTGTGAAGGTTAGGTTACTTTTATTATGCGTATGTGTGTTTATATTGTGTTTTTTAAGTAAACTTTAAATTTAATATATTAATTTGTGTAAAAAATTTAAAAAATAAATGTTTTCGGGTTGAACGGGTCGTGTTTGAGTCAATCCACGAATATTCGGGTTCGGGTTCATTGGTACGACACAATTTTCGGGTTCGGGTTCATTGGTATTACACAATTTTCGGGTTCAGGTTCGTATAAAGTTTTCGGGTTCGGGTTGAACCCGCCAACCCGCGAACATAACCCGTTTAGCACCCCTAATTAAAAGTGTTAATTATAAAGTAGTTATTGTTAAGTGTTTATTTTTACTTTTGATTTTGGTTCAGAATCTGTGATTTAAATGATGGATAATTAGTATTTTAACTTTCAGATCTAAAGTAGCATTTTTTTTCTGGTATTGGGTTTCCATAATTAGTTTGACTAGATTAGTCTAATTAAGGATTAAGTTTCAAAGTTGTATACATGTATGTCTCTTTATTCATGGGCATGTGAATGGGTTGTAATTGATGTATTACATTTGCTTAACATATTGTTAAAGGTTTATGTTTGTATGCAATTCCAAGAAGACTCTGCAGGTTGAAATAGCCCAGGGCATCCATGGTTAATGGTTTCTTGAATAAAATTAATAGTTGGTGAACTCGCCCCCCATCCAAAGGTACAAACTTGGTTACAGTTTTTATATATCTTTGTAGTCAATAAAACATGACAATACACGTGGATAATCCAGTGTAAAGACTAAATTTATCCTTTGGCAGCGTGGCACACATATACCAAAGTATCCGGTTTGACAACATAAAAGTAAACCAAATTTGATACTGAAATGTCTGGTATGAAGTTGAATATCAAGAGTGTTACTTTTTGTCACAAAGGCTTTACAAAGTCCTTAATGTTCTTTTTGAAGAACAAGAGGTGTATACGTTCCATAGCGATGGTATATACGTTTGTGTTTTTATTTTCACACTGAAAAAACGTTTTTTTATAGTTTTGAGTTCTACATTAGATTAGAGTTCTACATTAGATTAGGGTTCTACATTACTCGCAACCCTAATGGATTGCGGTTTGGAAGGCGGTCAACGTTGATTGACGATTCATCTTTTTTGATGTAAATAAAATTCATACACATTTTTTTTGATTTTTTTCAAACATTATTCGTCTTTTAAAATATATATACAATTGTGTTTAACAAATTTTAAATATCTGAATCCGTGAGTATTCATGGGTGATAACCTATCTATTATAAAGAAAAATAAAGATGACTTTTTTTTTCGGCCCATTTGATTCTAATACTCTAAGTTGGCTTTAACTATGCCTAAGACTACTAACTGTATAACAGTTCATCTTCATAGTAGACATACAATTATTTAATAGTTCATTACTCAATACCCATTATGATGTTGCCTTTTTATGACAATACAATGGTTTTACTTACTCAATGCACATTATGATGTTGCCTTTTTATGACAATACAATACAATGGTTTTACTTAAACTTGCTGCTGCTATACTAATCTTTTGTATTTGAGTAAACTGCCATTTTAGTCCCTGTGGTTTGGCCAGTTTTGCCACTTTAGTCCAAATCTCAAACTTATTACATCTGGGTCCCTGTGGTTTGCATTTTGTTGCCATTTTAGTCCAAAATCCAAAAACCCTTATTTTTTACTGTTCCAACATCCCTATTTTGTCCTTTAGTGCAAGGGTATTTTGGTCATTTTAATTATTATACAATTATTATAACATATTAAACTGTTATATATATAACAAGTCATCATCTTCATCATCATCTGGGACCAAACCACAGGCACCAAAACCATAGGGACCAACCATCACCGCCACACCGCAGATGACCAACCATCACCGCCATCACCTCTCTCTCTCTCTCTCTTTCATCTCTCTCTCATCTGCAGACGACCGCCATCACCGCCACACCGCCACCGCCTACCTTTCACAAACCCTAGAACGAGTTTAGAGAGAGAATGAGAGTGTAAAAGCTAGGGTTTTAGGTTTTAGAGAGAGAAAGAGGGGGGAAAGAACGGGGGAAGGAGAGAGATGGGAGGCGAAGAGTAGTGGTTGTTCCGGTGGGAGGTGTAAAGAGGTGGAACAGATCTGAAATTGGCGGTGGGAGGTGTAAAGAGGTGGAACAGATCTGTTTTCCGATCTGATATTGGAACAGATCTGAAATATGAACAATCGGAAGAACAGATGCAGAAAAGGAGATCGGAAGCGAGGAGGATCAAGAATAGATCGGAAAAGTTACCGGAAAACAGATCGGAGAACAGTCGCCGGTCAATCTTAATGTTTTTGCTTATAAAACCCTCATCACGTCTTCCCCAAAATCACATCCTTCCATTGTTCTACCAATCTCGATCTTTCAAATCTCCATCCAGTTCTTCAGGTTTATCGTCTTCAATTTCGTTTCCACATTGTTTTGTATTTTCTCTAATATCTCTTATGATGATTCAAAATTAATAACTTTCGTTCTTCTGATGTTAACCGTGATGAATGTCGGCGATGAAGCGTCTCTGGTCTTGGCAAGATTGCAGATGTCGGCGATGATTTTTGGGGGGAAGATGATTGGAGATAATCTCTGGTAATTGGGGGTTGAAGATGATGTAATTTAGTTTTAAATAATCTCTGGTAATTGGGGGTTGAAGATGATGTAATTTCGTTTTATAATTAACAAAAGATTAAATGGAAAGCACTTGGACCAAAATACCCCTACACTAAAGGACAAAATAGGGATGTTGGAACAGTAAAAAATAAGGGTTTTTGGATTTTGGACTAAAATGGCAACAAAATGCAAACCACAGGGACCCAGATGTAGTAAGTTTGAGATTTGGACTAAAGTGGCAAAAATGGCCAAACCACAGGGACCAAAATGGCAGTTTACTCTTTGTATTTTGTTCAAAGATCAAAATCAAGACCAATCAAAGAAACCAAAATTCCAAACTCTATAAAATAAGTTATAGAAAAAATAAGGTAAACAGGTGTCACATTTTGTAAACATAGCTAAAGATATATTTACTTTGTGACATATTGTATATTTGTGTAATTGTAATGTCGCTTTTTTATTTATTGTATTTATTTTATTTGTACACTGATATATATTTACTTTATATGGATTATTATTGTTGTGTTTGGGAGTGCTATCGGCTAATATTTGTTATTTTTTGATGTCAGCAAACTAGATTAGTTTGGGAGTTCTATCGGCTAATAAGTTAAAAGTTGAGAGTGGTGCGGTACAAATCAAAAGTTGAGAGTGTTATCGACCAATTGATGAAAGTTCAGGTTATTTAAATCCAATATCTATTTTAAAAATGTATATACAGTAGTGTTTGATAAAATTTAAATGGTTCAACCAGCGATTCAGTTAAATAGGGATATTGAATTCTAATCTTAAGTTTTAAAGTTATACGCTTTGAGGTTGAAGTATTTGTATCCGCTTTCGACTTCCATCACTCTACTTCTAAGAACCACTTTTTCACATGTCTATTTTTTTTAATGTTTTTCAATATTCTCTATGCTTCACCATCCATGCCGTTTTACTATATACGATATCGTTGTTTAAACTATATATGCGTATATGTATAAGGCTTTCAAAAGTCTTAACAAACTTACCAAATGACCATATGTTTTAGTATATGTTAATGTAATATGTATTTTTAATGTATATGTTGGCTTTTCATTTAGAAGTTTAAAATGAGAGTAAAATGCATGGATAGTCCTTGTGGTTTGGTGAAATTTCACCTTTAGTCCCTAACTTTTTAAAATTACACTCTTAGTCCCTGTGGTTTGACAAGTTATTACTTGGATAGTCCCCACAGCGGATAGAGGTAAGTTTTTCTGGTTAAGTGGTTGTGAAATGACAAGGACTATCCGAGTAACAACTTGTCAAACCATAGGGACTATCCGAGTAACAACTTGTCAAACCACAGGGACTATCCGAGTAACCTTCATCCGCTTTAGGGACTATCTGAGTAACAACTTGTCAAACCACAGGGACTAAGAGTGTAATTCTGAAAAGTTGGGGACTAAAGGTGAAATTTCAACAAACCACAGGGACTATCCGTGCATTTTACTCTTAAAATGATTATAAGCATCTCCAACTTTGATCAAATAAGAGTTTGATTTTTGTATTTTCAAAATTCAATAACTATACGGTATACCCATGTTATTTAGAAAATAATAATAAAACATATGTTTGTACTCGAGATGACGTGTATCACATGTTAAGCAAGAAGTTAGGGTTCCAATAATTTAAAATTATGTTAATAATCATATAAACAAATAAGATCAAGTTTGTTTTGTTTGTCTTGATAAGATCATTTTATTTACTTCATAAAACCGGTTCAGTTTATTCATTTTGAAATTTGATTACTTCGTGAAATTTGATTAGTTATTGTAGGCTTAGTGACTGGAATATTGTTGTAGGATTTTTATTGTTTAAATGTATATGTTCAAATCTATAAACGAATCCTAAACGAATCCTATGGGTTAAACATCAGTTAAAAAACGTTGGTTTATCATGGGAAAATTGAAGAAATTTCGTGTTAATTTTTTTGGGGTCTATGATGTAGTTTGTTGTCTGGTTGTTTTTGGATGTGGATTAGCACAATGCTAATCTGTTTTTTTAATAAAATTTGATTTGTTGGCTTTTTAAAAAAGGAAGTATATCTCAATTATCTTCTTTTAATGTGTTTAAAAGTTTTGTTGTGGAAAGTTTGATGTAGAAAGTTTTTGTTATGTTTTTACTTAGGTCATGTGTGGCTTTATGTACAATTGTGTTAAATACTTGGTTTAGGTAGCATTGGGTCAGGTTTGGTAATCGGGTTTCGGTTAAAAAAGGTAAAAACATAAGTGTCTTTATTTCTTTGGGATTATGGTAAAAAAAGTGGTTTGGCTCAACTCATTTCTTCATAAGTGCTTTGACTTAACCGGTACCGTATCGCATAGCATAGAGGTGCACATGTAAAGAAAAGGAAGGAGGCGCACCATGGAAAAAAGTGTTATTTTACGGCAAATAACGTTTGAAAACATGTCTTTTAATTTCAGCATTGGTACCGCATAGTATTGACACCAAATTTTAACTTATTTATTTATTTAAACACTTAATAACGTTTGAAAACATGTCTTTTAATTTATTTAATGACATAATTAGATTATAAATTGATTTTTCCTGCCCGGGAAGTTCCCGGGTTATAAAGATTCACAACTACATGGTATATTTTTATTAATTAATATATATAGATGTATATTTATTTTTTAGATAAAAAGATTCACAACCCGGGAGTATTCCCGGGTTATAACCTAGTGAAAATATAATTAATAACTTACATATCATATCAAACTACATATACCAAACTAAATCAAAACGATTACTTAATTAAGTAATTGTATCAGGACTACCTAATTGCATAAACATCCAAATAATAAAGAGTGATAGCTTCTATATCCAATATACATGCTAAAAAATAAGTTATTTGTTCACTAAGCACCGGCCAAATACATATCCACATATGACTATAAAGAAGGTAATAAGTACATGTACTAAGTTTATACATATGGAAATTTATAATATGATATTTTCGGGTAAATGGGCCGAGTATCGGGCGGGTATCACTAAATCCCATACCCGTGCCCGTACCCGAATTTTTTCTTTTTTTAAGCTCGTACCCTGCCCATACCCATTGGGCTTCGGGTATACCCGGCTCGTATGTTTCGGGTTTCGGGTATACCCGTCGGTGTTGTTTTGTATGCCTGATTTTTCCTCGGGTTTCGGGTATACCCGTCGGAAAAATGAGGCATACAAAACACCACCGAGGTCAACCAAACTTCCACCAAAGATGACCGTGAAAACGAAAGCGATAGTCGTCCCTGTATCGATTCTGCAATGACGGTCTCCCTTACCGAGTGTGAATCTCACACCAACAGCATGGACAGGAGCGAATCGGCTCACACCATCTTTAACAAGAGCCCGGAAAAGTTAAATATGGGAAGGCCCTATTTTCCCATTTTAAAAGAAATCTTCTACCTTGCTGATAACCTCTTGTGTTTTCGTACCCCTCGCCTAAGTCTGCGGTATACCCGACGGTACGGTGTTGTTCCAACCAGTAAGGAACCACCCGACATCGGATAAATCCTTAAAGCTTTAGGTAAAAATTAATAAAAACTGTGACACGGGGCCGTGTTCCTTGAACACGGGACCGTGCCCACTTTCTTCCAGTAACATGGGGTGTGTTGAATTAACACGGGGCCGTGCCACTCGTATTTTTTCGGCACGTGGCCGTGTCAGCAATGACGTAGGTCGTGTTCAGCTAACGGACATCATTCTCTGACACATACATCCGGCACGTGGTCGTGCCCGCGTACTGTCACTGTCTATAAAGTCAGCCTTTTGAGAATGGTTCCGCCTTTGGGAGAATGTTTGGAACCATTCTCAAAAGGCAGGATCTCTGAGATTTTTCACACATACCAGAAGAGGTATGTTCTTAAAAAGTTCTCAATCAACCCTCTTGTCTTTTCCTCTTTTATACATTTCCTCTTCCTCATTCTCCACAAACTCCATTGAAGCTTTAAGATTCAAGCTTCAAAAGCTTCAATAGGAGGGTTATACTCTTGATTTTTAGCTCAAAGTTTTGCAAATCTATTTTAGTAAAACATTATTTTAAGTTATTCACGTTCAGAAATTCAAAAATCAGTCAAGACTAACTTAAAATAAAATTTTAAGAGCTAAAAATCTGGAGCAGATGGAACAGCACGGGGCCGTGCCAGGTAAGCATGGGGCCGTGCTGAACGTTTTGATCTTTCATCTTCTTCTAACGGTTAGTCATTTTCTTTCAAGATGTTAAGCCAACAGAGTGGAACATCATCAACAAGCTCAAGAAACCAAAGACGGGGAAGGAGGCTCTCAATCGAGGCCACTCTCGTACGATATGTGAGTGCCTTAAGAGAAAGCCTTGATGAAATGACATTGGTCGAGGAGGTTCTCATTGACCGAGTGAACTACCTTACCATGGGGGTGGAAGATTGCTTCAGAGAAATCAACATTTTGCATCAAAGGTTGAATGTCTTGGCTTTACCTCCAATGGAGCCAATCTTCCCACAAGAAGATTGGAACCTAGCCAACGAGATCATACAACCTACGGGTTGGGATGTCGAGATTCCGGAACCTCCTCCTATTGACGCTACTTTTGAGGTCCCGATTAATCCCGCACCTGCTCAAGAAGAGGCGGATGAAGAACCCTTTATCTTCCTACCAAGGGAGATCGAGAAAATGCTCAACGACCTCTAGATTGAGTATTCCCACGAAAGCTATTAGTCCTCCATCCTCCAACATTCATAAATTTAGGAATGTATCTTTTAGATTGTTAAAAAAAATTGATCTCGGAGAGGTATTTCCAAGATGCTATCTAGCTTTAGTTTAATTAGGATTGTAATGTTTAATTTCCTTGTAATATTTTTAGTTTAATGAAAAACAAAATCGGATGTTTGGTTGGTGGTAATTCAAATAAATGTGTTAGAAAATGCGGAAGCACCAAATGGATGATGGAATGAAAACCATGCATACAAAACAGAAGCCTCCCGACTCATTTTCTTCAAAACAGTGGCTGCAGCACGGGGCCGTGCTCGCCCAGCACGTCCCGGTGCCCAACTTACTGTTGTCAAACATTTGCTGTCCAGAAGGTGGCACGGGCCGTGCTCACCCAGCACGCCCCCGTGGCCACCCCACTGTAAGTCTTCTGATTTCATTTGTTACTGCCACTTTGGACACGGGGCCGTGTCCCCATAGCACGGGGCTGTGCTGCAAGTGCCAGTAACCAAATTTTTTTTGTTATTTTCATACTTTTTACACATTTTTTCAAAATAAATCCTTTTTGGGACACATTGAGGACAATGTGTAATTTAAGTGTGGGGGGAACGATAATAAAAACCTTGAATCGTTTGTCCTAAATCAAGCCTTACACAAAACTCGTCTTGGAACCGCTAAACACCCCAAATTTTTTGAAAACTTTCTTTTCATTTTTTTTACTTATCTAAAGTTTAGTTGGGTAAATAAGTTCTAAAAAATTATGTTTTTACAAATTTACAACCGATAGCGTCGTGATAAAAAGAACCAATTTAGAAAATTACAAAAACGGGCATGATAAATCTTTGTAAAATTTGATTATATATACGTTTTTACACTATAACCCTTTTTCCCACGAAAGTGAGTTTTGAGCCATTACCAAGCATAAAACACACATCTTTACTAATTGCTCAATTTTCGTTTCTTGTGTGAATAGCCCGTTTGGTTCTCACGAATCTAGAACTTGACAACCCGATGCATTCCAAGTCCTTACCGACAAAAATCCAAGTAAGTAAATGATAGAGGCATTAGGACACACCTGTTTTCAAAACAAAAACCTTTATTTTCTTTGCTTTAACCAAAAACACCCCCTTAGTTAAACCCTTTGAACCTTAAAAACCTTTTTCGTTTCAAACTCACAAAAACTACCCTTTTTCATTTTTCATCTTTCATTTTTGTAAACTTGTCGGTTATGAAGTTACGATTTCGGCTCAGTTTCAACTTTGGAAAAAAAAAGATGAAAAATATGCCAAAGTATTTTTTGCTAAGCAAAAAAGCAATAGAAAAACCAATAGTTTACGATTTTCACCTTTTCTCCGAATAAAACCTACCAAACCCGAACCACCACCTACCCTTCAAAGTCCTCTTGATACTTATAAGGATTTAACGTCAAAAGGATGAGGTTTGATCGATTGTTAAGCCTATGGTAGGAGTAAGTTCCAAATCAGGCGGTAGCGTTTCACTTAATATTGGCTGCGTGTTGAGTGAATACTTGTAAGGTGTGTAAATTTGTATATAACTAAATGGAATTTTATAAAGGCATATTATGCCCAAAGTAAATAATTTTTCATAAATTGAGTTTTAAATAAATCATGACGAATAGGATTGTAAATAAAATAAAAACAAAATAAATTTAAAACTTAGATACCCGACACTCTAAAGATAGGACCAAAACCTTCTCTTCTACCTATTTCATTTTGGTGTGTAAACCACGTATTAGAGTTTTACTTGAGGACAAGCAAAGATTCAAGTGTGGGTGTATTTAATGTGATTAAAATACAACATATAAATTATGTCAAATATTGTGTAAAAGCAACACTTTTTTAGTACTAATGTTGGAAAAACTCGTGTTTTCGTTCCTTTTATATTTTCAGGGATAAAAGATCTTAAATTTGCAAAAGGAGCAAAAAGACAGCAAAAATCCAACATCAATATAAAGAAGAAGGAATTGCCGCAGTTCGCCAAGCCCCAATACACATCCAAACCCCAAAATAAAAAGAACAGAAGGCTGACACGGGGTCGTGTCCACCTTACACGGTCCGTGTCCGGAGATGGATACTGGGTAGAAGAAAAAGACAAGTGCAAAAGACAAAAATGACAGCCAACACGGGGCCGTGTTAAGCCAACACGGGGCGTGGTCAACTCAAAGATTTTCAGAATCTGCAATAGTACAACAAGTACTTTGGCCACGGGCCGTGTTAGTACAACATCTGACAAGCAGTTAATGAGGAAGAGAGAGAGAGAGAGATGGCACGGGGCCGTGCCAGCCGGGCACGGGCCGTGCTGAAGCTTCTGGAGACAGCTATAAACAGAAGTGCTTGGTTTCACTTTAACTCATCCCTTAGCAAATCACTTCTCTCTCACTTGCCACCACTCCACCACCACTACAACACCATCATCCACCACCATCATCCATCTTTCCATCTTTAGAGTGTGTGTGTAGTCTCGGGATCCAAGATTGATCGTAAGAATCTTTGTCAAACAAAGGCCATGCTTGGCTAAATTCTTACATCACTTGGTGAAGGCATATCTTTTATGTATTTCTTTTATGATTTCCATACTTTGGCTACTTTTTAATTGGGTATGTATTAATGACTTTAATAACTAGTTTTTTATATTGAATGCAAATTTATCTAATCATTCTTCATATGTCGTTGATTCACATATTCGTGTCTTTACGGTCTATATTAAGCGCGTTAATTGCCTGGAAGGGGGTTAGAAGGGTGGTTGGGTAAATTTTATGTCTCGTTCAGTGTATAGATCCTGCGAGAACCTGGTTCAAGCCCAGTAACACCTCATGAGTCGGAGCGGGCATTACCCACCACGGGAGAGGTGCAAAAAGCTTGAATCCCTTATTCTTAAACTACTACTAAAACATTAAACCAACCCCGCGAGGACTGTATCCCTGCTGACTCAGACCAACGGGTTGAGGGTGATCGCCGCCTCGGAAGAGGGGTCCACCACATTTTGCATTAATAACTTACTTAATTATCTTTCAATATTCCGACCTAGTGGGATTGTATCCTTGCTGACTCAAACCACTAGGTTGAGGGTAACGTCGCCTCGGAAGAGGGGCCTACTACTATAACTAAGATAATCTCTTAAAATGCCCAAAGTGCGGAAATCATCAAAAGGGTACATGAAAGATAAGTCGGATCCAAGTGATTCTTTCTTGTCTATCATTTTTATTTTATTTTTATTTTCTGTTTTTATATTTTTATTAGCTCAAAAATCTTTTCTCAAAAATTGGTTCGATTAGACGTTCACGATAAGCCGATACTAAAAGCTCTTGTGTCCTTGGACGATCTCGGTATCTTGCCATCACTGTACTACGTCCGCGATGGGTGCACTTGCCCTAACGTGTGTAGAGTGATAGTAAAATGTTGAGTTTTATAAATTAAAACTTGAAAATCGGCGAGTTAAAATAGACTAAAAATATTACTCACCCACGCAAGTCAAGTTTTTGGCGCCGTTGCCGGGGACACAAGGATTTTAAGAAAGCTTAAATTAACGACCTAATCATTTTCTATCTTTTTTTAGGTTTTTCTTCTTTTTCTTTTAATTTTCTTCATTCTGCAGAATTGACACGGGGCCGTGCTGTTTCAACACGGGGTCGTGCCAACTCTCTAGAACCTTAAAAACTATTTTCTCCCAGATACAGAGTGCAGCACGGGGCCGTGTTGTCCCAACACGGGGCCATGCCAAACTCTCTGTTTGAAAGAAAAATAGTGACCGCCTGATCCCGACGGTCTATATCTATTATATATAATAAATGAAAAGAATTTGGGCCACGTGTCAGTAGATGAGGGCTACAGTTCTTTCATTTTCCCGCCCAAACTCCCATCCGCTTTATTCTCCTCTGTCCTGAAAAAACCCTAAATCTCCTGCTTCTCCTGTACTCCTCTTCTATTCTCCCTTCTGATCCAATCTTCATCAAAACCCTAGATGTTCTGTCTTGAAGCATTGCATCCCGGAGATTTCTTAATCCGCATATATATACTCCTCACTTGATCTAGGTATGTTCTTGATCTTCAAATTAACTCCATTTGTACGAGTATGGTGACGGTGGTGGTGGCCTTAAGACTAACGAATCTATATGTTCTTTGACTCTATCCTTTTGTAGTTTGAAAACCCTGACTTGCATCTATGAACAATCGATGCCAAACCCTCAAGGTAAGTTTGAAATTAAGTAATCTACGCCACTACATGTGATTTTCAATGTTCAACGCGGATATTATTCGACACCACGACGTTTGATTTGCTAATATTCATCTAATATCTGAGATTGTTCATGGATTTGGGGTTTTTGATGATTCTCGATTGTTACTACTTGCGTTTCTGCTGATTATCTTCTTGGTAATTTGTGCTTCCGATTTATATTTTGGATATGAAAATTAAGAAAGTGAAGACGGTCACTTGCCCTTATTTGAGATGATGAAGTAATTTTCAATATAATTTTTTCGTTTCATCAAATACATGTGGTGACAAAACTCAGTTTCATTGTTTAATTGTGTTCTTGTAGGACGTTAATGACGACATGGTGACTGGGGCTTC
Source organism: Helianthus tuberosus (assembly GCA_030545235.1). Taxonomy (NCBI): domain Eukaryota; kingdom Viridiplantae; phylum Streptophyta; class Magnoliopsida; order Asterales; family Asteraceae; genus Helianthus; species Helianthus tuberosus. Next base: position 14,839,322 of record CM060430.1, on the reverse strand, counting down.
ACCAGCACACATTCTTCATCATCTTCATGGAGATTCAGTGCTCTAAAATGCTACGAAGGAAACTCACTTGAAAATTGAAGATATGGTTCATTTTGCTTTTTATTTTCGTTTCTGTTTTTAATGAATCTGCTTATGTACATCGTTTAAGGGTTGGTAGTGATTTTAGGGTTATCATGATGGATTTCCAGAAGAGATGTTTCAGTTACTTGGTTTTATCGACGACTTAATTGCCCTCAGTTTCACAGGTACCCGCCATTCATTCTTATGTCTACATTCTTCGATTTGTAGTTGTAGTCAATAGATGGTCTAACTGCTACCCTATGAAATTTCCCCTTTAATTTTGTTAGGAACCTCCTATCACACAAAATCCCAGTGGCTGCTCTCCACCTACACCAACCAACTTGGATGCGGTGGGATACGTCACTGTCTATCTCCCCGTCCCTTTGCACAAACGATCCTAAGTCCTTGAACTTAGTCGTTTGTGGACCACTTGACCCTCAGTGGTAACCTGAGAGTCCTCGTTATCACCTGCACCGCTGAAATTACAATAAAGGTATTCAGTCTTAGAGCGACTAATCCTTAAAACATTGTCCTCTAAGGCTGCTCTTCATTCCTCTAGCCTCGCATTTAGGGGTTGTCTAGTTTCACTAGTTAAAGATATATTTAAAAATAAAGACATATATAAAAAAGTAAACAAATGCGTACAAACTCTTAAAACTTGTTTTATTAAAAAATAACTTGAAAAGTGTATCATACAATTGGCCTTAACGTACATTACGTACACGATGGCAAAATCGCATGTTATATTATAAAAAAATGGAAATCGCATGTGTGTATATGTATGAAGTCGCATGATATATATTAAAGTGAATGGAGGTTTAAATGAAATCGCATGTTCATATTTTAGAGAATCGCATACTATATTTTTTTACAATCGCATGTTGAATATATTCTAATATATATTCGCATGTTGTATTTATTTTTTACAAATCGTATGTTGAAGAATTAAACTGCACGTTGAAATACAATCGTGTACGCAATGTACGTTAAGCCATTTTGTACGTTAACTGGCCTAACCTTATGTCAGTGTAAGTTTCAAACGAATATATTTGTGTTTGTTTATCATATTAATGTTTTTTTTCCATAAAACTAGAATATAAAAAGGTTTGCATAGATCAACTATCACAACCCGACTCATTACGTCCAGCATTAAAAAAAATTATGAACTTGTTGAAAGTACATAGTTTCAATATATCACAAAAATGGTTGCAAATGTCATTAAACAAGTTGTTTGATTTATATGAGCCAAGCTCAGAACATAAATTATTTTAGTTTCCTTTTCAGGTACAGGTTAAAACAAGCTCAAGTTCGCAATCTAAATTCCACTTTTAAAATTATACCCATAATATACTTTAATTTACAAAAAAAAAAACCCCCTACTACCCAGCAGCAGGCAACAGCAGTGATCGCTAAAGCCATCAAATGGCTAATACGTCAATCATTCGAGAATAAGCCAAGATTTGAAGAAGTAACGGTCCTACACGTGTAGCATACCTACGAAGATGCTGTTCCTAAAGAAGCATGTAGACCTTCACATTGTTTCCCTGACAATAAGATGTAAAAGTTTGCCAAAAATGTTGACTTTCAGCAAAGAAAGAAATAATTAGTCCATCTCCAAATGCATATAACTAGACTAGAGGTGACAAAATAAACAAGTAGGTAACGGGTCAAAACAAAACGGGTTCTAGTTAAATGGGGGCCAAAATGGCTAAGGTCATAACGGTATCCGGTTAAATACACTTTGGGTAACTTTCAACGCATTCGACAATTGATCCATTATAGACTGATCATGATACAAATCAATCCAACCGTTAGTAAAATGTGTCAAAATGATTCAAATTCCATTTGACCGTCTATTATTTGTGAATAAAACATGCCAAAAATGGTACAGAAACTGAGAACACTCAATGTTTATAGCTAAAAGGTACTTATAAACGGGTCGATAAAGGTTACGGTTTATCGCTAACATGTAAAAAAATTAAACTTAAACAACATAGATATGGACTCAACGGGTTGAATTCAACCAAAATGTATTTTTAATGTATATAACCTCTTTAACAGTTTTATTCAGATTGTCAAATAGTTCCTGAACTAATTTTTGATATCATATTTAACAAAATGACTTTTTATGATCATCCACACTGCCCGTTACCCAACCACCCATTTTGCCACTTTTATACAAAACTGGTATAATTTGGTGCACGTCGGTTCGAGCCAGTTGACTGTCCATTTTTGTCTAATTTATTTGAATTTTGTAGCATTAAATATTAAAAAAAAATCATAATAGTAACGATAACTTTTATTATAAAAAACAGGACCCTGTAAACAAACGAGTACACTTCGAAAAACTTTAGAATTGTTTTCACCTTATGCTAGGGGTGACAATACCTGGTATGCCACAAACACAACATGAAAAACTAAACATGTTTTGGGTTGTCATATCTATAACCCGTTTAATAAGCATGTGTTCAGATTGACATGTTTAGCCCGTTTAACTAAACAGCAACCCGTTTACAACCCATTTATTACAACACACGAACCCGTCTTAACACGTTTAAAACACATTTACAATGTGTCAACCCATTTAACTCGTTTAGCTAAATGGGTTAAATGAGTCATGTTCGGTTTACAAGTGTGCCCGGGTTAAGTTCAATGTCTTTCACACAAATAAATATATGGGTCATGGTTGCAAACGATGATTCAACGCACCAACCTGTCCATAGTTGTCAATAGCGAGCGTACCGATCGCTATAGCGCGCTACGTAGCGTATAGGTCTAGGCTCGCTATTAGGGTTGTAGCGATAGATAGCGATAATAGCGACATATAATTTTTATTTTTTTAATATAAATAGCAATTAAATATAGCTGGAGTTTAGGTTAATGTTAAGTATACATGTAAAATAGCATATGTACCAGGGTATTTTGATATAATATACATATAAATTTTTAAATTTTTTTCCTAGTGTATCGCCTGCTATTTGTCGCTATTTGCCATTAACAACTATGAACCCGTCAAACCGACTTGATTGGCAACCCTACTTTTAGTTCTAGCTAAGATTTCAAATTTGACATATTAACGATAAAACGCAAGTACGCAACCTAAATTGACCAATATTCGCAAAATATAGAGCCAGAAACTTTCATCTTTATCCATAATCATCCAGAAGTCAAACACCCTGCAACGCTGGGCTTCTAATACTAATACCAAATACACAATCTTACAAGAACTCATATCGTTACCTGTATCATCGACGATCACGGTCTGCTTGCTCCTTAGCAATCTGCTGCTTCTGCTTTTCAACTAATTTATCAAGAGCAGCTTGAACAGCATCATGTCCACCAATAAGCAACCGCGTAATAACTTCTGGATCTTTCTCAAACCGGGCCTCTTCAAACTCCTTTCGGGCATTTGCTCTGAGAACATCCCGCCACAAAACACCATGTGAATCAGGCCACATGAAATAACGGGTCGCACGAATTATGTCTCGATAGAGGCCCATTACTTCACGACGGGTGCTTGTAAGCTTTTGCCTAGTCAATATCTCATCTTCAGTATCATCAAAACTTTTCTTTTTCTTGACTACATGTCGATCCAGAAGCTCTTCCACAGTGTCCGGCCCATTGTTCAAGAAATTCCGACAATGCAGGCGGTTGAAGTATTGTTTGGGCTGAAGAGAAATTGCAAGGGCCCGGTGTTTCGCCATAGCAGCTGCCATTGTTCTGTGCCATGAGGTATTAATGTAAGAAACCAAAAGTTATTATTCATAACCAAATTAATCGAATAGAAATTTATCATTAAAAGAGAGAAAATACTAGGGTTGACCCGATTAAACCGAATAACAGTATAACCAAGCATTGCTGAACAGTTAAGCCATTCTCTAAAAACCATACTTTATGGTTCAAATTCAGTTATCGTTCGTGCCATAAACCAAATAACCAAATTAGCCGAAGTGTTGAAACAAAACCAACGGTTCAGTCAAGACACTTTCTAAGAAGCGATTTTTATGGTCCGTGTCATAACCAAATAACTGAACCATTACTGATTGCTCGGTTAAGTCGACACTTTCTAAGATCCAAATTTTATGGTTAGGGTTTTATACGAACGTTTAATTTTAATATTATTGTTAATGTTAGAAAATTAGACAAGCCAAAATATGTATTAATTTGTGAGAAATCAGAGCCCAAAAACGAAGGCCTGTGTAATCGGTTAATCGAATCATAAACCCTAAACAAACCATTTCATATATTTAACCTATGACCAAAAAGCGAAATTAACCGAACCTTAAGTCAAGACACACATTTCGTTGTTTCAACATCCCTATGATGCAATCTTTCACAGAATATGACCAAACTTTGAAACAATTAACAGGCAAATTGACGATGCAATAAAACGATCAAAGAGATATAAATCAATTAAGGTACGACATAATGACATATTGATCGATGAAAACGATATTCGAATTACCTACTCAAATGAGGGTTGAATGAGCTCTAAATCAACTGCTTGTGGATAGCAATGGGAGAGAGGATGAGATGAAGAATTGCTATAAACGTTCTTCGTTGTTGTTGTAATTGGGGAATTAGGGTTTCACAACATTCTATTGATCAATGATTCTGATGGTCTGATGTATAACAAATCTTTTTTTTTTTTCCTAGGCCACCACAATCTGAAAATTGGTTGTTCAGAATTCGTTTCGAATTCGAAAAATTCGAAATTCGATTAAATTCGATTCGATTATCAGGAATTCATTTCGATTATAAGAATTCGAATTCGATTCAAGTAAATCGAATACGAATTTATAATTTCAAATTCGATTCGATTTGAAATTCGTATAAAAATTATACATTTTATTTATTATTTTTATATATAATACATATATAACTTTTATTGGGCTATATTATAAATTATTTTCAAAATTTATTCCAAGTATTAAAATTACCCATTACCAAACCCACTACATGGCCCATAACTAAGACCTAAATATCAAATCTATCAGTAGATTTCTAACCCTAAAAATATTAACTTGTAGTGGTTATTCCCGAATTCTCGTTTTGAATGTTAGATTTATGGTACTTTATTTGGAATGTTTTATGGTTGCTTTAAAACTTATGTTTCATTTTAATAGTTATTTACATGTTTTAAAAGAAACTGAATCAAATCGAATTTATTCGAATTCGATTCGAATTCGAATTTTTAATCGAATACGAATTGGGTTTTTTATTCGAATACGAATTCGAATCGAATTGGGTAGGTTTTAATCGAATACGAATCGAATTCGAATTCAGGGAAAAATAAAAATTATTCGAATAATTCGATTCGAATAATTCAAAAATTCGATATTCGATTCGATGAACACCCCTAGTCAGCCGTGTTGTCTCACTCTAGTCAGATTATGTTGTCTTAATTGGGTCTACGCTGACTTCAGAGTTTGGCTTGGACGTTCCTCGGAAAAGCATACCACCAACTGACAGACTATGTTGTCTTAACCGGGTCCACGCTGGCTTCAGTGGCGGACCCAAAAATTATTTGCTGGGGGTGCGGATGAGTGGTTCAAGCATATTTTCAAGGGGTGCGGTCGGGTTGTTTGCCTAAAAAATACGCTATTTTTTTTTCAAGGGGTGCGCCCGCCCACCCTGGGCTTCACCTAGGTCCGCCCCTGGCTGGCTTCAAAGTTTGGCTTGGGCATTCCCCGGAAAACCACACCACTGACTGCCACTTGACAGACGTTGTGCCACCACGAGAGCTGAACACTCTCTGCAAGGAGACTAGGCTCTATACATCATTGTCTAATCCATCAAAGTGACACAAGTGCGGATTAAACATGGGTCTCAATTGGAGAACCCAAACCTCCCTACCACTAGGCCACAAGGATTGATATGCAACAAAACTTTTAATGTTTATTTTATATTTTTTCGATGGATTTTTTAACGGCTATTGTTTTTCATGGATACCTTTTACTTTTAAAAATATCAAAAAACATTCTTTACATTTTCAAACCATTGCACCTTAGCCTAGCTTACTTTTAACATTAAATGATGTCACGTGGACTCCATTTAAGGATAAAACAATCTTTTTACTCTTTCGGGACTATTTGTGTAAACATGCCACCACCAATAATATATACATAAACTCTTGGTTCTTTTAACATACAAGTATAAAACAATGAGTTTTCTATTCGTAGCATAGAACGAGTGAAACTCGGCTAATTTCATTTGCCAAGTTTCATGCGAGGCTTTCTGCCACGTTTCATGTTACTTTATTCTCTTAAAAAGCTAGAGTTATATAAGGGGGAAATGCCACTTGCACTTCCTACCTGAATGTCCTCCGATCGTTACCTGTCACAACACTCAATCCACACACTACCTATTGTAATGTTCCGTAATTTTGTACTTTATATATTTAGAAACTTGTATTCATATTGGATTCGTATTTCATTTCCAATCTTGTAATCCGAGACTTCGATCATAATGGAAATTCGTGTTTATATCAATCGTATTGGAATCATACTTATGTTATATACATTAAATCGTCCAATACGTGTTTACATGAAAAACCGAGACTTATTATACATTCAAATTGTCAATCATGCACACACGATACATAACGGATACATACATACAGTTCTGATACTCGAAAATATGTAAAAACATAAACGATTAGTATAAAATAACAAATACATACAAGTTCAGGGACTAAAGTGTACAAAAACCAAACTTCGACTGGAAATAGGACACGCCGCGTCGCGCGAGCATCAAGCCTTCCTCCGCCGCGACACGCGAGCATCTGTAATACGCAGAATGTTGTTTTGTGAACGGGAATTGGTCACTTTTCTCGCCTCCCTTCTTCCCCAATCACCTTCAAACATCATTAAAACACAAACCCTAATCAACCACTATATAACCAAGCCTCCCACACCTTCATTTCACTTTTTCCACACTATAATCACTCTCAAAACACTCTTAGATTATTGAAATTTCAAGTGGAAGGTAGATTATACACAAGTTCAAAAGTGAGCTTTTAACTCACTTTTCCTTTCTCTTCTTCATAAATTCTTGCTTGAACTCACTTGGAACACCTCTAGGAGTGTATCCACACATTTACCTTGGTAAACTAGGTTGGGACATCACCTTTTTGAGGTCCAAAGTGAGGTTTCATTTATGTTTTTTGTTAAATTTTAGCTTGTTATAAACTTTTCATCATCTTTCTTGGATGAACATGAACTCTACCTTGTTCCCAACTAACTTGCATGTTGAGGGACTTAGTTGAGGTTTTATTTCAGAAAGTTTGAGGTGCAAACACCTCCAAACCAATTGTCACACCCCAACCGATGGCGGAATCATCGGGGCGCGGCACTAGGCGAAACAGATTGTTCAAGAGAATCCATAACAACTATTTAGCGACAATATTTAAAAGGTTCATTATCCCATACTAATAAACAAATATTTCACAAACAGTCATCACAGAGTTCTAATCTCTTAAACAAAACCATTCCGACAACCTAGATTTTATTTGAAAGTTTCTAGACTTCTTATCCATTTGCAGCAAACAGACCATCAACCTGTCACATACGTTAAAATAAAAGTCAATAAAATAATGTAAAGGTGAGTACACAAGTTTAATATAGATATAGTATAAAAGCGTTTACGCATAACCAGCATGTAGCATGTAACTAGTTAATCAAGTAAACTATCAACAATGATACATCCTGACCACATGACTGCGAGTAGAGTATGCGCGACACATGTTCACCGAAGCGAACACGTGAAGTAAAATGTGATCCTTAGCAATCCCTGAACAAACAGGTGCTGAGTCCAAACTATAGTACTATCGTTGCTAAAAGCGGTCGGGTAAGTAATCACTGTATAAGCATAGCAACAAGTGTTCAACTAATTACGTATAGCATGCGGGAGCGGTTAGCGTTTATGAAAGTGTTAAGCGTTGTGTGTTGTGTTTTTGATAGAGAACGTATGTAACACCCAAAAGTGCATTAAGCGAAAAAGGGTTCGAGTATACTCACAGTGCGTGCTTAGCAAGTAAACATAGTCTATTGGATTGAAGGGAGCGATGGGTCAGCCTACGTACGGGAATCGGAAGCATAAGTTTTCCTAAGGGTTGAACAGTCGAAATCGGAGTGTCGAGCGGGTTAAATGTTCAACAGTGCATCCGGACGGATGGACTCCATCCGGACGGATGGACTACATTTGGATGGGCATAGTGCATTCGGACGGATGGTTCATCCGGACGGATGGCTTAGTCTATTTGGACGGATGGGCTGCCTTACTAGATAATCTGATGTATATCTTGATGTTTTGAAATAAAAAGGATTGATTTAGAGTAGTAGTAGAGTCTATCCGGACGGATGGACATAGTCCATTCGGTCGGATGGACTGTGATTGATGTTTTGTAAAATTTTCCTTTGGACCAAACGTTTCCATTAACGGAGACGAGCATGATGGCGGGATCAATCAACCGAACCACATCAAGTCCAGTCCATCCGGACAGATGGGCTTTGCCCATTCGGACGGGTGTGCTGTTTTCGACGAAAATCCATGCTTGACCCATTGATCGGTTCATCTCTTTGGTGGAAATCAGTTTTTGAGTCGGCTCTAGACTATGGAACGAGTCGAGAGTCTGACTAAGTCCTGATTCAACCAATATCGCGTAGAAATCAAAGAGGAGCTCAAAAATAAGTTGGAAAATGTTGTTATCTTTTAGAATTTTGGTCCAATCTCGATTGAATGATGCTCCACAGCCGTTTGTCTAAACAAAATGGGTGCAAACCACCTTCGAGGTACTTAGAACCACTGTTTTTGAGAAAGTTTGAGTGTGTGTGTGATTGTGATGAAGAAGATGGAGTAGAAGTAAAATAGAGATGGAGATTGAAGAAGATTGAAGGAAAATGCTTACAAAAGTCTTGAATCGCAACTGAAAGCTTGAGAGCGGATGAGAGAACCAAAAGTGTTGAAATGGAGACACAAGGGCTCTATTTATAGTTGAGGGTGAGGTCTGCGATTTCCGGATGGGGGATATCTGGATGGCCAGTGTCCGGATGTGCGGTGTTCGAATGGGCTCCATCCGAACGGATGGGCTCTATCTGGGCAGATGGTCCATCGGATTTCGTTAGTTTTCCGACTTTGATTCGCTTTCGAGTGGTGTTAAATGTTGCATTGTGTTGTATTGGTCGTGATAGTCGAGTTGTGAGTGAGCGTTTGAGTGTTGCCAACACATATAACACATTAAACAGTTAAACACACAAGTAACAAACATATAATATAAATAAATCTGCGTTTCGAGTTTATGAGAGTGGTTACCGAACAAACAAACACACTCGGAAAATAAAGTAGCACAATTCTCTGTAATTCGTGTTGCGTTAGCGTTGAGCGTTTGATGACTATAAAGCGTTTAAACGTGCAGTGATGAGGTGTGATGAAAATGTATTTAGTATAACATAACCCTTTATTTTTATCGAATCTTAGAGTACAAAATGGTTACAAATCGAGGTAAGTAGCAAACGGATAACAATCCGAAGAGTCGGGTTATTACAGTCACCCCTACTTTAGCGAATTTAGCCCCGAAATTAAGTAGTGGTCGTAACAAAGAGTTACGGATATTTAGCTTTCATATCACTTTCGAGTTCCCAAGTGAACTCGGCACCGCGTTTGCCTTTTCATTTAACCTTGACTATGGGAATGCGAGAGCGTCGAAGTTTCTTGGTCTCTCTATCCATGATTTCTACTGGCTTTTCCACAAAGTGTAGAGTCTCATTTATTTGCAAATCTTCGAGAGGTACATGAAGATTTTCTTCAGCTAGGCACTTCTTGAGGTTCGAGACGTGGAAAGTCGGATGTACATTGCCGAGTTCAACTGGTAATTCGAGTCGGTAGGCCACTTTACCAATTCTTTCCAGAATCTTAAAGGGACCCACGTAACGTGGCGCTAGTTTCCCTTTCTTGCCGAATCGGATCACCCCCTTCCAAGGTGAAACCTTTAGGAGTACGTGATCACCAACTTCGAACTCTAGGGGCTTGCGACGTTTATCGGCGTAGCTCTTTTGACGACTTCGAGCTTTCAGGAGATTGTCTCTTATCTGGAGAATCTTGTCTGTCATTTCTTGTATTAACTCGGGACCAGTGATCTGAGCGTCTCCGATCTCGTGCCATACAATAGGTGATCGACATTTTCTACCGTATAATGCCTCAAAGGGTGCCATCTGAATACTAGCATGATAACTGTTATTGTACGAGAATTCTACTAAAGGTAAATGCGAATCCCAATTACCACCAAAATCTATAACGCACGAACGAAGCATGTCTTCGAGGGTGCGGATCGTGTGCTCAGTCTGACCGTCGGTCTGGGGATGAAAGGTGGTACTGAGATTAAGAGTAGTACCGAGAGCGGATTGAAATGTCTCCCAGAGACGTAAGGTAAAACGACCATCGCGGTTAGAGATGATGTCACGAGGCATCCCGTGTCGACAAATGACTTCGTCGGTATAGATTCGTGCTAATCGTTCAACCTTGAAGTCCTCTCGTATCGGTATAAAATGGGTTGATTTCGTAAGACGATCAACGATAACCCAATGCTATCGTGACCAGAAGGCGTTCGGGGAAGTTTCGTAATAAAATCCATGGCTATACTCTCCCATTTCCACATCGGGATTTCGGGTTGTTCGAGTAAACCAGAGGGTCATTGATGTTTGGCCTTCACTTTTGAGCAAGTTAGGCATTTCGAGACATACAGAGCGATATTCTTTTTCATGCCCGGCCACCAATACCTAGAACGGAGGTCTTGGTACATCTTGTCGGCACCGGGGTGAACAGAGTATCGAGATTTGTGAGCTTCAGTCATCAATATCTCTCGAAGGTTATTACAACTAGGAATCCAAATACTGTCGAGATAATGAAAGATACCATTCGATTTGCTTACTAGTTGGTTTTTGGTACCATATATCCTTTCTTCCTTCAAAGTGTTCTCAAGAAAACAAACATGTTGCGCTTCGCGGATAAGACTTTCGAAGTCGTTCTGGGCTTGAACATTCGTCGACTGAGAGCATTGGCTATGACGTTTGCTTTGCCAGGATGGTAGCGTATCTCGCAATCGTAGTCGTTGAGAAGTTCAACCCATCTGCGTTGGCGCATATTCAGTTCTTTCTGGTTCAAAATGTGTTGTAGGCTCTTATGGTCGGTGAAGAACGTACACTTTGTACCATACAGGTAGTGTTGCCATATCTTTAACGCAAAAACAACTGCACCGAGTTCGAGATCGTGGGTTGTGTAGTTCTTCTCGTGGATCTTGAGTTGTCGAGAAGCATACACGATAACCTTGTCTCGTTGCATAAGAACACAACCAAGACCTATGTTAGACACATCACAATAAACAACGAAGTCGTCGTTTCCGTCGGGGAGTGCGAGTACAGGAGCGTTGCAAAGCATACGCTTGAGTGTTTGGAAAGCTTCCTCTTGTTTGGAACCCCAAACAAAAGGTTTGTCCTTATGATTTAAAGCGGTAAGAGGTACGACAATTTTAGAAAAGTCGGCGATGAATCGACGGTATTAACCCGCCAATCCGAGGAATGAACGGATTTCAGAGGGAGTCTTCGGCGTAATCCAACTTTTTACAGCTTCAATCTTCGCGGGGTCGACGTGAATTCCTTGATTGTTAATGATGTGACCAAGGAATTGAACCTCCTCGAGCCAAAACTCACACTTGGAGAACTTGGCGTAGAGGCGATTTCCTTGAAGAAGCTGGAGAACTAAATGAAGATGTCGTGCGTGTTCGGCTCTCGACTTCGAGTAGATAAGGATATCATCGATAAACACAATGACGAAACGATCCAAGAAGGGTTTGCACACACGGTTCATCAGGTCCATGAAGACCGCGGGTGCGTTGGTGAGACCAAAAGGCATGACCACGAATTCATAATGGCCATATCGAGTACGAAAAGCGGTTTTCGGAATGTCTTGCTCTTGTATGCACAACTGATGATAGCCTGAACGTAAATCAATCTTCGAGAAACACGTAGCGCCTTGGAGTTGATCAAATAAATTGTCAATTCGGGGTAGCGGGTTGCGGTTCTTGATAGTAAGCTTGTTAAGTTGCCTGTAATCGATGCACATTCGGAACGCTCCATCCTTTTTTTCACAAAAAGAACGGGTGCGCCCCATGGTGATGTGCTAGGTCATTCAAAGCCTTTATCAAGCAACTCTTGAAGTTAGCTAGAAAGCTCACGCATTTCGGATGATGCAAGGCGATAGGGAGCTTTTGCAACAGGAGTTGCACCTGGAACTAGATCAATACGAAAATCAATATCATGAGTAGGGGGTAGATAAATCGTCGGGAAAAACGTTAGGAAAGTCATGAACAACAGGGACGTCTTTCACAGTTTTCTCCTCCTTCACCGGTACAACGATATGAGCTAGAAAAGCGGTGTACTCCTTGCGTAAGTACTTGCTCGCCTGAATATACGACATAAGCTTCAATATTTCGAGAGTACTTCACCATAAACACATAAATGATCACCGTTTGAAAGAGAGAAACGAATAATCTTTTCGAAACAAACAACTTCGGCACGATTTTCATGAAGAAAATCCATGCCTACTATGACATCAAAGCTACCTAGTTGCATAGGTATGAGATCGATCGGAAAAACGTGATTGTTGAGTTCAAGAGTACAATCACATAGAACAGAACTAACGGTAATGGTTCTTCTGGTGGCAACTTCTACGTCAAATGTCGTTGGGAGGTTAGCGTGTTTACGTTTCAGAAGCTTTTCGAATTCAAACGATACAAAACAGTTATCGGCTCTAGTATCAAATAAGCATGAAGCATAAATACCATTGACAAGGAATGTACCATTGACAACATTGTTGTCATTCTGAGCCTGGCGGACGTTGATGTTGAAGGTTCTTCCACGGGCTACTGGTTGTTGCTGTTGCTGCTGCTGCTGTGGTGGTTGTTGCTATGATTCTTGTTTCACCACACGATGTGGGCAGACATTTGCAAAGTGGTTTTGATCACCGCATGTGTAGCAGGCACGTGCATTAGCAACGGGTGCTGGTAGTGCCAGGTTGACTGGAGTAGCCTGGAGTGGAGCTGGCGGTGCTGTGAGAGCTTGAGGAGCTTGCTGGCGGGGGCCTGAGCGGCAGTGAGCTGTGTAGTGCCCATAGAGATTGCAATTGACACAGAAACGACAGTTGGTTCCCACTGGATGATGATAAGTGCAAGTAGGGCACAGTGGGTGAGTACCATTATACGCACGCTTAGCAGGCGGTGCGTTGGTAGTAGCAACTTGATGATTCTGGCTGTTGGGCAGTGTCGTGACTACCGCATTGTTCTTGCTTGAGTTCCTTCGTTTGCGGCTTTGGCGACTAGACTTTGAAGCTTGAGATGCTGCATTATCGATGCTAGGAGTTGCAGTGGCTTGACTTAGACTCTTGGTCGAGGTTTTGAAAACACCAACTAAAACTCGCTTGTCATTGATCTCAGCTGCGAGTTGGTAGGTTTCCTCGATGGTAGCCGGTTTCGCTGCTTGAACAAAATCAGCGACACAATCGGGGAGAGCGCGAATATACTTCTTGATAGCTTTATCAGGCGTGTCCACTTGACTGGGACAGATAATGCTTAGCTGCTTGAATCGGGCGGTGAGACCAGAGTTATCACCTCCATCTTGCTTGATGTTTCAGAACTCATTCTCCAGCTTCTGGACTTCGTGGGGAGGACAAAATTCCTTCATCATGAGCTCTTTCAGTTCCTCCCATGTGAGACCATAGGCTGCATCATTATCGCGCCTATTGCGCTCAGCGGTCCACCAATCAAGTGCCCTTGACCGAAAGACTCCAGTGGCGTTCACAGTGCGGAGATTCTCAGGACATCCGCTTTGACGAAAGGTAACTTCGATCGCATCAAACCATTGGAACATTGCGCTGGGTCCATCTCCACCAGTGAAGTTCATAGGACCACAGGCCTTGAATTGTTTAAAGCTGAATGGGGTTTTCGGCGCTTCATTCTTAGAGTCAACAGAAGAAGTAGTGCTGACAGCATTGATTTCACTGACGATCTGAGGTATCACCTTGGCCACGAGAGAGGCGATTCGTTTGTCAACATTGTTTCGCTGAACAGTACGATGAGTATGAAATCCAAAGGACGACATCTGCCATTAGATGAGATTCGATTATATTGGGTTTTGTTTGAAATGTTTAGCGTTCCATTCAACATATTTACTATTATTATAATTATTCACATAAGCACAGGAACACGTCAGCAAATAGGCACATAATCACAAAGGCGCGTATACACATAGTCACGTATTAGCACATAATTCTCATAAGCACATATTTTGCATGTATTCACCTATATTTCAAGAATGCGTAGCGCATGCGAGAGTTGAGAGAGATAGCGAGTAGCATAATCGAGGAGTATAGCGTATGAGGCTTCTTTGTTTGTTCGTGATTAGTTAGTGTTTTAGATTACGGGGGCTGTGCGAGTTGTGCATGTAAAGCAGGAAGCAAAAATCGATAAAGCGAGAAATCGATAAAGCGTAAAATCTCTAAAAAATGAAAACACATAAACATAATAAAATTTGAAGACGCGTAAAATCGGCGATTGCAGCCTTGTAAATGGAGTGCCCTCGGTTTTGAGGCGCCGACTACCCAAAGTGATTCAATTATTCCCATCAAGTTCGAGTACATGCTTTGGCCTAATAGACTATGCTCTCTCACCGTAATACGGTGAACGACATGCATCCTTCTAGTTACTACGTGACTCGAGCCATTGGAACAGTTGAGACTTTGGTGTGATCTTTGAAAATCATTTTAGAGAGTGGAACTGGTTATTAAGATGCGGGTTTCACCCCTAACTTAACAACTTCGCTCCTAAGTGTGGTTAAAAAACCACGAGTTAGAGGTGGAGATTTCCATTGAGGTATGGATGTCACTCCTAACTCAACGAAAGGTTCTCGTGCTGAGAGTAATACGCGGGGTGAGTGATCTTATCAAGAGTTCTTGGTTTTCACACCTATTCTCGACAGAATCAGTCATTTGTGTTATACGAGTGTTCCAACAGTGTACCTTGTGTTAGCCTTAGGAAAGGCAAAGTGAGTTTTCTGCCTTAGGAAAGGCGCGTATGCGTTTTAGAATGAGCGGGCATACTTTGTACGAAGTGTACAACTCGTGCAAGGTGACTTACTTCATACGGGGTGTTTCACTCATGCGAAGTAACTCACGTTGTGCGAGTTGTTCCAATTCGTATGGGTATCCCTTGTTTGCATATGAGAGATAGTTCACAAAAAAGGGGTCTGGTTTGGTACTTAGACTATAGACTAGATCGATTTTCCAAATTACACCTAATTCCCTATAGTTATGGCTCTGATACCAATCTGTCACACCCCAACCGATGGTGGAATCATCGGGGCGCGGCACTAGGTGAAACAGATTGCTCAAGAGAATCCATAACAACTATTTAGCGACAATATTTAAAAGGTTCATTATCCCATACTAATACACAAATATTTCACAAACAGTCATCACAGAGTTCTAATCTCTTAAACAAAACCATTTCGACAACCTAGATTTTATTTACGAGTTTCTAGACTTTCTATCCATTTGCAGCAAACAGACCATCAACCTGTCACATACGTTAAAATAAAAGTCAATACAATAATGTAAAGGCGAGTACACAAGTTTGATATAGATATAGTATAAAATCGTTTATGCATAACCAGTATGTAGCACGTAACGAGTGAATCAAGTAAACTATCAACAATGATACATCCTAACCACATTACTGCAAGTAGAGTATGCGCGATACATGTTCACCAAAGCGAACACGTGAAGTAAAATGTGATCCTTAGCAACCCCTGAACAAACAGGTGCTGAGTCCAAACTATAGTACTATCATTGCTAAAGGCGGTCGGGCAAGTAATCACTGTATAAGCATAGCAACAAGTATTCAACTAATCACGTATAGCATGCGGGAGCGGTTAGCGTTTATGAAAGTGTTAAGCGTTGTGTGTTGTGTTTTTGATAGTGAACGTATGTACCACCCAAAAGTGCGTTAAGCGAAAAAGGGTTCGAGTATACTCACAATGTGTGCTTAGCAAGTAAACATAGTCTGTTAGATTGAAGGGAGCACCGGGCCAACCTGTGTACGGGAATCAGAAGCATAAGGTTTCCTGAGGGCTGAACGGTCGAAATCAGAGTGTCGAGCGGGTTAAATGTTCAACAGTGCATCCGGACAGATGGACTACATTCGGATGGGCATAGTACATTCGAATGGGCAGGGTTCATCCGGACGGATGGGCAGGGTTCATCCGGACGGATGGGCTTAGTCCATTCGGAGGGATGGTTCATCCGGACGGATGGCTTAGTCCATTCGGACGGATGGGCTGCCTTACTGGATCGATATAATCTGATGTATATCTTGATGTTTTGAAATAAAAAGGAACGATTTAGAGTAGTAGTAGAGTCTATCCGGACGGATAGACATAGTCCATTCGATCGGATGGACTGTGATTGATGTTTTGTAAAATTTTCCTTTGGACCAAATGTTTTCAATAACGGAGACGAGCGTGATGACGGGATCAACCAACTGAACCACATCAAGTCCAGTCCATCCGGACGGATGGGCTTTGCCCATTCGGACGGGTGTGTTGTTCTCGACGAAAACCCATGCTTGACCCGTTGATCGATTCATCTCTTCTGTGGAAATCAGTTTTCGAGTCGGCTCTAGACTATGGAACGAGTCGAGAGTCTGACTGAGTCCCAATTCCACCAATATCGCGTAGAAAGCAAAGAGGAGCTCAAAAAATAAGTTGGAAAATGTTGTTATCTTTTAGAATTTTGGTCCAATCTAGATTGAATGATGCTCAACAACCGTTTGTCTGAACAAAATGGGTGGAAACCACCTTCGAGGTACTTAGAACCACTGTTTTTGAGAAAGTTTGAGTGTTTGTGTGATTGTGATAAAGAAGATGGAGTAGAAGTGAAATAGAGATGGAGATTGAAGAAGATTGAAAGAAAATGCTTACAAAAGTCTTGAATTGCAGCTGAAAGCTTGAGAGTGGATGAGAGAACCAAAAGTGTTGAAATGGAGACACAAGGGCTCTATTTATAGTTGAGGGCGAGGTCTGCGATTTCCGGATGGGGGATATCCGGATGGCCAGTGTCCGGATGTGCGGTGTTCGGATGGGCTCCATTCGAACGGATGAGCTCCTTCTGGACGGATGGGCTCCATCCGGGCGGATGATCCATTCGGACGTTGGAGTTCGGATTTCGTTAGTTTTCCGACTTTGATTCACTTTCGGATGGTGTTATGTGTTGTGTTGCGTTGCGTTGTATTGGTCGTGATAGTCGAGCTGTGAGTGAGCGTTTGAGCGTTTGCCAACACATATAACACATTAAACAGTTAAACACACAAGTAACACACATATAATATAAATAAATCCGCGTTTCGAGTTTGCGAGAGTGGATACCGAACAAACAAACACACTCGACAAATAAAGTAGCACAATTCTCTGTAATTCGTGTTGCGTTAGCGTTGAGCATTTTATGACTATAAAGCGTTTAAACGTGCAGTGGTGCGGTGTGATGAAAATGTATTTAGTATAACATAACCCTTTATTTATATCGAATCTCAGAGTACAAAACGGTTACAAATCGAGGTAAATAGCAAACGGATAACAATCCGAAGAGTCGGGTTGTTACACCAACCAACCTAAGTCACTAAACAACTTTCAAGTCACAAAGGGAACAAGACTACACCAAGTCTCCAAGCACTATCCATGTTTGGAATGCAATCGTCTATGTAACGCTTCACATTTTTTGTACCTTCCTTATTTATAAAGTGTAATTGTATTTCTATTTTTGGAAACTTGTAATCGTACTGTGTTCGTATTTTATTCCCAGTCTTGTAATCTGAGACTTTGATTATAATAAATTCTATTTTTATACATACACATACTACATACTTGTAATATACGTTACCAACTCGAATGCATAATTGCACGCGCAACCGATACTTGAAACACTTGCATTTATAATTTATGCTCGCTTTATACTCATACAATACACTATTATATCTTTTCTTCTTACATACTTGAAACAGCCTAAATACGCAAACTAGCACGAACTAACCTAACCCATAATCTTCGTGGCCTTCGTACCACATAATATAATAATAATAATAATAGTAATAATAAAATTGCCATGAAGGCCTTCACCCCCTTTCCCTTTTCTAATCACACGAAGGTGGTTGGCCTTCGTGCCACCTCCTTTCTCCTGCGTCCCTGCCTCTCCCACACGAACCACAAAGGGGACACGAAGGCATTCCTTGCCTTCGCCCCATTACTCCTTCGCAAGACCCACAAGGCACGAAGGTTGTAACACCTCGTAAAATCTTGACCAATAATGTAACGCCCAGCGTTCCTAAACTTTAGGCTCTTGGCAGATTTAGCCCCTAGACTTTTATCAATTGTCAGTTTTAGTCCCTGCAGTTATGTGATGTTGATACTTTAACACTTTATTACTATGAATCTTGATACTTGATGCTTAACACTATGATGCTTGATTCTTTATTCTAGATACTTGATTCTTGATACTTAATACTATGAGACTTGGCACTTAAATCTAGATACTTGACTCTTGATGCTTAATCTAGACACTTGATTCTTAATGCTATGGAAACTAGATTCTTTATGTTGATTCTTGATACTTGATACTTGGAAATCTAGACTCTTGATTCTTGATACTTGAGAAACTATGATTCTTGACTCTTGATACTTATTTGGTGCTTGACTCTTTAGACTCGTGAAACTTGATTCTTGGTTAAACGAGAGACTGGAGTCTTGTCACTGGCAAAATCTATGAAACTTGGAAACTTTTGTGTGATAATGATGTAATCTAGTTATCTGATACTTTTACCAAATTATACGCAACGCAACGCTTAATCTAACTCATGAAACAAATCAAAGACAGGAAACACGGAAAGGATAGGATTGACCAAGTGGCGATCCGATCGGATAGCCAACCGATCGGATGGCCACTCGATCGACCTGCCATCCGATCCATGCGCCACCGCCTTAGTCTCCTCACACACTATAAATAGGCCTATCACATCACCATTCTCATTGATGTGACAGCCCCACTCGACCAGACGCACGCACACCACTTTTCTTCATTTTCTCGGCGATTCCGGTACGTTCTAGGCTAGATTCTTGTACTTTCTTGATCTACACTTCATTCTCTACGTGATTCACCTTTGAAATCACACTTTTCACCGTGAAATCTCTCGGATCTGAGTTCTTAAGGATGATTTCATCATGGTGGTTTGTACAAACTGCTATATGATGTCATTCCTGGTAAGATTTAGCTCAGATCTAAGGGATTCCATGTGTTTTGCACCTAATCTAAAGCTAGATCTAGGATTTTTCATAATAAAACTCAACTTTTCTTCATCTTCTCTTCAATCTTTCACTTTAAACGGTGGAATCCGGGTCTAAACGAACTATAGACTTGATGGATAGTCTGGAGTTGGTTTGGAAACGGATTGATGCCGGGGAAGACGACCATAGTACGGATTCTGAATAAACCCGTCATGAACAGACTACTGATCGGACAGGAGTGATCCCCATCCAATCAGAATGGCTGTAAGATGATGAGTTTACCATTGTCTCAGTACGTACCGTGCCGTCATCGTTAATCTAGAAATTAAGAAAATTTACAAAGTGTTAAGCGGGACAATGACCACTCGATCGAGTGGCAATCCGATCGGATTGCCATCCGATCGAACAGCCGCTCGATCAGGTGACACTTGTCTAGCAACTTTAAACACTTGAGACTTTGAATCTTGGAACTTTGAACCTTTGATCGTCGAATGGCCACTCGATCGGATAGCCATCCGATCAAAGTGACATTGTTTTTAGAAATCCTTGAACACTTAGAAACTTTTCAGAAACTTGAAACTTGGAACCCCTGATCAAATGGCAATCCGATCGGATAGCCATCTGATCGAACAAACATCCGATCCTAATGACCAAGACACTTAACAACACTTGACACATGAATCGAGTGGCAATCCAATCGGATAGCCATCCGTTCCCCCACACATTAGTCATCCAATCGAATGGCAGTCCGATCGGATAGCCATCCGATCGAACAGCCATCTGATCCAATGACTGATCCAACACTTGTGCAACCTCGTTATTCTGCTCGACTCTTATCTGTTGTAACCTAATCAGGCTAACCCTAAATAGCTCCCTTTGATCCAATAACAGTCTTAACTGTTAAGCAATCACTGTGAGTACACTCGATCCCTTTTTGTTTTAAACTTTGGGATGTAACATGTATTCTATAAACTATGATACTTGAATCTTTTGAAATTTAAACTCCTATGTGTATGTGAAACTTGTGATTCTTGATTCTTGATTCTTTGTGCTATGTAACGTTTAATCCAGAGTGTGTAGTTCTGCCTTAACAATAGTAGCGCTATAGGAGATGCACCTCCCCATTATTCTCAGGGGTATTGTTAGGAGGATTCCAGTTTACCTTGAGTGTTGGGTAAACACTAAAGCATCGGGACACTTGGGCTATCACTTGGTGGACTGCGACACTAGCACGGCTGAAACTATTTTTATTACTTACATTGTGGATATGAGTTGTTTTAATCTACTATGCTATTACTCAAACTTGTATACTCGCCGATACATTTTTGTACTGACTCTATTTTAATACATGTTGCAGGCTGATAGGATGCTATGGAAACAAGTGAAACAAGCTAGGGTGATGCTTAGAAACGTAGTTTATTTTGAACAATATTTAATGATGATGTAATTTGATACTTGTTATGATGGTTGTTTGTTTTAGACAATGTTAAAACAATTTAATCTATTATGAAATCTAGTGTTATGGAATCTCATGAGCAATCTGAATGCTTAGTGCTCGCACCCCGATGTTTCCGCCATCGGTTGGGGTGTGACATATTGGTATCAGAGCCATAACTATAGGGAATTAGGATAAGTAGGAATACTTGCCCTAGTCTATAGTTCTAGGAATCTTGATTCTTATTTGTTGTTTAAGACTTGTGTACTCTACCGTATCTGCATCCTAGCAGCACATATTCCTATTAAACTTACATGCCTTTCCTAAGGCTGACATGTCACACCCCCAAAATACCACATGCGGAATCCTCCGCGAGGCGTGTGATGTACCAGGATCCAAGCCACCAATCACATTGAACTCATAAATATATTTAAATAAAACTTGCATTCATTAACATAAAGTGTAACAAACGTTACATGTCATTTATTATATACAGCGGAAGCATAACTCTTTTGTAAGTGTTTTGTAAATCATGTGTACATAATCCATTATAAGCTTGGTTTGAAATTTCCTGTATCTCGACCCATGATCACTCCAGCATCCCAGACAGCAAGTCCCAATGATATAAATCTACAACCTGCAAGGCATGTAACAACGAGTCAACAACAAAGTTGAGCGAGTTCACAGTTGGTTGTCCAGTTTTAAAGTTGTACCGAAAACCATAAGTTGTTTCGAAAATCAGTAGTTAATCAGTTCCTTGTTTCCCAAACCATAAGCAGTGGGGGCTACCCCATGTTGTAAACCACTAGACCGTTACCATATCGACAACTGACGAAAGTTAGTTGTGCCCTAAGTCAATGTCTATCATCATTGACTGAATGCCCAGATCCATTAGTACACGCCCGTCCGACCGGCACGGTGTGAGGCTTGTCAACCCTAATAGCGCTATCAACTAATGACCCGCTCGCCATTGGCCCGGCGAATAAGTCGATATAAAAATGAGGGACTTCATGATAGAGTTTTGTCTAGTAAGTTTAAGGTTGTTGTCCTACCCAAGGAGGACGAACGTACGTATTCTACCCAAGGAGAATACGCAGGATTAATATTGGTATCCTACCCATGGAGGATGGCGGTACATATCCTACCCAAGGAGGATATGCAGGTTCCGTTTTAGTTCTTTAACCCATTCCCAACCACTGGGAATCCCATGCCTTAGAAAGAGTGTGAACTCACCTTGATTTGCTCGGCAGGTTATTTACTTGTTTTGATAGTTGGTCAACCACACCCAATGGGTTAATCATGTTGTTGTCGTCCCTTATGTTGACATCATCCCGTCGGAAACGATCCGTAGCCACCACTGCAGCACCGCCACCATTGTCACGGTAGATCCACACCCCGAAGCCATGGACCGGAGTGAAATGATGCTCGTTTTGTCGTCTGTCGGAGCTGCACGCCATCGCCGCTCCGCCCTCTTTCTCTGACTCCGGCTCCTCTCGACACCACCATCATCACCTTGACGACTATGCCACTACCGTTATTATTATTCTTGTGCCAACATCAAATCAGCGCCGCCGTAGATGACGGCGTTGCTCCTGTCATTGCTAATCGTAATCATCGTCGAGCATTTGTAATTCCATCGTCATCGTAATCATTACCACCAACAGCACTAGTTGTCGGCAATCGAAGCTGCCGGTCAAGGTCAAGAGAGAGAGGTTACGGGTGTTAAGACAGGGGAGTTAGGGGAATGTGATGGTCGAAAAAGAGGCCGTAGCTGGCCGAAATCATTGCTGCACAGAAGGAATAGGCGCCGGATTTATGGCTCCGGTTGCCGGAAAAACTGATCGAGAGGGAAAGTGAAAGGGGCAGGGTATTGTGCGGCTGCATGTATAAGATTATGGGTTATTATTATTATTTTTTTATTGAAGGGGTGGGTTTATTAAGGGATTTATATACTAGGTAGGGTTTAGGTTTAGGGGGTGGACTTGGGCCTAACCCAAGTGTGTGATCTCATAAATTCTCGGGTCTGTTTAACGTAATTATAAATACATATATAGTGGTAGTTAAACAGGTAAATCTCTCGTGTGCGTTTTATTATTATTCCCATAATAAAATAATGTTAACTATAATAATAATAATAAAATACAGAGATTACTAAAATACCCTTCTCTTGGCGACGAGGGTACGGGTTGTTACATTCTCCCCATGTTACAGGAATTTCGTCCTCGAAATTTAAGCTAAGATATACGATGTGTTATATTCATAGATCTTAATGACCTTACTGTTATACGTAAATACACGTAGTTTCACACAAGTTCACAAAACGAATCTTGCAAAGCACATAGCACATAAAATCATGTATCACGTAAAGTCACGAAATTCGCATGACAGGAAAATTCACATAGTTTATACTTATTTCACATAGCAGTGAGTATTATATAAGTTATATTTATTTCCTCAAGAATATTGTGTATACCGTGCTGCGAGTGTATGTGGAATTTCTAAGATAATAGGTTTACTCAAACATAAACGTAATGCCTATGTGAATGTGTGAGTTAACGGGGTTTGTGTTCACCCTGTGAGGGCCGGGTGTGACATCATCCCCTACTTGAAAGAATTTTCGTCCTGAAAATTGTTCTAAAACGATAGCTTGAAGTGAGTTCCAACGAACTCGATCTATAGGTAACTTACAACGCTTGGGGGGGGGGGGGTCTCAACCGGTTCCTCAACGAAGTGATAAAGTTGAGTTTATCAACTAACTATCAAAATTACACCAACATGTTTAAAAGTATTCCTCCAGGAATATTAGTTTGAAAAGTATTAATCCCTAATCTAGGGATAGTAATGTGTACTTTTCTAAGGACGCTCGTGTAGCCTCAAGCTAGGGGTACCGTATATATTTCCAAAACCGGGGAAATAGTGCGTTGTTCCAACTATGGACACATGCCTTCAGTAAAAGTTGTTAACTCACTTTAAGGTGCATGCTGTATCAAAAGTCTTGCGTCGACGACGCGAACTGGTATAGTAGGCAAACAATCACCAAAACACTCTTAATAATGGTTGCACGTCCTGAGTGGTAGTACTAGTGGATGGTTGTTTCACATAAGGTTGAGTTCCATCAGTACTGTAAATGAGGTAGGTGTTGTTTCCAACCGTGGACAAAATCGGTAGCACATGCCTGCAGCATGTCTTCAGGAGTTTGTTTGGTTCGACCATTCGTTCGTGGGTGTTAAGTAGTGCTCATGCATGATGGTGAGCCGGAGGATTTGTGCATCGCTTGCCACAAATCAGATACAAATCGTGGGTCGCGATCAGAGATAATGGAGGTTGGCACCCCGTGCCTAGCAACCACTTCTTTCAGGTAGATGACTGCAAGTGTAGAAAAACTTATCCGTTTCCTTGATGGCTAGAAAGTGTGCTGGTTACGTGAGACAATCAACGATCATCCAGGTGATATTATTTCCGTTTCGAGTTGTAAGTAGACTAGCGACCAAATCCATGGCAGTCTGTTTTCGCTTTCCATATAGGTGTTTCTGGTTGCTAACACTTCACCTTGACTTTCCTACAAGTCAAACATCATTCCCATACCTAGCTAGGTGGGCCTTCATGCCCGATTATCAGTACAAGGTTTATAAATCCCTATGCCTCTCATCAAAACCCATACGACTAGAATATCGAAGCCGGTGCGCTTTGCTCAACACGAGTTCCCTACAGTTGCCATATAATGAGACCCACATTCGTTCCATGAGGTAACGAGTATCGTCCGACCGGTCAAAGGTTGCTTCTCCGTGCCCCGCATGGGTTCAACTTGAAAATCCTCTTCCTTCAGTTCTCCAGTTTGAACAGAGAGAGTCTGATTAGGTAAGTTAAGAGTCGATCGTAAGCTGCAAAGCTCGTGCACATTCAAGTTCACAGTCGTAATCATCCAAAAAGTTCCCTCCAGCGAGGCCATTAACTGATTTAGCTCTGACAAAGCCAAGGTACAAAGGAGGCCATTGTGATTGGTCTAAGTAACGCATCTGGTACCGTCCAAGTAATGCCTCCATCTAAAATCCCAAGGCCACGGTTTTCACCGCCAGTTGTGTGTCGTGGCGTTCCTCCTTGTAACTCCATTACGTAAGTCATCACTCTCTCGTGTTGCGTCGACGTGTAACTGGGACTCTGATTCGAACCATAAAGCTATACCACTAAATCACCCACGCCCTCGGGTAAAGACGATGCTCGGTGCATTGCAGAGTTGGAATTCGAAAGCTGAAAAGACGTCCCCCTGTTTGTCTTCCACGAACACAGCACCCTGCTGTGCTAAAGAGATTGCAGTAGCGCAATTTCCGAAAATCCCTCGATGAATCTTCGATAGTATTTAGCGAGACCAAGGAATTGTTATGTCCCCACAGAAATCTTAGGTGTCGATCGGTTTTAACCAAAATGGGTCTTAGCGAGATCCATGCGTACTCCCACTTCGTTGATTATATGTCCAAAAAGTACCTCTCGAACCCCGAAGTTACATTTAACAAGACTTTGCGCGGAGTGGCTCCTCCCTCAGAGGTTCTAAAATAAGGTACAAATGCCACCCATGGTGCTCCATTCTCCTGGTCATGATTCAGAACGTTGTCAACAAATACTTATGTGATCCCTGAAGCTGCTGGTGTGTTGATCAACTCAATGATCAAGGTGTACAAAGTTGAAATGGCTGCATTGCGTTCGACGTGCTGTTCTAAGGGCATTCTCCTCTTGGACTTCCATCTGATGATAGTTCGTTTGCTAGCCAATCCTCGAATGGAAACTTATTCCTCGTAACTGGTCGACAGGTGGCCAATACATGGTCGAGACAAGCGGTTCCTAACTGTCACCTTGTTACGTTCTCAATAATCGGTACACATACGAAAAGGCTTATCTTCAATAATCGATAAAACTCATGTCCAATAGTTCCTGAAGTTGATTAGGCAGTTCCGGCAACCTTCCTGGTGTAAGACAATAAGGAATACTAGTAACAAGGGTTGCTTCTGACATGATACCGGTCTGATATTCCATCTGACGATGTGGAGGTAAACCTGATAGTTCCTCTGGTAGCACTTAGGGAGAAATCACGAACAATTGGTGGATCCTCGATCCTCTTTTCCTTAGCCTTGACATCAGTGACGAGTGCTATCATGGCGGGGTAGTCCTTCCGTGGACACTTCTGTCCTTCACTACTGAATTGATGCTAACCTCTGCACCACTCGGATACTTTATGACAGATGACAACTTTCCCTTCACAGGGTATAACTGCGCGATATCTGGTTAACCAACCCATACTGACTACTGCATTAACACCATCGTGGGTAGTAGAAGGAAGATCGACGTCGAAAACGTGTCCCACATGGTTGATTTTGCATCCATACAAACATATGATGCTTCAATTGACTTACCATCAACCTTTCGAGAAGCATCAAGGTTAAACAGGATAGAGACGAAGCGATTAGCTACCCGTACAAGCTTCCAAGTTACCACCATCCTGGCGTCGCCCACGTCAACCCTAAATGTCCTTCCATGAGCATCATTTCCAGTGTTGCTGTTTTCATTACAAAGATTTCAAGTACTATCATTGCTTATGTTCGGATTGATTCGTAAGGGTTGACTCCCATGAGTCGCTGGCTGGGGTTAAGGATTCGATTGGAGTCAAATCGCTGATGTTCATTGCTAGTAACTAGGGTCATTCAAATGCTGAAGTCCATCGTTCTTGCAAGTCGACTGAGTAATACACGGTATGTTACAAGAATGTTGCAGAAGTGATCGTACTTCGGGATCTAAGGCGTCAACACGTTAAGTTCCAGCAAACGAAGAAAGGTGTGAAAGATATAAACCAATCATTGTGGTTGCAACATCCCGCTCGGGGGTGTTCATACAAGTACCTAACATTCGACACAGTTCGCTAGGCGTTCAGATGGGTGTTCAGGTAATACTCGATAGCACCGAGATTCGAAAGGATCGATAGATGAATGAAAAGTTCACATTCGAGTAGGGGACAATCACTGTTATAACCCCTATAGGTTGTCATGTTTCACATCGATCAAATAACGGAATGGAACCCATTTTCCACTTGTTAAGCCTCCCTGGGACTCACATGCACCCCACATTATTATTATGTGTGCACCCACAATAATATTGCGATTTGCATGCTCATCTCAGTTCCTCCTAACTCATGTCAAATGGTTCCTCAAACTCAGATGTCAAATGTAGGTCGTCAAAGTAATAAGATCGTGAAAAATCCAAGGACTATGGCATACTATCAACGCATCATAAGGTAAGCAAACAATCCATGCCATCATGCTATAGTGACGAGTGTGTGTTCGTATGTTTTGTCATAAACAAATGTGTACTAGTCACATAATGTATGCAATAAGTAAGAAAGACGAACCTTGCAATCTGGAGCTGAGTGTCATGGTCGTATTCGCGTTTTCAGAACTGTTCGGTTATAGTTTGGTTTTATAAAAATGTTTTTCCCCTTTTTAAAACCAAGTTCACTATAACCAATGGCTCTGATACCAATCTGTCACACCCCCAAAATACCACAAGCGGAATCCTCCGCGAGGCGTGTGATGTACCAGGATCCAAGCCACCAATCACATTGAACTCATAAATATATTTAAATAAAACTTGCATTCATTAACATAAAGTTTAACAAGCGTTACATGTCATTTATTATATACAGCGGAAGCATAACTCTTTTGTAAGTGTTTTGTAAATCATGTGTACATAATCCATTATAAGCTTGGTTTGAAATTTCCTATATCTCGACCCATGATCACTCCAGCATCCCAGACAGCAAGTCCCAATGATATAAATCTACAACCTGCAAGGCATGTAACAACGAGTCAACAACAAAGTTGAGCGAATTCTCAGTTGGTTGTCCAGTTTTAAAGTTGTACCGAAAACCATAAGTTGTTTCGAAAATCAGTAGTTAATCAGTTCCTTGTTTCCCAAACCATAAGCAGTGGGGGCTACCCCATGTTGTAAACCACTAGACCGTTACCATATCGACAACTGACGAAAGTAAGTTGTGCCCTAAGTCAATGTCTATCATCATTGACTGAATGCCCAGATCCATTAGTACACGCCCGTCCGACCGGCACGGTGTGAGGCTTGTCAACCCTAATAGTGCTATCAACTAATGACCCGCTCGCCAATGGCCCGACGATTAAGTCGATATAAAAATGAGGGACTTCATGATAGAGTTTTGTCTAGTAAGTTTAAGGTTGTTGTCCTACCCAAGGAGGACGAACGTACGTATTCTACCCAAGGAGAATACGCAGGATTAATATTGGCATCCTACCCATGGAGGATGGCGGTACATATCATACCAAAGGAGGATATGCGGGTTCCGTTTTAGTTCTTTAACCCATTCCCAACCACCGGGAATCCCATGCCTTAGAAAGAGTGTGAACTCACCTTGATTTGCTCGGCAGGTTATTTACTTGTTTTGATAGTTGGTCAACCACACCCAATGGGTTAATCATGCTGTTGTCGTCCCTTATGTTGACATCATCCCGTCGGAAACGATCCGTAGCCACCACCGCAGCACCGCCACCATTGTCATGGTAGATCCACACCTCGAAGCCATGGACCGGAGTGAAATGGTGCTCGTTTTGTCGTCTATCGGAGGTGCACGCCATCGCCGCTCCGCCCTCTTTCTCTGACTCCGGCTCCTCTCGACACCACCATCATCACCTTAACGACTATGCCACTACCGTTATTATTATTGTTGTGCCAACATCAAATCAGCGCCACCGTAGATGACAGCGTCGCTCCTGCCGTTGCTAATCGTAATCATCGTCGAGCATTTGTAATTCCATCGTCATTGTAATCATTACCGCCAACAGCACTAGTTGTCGGCAATTGAAGCCGCCGGTCAGGGTCGAGAGAGAGAGGTTACGGGTGTTAAGACATGGGAGTTAGGGGAATGTGATGGTCGAAGAAGAGGCCGCAGCTGGCCGAAATCGTTGCTGGACAGAAGGAATAGGCGCCGGATTTATGGCTCCAGTTGCTAGAAAAACTGATCGAGAGGGAGAGTGAAAGGGGCAGGGTATTGTGCGGCTGCATGTATAAGATTAGGGGTTGTTATTATTATTATTATTATTTTTATTGAAGGGGTGGGTTTATTAAGGGGTTTATATACTAGGTAGGGTTTAGGTTTAGGGGGTGGACTTGGGCCTATCCCAAGTGTGTGATCTCATAAATTCTCGGGTCTGTTTAACGTAATTATAAATACATATATAGTG
The DNA here is from genome assembly GCA_030545235.1 of Helianthus tuberosus. Lineage (NCBI taxonomy): Eukaryota > Viridiplantae > Streptophyta > Magnoliopsida > Asterales > Asteraceae > Helianthus > Helianthus tuberosus. Next base: position 14,810,196 of record CM060430.1, on the reverse strand, counting down.
GTAGTTAAACAGGTAAATCTCTCGTGTGCATTTTATAATTATTCCCATAATAAAATAATGTTAACTATAATAATAATAAAATATAGAGATTACTAAAATACCCTTCTCTTGGCGACGAGGGTACGGGTTGTTACATGACACAATATACACTTGATACTATGAAAACACTGTTGATCAGTGTTTGTATTTTGCACGAGATTTGCCCTCAAGTCAGGAGTGAAATCCGAACCTTGATGGGAAATTTCCTGTTATAATCTAGTAGGTCTTATCTTATGATAAGTACCAACGCTATTAGGGTACGATGTTGTCAAGTTAGAGGTGAAACTCAGATCTTGATAACTAGTCCCACTCCTTGATTTCTATATCTCGCCAAAGTCTCGAATTTCCAATCAATTAGGAACGTGGAATGACTAAAAAGACGAATATCGTAGTCCTAACATCGATGACATATTTGGCTAAGTAAGTCAAGACATGTTGCCTCAATTCGAAAGGAGTTCGAATCACTTTGGTTAGTCACCGTTCCTCTACCCGGAACAATCCTATGTTTCATGAGCCTATCTTTTATGTTATCTTGATTTTATGTATGTGGTTTTAAACTTGATTCTTCGTTCATTTCGGGATGCTTTTTGCACAAATCACACGTTGTCTGCAACCTAAAACGTAAACTCTAATCTTGGGATCAAACTAAATTTATGAAGCTTTATTCAATGTGTAATCTATGTGGAAATCTTGATCGACTATGGTATGATGTGATGTTGTGGTGTGAAACACTAAGATGGCATGGAAGTACGGGACAAAAGTGACGTGTCTGAAACATGGTGGATACGCCGCTAGTACTTCCTATATATAAGTGTTTCTGGCATGTTACCAACTTTCGTACCAAGTGCCATGCGAGATTTAGTGTTTGCAGACCGGTGTTGAGGATGTTGAAATCTAAGCTATGGGAAAACTACTCGTGTAATCTATGAGCAGACTATGTAATCTATGAGCATACTATGTAATCTATGAGCAGTCTATGTAATCTATGAGAAGTCTATGTAATCTAAGTATACCCTAGCATGATCTATGTTAATCTATTTTAGCTGATCTATGTTAATCTATTGAATTGATCTATGTTAATCTATTGAGCTGATCTATGTTAATCTATTGAGTTAAGCTATGATTAATCTATTGAGTTAATCTATATAAGTCTATTGACTAATCTACGTGAGTCTGTTTGGGTAATCTATGTGAATCTATGTGAATCTATTGAAAGCTATTGAAATCTAATTGAAACTATGTGAATCTATCATGCTGATCTATGTGAATCTATCAATCTATGTATGATGATGATGATGAGTGTGTTTGGAGATGCGACACGTAGCATGACACCGAGTACGAGGCAGAGGCGATGTGCCCGAAGCATGGTGGATACGCTGCTGGTACTTCCTATATATAAGCGCTTCTGACATATTGACCAAACTTCGTACAACGTGCCATGTGAAGGTCGTGCGTTTTGTGGTGTCGAATCTATTTTGAATCTAGATTCTTTAATCTATCATGTGTGAATCTATGTCGTGAGAGTTATAATCTAGACTTATACGATCCTCTTGTTGGATCTGTAGATGTCGTCTCGTAAGCTATCCGACACTCTCAAGAAATCTAGGGAGAAGTCTCAGAAGAAGATGATGTCATTCATGGCCGACCAGATTGCTCGAGTCGTGCCAAAGATCATGTCTGAGATCCAAGGAACAACCACTCCTCCATCCTCTGTGGATTCTAAGACAGAGAAGCCGACATCTGCCAAGTTCAACTATAAACATTTCATCTCGTGAAACCCTAAGCCTTTCACGGGCAGTGATGGGGTAACTGCAATGCTTGAGTGGTTCGACAGCATCGAGGTTACTTTCATCAACAGTGAATGCCTAGATCACTTGAAGACTAGGAGTGCGACTGGAATGTTTCAGGGCAGAGCGCTGGAGTGGTGGTCGAATGAGAGAAATATCCGTACTAATGAAGAAGCCTATGCTCTTCCATGGGCTGAGGTGCGAGAGTTAATGATGCTTGAGTTCTGCCCTCCCCATGAACAACTGAAGCTTGAAGAAGAGTTCTGGCATTTGAAGCAAGTTGGTGATGATAATCTGGCATATACTACACGATTCAAGCAGCTCAGCTTGATTGTTCCTCACTTGGTTTCGACTCCTAAGCGGATGATAACCAAGTACATCAACGGTCTACCTCCTGCTATGCGTGATTCTATCAAGGCAGCTCAACTTGCCACTATCGAAGAAGTCTACCATCTGGCAGCTAGTTTGAACAACAATCGTGTGTGTGATAAGTAGTCTGCTACCCCTGCTCCTTCAAAGTTGGTGAATCAAGCTACTCAGAAGCCGAGTGGCGGCAAGAACAAGAAAAGGAGATCTCAGGGTTCAGGATGCAATGCTATTGTTCCTGTTGCAAACCCTGCTGCTAAACCAGCTCCTGATACTGCTACTACTAACCCTGCTGCTCCTGAAGCTAAGAAACAATACACGGGTCCTCACCCGAAGTGTACCACTTGCAACTTCCATCATCCGGCAAATTATGCATGTCGTTTGTGCACCAACTGCAATCGCTATGGTCACACGACCCCTTATTGCCGTCAAGCTAACCCTGCACAGCCAGCTCAGCAAGCCCCAGCACAGGCAGCTCCACCAGCTCCTCCACAGAACCTAGGTCCGGTTAATGCCGTTCGTGCATGTTTCCAGTGTGGAGATACTACTCATCTTCGTAATCGTTGCCCCCAGCTGAATCAAGATCAACAGTCAGCCGCTCGTGGACGAGCGTTCAATCTCAAAGCTAACCAGGCTTGCAACAACAATGATGTGGTGAATGGTACATTTCTCGTCAATAATATTTATGCTTCGATTCTGTTTGATACTGGTGCCGATAAGAGCTTTGTGTCCGTGGAATTTGAGTCTTTGATAAACTGTACACGCTCTAAGTTACCTGAGTTATTCTCTATTGAGGTCGCCAATGGTAAGTCGATTCTTGTTGATTCTATTGTGCGTGATTGTTCCCTGATTCTTAATGATCACGCTTTCTCTATTGATCTTATACCCATGCGATTGGGTAGCTTTGATGTTATTATCGGTATGGATTGGTTGCGTAAGAATCATGCCGAGATTGTTTGTCACGAGAAGCTTGTTCGTCTCCCTCTACCGTCCGGTGATCTTTTACTTGTCTATGGAGACCGACCTTCAAAAGGACTGAAGCTGATGTCATGCACACAAGCGAGCAGATGCTTACGTAAACAGAACCTTGCCTTCTTGGCCCACGTGGTGGAACAAAAGGGCAAGGGGAAGAACATAAGCAAAGTTCCAGTGGTGTGCGATTTCACTGATGTCTTTCCTGAAGATCTTCCTGGTCTTCCTCCTCCTAGATCCGTTGACTTACGTATTGATCTTGTACCTGGTGCGACTCCTGTCGCCAAGGCTCCCTACCGTCTTGCACCTTCAGAGATGCAAGAATTATCCAGCCAACTACAGGAATTGCTCGATAAGGGCTTTATTCGTCCAAGTACCTCCCCTCAGGGTGCTCCCGTATTATTTGTCAAGAAGAAGGATGGTTCCTTTCATATGTGTATAGACTATCGTGAACTTAATAAGCTTACTGTGAAGAATCGTTATCCTCTCCCTCGTATTGATGACCTATTTGACCAACTACAAGGCGCGTCCTGCTTTTCTAAGATCGATTTTCGATCTGGATATCATCAGTTACGTGTCCTCGAAGATGATATTCCTAAAACGGTGTTTCGTACTCGTTATGGGCACTATGAGTTCGTAGTCATACCCTTTGGCTTGACCAACGCGCCCGCAGTGTTCATGGACCTTATGAACCGTGTTTGTAAACCCTATCTTGATCGTTTTGTTATAGTCTTTATTGATGATATTCTTATTTATTCTAAGGCTAAAGCTGATCATGCTCGCCATCTACGTCTTATGCTTGAACTTCTACGTGGTGAACGTCTATATGCTAAATTTTCTAAATGTGAGTTTTGGATCGATGAAGTGCAGTTTCTTGGTCACATTGTTAGTAGTCAGGGTATTCATGTTGACTCTTCTAAAATCGAGGCAGTGAAGAATTGGTGCACACCTAAATCCGTCTTTGAGATACGTTCTTTTCTAGGTTTGGCGGGTTATTACCGGCGGTTCATCGCGGATTTTTCTAAAATCGTTGTTCCTCTTACTTCTCTAACCCAAAAGGAGAAGCCTTTTGTTTGGGGTCCCGAGCAAGAGGATTCCTTTCAGACTCTTAAGGACTTGCTATGCAATGCTCTTGTTTTGACTCTTCCTGATGGCAATGACGATTTTGTGGTATATTGTGATGCCTCGAACCGTGGATTGCGTTGTGTGCTCATGCAGCGGGACAATGTCATTGCTTATGCCTCTCGTCAGCTCAAGGTACATGAGAAAAACTATACTACTCACGATCTGGAGCTTGGTGCGGTTATTTTTGCGTTAAAGATTTGGCGACACTACCTGTACGGTACAAAGTGTGTGGTTTTCACTGACCACAGGAGCCTTCAACATATCTTTGACCAAAAAGAGCTGAACATGCGACAGAGACGTTGGGTAGAATTGCTTAACGACTACGACTGCGAAATTCGCTATCACCCTGGAATGGCGAATGTAGTGGCTGACGCTCTTAGTCGTAAGTCTCATGTCAATACTATCCATTGTTATCCTATATCTAGTGATCTACTTGCTTGTATTCGTGAAGCTCAATATTCATTAGCTAATGAAGGTAGTCTAGAAGATGAAATAAAGGGTGCGTCTCTTAATCAACTTGAAACTAAGTCGGATGGACTACAATACCATCTAAATCGCATTTGGGTACCAGACCGCGATAACCTCCGTGAGCTCATTATGAATGAGGCCCACAAATCCCGTTACTCTATTAACCCAGGCGCAGATAAGATGTACCATGACTTGCGTACGACTTACTGGTGGCCTGGTATGAAGAAGGATATTGTTGTATATGTTTCTAAATGCCTTACCTGCTCTAAGGTAAAGGCTAAACACCAGCGTCCTTTAGGACTCTTAGAACAATCAGAAATCCCTGTTTGGAAATGGGATAGTCTTGCTATGGACTTTATAACTAAGTTACCTCGTACACCTGCCGGTCATGACAGTATCTGGGTGATCATTGACCGTTTGACTAAATCAGCCCACTTTCTTCCTATTCGTGAAGATAATAAAGTGGAGAAACTTTCTAGAATCTATACTGACGAGATTATATGCCGCCTTGGCATACCTCTTGACATAATCTTTGACCGTGATGGTCGTTTTACTTCACGTCTGTGGCAAACATTTCAGTCCGCTATGGGTTCGCACTTGAATCTTAGCACGGCCTTTCATCCTCAGACGGATGGACAGACCGAGCGAACTATTCAAACCCTAGAGGATATGCTCTGTTCTTGTGTCATCGAATTTGGTGGTAACTGGGATGTACATTTGCCATTGATTGAGTTCTTGTATAACAACATCTATCACACCAGTATTCAGATGGCTCCTTTCGAAGCTCTGTATGGACGCAAGTGCCGATCTCCTCTCAGCTGGCATGAGATTGGTGACAAGCATTTTACTGGCCCTGAAATAATTCAAGAGACAACGAATAAGATTATTCAGATCCATGATAACTTGATCAAGGCTAGGAGCAGACAAAAGAGCTATGCTGATAAAAGGCGCAAGCCTCTGGAATTTGCTATTGGTGATCGAGTTCTTCTCAAGGTATCTCCCTGGAAAGGGGTAGTTCATTTTGGAAAGAAGGGAAAGCTCGCTCCTCGCTATGTGGGTCCTTTCGCGATTCTTGAAAGTATTGGCAAGGTAGCGTACAGACTCGACTTGCCACAAGAACTAAACAATGTACATCCAGTGTTCCACGTATCTAATCTACGTAAATGCCTAGCCAACGAGGAACTGCAGGTTCCCCTCGAAGACTTGCAAATCAATGAAGCTGTGCAATTTGTGGAGAAACCGGTCGAAATCAGGGATCAAGTTGTCAAGCGTCTGAGGCGCAGCAAAATTCCCATTGTTAAGGTTCGATGGGAAGGAAAGCGTGGCGCCGAATTCACTTGGGAATTGAAAAGTGATATGAAGGCCAAGTATCCGCAGCTCTTCGAGCAGTGTTCTTCTAAGATTTTGGGGACGAAATCTCCTAAAGGAGGGGAGACTGTAACGCCCAGCGTTCCTAAACTTTAGGCTCTTGGCAGATTTAGCCCCTAGACTTTTATCAATTGCCAGTTTTAGTCCCTGCAGTTATGTGATGTTGATACTTTGACACTTTATTACTATGAATCTTGGTACTTGATGCATAACACTGTGATGCTTGATTCTTTATTCTAAATACTTGATTCTTGATACTTAATACTATGAGACTTGGCACTTAAATCTAGATGCATGACTCTTGATGCTTAATCTAGACACTTGATTCTTAATGCTATGAAAACTAGATTCTTTATGTTGATTCTTGATACTTGATACTTGGAAATCTAGACTCTTGATTCTTGATACTTGAGAAACTATGATTCTTGACTCTTGATACTTATTTGGTGCTTGACTCTTTAGACACGTGAAACTTGATTCTTGGTTGAACGAGAGACTGGAGTCTTGTCACTGGCGGAATCTATGAAACTTGGAAACTTTTGTGTGATAATGATGTAATCTAGTATAGTTATACTTTTACCAAATTATACGCAACGCAACGCTTAATCTAACTCGCGAAACGAATCAAATACGGGAAACGCGGAAAGGATAGGATTGACCAAGTGGCAATCCGATCGGATGACCATCCGATCGGATAGCCATCCGATCGGATAGCCAACCGATTGGATGGCCAATCGATCGACCTGCCATCCGATCCGTGCGCCACCGCCTTAGTCTCCTCACACACTATAAATAGGTCTATCACATCACCATTCTCATTGATATGATAGCCCCACTCGACCAGACGCACGCACATCACTTTTCTTCATTTTCTCGGCGATTCCGGTACGTTCTAGGCTAGATACTTGTACTTTCTTGATCTACACTTCATTCTCTACGTGATTCACCTTTGAAATCACACTTTTCACCGTGAAATCTCTCAGATCTGAGTTCTTAAGGATGATGTCATCATGGTGGTTTGTACAAACTGCTATATGATGTCATTCCTGGTAAGATTTAGCTCAGATCTAAGGGATTCCATGTGTTTTGCACCTAATCTAAAGCTAGATCTAGGATTTTTCATAATAAAACTCAACTTTTCTTCATCTTCTCTTCAATCTTTCACTTTAAATGGTGGAATCCGGGTCTAAATGAACTATAGACTTGATGGATAGTCTGGAGTTGGTTTGGAAACAGATTGATGCCGGGGAAGACGACCATAGTACGGATTCCGACATAAACCCGTCATGAACAGACTGCTGATCGGACAGGGGTGATCCCCATCCGATCAGAACGGCTGTAAGATGATGAGTTTACCGTTGTCTCAGTACGTACCATGCCGTCATCGTTAATCTAGAAACTTAGAAAATTTACAAAGTGTTAAGCGGGACAATGACCACTCGATTGAGTGGCAATCCGATCGGATAGCCATCCGATCGAACAGCCACTCGATCAGGTGACACTTGTCTAGCAACTTTAAACACTTGAGACTTTAAATCTTGGAACTTTGAACCTTTGATCGTCGAATGGCCACTCGATCGGATAGCCATCCGATCGAAGTGACATTGTTTTTAGAAATCCTTGAACACTTAGAAACTTTTCAGAAACTTGAAACTTGGTACCGCTGATCGAATGGCAATCCGATCGGATAGCCATCCGATCGAACAGCCATCCGATCATAATGACCAAGACACTTAACAACACTTGACACATGAATCGAGTGGCAATCCAATCGGATAGCCATCCGTTCCCCCACACATTAGTCATCCAATCGAATGGCAGTCCGATCGGATAGCCATCCGATCGAACAGCCATCCGATCCAATGACTGATCCGACACTTATGCAACCTTGTTATTCTGCTCGACTCTTATCTGTTGTAACCTAATCAGGCTAACCCTAAAGAGCTCCCTTTGATCCAATAACAGTCTTAACTATTAAGCAATCACTGTGAGTACACTTGATCCCTTTTTGTTTTAAACTTTGGGATGTAACATGTATTCTATAAACTATGATACTTGAATCTTTTGAAATCTAAACTCTATCCTATGTGTATGTGAAACTTGTGATTCTTGATTCTTGATTCTTTGTGCTATGTGACGTTTAATCAGAGTGTGTAGTTCCGCCTTAACATTAGTAGTGCTATAGGAGATGCACCTCCCCATTATTCTCGGGGGTATTGTTAGGAGGATTCTAGTTTCCCTTGAGTCTTGGGTAAACACTAAAGCATCGGGACACTTGGGCTATCACTTGGTGGACTGCAGTACTAGCATGGCTGAAACTATTTTTATTACTTACATTGTGGATATGAGTTGTTTTAATCTACTATGCTATTACTCAAACTTGTATACTCGCTGGTACATTTTTGTACTGACTCTATTTTAATACATGTTACACGCTGATAGGATGCTATGGAAATAAGTGAAACAAGCTAGGGTGATGCTTAGAAACCCACGTAGTTTATTTTGAACAATATTTAATGATGATGTAATTTGATACTTGTTATGATGGTTTTTTGTTTGAGACAATGTTAAAACAATTTAATCTATTATGAAATCTAGTGTTATGGAATCTCATGAGCAATCTGAACGCTTAGTGCTTGCACCCTGATGTTTCCGCCATCGGTTGTGGTGTGACAAATAATGTGAAGACACGTGTCCTAAACCCTAAACGTGTAGAAAGTTGACTTTAAGGGACTAAAGTTGACAAATGGTGAAAAGACGTATGCGGAGGAACTAAAAGTTTCAACATGCTAAACTGATGCCTCTGAATGACCTTACACGATATTCATATTCTCAAACAAGTCAAATGTTGAACGTAAGAAGCCGTTTGTGAAAGCAATCGAAAGTTTGCAAGACAAAAGGGTTAAACATGTCAACTTGTTAATTCTTACCTCTGAGTGACCTTTTAATGAACCCGGGGCTTCGTAATGTTCATTTATACTTCTGAGAATACTTAATATTAATTACGAAGGGTTTCGGTACCGTTATACGACGAGTTGTGCAAAAATGCAAGAAGAAGGGTTAAAAGCGTCAACAAGCGAAACTAGTACCTTCGGGTCATCTTTTGACCACTCGGGAGCTTAACAGTGTTTGATATAACCTTCAAGATCATCAAAAACTAACTATAAGGACTAAAAGTGCTCAAAATAAAACTTATATGAAGGTTATAAGGACCAGGGACTGAAACTGCCATTTTCGAAACATGGTTACCGGAACAATAGGAGAGTCGCGGCCCGCGAAGAAGAGAACCTTACCTTTCGCGGCCCGTGAGAAAATTCCCAGTAACGAAAAACTGGACAGCTGCATGTATTCAGCCTTGTTGCCCACACAAACCAACATTGCATGCTCAGAACTCGAAACCAGGGATTGTTAGAAGGTTTTTATTGACACTAGGACACCTGGAATGATCTGAGGATGATCCTAAACACCTGGCTTGATCTTGGAACACCTTGGATTAGTATAAATAGGTGCCTTTGGTGGTCATTTGAACTTGCACCTTTCAAATTACTTCTCTTCTCACTTCTCTGAGGTTCCTGATAAAAAAGGAAGCTCCTCTTAGTCTAATCTTCGAGCTAGGACCTGTTGTAAGTGTCCTTAGCCACTCTAGTTCGGTTTTTATGCATTTAAAAGCCGAAAGTCAAAGTTGCCGCTAATCGGATTTGATTTTCGGTTTAGACCTAAACGGTCCAGCCATTGTTCGAGGCGAATATGGCTACGTGATCGTAATTAGGTAGGTGTTAATCCCTCAAAAGGGCACCTCCTAATTACCACGTTTACTTAGTTAATTGTCGGGTCAAAGTAATTAAAATAAAAAGTCAAACTAGTCAGTTTTTAAATAAATTCAAATCTGATAAAGTAGAAGTTATAAAACATGTTCTATCACTTTAATAACTTAGTAAACATTATCAGAACATGCCTAAACATATTCAACCCGATAATTCTAAGTTTAAGCTCGGTTCGCAACCGAAAGCCGCAAAAGCTTGACTTTTGCTTTGACTTTCAGTTCTTGCCTGAATTAGCTTAATTCCTTTATGCATTAGGGTTCCTTTGTGACCATGATATGTTGTAACATAACCCTCTGAGGATATATTACATGGTCACTTAGTAATCTGAGTTTGTATGCATGTTTCCGTTATTATGCATTATGTTGACTAGTATGCCTTTTTGTTAAAGATTAAGGTTTTTAATACAAATGAATATGCAAATGAACTAAGTACTGATTTGTAAACATATTTAGAATATTTTGACACTCACATTCTGGTCATAAACTGAAGTTATGCAATTGAACGAAAATTATGCTTTTATAAGGACTAAATTACCCTTTAGCATATAAATCAAGTTTTAAACATAATTTTTACACAAAACCCTTTACCTACTATTATGATATCATATTTAGGAATTATTGGGATGTTGGGTCAGATTATATACTGACCTTAACCTTGAGTTCTTATATAAAGCCTATAAATGACGATAATACCCTTTTTGCAAATAAAATGAGTTTTTCATATAATTAACATGCAAAACCTTTTGTTACTGATGTATTATGAAAAATAAAATATTTTGACCCTTCAAGGCTGGTCAAAATCTCAGAATCACTTAAACTTTGAAATTATCATCAAATAACGACTTTTACGCTAATTAAGGGCATAGTATGGTTTTAAACCATATTTAACACCCAGGACCTATTACCTACTGATTTTATAAATAATTTTAAATGTTTTTACAGTAGGTATAATTCATGAACTTAGAATCCCAATTAAGTACCTAAAACCATATGTGAAATGACCAAAATGCCCTTTCGGAGCATAGTTTGGCCATAAATTATAAACCACACATATGTATGATATCCTACTGTTATAATGTCATAAATTAAATATTTTTACAAAATGTTTGTGACCAGAACTTCAGTTTACATATAAACCCCTTTTATAAACCTTAAAATGACCAAAATGCCGTTATGAGGCTCAATTCGGTTTTAAAACCTTTATGGGCATACATGTTGATATCCTACTGATATCATGACATATTTTAAGCATAATAACATATGGGACCTGTATATGACTCATTCGATTACCCGTTTAAGCTTATACGTGTTCGGTTCGGTTTATGTAACTAGTTTGTATGTTGGGATTGAACCCTACCAGAGGAACAGATAATTAAAGCCAAAACTGGATCAGAGTAGTGGATCCAGAATAAGCAGATGTTATGTATTCAAGTCTCTCCCCTTGGAAGTGGTTTCAACATCTGCTGACCTCCTATCTACTGATCGTACAAACTGCTGACCTACAAACTGCTGATCAAGTAAAAGCCTGATGGAAGACTAAAGCTCTGCTGTTCAATCTACTGCCTTGAGTCAAGCTCTGCTGATCATGACAAGTACTGCTGGGTTCACATCAGTGGAAGGATGCAACAGTAGTTTAGATGTCTCTATGTAATGAAATGTAATAGCAGTAGTTAGCATAGCAGAGGTTGTATAGATCAGAGGTTAGGGTTTGTTAGGAGGTTAGATGTCACTTTCATGGTGACGTCAGCTTAGATGCTTCAGTGGTTTGCTCGTGCCTATAAATAGAACAGTACCATGCACTGTTCTATTTAGCTCTTTGCAAAATCTTCTTCCTGCACGAACAAACACTGTGAGCTCAGGCTGAGGGGGAGTTTGTATTCATACATTGCATTGTAATCGTTATTGAAATAAATTCAATCTTTCGGTTCTTTGTGGAAAATGTTTGCTTAAAGCAAATCTCTCGTTTGATTGTATGCAAAGTTTGTTTCCATCTTAATTCCACTGCACAACTCATTCATCTTCATCTTCATCTTAATTCAAACGTAAAATACAATCAAAACCAAACTCAGATCTTAACAATTAGTATCAGAGCTTGGACAGTCAAATTTGATTTAACAATCATTTTGACGTAAATAGTTCAGCTCATAATCGTTGATACTGATAGTTTGTTCGTTTGTTGAAAAACAGAGTAAGGTTTAATCACCATCAAAGTTGATTAATTAGTACCTGTAAAACAACCAGGATGACGTCACAATCACAAGATGATAAGAATAACATTGGCTCTCTTTTCAAACCACCTATGCTTAAACGTAATGAATACAACATCTGGGAGAGAAGGATGGGTCACATCCTTGCTCAACAGAACACTGGATGTTGGAGGTCTGTTGTTTTTGGTCCCCATGTTCCTATGGTGCCAAGTGCTGAGGATGCAAAGAAGTTTGTTCCTAAACCAACTAAAAACTATACTGAAACTGATTTTCAAAAGTTCGAACTCGATGCCAAAGCATTTAGCATCATAGCATCTGCATTACCAAATGAAATCTATGCTGGACTGTTACACTGTAACAGTGCCAAAGAGCTATGGGATGCACTGAAGGAACAGTTTGGGGGGACAGAAGAAGTTATTAAAAACAATAGGGAAATTCTGAATCAGCAGTATGAAACATTTTGTCACATTAAGGGTGAATCATTGACTCAGCAATTTGAGCGATTCAGTTGTCTCATTAGTGAACTAAGGCTTGTTAAAGTAATATTTCCAAATTCAACTCAAAATAGCAGGTTCCTTAGATCACTACCAGAAAAATGGGATACCATAGCTTTTGTTACTAGAAACTCTGCTTAGTTCAAAGACCTGACCCTGACCCAACTTCATGGTAGACTCCTGACCTATGAAAGGGAGTTAAACCAGAAAAAGAAGTTGCAAGAGTCTGGCAAAGTTGCTGATGATTATTCATTTGGTAGCACAGCTCTTTTTGGTCAGGAAGAATCTGGTAGCAGTGGTAAGGATCAGGGTTATGATCACTTTATTGATATAACTGCTGGTGGAAACTTTAACAACCCTGATCCTCACTCTGCAAATTATGCTTTTACTGCAAATTGTGAAAACCAGGTGTCAGATAACTTGTGCTTTGAACTAAATGATTTGCAACACTTTGATCCCACTGACTTAGAAGAGATGGACATTTTGCATCAATTGGCTTTGCTTAGTGTAAGAACAAGCAAATTCTACAAAAGAACAGGGAGAAAATTCCCAAGGTTACATGGGAATTTAAGGGTGGGGTTGGATAAATCAAAAATCAAGTGTCACAAGTGCATCAGGCTAGGTCATTTTGCTAGGGAATGCAGGAGTCAAACCACTGGTCCTATAATCACTCATCCTAGCTCAAACCATAGACCACAAAGTCAAAGCACTGTTCACTATACCCAATATACCCCTGCAACCCATGTTAACACTGCTCACTATGCTGCAACCCCTGTGCCTGTGCATTATGTTCAAACCACTGTTCCACAAATTCAGTATATTCAAACCCCTGCCCCTCAGGCATAAGTGCAACCTGTTGCACCTCAACCAGCTGCTTCAACAGTAGTTCAACCAGATCAGCAAAGCTTTTTCACCCAAGGCTTTGTTGACTGGAGCAGCTTGCCTGATGAGCTTGGTGTTGAAAATTTTGCACTCAATGCTTTTAATGATCCTTCTAATGATGAATTTTGTTTGATGGCATTAGAGTCAATACCAGAAGGGGTAGAAACTGAAGGTGAACAGCTAAGTGCTTAAACAGTGGATAAGGTGACTGAAGCAGTGGTTACTGCAGTTGCTGGTGAACTACTGCTGGGAGAAAATTCAGAAACCCTGATTGAACCACTGTCTGACCCCTGGTCCAAAGAAGAGAAGGAAGATGAGAAAGCAGGTGAGAAAGAAGCAAGGGCCGATGATGAAGAGGATCATCAATGTGATTATGCAATGATGGCTGCTGCCAAGGTATCACCTCAAGTTCTTGAAAAACTGTGTTCAGACAATTGCATTATTGCTTTTGCTAACATCAAAGAGGTAAATGAAAACCTTCGGGACAAAATCTTAACTGATGAAGTCAAATTTGAAAAGGCTTTAAAAGAACTTAAAAACAAATTGACTGAAAAAGATAAAGAGATCAGCAGTCTCAAAGAAGAGCAAAGCATAATCAAGACTCAACTCCAAACTATCGTAGAAAAATACCAAGTTTGCAAAAAAGAGTTGGAGTCCACCCAGATCACCTGTGAAAGATGGGTGGAATCTTGCAAAGGGTATGAAGTTATGCTTGAGAAACAGCTTGAAAGCAATGTTAAGTTTGGTATAGGTTATAGAAAATATGATGATCTTGAAAACACTGCTGGAAAACAAGCTGGTTCATCTGTAATTATACCAACCAACAAGAATGGCCAAGAGGTTAAAATAACCGACAAACTTGGTAACAAAATCACTTTGGAAAGATCTGTGGGATCCTCAACTTTTGAGGAAATTGAGAAATACCAATTTAAACCCACATGGTCTGATGAGTGTGACATTCTTGAAAACTTCAAGCCCATGGACTTTACAACCACTGATGGTGTCACAGCTCCAAAAGCTAAGGTCATTCCTATCAAAGACATCCCAACAGTGGTTCAAAACACTGTTGCAAAGGAGTCTGAGAAAAGGAAGAAAAGAGAAAAGGTCAAAAACTTGTTTTGTGAATTTTGTGAAAAGAGAAACCATCTAACAAAAGACTGTTTTCATCTAAAAGCATATGATCTAAACAAGACAAGTGTCATTGTTCCTGCTGAAAGCTGCACCATCTGTGGTAAAACAAACCACAAAACTCAAGCATGTGTGTATCTCAAAAACTATGATGTGAAAAAGAATGAGTACACTGCTAAAACATCCTTGAGTCCATCAACATCATCTGTCAAATTCACCAAGAACCAACCACTGTTTGTGCCAGTCCAAACAGCTGTCACAAAACAGCTGAATCAAACATCTGCCCAAAGAGATGTTCAAGTGACTGATGCACCCCCTGCTAACCAATTCAGAAAAGGCAAGGGACAATCATCTTACCAAAGGATTCCACACGTTTATGAGACCTATAAAAGGCCCTCTAAACCAAGAGTGAACAGGCATCCTTTTGGTTATCAACAGGTGATTGGTCAAGACCCACAACAGTGGTTAGAAAGAAACAATCCTAAAACTGTCCAAACCCCTGACCAAACCACTGTCCATCAATCTGCATCCATCCCAGACACTGTTGAGACCCCATCCAAAGCCTTATTGGCTTTGGAAACCCTAATGAACTAATCCTTTTACTTCATGTGCAGGGAGCTTTTGCATGCTTAGATAGTCTTTGGTATGTAGACAGGGGAGGCTCCAGGCACATGACAGGATGTAAAGCCCTTCTCAAAGATTTCAAAATCCATGGAGGGGGTGATATATCCTTTGGCAATAATAGTAAAGGGAAAGTTCTTGGGTCTGGTACAGTACAGTCTGGAAATGTAAAATTTGAAAATGTCAATCTAATAGACAATCTAAAATTCAACCTTCTGAGTGTGTCTCAAATGAGTGACAAAGGGTTTGGGTCATTCTTCACAAAAGATTGTTGTAGGATTGTTGGACCAGAAATGGTTGAAAAGATTGAAGCAATAATCAAATCTGGAAAAACAAAACTTGTTGCTCAAAGAAGTGGCAATGTTTATGTTGTTGATATGTCAAAAGAGTGTCCCAGAGCTGATGTCTGTCTGTTCTCAGCTGCCTCTAACAAAGAGACAGAACTTTGGCACAGGAGACTGGGGCACACAAATCTCAAGACAATCACTGAAATTTCAAAAAATGGCTTGGTAAGAGGCTTACCTCAAAAATTGTTTTCATGTCCTGAGCATTGTGTTTCCTGTTTAAAAGGAAAACATCATAAAAGCTCCTTTAAGTCCATTGAAGAGTCCAAAACAATCCAGTGTTTGCAAATGCTACACATGGATCTGTTTGGCCCAGTTCAAGTCATGAGTCTCAAGAAAAAGAGATATTGTTTGGTTATTATTGATGACTTCTCTAGGTTTACATGCACTTTCTTTTTACACTCAAAAGATGAGACTGCAGGCATTTTGCAAGACTTTGTGACACAGGTTGAAAAGCAATTTGACCTTACAGTAAAAGTCTTCAGGAGTGACAATGGCACAGAATTCAAAAATAAGGAGTTGGATGCCTTCTGTGTGAAGAAAGGGATTGTAAGGCAGTACAACATCCCTAGAACACCAGAGCAAAATGGGGTAGTTGAAAGAAAGAACAGAACTTTGATTGAGGCTGCCAGAACCATGCTTGCTGATTCAGGTTTGCCATTAACTTTTTGGGCAGAGGCAGTAAACACTGCTTGCTATGTCCAAAACAGAGTTTTAATAAACCCCAGGCACAAAAAGACTGCTTATGAAATTCTGTATAAAATCAAACCACTGATCTCATATTTTAAAGTATTTGGCTGCCCATGCTTTATTCTGAATTTAAAATATTCCATCTCAAAATTTGCAGCCAAAGTAGACAGTGGTTATCATCTGGGATACTCAACCACTGCCAAGGCCTACAAAGTGTTTAATACACGGACCAAAGCAGTGGAGGAGACTTTGAATGTAAAGTTCAATGAACTTTCATCAATGAAAATCCCAGCAAATCCTGCAGATTTGTTTGATCTTGATAAATTCACTTTTGAAAATACTGCTGTCAAGACTAACAGTGCAGGTCCATCAGAGGATTCAACACCAGACTATGGGTATGAAATCATCATCCCTCAAAAGTCTGTCACAATGGGAAAAGCATCAGTTGTTCAAAACAGCTGTCAAAGCTCAACCACTGCTACCTCAACAGTTGTTGACCAAAGTAGCCCATTAACCACTGCTTCCACATCATCAAACACTGCTGACAAAAGTCCCTAAACAGTGGATAAAAGTCAACATGTGTCCTCACCACTACCTCCTATTCCACCACCTTTTGAAGCCACTGCTGGGTCATCAAAGTCACCAGCAGTGGTTAACTCAGATGATACACATTTGCAGCCTTCACCAACAAATGCCATCATCCCATACCAAGGAGATTTAATCTTCTTAAGATCTCATCCACCTGATCAAATTATTGGCAACATCAATGAAGGGGTGCTCACAAGAAGCCAAACCCAAAACATTTGTCTTTTTGCTGGTTTTCTATCACTCCATCAGCCAGGCAAGTACCAAGAGGCACTAAAAGACAACAGCTGGGTAGAGGCCATGCAAGAGGAGCTCCAACAGTTTAAAAGACAACAAGTATGGGAGCTTGTACCACTGCCAAAAGATGTGAGTCCCATCGGCACAAAGTAGGTCTTCAAAAACAAAACTGATGAAAGGGGCATTGTTGTCAAGAATAAAGCCAGGCTCGTGGTTCAAGGTTACAGACAGGAAGAGGGGATTGATTATGATGAAACATTCGCCCCTATAGCAAGATTGGAAGCTATAAGACTGTTCCTGGCCTTTGCTGTAAACCACAACATGAAGGTGTTCCAAATGGATATCAAAAGTGCTTTCCTCTATGGTACAATTCAAGAAGAGGTATATGTTTGTCAACCTCCAGGCTTTGAGGATCCATTTTATCCAGATCATGTCTACAGGTTGAACAAAGCCTTGTATGGCCTGAAACAAGCACCTAGAGCCTGGTATGAAACTCTTTCCACCTTTTTACTCTCAAATGGTTTCAAAAGAGGTACCATTGACAAAACACTGTTTTTAAAATGGAGAGGAAATGATTTAATGATTTTCCAAATTTATGTGGATGACATTATTTTTGGAAGCACATGTAATAAAATGTGTGAAGAGTTTAGGGAACTCATGACAGCTGAGTTTGAAATGAGTGCAATGGGTGAGCTGCAATGCTTTCTTGGTCTCCAAGTTCAGCAAATGCAAAATGGAACTTTCATTCATCAAAGCAAATATGCTAAAGAACTTTTAACCAAATTTGATATGAATGATTGTAAACCATGCAGCACACCCATAGCAACCAATAAGCTAGTCATGTCTGATGAAAAGGATGAGCTGATTGACCAAACACTATATAGAAGCATGATTGGGTCTTTATTGTACCTAACTGCATCTAGACCAGACATCATGTTTGCCACATGTGTCTGTGCAAGAAGTCAATCAGCTCCCAGAAAATCAAACCTCATTGCTGTTAAAAGGATCTTCAGATACATAAAAGGTGCTCCCACACTTGGTATCTGGTATCCAGCTAATGGGAATATCAAGCTTTCAGGCTTTTCAGACAGTGACTTTGCTGGATGCAACACCACAAGGAAGTCCACTTCAGGAGGGTGCCAGTTCCTAGGCGATTGCTTGGTTTCATGGCAAAGCAAAAAGCAAGCAGCTATTTCGACATCCACTGCTGAAGCTGAATACATTGCTGCTGCAAGCTGTACAGCCCAACTCCTGTGGCTTCAAAATCAATTGCTGGATTTTGGTATCACTGCCTTAAAGACACCACTCATGTTGGATAGCTAGGCAGTAGAAAATATCATCAAAAATCCAGTTTCCCATTCTACCACCAAGCACATCGACATCAGACATCACTTTGTGAGGGATTGCTATGAAAAAGGTTTGATTTCTCTGCATCATGTTCCAACTAAAGACCAGCTGGCAGATGTGCTCACAAAAGCATTAGATACATCCACCTTTGAAAGCTTGGTCTCTAGGATTGGCCTGCTAAACATGGAATAACAAGCAAAATCTTGTTTTTCTATGCATAAAAGCATTAAAATGTTTTCAGAAAATCAAAAATCCATCCTTAAAAATAGCTAAAAATGAAGTTTTCATTAAAATCCTTAAAAGTCTGCCATAACCACTGCTTGTTCAAAAGTCTGCTCCACTTCAAAGTCTGTCCACTGCTGAAAGTCATCCCCTGCTCTCTCATTTCCTTGATAAACACTGTTGTTCAAAATCAGTGTCTTATCCACTGATATGCTATCCACTGATAGTGAAAATCATCCACTGCTTCCATTTGTTACCGTTGTAACCACTGTCTTTCATCAGTAGCTTTCAAAAGTACTGTCCTTCATTTCATCAGGGGTTGGCATGTGGGCAGTACATAGTGGTCAGACCTTTTGTAACCGCTGCCACGTCAGCATTCACTTTTTCTCCATAAAACCCCTTTTCAAAACCCAAACAGGGTTTTACTGTCGAATTGAATTCTTAAAAATTCTCTTCTCAAAGCAGTTTTTCTCAAATTCCCTCAAAATCTTCTTCGATCATTATCTCCAAAATGACAAAATCGAAGTTATCTGCAAAACCCACTTCCAAATCATTTCCAAAAGATGCCTCTCAAAAGGCTACAACCATCGAAATCCCATACAAACCGTCTCACAACCTTCTGGGTCTTCTCACAAAGCCCGGCACCACAAAAATTTTTGACTCAATCATTGATATCATGTCTGCATCAAAATATAAAACTTTGTTAACAGCAGATGTACCAATTTACTTGGCGACCCAAAGAGAGTTCTGGAAGAATGTAACCCTTGACAAACAAGGTGACGCTGTTATAGATATTAACTCTACTCTAAAGGGTAAAGCTGTCAAAATTACACCACAATCAATTTCAGAAGTCTTTGCACTCGATGATCAAGGAGGTAAAACTTCTTTTCCTAAAAACGAGTTAAAAAAGGATTTTCTGGAAAGAGGGTATAATGCAGAAGTAAAAAAGGACACCTTACAAAAAGGTTTCTTCCCTTCTGCAACAAGATTTTTGTTTCATACCCTCCTAATGCGTGTTTCAAACAAAACCACTGCTTTCAATGAAATACCATTAAAAATTCAAAGCCTGGGATATGCTATTCTTCAAGAAGAAAATTTTAATTATTCTCAGGTAATTTTTAATGATCTGGTTAAAAATGTTGAAACAAAGGCATTCTTACTATTCCCAAGATTTTTAAGTTATTATTTTGAAAAGAAACTGGGTGAGAAGGATGCTTCTAAAATAAAACAAGGTGAACCTTTGCAAATAAACAGTTTAACAACTGAAACTTTTACAAGAATGCCAACACCTTGCAAAACACAAGCAGAGGTGCCTGAGCAGACTTTAGCAGCTCCCACTGCTCCTCAGGTGTCTGCTGCTGAGCCTACTGCTCTAGGTGATCAAAGTAGCAAAACAACTGCTTTGAAACCCACACCTAAAATCACCAAAAAGCCAAACAAAAAGAAAACTCAAAACCCCCCAAACCCATCAAAAAGGCAACTCTGGAGGATGAGATACCAGAGCAACTGCCAGTGACAAAACAAAAGTTACAATAAACCACTGCTGCTACTTCCTCACAGCAGTTGGTACAAATATCTCAACCCATAGCCGAAACTCCTCCTGCTTCTTCACAAAAAGAACAGGTTGTACATATTGGGACACCACAATATGATGCTCTGGAATCACTTACTTCCATCATCCACAGCCCAATTCCCGGGGCAAATTCTCTTTTTACACCAAACCTCACCTCCACAATTCCCCCACCAACTAAACTTTTGTTGGATGCTATTGATTTGAACCAGGCACAAACCAGTCCTTCTCAATCACCTATCAATGAGAATATACTTCAACAAATGACTGGGTCTGATGCATCAATCATAGTTAACCCACCAACAAGGCCTGAGGAGGTTACACCCCTTGAGTTACATGTAACTCTTGGTGGTAGTCCAAGTGAAGCAGCCACTACAAGTGTTGAACCCACTGGTTTACATTTGGACAGTGGTTACATCAATAAGACTTCCTTGGAGGCAATTCCTTCCATAGCACCTCTGACATCCACCAGTGGATTCATTTTGACCACTGGCAACATCAAAAGGCTGTCAAGTGTTGAAGGAAGAAGACCCCAGTACCAAGAAAAAGGGGCATCAGTGGTTAATGTTTGGAGTACACTCCCTACCTCAACCACTGATAGTGGGAAATTAGATGATCCCATTAAATTGGGTGATGGTTTAAAATATATGGATTTGACGGAACGAGTTGACAAACTAGATACAGATGTTGCAGATATCAAAGACATGCTACAACAGTTATTGATAATACAAAAGATGCAATCCACTGTTGTTCCACCTCAAGCACCTGCTCCACCATAAGCACCTGCTGCAAATGAGCTCTGGAATCTATTTCAACCTTTTCTCCAATAACAAAAACAAATGGCTGATCAGCAACATGAAAAACATGTACAAGAGCTGAGAAATATAATGGAGTCAAGGTTCAAGCACATACAAGCAGACATCAAGGAACTCAAGGCCCACATCTTGAAAACGACTGGCACTGCTCCTCCAACTGTTCTTTTTATTGATCAACTGCCCCCAGATAATGCCAAAAAGGGGGAGAAAATTCAGGAATGGAAGAAGAAGGGAATAGATGATGGTCTTTACATTGAACCAAAAAGAGATGCTATGACCAGAAATATTCCTATGCCAGATGGTAGCAAAAAGGTTGATGTTACCCAAAATGCACTTGATGAAGCTATAGCAAGTGTAAAAAGGGACAGAGAGGCAAAGGATATGTCAAGGTGGAATGAGGAGAAAATAGCTTACATGGAGCTGAATGCACAGGGTTGTTCTGAGCCAAAAGATGTTAAAAAACTTAAGCCAAAAAGAAATCCCACTAGAAAAGTGAGGGAACCCAAGTCCACACCATCCAGACTCACTAAGCATACTCCAAAACCACCATCCAAAAGCCCCCAACATCAAACCTCCACCCAAACAGTTGTTGTAACTCCTGGTGTATCAACATCTGCTGGTACTTCAGTTGTTTCAACATCTGTTATCACTTCAACACACACCACTTCAACACACACCACAACCACTGCCTTACCACCACCACCACCAAAAACAACCTCACCACCATCTCATCCTGCCAAAAAGCAGAAGACAACAGATGTTACAACATCTGTTGTAATGACAACAGTGGTTGAAACACCAGTTGTTTCAACAACTGTTAGTCAATCACAAACCACTGCCACCTAAATCACCACCACTGATCCACCCAAAACATTATCTGCCTCTCCTACAATAAAAAGGAGAAGGATTTTCATACCAGATGATGATTCACCATCACCACCACCAACATCTTCACAATCACTTGCACTTATTCCAAACCCTGTTCCTCTCTCATCAGCTCCAGTACAACAACCAATCCCAATCATCACTCCTGCAGGTTTTCAGTATCCTCTTGAACGTTTTCAGTATCCTCTTGAACTTTTTGCAGTCAGAGAAGAGATTAAATCCTTCTACTATGAGGATGAACCTGCCAAAAGGAAGTTGCCATCAGTTGTAGGATGTCCAAGGCCAAACAATATTGAAGAATATTTGAAAGTCAAAGCTAAACAAGCAGAGGATATCTCAAAGAGAAATGCACAAGGAAAATCTGATAGAGAAATTCAGCAAAATTACCAATTCTTGCTCACACAAGTCAGATCCTTGGAACAATTTACAAAAAATGTATGTCAGCAAATCTCAGAGAGAGCAGATGAAACTTTGAGAGAAGACTCCATTAAAAGCATCATGGCAACCAAGAAGTACAAAGGAGAAAAACACATGTACAAAGAGTGGACCATTCCTGAGCTCGAAAATGAAGCAGCCAGGATTTAAGAAATGATCAAAAATAAGGTCAAGCACACTCCTCCAGATTGGGAAAAGTTCAAAAAGAATGTACCTGATAAAAGGGTAGAGCTAAGGAGAATGAAAGAGGAATTAGCTGCTGCTGATTATGGGTCTTTGAATCAAGTGTTAAGATGGAAAGAAGATAAAGTCAGGGCTACCTATAAAAGTTTAGAGAAATTAAGAAAGACAGATCCTACTGCTCCACAAAAGCCTGACTATCCTGAAGCAAAGGTTTCAAAAAGACCATCAAAGCTGTAAATCAGGAGAGCCACTGCTCCAGCTGGTGCAGCCATCTTTAAAAGAAGGCCACAAAAACAGCTGGTTACTGAAACAGTGACAGAATTAATGGCAGGAGATGAGCTTGTAAAAGAAGGCATTAAGCAGATGATAGCTGATACTCTTGGCCTAAATCAACCTGCAAGTACTGCTCAGACAGTCATGAATAGGCCTGCATCTCCAAACACCTCATCCAATAAAAATCTCCCAAGAAACCCATCAGGCTCAAAAGTACTAAAGTGGGAAACTGACAAACAGACCCATGTATTGACTATGTTCAGGTCTGGTGGAGAATTGAAGAAAATATCAAGGGAACAAGCACTTGGCCTAAGTCTTGAAGATATGCAGGATCTCCTTGATCTTCCACTTGGTAGGGATGAAGATGACACAGATGCCCTAGACTTTGAGTTACAACTTAAAGGTCTGATAAGGGAGCTGTTAATGAGGCAATAAAGTTCCACAATAATGAAGGGTTTTGGCATTATCTGTTCCAGGGGGAGATTGTTGGGATTGAACCCTACCAGAGGAACAGATAATTAAAGCCAAAACTGGATCAGAGCAGTGGATCCAGAATAAGAAGATGTTATGTATTCAAGTCTCTCCCCTTGGAAGTGGTTTCAACATTTGCTGACCTCCTATCTACTGATCGTACAAACTGCTGACCTACAAACTGCTGATCAAGTAAAAGCCTGATGGAAGACTAAAGCTCTGTTGTTCAATCTACTGCCTTGAGTCAAGCTCTGCTGATCATGACAAGTACTGCTGGGTTCACATCAGTGGAAGGATGCAGCAATAGTTTAGATGTCTCTATGTAATGAAATGTAATAGCAGTAGTTAGCATAGCAGAGGTTGTATAGATCAGAGGTTAGGGTTTGTTAGGAGGTTAGATGTCACTTTCATGGTGACGTCAGCTTAGATGCTTCAGTGGTTTGCTCGTGCCTATAAATAGAACAGTACCATGCACTGTTCTATTTAGCTCTTTGCAAAATCTTCTTCCTGCACGAACAAACACTGTGAGCTCAGGCTGAGGAGGAGTTTGTATTCATACATTGCATTGTAATCGTTATTGAAATAAATTCAATCTTTCGGTTCTTTGTGGAAAATGTTTGATTAAAGCAAATATCTCGTTTGATTGTATGCAAAGTTTGTTTCCATCTTAATTCCGCTGCACAACTCATTCATCTTCATCTTAATTCAAACATAAAATACAATCAAAACCAAACTCAGATCCTAACATTGTATGAATTAACCAAAACGGGTCTAACCTTGTCATCTAAACTTCAAAATCCAGATGTATTTAGTTTACCCATATTATACAAGTCTTTATACTTGTCGGGTCTAAATTACATTCCATTCTGGTCACCGCTTAATCTAGCGTTTCGTACCGTAAATCATCTTATAAACTAACGGGTCTAAGTCCTTGACTTAAATAAGACCCGTTAGTATCCTAATAGGTTAATAAAACCTTCATTTCAGATTAGGTAGCCCCAATAGAAGATACATTCATAAAGTCTTAGTAACATACGGCTGAGTAGAATTTCTTGCATTTTAAACTCAGGTAAATACTTTTAAATTTTCCTTATACAGGCTTGGGATACGGTAAATTATTACCGTTGGTCGGGTATGGGATCATTTAGTCGGATTGTGATTAATAAGTCCGCATAACCCATTTTAATCTGTTTTGTTTGATAACATAAACTTTGGGGGTTAACGACCGTGTCCTGGATATCCTCGGCTCATTTAAGTTATTAATGGCCACGACCTATGCACGAGGTGTAGGCATACACCCGACAGATGCAAATGCTAAAATATAATTTACCCATAAGTTGAGAATAACTCCTTTGTGGGTTTTATAAGTAGTGAGTCAGTTAATCATGGCCGGTCTCCAAACCGGCCCCAAATGTATGACAAACATGTAAATCTGTATACAAGATTATAAATGTAATTGTCCCAAGTTATAAAAGAACTTTTTGCGCATTGGCACTTAAACCAATTTTCATAAATGTTTTCAAAAGAGTTAGTTAATTGTATTTACCAGTGAAAACTAACGTATTATCCAAAGACTAAGTGACAGGTACCTAACGTAATAGGCTGGAGCTACTTGGCGTTTAAATAAGAGGATCTTGCAAGTCCCTAGAAGCCTTAAGTCTGTTGACCTCCGTTTTATGTTTTTATTTTAAGATCCGCCTGTGGATCCTTTTTACAACCGTCTGTATAATATTTTATTCGTACTTTGAACTTTCGGGTTGTAATAGTAATTTACCTTCCAAGCCTTCCGCTGTGCTATAACTGTGTTTAATTGACTATGATGATATCAACTACGTCACGATACTCCCCACTGGGCCCACCGGATTTTGTGGAAATATCGGGGTGTGACAAAGGCCTTATGCCTTTGTGTAAAAAGGGAGCCTTTGCGTGACACTTGTCTGCAGACAGGGATATTGCGCACACTACTAGAAAATGAGGCTAATGCAACTTTTTAGATGCAACCTTTTTTAATTGTGTTGCATTTGACACTAATGCAACTTCACTCAATATAAAGGTTACAATAGAATATCTATTGCAACCCTTTTTATAAAAGGTTGCAAGATTTTTTCAAAATTGCAACCTTTATATTCAAAAGTTGCAAATTTTACTAAAAATTGTAACCTTTTCTTGGAAGGTTGCAAATTTTATTAGAATTTGAAACTTTTTGTTAGAAATGTTACAAATTTTACCCTGCATGATACATACGTAAAATGTGCAAATTATGATACCATTCGACTTGGCCACAACGCCTAATGTCATGGTGATTGACACGTCGTTCCTTGTCATTAAAAAAAAATTGTCCAAAACCCGCGCAGTGCGGCGGGTATCAAAGGAAAGAAGAAATCCAAAAAATATAACGTGTTTGGTTAATTGGTTGGTTAAATATGCGAGTTAATTTAAAATGGAATAAAAAAGAAATAAAAAAGGAAATAAAACAAAAAAAGTAAAAAGAAATACAAACACAATGAAAAAACGTTTTTAAAAACAAGTTTGGGGCCGAGGGTGCGGTTTCGAACCCCGAAATCACATATTTGAAGCACAACCTCGTTTATCAGGTAGCATGGAGACGCTTGCTTAGATGGCTTTCCTAGTTTGATGTTTGAGGAACAAAAGGGTAGGGATTTTTTCATTTCTCAATTGATCTTGGCATGGGTTTAAATTCTTTTTCTGTTATTTCTTTTTTAAAGGGCTCCAAGGTCATTGACAAAAATAAAGAGATTAATTCTCCCAACAAATTCCTGGAAAAAAAACACAGTTGAAGAGAACCATCAAAGGAAAAAAGCTAAATGTTGAAGTGGCTTGGCCGCATGGGTACCTTGAAGTTGAAAAGACATAGTTGCTTGAAATGCAAA
Source organism: Helianthus tuberosus (assembly GCA_030545235.1). Lineage (NCBI taxonomy): Eukaryota > Viridiplantae > Streptophyta > Magnoliopsida > Asterales > Asteraceae > Helianthus > Helianthus tuberosus. The sequence continues at coordinate 14,783,968 of CM060430.1, read as the reverse complement.
AGAGAAATTGAAGAGAACCATCAAAGGAAAAAAGCTAAGTAGAAAAATTTGGACAACCATTGAGCAAACATTGAAGCTATGATGCGGAGTATCATGGAAAAAGTATCTATTTGGGTACTTGAAGATCTTAGAGATGAGTAGGAGGTTTCCATTACTTTTTGTCATTGTTATTTTGAGTCTATATGTATCATGATAAAAGATTCTATGTTATATTTATGTTATTGTTGTGCTCGGGTAACTCAGATACTCTTGTATTTTGTACTTCAAACGACGATGTTATACAGTTACATTGACTATAAAAAAGGTTGCATTTGGTGTTACTAAATCTTAAAAAGAATGTTGCATTTGATGTAAAAGAAAGTTGCAATTTAAGGTAACGAAGGTTGCATTTGATGTAATAAGGGTTACGTTTGAATGTTTGAAAAGTTGCAATAGTATATAAAAAAGGTTGCATCGAAAAAAGGTTGCATTTGAGTAGTATATGCAACCCTTTCAAAAAATGTTGCATTAGCTAACAAAAAGGTTGCATTAGGTCTAATGCAACTTCACCTAATGCAGCCTTAGATAAAAGGTTGCATTAGGCCTAATGCAACCTTTTTAAGGCCTAATGCAACATTTTACCAGGGTTACATTAGGTTCATTTTCTTGTAGTGGCAACTTTCACAGAACCTTCTAAAAGGATCTGTCTTCAACATTATTGCAACCGCCAACTACCTCCACTTTTATTAAATGCCTAAACCCTAAATTAGGCTTATAAATAACAACCTCCTTTCACTTTAAATCCTTTCCACACCTCCAATTCACTCTCAAATACTCTTACTCTCTCAAGTTCTTTCAAGCAGGTAGTGAACTATCCAGTTTTCACAGTGAGTTTTACTCACTAATACTTATTATTTCTTCTTTCTTTTATGTTCTAAACTTATTGGATAACCTCTAGGAAGGTTTTCACAAGTTTGTCATGGCAAACTAAGGTGAAACCTCACCACATTGAGATCCAAAAAGTTGTAAACTTTCGGTTGTGAATTTACATTCTTATTTATTTGTTGTTTTAATTAAAAACTTGGTGTAAACATGTACCCACCAAGCTCCCAACTTAGTTCATAGTTGTGGTTTGTGTTGAGGTTGATTTCCACCAAGAACACAAGCTTAAATCTTATTTAATTTCTGTCCAAATGTTCTAAGTGATTGAAAACCATCCAAGCTTCAACCTCTTATGTTGAAAGTCTTGTGCATGAGTTGTGTGTGAACCTTGGAAGCTTTTGCTATCCGAATTATTTCCACAAAATCTCACTTGTTCACACTTTTCAACTAGTGACATCAAGTAGCTTACAAGAACCAAAGTAACATAACCCCGCCGCACCTCCAACATTTGCCATGATGGGTATGGAACTCCTGGGTCAATCTTACTTGGCTACTTGACAAACTAGTTAGTTATATTTTCATTTTCATTCATGACCATCCGAATCATCCTTGTGATGATTTGTGCATTGGTGAATTCATACAATGAGGTTAATCTTACCTCCATGCTTGACTTACATGATTTATATGATATTACGTGATGGACAAATTATAACCTATACTATAAAATATAATATAGTTAACCTAATTCTTGATGCTGATCGGATTATGATTAAGGTCAATGACTTAGGTTATACTATCTTAGTTCTAGATTTTCTCGTTTGTGATTCTAATGGTGATACGTGGTTGAAAATCGGTGTTCGTATATGTTTAAGTTGATGTTTTTACGTGATTTTTAGTTTCGTTTAGCCTACTTTTGATTATAATTGTGTTTTGCAGGTCTAACGGAGTTTAAGGAGCTATTCGGGAGCTTTACGGACCACCAGGAAGGGAAATTGATCAACCGGGATCAAGAAATGGGAAAAACAGAAACGGAATGAAGCACGTACCGTCGCCGACGCCTTCCCAACCCGTCGTCGACGCCTCTCGAGTATCTCTATCACCCAGAAAGTCCGTAGACAGAGAAACAAGCTGTCGGCAAAAACCACAACCCAGTCAGGGCATCGCCGACGCCTCACCAGGCCGTCGGCGACGGCTCACCATTTCTTGTGTCGCGAAATTTTGATTTCTTTGATGTTAGGATGAGTTATAACACACCTTTGACCATTTTTTCGACAGTTATGAGTGGGGGGAAGCTTAAAACACCATCTTGAACCATTCTTGGATACCCTCTTCACCTCTAATCGCCTCTAATACCACCCTTCACCTCTAACCTCTAAACCCTAACCGATTCTCCATCATCTCTAACCCTCAACCATCCCACTATCATCATCCATTCATCACCACCAATCATTCTAAACCCTAACCTCTATCACTCCCCAAGACTCAAAGGTCATGGCTCGGTGTTCGTGCTCGTCACCCGGTGATCGCGTCCATTCAACCACAAGCGGCTAGTCTCCTCGATTTCACCCCAGTGTAGATTGTTGTAAGAATTCTAGGGTTTGCGCATTTGTATTTGATTTGATTTTGTGACAAGTTGTTTAGTATTTGAAACCTTTGATAATTGTCTTGTATTTGTTTTGAATTCGTAAATTGTCGAGTGATGATAAAAAATAACTCATGACAAGTGTAAGGTAATAAAAATTCAATAGGTTTGAATTATATTTGCAAGTTTAAAAATTTATTTTTAATGGCAAAGATTTTATTTATAGTTGTATTAATTGGAAAGCATGCAACACAATGACAAAATAACTATCCATACATAGTATAAAAACTTGGTTAGGTCCCTATCACTACAAATCAGTAGACTCTCACTAATGTCGATAACCACATAGTTCTATAGGATCACAAATGACCACATGATTGACAGATTAGCGACATAACATTCACCAATATAATTTCCGTAAGAATATATAAAAATAAATTTTGTTTTTTTGGGTAACTTACAATTTTCATCCTTTATGTATATATCGGATTGCAACGGATAGCCTTTAACTTCAATAATTACAGATACAATCCTTTATTTGTAAAATCCATTACACCTTACGTCCTTTGGCCCTAACTTGGTTGAAATTTTCAGTTAAGAACGACATCTGCCTTGCATATGAGGGTAAGTTAGTAATTTTACTAATATAAAGGATGAAATGTGTAATTTACCCTTAAACAAATAGACAACTCACCCTCTCTATCTCATCCCACTTCTTGTAACAACCCGACTTTTCGGTTTGTTATCCGTTTGCTACTTGCTTCTATTTTTAACCGTTTTGTACTCTGAGATTCGATATAAATAAAGGGTTAGGTTATACTAAATACATTTTCATCACACCGCACCACTGCACGCTTAAACGCTTTATAGTCGTAAAATGCTTAACGCTAACGGAACACGAATTACAGAGAATTATGCTACTTTATTTGCTGAGTGTGTTTGTTTGTTCGGTAACCACTCTCGCCTTCGCAACGCAACTCAACGCAAACTCGAAACGTGAATTTGTTTATTTATTATTTGTGCTATTTGTGTGTTTACTTGTTTAGAATGTTGAATGTGTTGTTACTTGCTTGAAACGCTCAAATGCTTACTCGCACAACTCAATTTATCCCTCTAAAACGTAACCCGACACGATATTTAACATCTCGCTAAAATACTTAAAGTACCAACACTAACTAACGCAACAAAACACATTAAACGAGCATCTTACACGCAAAACGAGGAATTGGTCGCACAAAACAGTACCCTCGTACGAACCCAGACAGCTTCGTACGAAGGCAGCCGGTTCGAACCAACCGTTCTGTGCGATCCTAGCTCCTCTATAAATACCCAAGCCCTCCTCTCTTCATTCTACCTGGCTGATTTCACACCGAAACTCTGCCAAATTGCTGTCCGACCATTTTCAAGTAAGATTTATCAGTTTTATATGATTATACAACGTTTTCCACTTCGATTTTCCACAAGATTCACTTCGATTTCTATCCAAACTTTTGGGTTTTTATCTAAACTTCATCTTTTTCTTTAAACTTCTTCTTTTTCATATAAAATCTTCATCTTTTTCATCAAATCTTCTTATTTTATCATGGATCTACACTTAACCGAGTGTATTGGGCATAGCTACGGCTTCCCAAGTTAGAAATCAGTTGATTTCACACTCACCAAGTGTTAGATCTAGGTAAAAACTCTTTAAAACTCTTTTAAACTTGATTTTCACACTAAAACGGACCTAAAACAGCATGTATTTCTTTCACTGAATAGTGGAACGAGGTAGTGTCAAAACCGTCTTGAATTGGACTCGAAAATACATCCGATTCAGGCGAAAACACAGCTCCGAACGTCAAGAACAGCTACGTTTGTGAACTGGACTATTCTGTGCGAAGCCCCAACTACTGACTTCGCACATCACAACCCATTTCTCACCTGTGACTCAGACAAAGACCTCTCCGGCTGAAGTTTAATTAGTAGCTTAAGGTTGGAGGGATAAACACTCGATTTCCTGAAGATAGACATGAAGAAGACTCGATTTTGGACAACGGAAGCAACACTTGTGTGAAGACTCTCTTCGTATAAAGGCACGCCTTCGTACGAAGGCACCAGCTTCGTACGAAGCTTCTGTTTCCCACCCGACACTCCGATTTCGACCGTTTCAGCACTTTGGTGGACTTATGCTTCTGTTCCCGTACGCAGGCTGATCCGGCGCTCCCTTCAATCCATTTTCAGATCGTGTTTACTTGTTAGACACGCACTGTGAGTATACTCGAACCCTTTTTCGCTTAACGCACTTTTGGATGTTACATACGTTCACTATCAAAATCACAACACTTAAACACTTTACAAACGCTAACCTCACTTGCATGTTATACGTGATTAGTTGAATACTTGTTGCTATGTTATACAGTGATGACTTGCCCTGCCGCCCTTAGCAACGATAGTACTATAGTTTGGACTCAGCACCTGTTTAGTCAGGGGTTGTTAAGGATCACATACTTTACTGCACAAGTTCGCTTCGGTGAACATGTGTCGCGCATACTCTACTCGCAGTCATGTGGTTAGGATGTATCATTGTTGATAGTATACTTGATTCGCCCGTTACGTGTTACATGCTGGTTATGCGTAAAACGCTTTCTATACTATATCTATGCAAACTTGTGTACTCACCTTTACATTTTGTATTAACTTTTATTTTAACGTATGTGACAGGTTGATGGTCTATTTGCTGCAAATGGATAGGAAGTCAAGAAACTCGCAAATAAAAATCTGAGTTGTTGGAACTTTTTTGTTTAAGAGATTTCGATATCTATTATGACTATTTGTGGATTATTTGTTTGATAGTATGGGATATTAAACGTGTTAAAAATATTATCACAAAATAGTTGTTATGGATTCTCTTGAAAAATTTGTTTCGCTCAGCGCCACGCCCCGATGATTCCGCCATCGGTTGGGGTGTGACAGATTGTTATCAGAGCCATAACTATAGGGAATTAGGTCGAGTCGTGTAGAATAGGCCTAGTCTATAGTCTAAGTACCAAAACATACCCTTTGTACAAACCCACTTGGGGCTTCGTACGAACCCACATGTTATGCTCTTGTGTGAACCCACTTAGGGTGGCTTCGTACGAACTCAAAATGTTACACCTTCGTACGAGCTTAGCAGCTTCGTACGAAGGCAGCCTTTCCTAAGGTTGAAAAAAAAAATTATTTTTCCTTTCCTAAGGCTAACACAATACACACATCTTGAAAACGCTCGTACAACACCAACGAGTGATTGTGTCGAGATTAGGTGTGAAAACCAAGAACTCTCGATAAGATCACTCACTCCGCGTATTTTACTCCCAGCACGAGAACTTCTGTAGAGTTAGGAGTGAAATCCATACCTCAGCGGAATTCTCCATCTCCATCTAGTGGTTGTTACCACAATTAGGAGCGAAGTTGTTAAGTTAGGGGTGAAACCCGCATCTTAACGACCCGTTCCACTCCCTACTTTGATTTTACAAATCTCACCAGAGTCTCGACTGTCCAACGAATCGAGTCACATAGTAACTGGAAGGATGAATGCCGGTAGCCGTATTACGGTGAGAGCATAGTCTATAGGCCAAAGCGTGTACTCAAACTTGTTGGGAATAGTTGAATCACTTAGGGTAGTCGACGCTTCAAAACCTTGGGCACTCTGTTATTTTCAAGCCCGCAATCGCCGATTTTACGTGACCTCGATTTTATTATATTTATGTGTTTTGAATTTACGGTTTATGGTTCGATTTATCGCTTCTCGCTTCTCCAAACATGCACAACTCGCACAGCGCTCCTAATCTAAAACGCTAACTAATCGCGAAACAACCAAAATACGCAACTCTATTACCTGCAAACTCCCATACGCTATAGTACTTGATGATGTACGCTATATCTCGCGACTCTCGTACATGTTACGCTTATTTGAAATGAAGGTGAGTACGTGCAAAATATGTGATTAAGTGAATTGTGTGCTAATACGTGCTTATTTGCTTCTGTGCTTATGTGTATACGTGCAATTACGTGGTTATGTGACTATATGCTTATGTGCTTACGTGTTCCTGAGCTTTATGTAATAATAATAAATGTGCTGTATAAAACGCTAAACCCTTTACAGAGCCCAATATAATCGAATCTCATCCAATCTGCAGATGTCCTCTTTTGGATCACATACTCGCCGAACTTCCCAACGAAACAATGTTGACAAAGAGTCGCCTCTCTGGTGGCCAAGAAAATGGCCAAGGGGATCCCATAAATTGTCAGTGAGATCCAAGCTGTAAGCAGCACCTCTTCTGTTGATTCAAAGAATGAAGCACCAAAAACACCGTTCAGCTTCAAGCAATTCAAGCCCTACGGTCCTAAGGAATTTACTGGTGAAGATGGACCCAATGCAATGTTCCAATGGTTTGACTCCATTGAAGTTACTTTCCGTCAAAGCGGATGCCAGAAAATCTCCGCACTGTTAACGCCACTAGAGTCTTCCAGTCAAGGGCACTTGAATGGTGGACAGCCGAGCGTAACAGGCGCGGAAACGATGCAGCTTATGGTCTCACATGGGAGGAACTGAAAGAACTCATGATGAAGGAATTTTGCCCTCCTCACGAACTCCAGAAGCTGGAGAATGAATTCTGGAACATCAAGCCAGAAGGAGGTGATAACTCTGGTCTCACCGCTCGCTTCAAGCAGTTGAGCATCATCTGTCCCAGTCAAGTGGACACACCTGATAAAGCTATCAAGAAATATATTCGCGTTCTCCCCGATTGTGTTGCTGACATTGTCAAGCAGCGAAACCTGCTACCATCGAGGAAACCTACTAACTCGCAGCTGAAATCAATGATAAGCGAGTCTTAGCTGGTGTTTTCAAGATTGCGACCAAGAGTCTCAACCAAGCTACTGCAGTGTCAGGTGCCGATAATGAAGCATCTCAAGCTTCAAAGTCTAGCCGTCAGAATCGCAAGCGCAAAAATAACAGCAAGAATAACGCGGTAGTCACAACACCGCTCAACACTCATCCCTCTCAGATCACTGCTCCCAACGCACTTCCGGCTAAGCGTGCGTACACTGGAAATCACCCACTGTGCCCTACTTGCACCTATCATCATCCAGTGGGGGTAAATTGTCGTTTCTGTGTTAACTGCAACATCTACGGGCACTACACCGCCCACTGTCGCACTGGCCCTCGCCAATAAGCTCTTCAAGCTCCAGCAGCACCGCCAGCTCAACCTTGCGCTCCCCAGGTTAACCAAGCTCTTCCAGCCCCTCCAGCACAAGTTGCTAACGCGCGTGCTTGCTACACGTGCGGTGATCCAAACCACTTTGCTAATGTCTGCCCGAATCGTGTTGTGAAACAAGAGCCGCAACAGCAACCACCACAACAGCAACAGCCTCAGCAGCAATAACAGCAGCCACAACCACAAGCAGCCCGCAGAAGAACTTTCAACATCAATGTCTGCCAGGCTCAGACTAACAACAACGTTGTCAACGGTACGTTCCTTGTCAATGGTATTTATGCTTCATGCTTATTTGATACTGGAGCCGATAACTGTTTTGTATCGTTTGAATTCAAAACTCTTCTAAAACGTAAACGCGCTAACCTCCCAACGACATTCGACGTAGAAGTTGCCACCGGAAGAACCGTTACTGTTAGTTCCGTTCTGCGTGAGTGTACTCTTGAACTCAACAATCACTTTTTTCGATCGATCTCATCCCTATGTGATGTGCACAAAATGCAACATATAAATTACATCAATTGTGGCATAAAACTAACCCTTTTTTAGTACTAATGTTGGAAAAAGTGTGCTTTTGTCTTCCTTTTGTATTTTCTGGATTAAATGAGCTCAAATTAACAAAAGAAGCAAAAAGGCAGCTAAATCTAACTTAAATTCAAGAAAATGAACAAACGTGGCATGCCCGACCCCCCGACAGCATCTTCCCAAGCAAAATCAAGAAGACAGAAGACTGAACACGCCCCGTGTTCGGTGAACACGGGGACGTGCCCAAGTGTCAGCATAAAAGACAAAACTGTAGAAGCTTCTATTGCCCACCATGGGCCGTGCTCAGTGGACACGGGGCAGTGGTCAACTATAAGATTCGCAGAATCCAGGCAAATCTTGATAGTACAGATACGCTTCTGCACACGGGGTCGTGCCCAGCGGACACGGGGCCGTGGTCAACGAATGCAGACAAGAGCAATTAATGAAGACAGAGAAGAAGGATGGACACGGGGCCGTGTCTGAGCTACTGTTCAGCCTATAAATAGGGGTGCTTGGCTCATTTGCAAACCATCCCTTGGCACACCACCTCTCTCACACTTCACCCACCACCACCACCACCATCACAACACCATCATCCACAACCATCATCCATTGTCCATCATAGAGTGTGTGAGTCGTCTCGGGATCCAATATTGATCGTAAGAGTTCTTGACAATCAAGGCCATGTTTGCCTAAGTCTCTTACATCACTTGGTGAAGACAAGTGTCTAGTGTAATACTTTCTAGTTTTAATCTTTTCGCACTTTTTAATTGGTTATGTATTAATGACTTTAATAACTAGTTTCTTATGTTGAAAGTGATTCTTCCTTATCGTTTGTCCGTGGTGTCTTGGCATTATTTTACTGTCTATATAAAATAAAAGATTTTCACCATTCATATCTCCACGGTCTATATGGAGATATGTTGGCTACCTGGTCAGGGGTTAAGGGAACGGTTTGGTAAGAGTCTTGGCTTGTTCAGTGTATAGATCCTGCAAGGACCTGGGTCAAATTTAGTAGGATCTCCATCAATACCCACCGGTATTGGATGGCGGGGGTCCAAACTCTTTGATCCCCTCATATGTAAGCTACTATTAATACTTTAATCCGGCTACTTATGACTGTATCATTGCTGACTCAGACTACTTAGCCGAGGGTAACGTCGCCTTCAAAAGAGGGGCCTACCATAATATGCATTAATAACTTAATTAATTATCTTTCAATAATCCGACCCTTTAGGATTGTATCCTTGCTGACTCAAACTACTGGGTTGAGGGTAACGTCACCTTCAAAAGAGGGGCCTACAACAATAACTAAGATAATCTATTAAATAAGTGCAAAAGTGCGGAAATAATCAAAGGTTACACTAAACACGAGTCGGAACCAAGTGATTCATCTTGTCTATCTGTTTTTATTTTCTTATTTTATTTTTCAACATTTTAGTTAGTTTTTATTTTTTTCTAGTTTAAAACCTTTTTCTAAACTTTTGATTTGATTAGATGTTGAGGATAACCGGTACTAAAAGCTCTTGTGTCCTTGGATGACCTCGGTATCTTACCAACACTATACTATGCTCACGATGGGTGCACTTGCCCATATGTGTGTTTAGTGTTAGTAAATATCGTGTTTTATGAATTTAAAACTTGACTAATGTGTAAAAAGGGCTTAAAATATACTTAAATCTATATACCACTTCGTACACATCAAGTTTTTGGCGCCGTTGCCGGGGACACAAGGATTTTAAGAAAGTTAGGAATCAACGGCCTAATCGTTTTTCTTATTTTTTTTTCTTTTTTTTAGGATTTTCGTAGTTTTTCAGCTTCTGCAGAACTCAGCACGGGCCGTGCCCGCTGAACACACCCCGTGCCCAATCATTGAAACTGGCAATCCTGTTTTAAGTCAGAAAGTAAGCTGAACACGGGCCGTGCCCACTCAACACACCCCGTGCCCAAGTTTCAGTTACTGAAAACAGAGCCGTAAGATCCCAACGGTTGGTAATTTCTGACACACACATGAGTGATAATGATATTTTTTACTTTCGGCACTCTTATGGTACGCGGTGTCAAATATGTGGTGGTTCCCATAAAGAATTAGAATGTTATTTTCTAAATTATAAGCCCCACTATATAGGCCCATCGTTTTCCTGTAGCCTTAAGATGGGCGAAAGTAAAAATAATCCCTATCTCTCCCTCGAATGCTCTCAACCAGATATTCTAGGAGAAATGCTTCTTGATGAACTATTTCAATTGGAAGATCTAATTCTTAATTGGTTAAAAGAACTTAGGATAGATTTCAATAATCTATCTCAAGACAATAACCAAGAAGAATTATTGGGATCGCATTCAAATGAAAACAACTTCATTGTTCCCAATGTTACCTCTAACTCTGGAGAGGACTTGAGCGATAGTCGTCCCTGTGCCGATTGTGCCGTGAAGGACTCCCCGTCGACTTCTTTCGATGCATACATAGACCTGAGCGATTCGGCATACACCTTCTTTAACGAGAGCCCGGGAAAGGGTTGGACTTGTCCACCTACATATGGCATAGGAATTACCCTCACCGACAACCTCTTGCGTTTTCGTCTTAGTCTAGAGCAATTAAGATATCTTAGGCACTTTGGGGTTGTTCCATCCAGTAAGGAACCGCCCGATCTGGATAAAATCCTTAAAAGAAGGAAAACTCCATAAGACAGCCTCTAGACACGGGGCCGTGTCCAGGTCAACACGCCCCTGTATCCACTCAAAGATTCCCGTCTGATTTCGTGTAAGAATACGGACAAAATGTGTCAGGATTCCACCTGACACGGGGCCGTGTCCAGCCGACACGGGGCCGTGTGCAGCGTACTGTCGTTTTCTATAAATGCAGCCAAGAATCCTGCACATTTGAACCATTCAATGGACAGAGATTTGGAGAATATTCTCACATACCATCCTAGGTATTTTCTAAAAGAAGTTTCTCAACAACCTTCTTGTCCTTTCCTCTTTTATCCACTTTCATCTTCTTCAATTTTCCTTCATGCTTCCATTTAAAACTTGAAATCTTCACTATTTCAAGCTTTATTTAGATGTTTGTTAGATTTTTATTCATGGGATCTTGTTAAAAACAAGTTCTACAATGTTTTAAGTTGTTTCTGCTTAAAAACGTTCTAAACATCATAAAAACAAATTAAAACTCCGTGATCCCTTGTCCTAAAAATCTGCAGACATTTGAACACGGGCCGTGTTCGTTGAACACGGGCCGTGTTCGTTGAACACGGGGCCGTGTCCGAAGTACTGATCCCATAAAGTTGAACTCTTTTCGGTATGTTTTCTCATAATGGCGAGCAGAGCTAGCGGAACATCTTCATCACACTCCAGAAACAACCGACAAGGGAGAAGGTCATCAACGGTTGAAGATTCTCTTGTAAACTATGTTTACACCTTAAGAGAGGCCATTGATGAAATGACGGGGGTAGAGGAAGCATTGGTTGACCGTATTAATCATTTGACGGTGGGACTAGAGGGATGTCTTCGAGAGGTCAACCTTTTGCACCAAAGGTTGAACATTCTCGCCTCTCCTCCTTTGGTTCCAATCATTACCCAGAGGGCATGGAATGTGGTTCCCGAAGTCATCATACCAGCTGAATGGTACGCTGTACATCCGGAACCCCTTCGGGATGTACTACAAGGGGTCCCCGTTGGTGTCACTCCTCCTCCACAAGATGTTGATGAAAACGACCCCGCCTTCTTTCTCCCAAGAGAGATAGAAGAATGGCTTTAGCAACATCTAGGGAATACCTCTCGGCTCGGAGTTCTACAAAACTTTTAGATACCGGGAAACTACTAATACAAAACTTTTGGGTATTATTGTATTAGTAGAGCTCCTTAGGATGATTTTACGTATCACTTGACCTAACTAATTTAGGACCCTTAAATTTTATTTTCTGCTTTGTTTTCAACTTCCTAGGATTATTATGTAATTCTCTCTATGTTTTAATGAACGATGGTTTTAGTTAAATTGGTGTTTGGATAATGTTGAAATGGAATAAAACACACTCGGGATGGTGAAGGATAACAAGGGAAAATTGAACCAGCACCCCATGCATGAAAACAGGGCCATCCGAAAAAATGTTCTTCATTACAGCAAGTCCAGCACGGGCCGTGCCCGCCCAGCACGGCCCCGTGCTGCACAGTCTGCACAAAATGCCCAGTTCAGGTAAACTGGACACGGGCCGTGTTCACCCAACACGCCCCCGTGTCTAGGCTTCTGTTTCTTTTTACAACTTTTTGCTACTGGCACCTGAACACGGGGCCATGCCCGGACTCCACGGGGCCGTGTCCAGACACCCAGTAACAGAAAATTTTGCTTTTTCACACCTTTTTACATATTCAATCAACCTAAAAACTTATTTTTGGGACACATTGAGGACAATGTGTAATTTAAGTGTGGGGGGGATGCTAAAACCTTGAATCTTGCAAGTCCTAATTACAAGCCTTACACAAAACTCTATTGGAACCGCTAATCACCCCAAATTTTTTTCAAAAAAAAAAAAAATTCCTTTTCTTACTTGTCTAGGTTTAACTTGGGAATTTCAAATTCTATAAAGGTTATATTTTTACAAATTTACAACCGATAGCGTCGTGATAAAAAGAACCAACATAAGAAAATTATGAAACGGCATGACAAGTTTAGTTAAAATTTGATTATATATACTTGATCACATAAAAACCCATTCCCACAAAAGTGAGTTTTGAGCCTTTATTTGAGCATACAAATATATATCTTTAAACTAAATGCTCATTTTTCGTTTCTTGTGTGAATAGCCGCTTGGTTCTTACAACTCTAGAACTTGCCACGACGATACATTCCCGGTCCTTACCAACTTAAACCCGAGTAAGTAAATGATGGAGGCATTAGGACTAACCCCTTTTCCATTTCTACACCATTATTTTTCTCTTTTTACCACCTACCCAAAATCCCCCTAGTTAACCCCTTTGAGCCTAAACCTTTTCATTTCTTAAAATAAACACCCTTTCACCCACAAAAAACCCTTCTTTTTATTTTTAACCCTTTTTTTTAGTAACAAGCTCGGTTTTTCGTATGACTTATGAAAAAAAAAATTTAGTCTTACGAAAACCGATGCTTTTTATGCCTTTCGTTTTTTTTAACCACTAACCCAACCACCTACCTTCAACCCAAGCCTAACCCTTTACCCAAAAGTCCTCTTGATATTTACAAAGGTATATAGTTAAAAAGGAGGAGGATTGATTGCTTGGCAAGCCTATGGTAGGAGTGAGTTCCATGCCGCTCTTGAGTGTTTCACAAAAATACATCTTCGGCCGAGTGTTGAGTGATTCCCCGTGAGGTATGTGAACTTGTATATAAATGGAATTTTAAAAAAAGGCATGTTATGCCCTAATAAGTAATTTATCTTATGTAATGTTTTAAATAAATCATGACGAATAGGATTGTAAATAAATAAAAATAAAACTTAGTAAAGAATCTTGGAAATCCCGACACTCTATGACAAGCCCAAAAACCTTCTCTTCTACCCATTCCATTTGGGTGTGTAAAGCCACATTATAAAGAGTTTTGCTTGAGGACAAGCAAAGATTCAAGTGTAGGGGTATTTGATGTGCACAAAATGCAACATATAAATTACATCAATTGTGGCATAAAACTAACCCTTTTTTAGTACTAATGTTGGAAAAAGTGTGCTTTTGTCTTCCTTTTGTATTTTCAGGATTAAATGAGCTCAAATTAACAAAAGAAGCAAAAAGGCAGCTAAATCTAACTTAAATACAAGAAAAGGAACAAATGTGGCATGCCCGACCCCCCGACAGCATCTTCCCAAGCAAAATCAAGAAGGCAGAAGACTGAACACGCCTCGTGTTCGGTGAACACGGGGACGTGCCCAAGTGTCAGCATAAAAGACAAAACTGTAGAAGCTTCTATTGCCCACCACGGGATGTGCTCAGCGGACACGGGGCCGTGGTCAACTATAAGATTCACAGAATCCAGGAAAATCTTGATAGTACAGATACGCTTCTGCACACGGGGTCGTGCCCAGCGGACACGGGGCCGTGGTCAACGAATGCAGACAAGAGCAATTAATGAAGACAGAGAAGAAGGATGGACACGGGGCCGTGCCCAATAGACACGGGGCCGTGTCCGAGCTACTGTTCAGCCTATAAATAGGGGTGCTTGGCTCATTTGCAAACTATCCCTTGGCACACCACCTCTCTCACACTTCACCCACCACCCACCTCCATCACAACACCATGATCCACAACCATCATCCATTGTCCATCATAGAGTGTGTGAGTCGTCTCGGGATCCAAGATTGATCGTAAGAGTTCTTGATAATCAAGGCCATGTTTGCCTAAGTCTCTTACATCACTTGGTGAAGACAAGTGTCTAGTGTAATACTTTTTATTTTTAATCTTTTCGCACTTTTTAATTGGTTATGTATTAATGACTTTAATAACTAGTTTCTTATGTTGAAGGTGATTCTTCCTTATCGTTTGTCCGTGGTGTCTTGGCATTATTTTACTGTCTATATAAAATAAATGATTTTCACCATTCATATCTCCACGGTCTATATGGAGATATGTTGGCTACCTGGTCGGGGGTTAAGGGAACGGTTTGGTAAGAGTCTTGCCTTGTTCAGTGTATAGATCCTGCAAGGACCTGGGTCAAATTTAGTAGGATCTCCTTCAATACCCACCGGTATTAGATGGCGGGGGTCCAAACTCTTTGATCCCCTCATATGTAAGCTACTATTAATACTTTAATCCGGCTACTTAGGACTGTATCCCTGCTGACTCAGACTACTTAGCCGAGGGTAACGTCGCCTTCAAAAGAGGGGCCTACCATAATATGCATTAATAACTTAATTAATTATCTTTCAATAATCCGACCCTTTAGGATTGTATCCTTGCTGACTCAAACTACTGGGTTGAGGGTAACGTCACCTTCAAAAGAGGGGCCTACTACAATAACTAAGATAATCTCTTAAATAAGTGCAAAAGTGCGGAAATAATCAAAGGTTACACTAAACACGAGTCGGAACCAAGTGATTCATCTTGTCTATCTGTTTTTATTTTCTTATTTCATTTTTCAGCATTTTAGTTAGTTTTTATTTTTTTTTCTAGTTTAAAACATTTTTCTAAACTTTTGATTTGATTAGACGTTGAGGATAAACCGGTACTAAAAGCTCTTGTGTCCTTGGATGACCTCGGTATCTTACCAACACTATACTACCCTCACGATGGGTGCACTTGCCCATATGTGTGTTTAGTGTTAGTAAATATCGTGTTTTACAAATTTAAAACTTGACTAACGTGTAAAAAGGGCTTAAAATATACTTAAATCTATATACCACTTCGCACACATCACTATGCAACTTGGTAGTTTTGATGTCATAGTGGGCATGGATTTTCTTTGTGAAAATCGTGTCGAAGTTGTTTGTTTCGAAAAGTTGATTCGTTTCTCTCTTTCAAACGGTGATCAGTTATGTGTCTATGGTGAAGTAGTCTCAAAAGATTTGAAGCTTATGTCGTGTATCCAAGCGAGCAAGTATCTACGCTAGGAATACACCGCTTTTCTAGCCCATATCGTTATACCGGTGAAGGAGGAGAAAACTATGAAAGACGTCCCTGTTGTTTGTGATTTTCCTAACGTTTTCCCCGACTATTTACCTGGTCTACCCCCTGCTCGTGATATTGATTTTCGTATTAATCTAGTTCCAGGCGCTACACCTGTTGCAAATGCTCCCTAGCGTCTCCCACCATCCGAAATGCTCGAGCTTTCTAGCCAACTTCAAGAGTTGCATGATAAAGGCTTTGTACGCCCTAGCACATCACCATGGGGCGCACCCATTCTTTTTATGAAAAAGAAGGATGGATCGTTCCGAATGTGCATCGATTACAGAGAACTTAACAAGCTTACTATCAAGAACCGCTACCCGCTACCCCGAATCGACGATTTATTTGATCAACTCCAAGGCGCTACGTGTTTCTCGAAGATTGATTTACGTTCAGGCTATCACTAATTGCGTATACAAGAGCAAGACATCCCGAAAACCGCTTTTCGTACTCGATATGGCCATTATGAATTCGTGGTCATGCCTTTTAGTCTCACAAACGTACCAGCGGTCTTCATGGACTTGATGAACCGTGTATGCAAACCCTTTTTGGATCGTTTCGTTATTGTGTTTATCGATGATATCCTTATCTACTCGAGGTCGAGAGCCGAACACGCGCGGCATCTTCGTTTAGTTCTCGAGCTTCTTCAAGGAAATCGCCTCTACGCCAAGTTCTACAAGTGTAACTTTTGGCTCGAGGAGGTTCAATTTCTTAGTCACATCGTTAACAGTCAAGGAATTCACATCGACCCCGTGAAAATTGAAGCTGTAAAGAGTTGGATTACACCGAAGTCTCCATCCGAAATTCGTTCGTTTCATGGATAGGCTGGTTATTACCGTCGATTCATCGCTGACTTTTCTAAAATCGCTCTACCTATTACCGCTTTAACTCATAAAGGCAAACCTTTTATTTGGGGTCCCGAACAGGAGGAAGCCTTTCAAAATCTCAAGCGTATGCTTTGCAACGCTCCTGTACTTACACTTCCCGACGGAAATGACGATTTCGTTGTTTATTGCGATGCCTCTAACCTAGGTCTTGGTTGTGTTCTTATTCAACGAGACAAGGTTATCGCGTATGTGTCTCGACAACTCAAACTCCACGAGAAGAACTACACTACCCACGATCTCGAACTCGGTGCAATTATTTTTGTGTTAAAGATATGGCGACACTACCTTTATGGTATAAAGTGTACGATCTTCACCAACCATAAGAGCCTACAACACATATTGAACCAGAAAGAACTGAATATGCGCCAACGCAGATGGGTTGAACTTCTCAACGACTACGATTGCGAGATACGCTATCATCCTGGCAAGGCTAACGTCGTAGCTGATGCTCTCAGCCGACGCAGCTATGTATATAGTATTCGTAACGTTCAAGCCCAGAACGACCTCGAAACTCTCATTCTCGACGCGCAACACGTATGTTTTTCTTGAGAATACCTTGAGGGAGGAAAGGATATATGGTACTGAATCTCAGTTGGTGAATAAATCGAATGATATCCTTCATTATCTCGACCGCATTTGGATTCCTAGTGTGACAACCCGTCCCGAACCACTACTGTAACGACCTGTTTTACACCTAATTCATGTTTGCACGTATGTTAAATTCGTTAAGTTTAATTTGAGAGATTCGTAAGTGTATGTGAGTGAGTATTGGGTAATACACTGTTGCTATGGGTCTTCGGCCCAGACTTCACATGGCCCAACTGAGCCCAACCCTAACTAAACTAGGATGCACACACACACAAATATGTACGGATCCCTGATGTTTGCAAATCAAAAAAACGCAAACTACCTAACCCTAACCCCTTGGTGATCGATGGCAACCCCTTCCCTCCCTCGAAGCCTCTCCTGCTCGAGCAATCCTACCTCCATCTTGTATGTCGGTTAGTTTACATCATTGTTTAATCATTATATGATATCTTGGTAGATCAATGCATGTTTCGTATTTATATGAATGCGAGTGATGAAAGTTCTGTAAATTGTGGAATACTAGTATATTGAATGTGATCTTGTATTGTTGTTGAGACCATATGAATGATTACGTTACTTGATTTGATTGGATAATTGACTATTATATGTTCACCAACGTGTGTTAGCATGATGACGATGATTAAGATGATGCGTTGAAACAGTAGTACATTAGGGTTTGCAGGTGCACAACAACTATCTGATGTTACCTCCGACGAAACTTAGTATTTCGTCACACACCTCAATCTGATGAAATATAGTGTTTCGTCACACATTTAAATCCGACGAAACTTAGTGTTTCGCCACACACTTTAATCCGACGAAACATAGTGTTTCGCCACACACTTCAATCCGATTAAACTTAATATTTCGTCAAAGCATGTGTCGACGAAGGTTGGGGATTTTGTCGTGTATGTGGTAAAGGATAGTTATGTGCATGGGATACTGTTGTTATGTGATAACCCTACTGACTGAAAATGAGAACTTTGGCTTGGTTGTATAGATATAACACTCCTATGTTATTAATTGTTATGTGAACCTGTATGATGTGTATGAGATACAATGAAACTGTATGATGTATATGACATTGAACGAAACTGTGTAAATTGAGTAGTTGGATTATAAAAGCCTATCGGTTGCATGGTAACAATGTTAATCAGATGAGAACTTTGACTTAACACGTAAGAATAAACAGTACATCTTTGATTGTTGATATGTGTCGTGAACATAGGATGTAGACTTGTTTGGGAATAAAACACTTGTTATGTGACCTTACGAAAAACGTTATAGATCAATGGATTGCATGATTAACAGTTACGACTTGTATAAGCTTGTGTGTCTTACTGGTATACTACTCGCGTAACGTGTATGTTGGATACGTGATATATGCGAACAACGTGAATGTAAACTGATTATGTGTACATGAACATCATAGGGTTTGACTTATTAAGTGTGAACAAGTATCTAATCTTACCGATCAAACCAAAGGTGAGTTCACTGCTCTTTTCCCAAGCATGCGTCCCGGGGAGGGACATCTGGTAATCATTCCGGGGAGGAACGTTGGGTTATTGGGATGTTGGTTATTACACTCATTTCTATTATTAAGTCCCCTTACATATACCGATTAGTTGCCGGGGAGGCAACGGGGTTATTAGTTGATAGCGCTATTAGGTTTGGCACCCTCACACCGTATCGGGGAGGACGGTCGTGAACTAATTACCTTAACCACTTGACCAATGTGTGATAGAGCATTGGGGTTGGGCAAATAAATCTGGAGCCTTCTGTGGTAATCAAGTTAATAACAACATCAAATCATTGAAATGTTTTAAACTAGAAACTAGTAACTAAACACGTTAACAAAACTTTGAGCTCACCAGCGTCGTCTGACACACTTGTCTGCATGCTTGCAGGTCCATAGGGTTATATCATCTGGAACTTGCTGTCTGGAAGGCTGGAGTGGTCATGGGTCGAGAAACATGGAATCGCAACACAAGTCTAATGGTTTACGTACGCGTGGTTTATGAAACACTTAACAAATGAGTTATGCTTCCGCTGTGTACAATGAATTATATGTAACATTTTGTAATACTTTATGTTAATGAATGAAAGCTTTATTTAAATATATTTATGAGTTCAATGTGATTGGTGGCTAAGATCCTGGTACGTCACACGCCCGCGGTGTTTTCCGCAAGTGGTATTTTGGGGGTGTGACAGTTTGGTATCAGAGCCATTGGTTATAGTGAACTTGGTTTTAAAAACGTTTTTTATAAAACCAGACTATAACCGAGCAGTTCTGAATATGTGAATACGACCATGACACTCAGCTCCAGATTGCAAGGTTCGTCTCTTTCACCTGTTGTATACATTGTATGGCTAGTGTACACTTGTTTATGACGTAGCATACGAACACACACTCGTCACTATAGCATAATTCCATGAAATGCTTGCTTACTTTATGATGCGTAGTTGGTGTGTTGTAATCCTTAGATTCCTGTGATCTTATCGTTTGATAACCTATGTTTGGCACTCGAGTTTGAGGAACCATTTGACATGAGTTAGGAGGAACTGAGATGAGCATGCAAATCGCAATATTATTGTGGGTGCACACATAATAATAATGTGGGGTGCATGCGAGTCCCAGTGAGGCTTAACAAGTGAAAAAGGGGTTCCGTCCCGTTATTTGATTGATGTGAAACACAACAGTCTATAGGAGTCGTAGCAGTGATTGTCTCCTACTCGAACATGATATTTTCACTTCTCACTGAATCCTTGAGAATCTCGAAGCTATCGAGTATACCTGAACACACACCTGAACGCCTAGCGAATCGTGTAGAATGTTAGGTGCTGGTATGAATGTCTCTGTGTTGGATGTCGCAGCGTCGAATGATTGGTCTATACCTTTCTCACCTTTCTTCATTTGCTGGAACTTAATGTATTGACGTCTTAGATCCCGAAGTGCGATCACTTCTACAACACTCTCGCAACAAACCGTGTATTACACAATCAACTTGCTAGATCGATGGACAAGAGGATGAGCGTAGTACTTTACCGGCCCCAGTATTTGAACAACCCTGACTACCGGCAACGAACACCAGCGGATTGACTTCAATCGAATCTTTAACCCTAGTCAGTGACTCATGGGGGTCAACTCTTACGAATCAATCGGGACATGAACGATAGCAATTGACTATAGAGTGGAATGTGTGACTAACGGCACAACGAGTAGCGCGATAGGGTGTGGCGCAGAATGTGAAAAGATGGATTTGGTTGGCGAAAGATCGTAGGGCTCCGTTTCAAGCAACGACATTAGAGGCGACAGTCATGGCAACATCAAGGTACTCGTAATCGTAGTCTGCAGCATGGAAACGAAGGTGACATTGACAAGGATTGACTGTAGTTAAGTCAAGACGTCAACAACCAAGGGAATAATGATAGTATTGGGAGTCCTCGTAACCGTAACAACAACACTGGAAGTGGTACTCGTGGTAGGGCATGTAGGATTGGCATAGGCGACGCCAGGCGCAACAACAACATGGTAGCTTGGATGGGTGGCCATTCGCTTCGTCTCTGTTCTGTTTGACTTTGATGCTTCTTAAAATAGAACTTGTTTTGGAAATTGGCTGGGGGCAAGTCAATTGAAGCCTCGTATTGTTAGTTGGGATGCAAACTCGACCTTGTGGGACAAGAGTTCGACATCGACCTTCCTTTTACTATCCTTGATGGTTTCTATGCAGTAGTTGTGAAGATTGGTTATCTAGTTATCGCGCAGATTCACCTTGTGGGAAGGAAATTTTGCGTCACTTTATACTTTGAAGTGTCAGAGTGGTGTAAAGATTAGCATCGATTCAGCAATAAAGGCCAGAAGTGTCCACGGAAGGATTACCCCGCTATGTTAGCACTCGTTACTGATGTTAAGGCTAAAGAAGAGTGGATCGAGGATCCACCAACTGTTCATGATTTCTCCCTATATGGTACCAGGAGAACTATCCGGTTACCTTCACATCGTCAGGTGGAATATCAGATCGGTATCATGTCAGAAGCAGTCCTTATTACTAGTACTCCTTATTGTCTCACATCAGGAAGGTTGCAGGAACTGCCTAACCAATTTTAGGAACTGTTGGACAGGAGGTTTATCGGACCTAGTTTTTCGCTTCGGGGAGCCCCGATTGTATTCGTGAAGATAAGCCTTATCGTTGGACATGTGTACTGATTATCAAAAACTCATCAAGGTGACAGTCAAGAACCGTTTGTCTCGACCATGCATTGACAACCTGTTGACCAGTTGCGAGGGTCGAACTTCTATTTCGAGGGTTAACTGACGAGCGAACTATCATCAGATGGAAGTCCAAGGGGAGAATGCTCTTAGAATGGCATATTGGACGCAATGCAGCCATTGCGACTTTGTATACCATGATCATTGAGTTAATCAACACACCAGCACCTTTATGGACCACAAGAATTGACCGTATTTATTGATGACGTTTTGAATCATTACCAGGAGAAAGGAATAACATGGGCGGCATATGTATCCCATTTTGGAGCTCCTAAGGGAAGAGCCACTCCGAACGAAGTCTTGTTAAAGGTAACTTCTGGTTTTGAGCGATTCATCACAGGATTTTCGAAGATCGCGTAGCTTCAATCTCTTTAGCATAGCAGGGTGCGGTGTTCGTGGAAGACAAAACAGGAGGACGTCTTTTCAGCTTTCGAATCCCAACTCTGCAATGCACTGAGCATCGTCTTTACCCGAGGGTGCGGGTGATCTAGTGGTATACCATGATGGTTCGAAACAGAGTCCCAGTTACACCCTGATGCAACACAAGAGAGTGATGACTTAGGT
The DNA here is from genome assembly GCA_030545235.1 of Helianthus tuberosus. NCBI lineage: Eukaryota > Viridiplantae > Streptophyta > Magnoliopsida > Asterales > Asteraceae > Helianthus > Helianthus tuberosus. Next base: position 14,761,834 of record CM060430.1, on the reverse strand, counting down.
GGAAGGTTTACAGGAGGGATCGTGCAAGTCACAACCTGAGGTGGAAACCATGGTCCTTGAATTTTAGTTGGAGGCATTACTTGGATGGTACCAAACGCACTACTTAGACCGATCACAAGGGCCTCCCGTGTATCGATGTTTTGAGAAAGCTAGAGCATGCAATGATATCACCAGATGGAACTTTTGAATGATTACGACTGCGAAACCTGAACGTGCACGAGCTTTGCAGCTCACTATCGACTTTAACCTATCTGATTGGACTCGCTCTGTTCAAACTGGAGAACAGAAGGGAGAGAATTTTCAAGTTAAACCCATGCGGGGCATGGAGAAGCAACCGTTGGCAGGTCGGACAATATTCGCTACCTCATGGAACGAATGTAGGTCTCATTATACGGAAACTTTAGGGAACTGGTGTTGAGCAAAGCACACCGGCCTCGGTATTCTAGTCGTCTGTGTTTTGGTGGGGGATATTAAGATTTATGAATCTTGTACTAGAGACCAGACGTGAAGGTCCACATAGCAAGGTATCTGAACGATGTTTGACTTGTGGGAAAGTCAAGGTGGAGTATCAGCAACCAGAAACACCCATATGGAAATGAGAATAGACTGCCATGGATTTTATCACTAGTCTACTTGTAACTCGAAACGGAAACAGTATCACATGGATGATCGTTGATCGCCTCATGTAGCCAGCACACCTTCTTGCATTCAAGGGATCTTCACAGCTTGTGAATATTCCTCTGAGAGAGGCGGCTTTTTAGGCACGAGGTGCCAACTCCTGTTACCTCTGATTTTGGTCTATACCTGATTTACGACAGGCAGTACACAACACTCTTGGCTCACGTATGGGCATGAGCATTATTCGTCATCACAGGACCAACGGTTGGAGTAAACGAACCATCCTGACACTCGAAGACATGCTGCGAGCATGTGTGTGACGGACCTTAGCAAGAGTTGGAAGGACACTTACCTTTGGTTGAGTTCTACTGTAGCCGTTACCATTCTAGTATTCAGACAGCTCTGTTTGAGGCATTGCTTGGATAATAATGCTAATCTCCTTGTTGGACTGAGGTGGATGACAACCTAATCACGGGTCCAGGACTTGCACTCGAAACTTTTGGGAAGATTATTTAGATTGGAAATCGCGTGGCGACAACGCGTGATCGCCAGGAAACCTGATAACTAGGAAACACAGGGAGTTCGCTGCAGGCGAACATGTCATATTGGAAGTCTCACCCTGGGAGGGTGCGGTACGCTATAGAAAACATGGCAAGCTTAGTTGCGATGCGTTGGGACATTCGGATTTCTGGAGCGAATCGGTGACATGGCTCACAAACTTGAGTTAGCTGACGAATTAGATAACGTTCGTGATGATATTTATGCCTCGAATCCAAGGCAGTGTTTGTCCGATGAAACACTTGTGATACCTTTACCAGAGTCTAAGGTTAACTGACCAGTTGTATTTGGCAGGGAATCTATTGAAAACATGGACCAAGAAGTTAAGGTTAGTTGACATAGCCAAAGTCCGGTCGTAAGAGTTTGTTGGAACTCAGTACGTGAACCGAAGTCCTTGTGGGAGCGTAATAATCAAAGGGAGCTCTAATATCTCCAGTTGTTCGAACGGTTGAATAAACTCTTGGTATCATCGAGGAATTTCGGGACAAAATTCCCTTTCAAGTTGGGGATTATGTGGTATCCACAGTCATCCTAAGTTAACGTAACGTCTTGCTGTTTTGGATTACTTGTCAAATTTCGGGACAAAATTTCTTTCAAGTTGGGGATGATGTGACAACCCGTCCTGAACCACTACTGTAACGACCTGTTTTACACGTAATTCATGTTTGCACGTATGTTAAATTCGTTAAGTTTTATTTGAGAGATTCGTAAGTGTATGTGAGTGAGTATTGGGTAATACACTGTTGCTATGGGTCTTCGGCCCAGACTTCACATGGCCCAACTGAGCCTAACCCTAACTAAACTAGGATGCACACACACACAAATATGTACGGTTCCCTGATGTTTGCAAATTAGAAAAACGCAAACTACCTAACCCTAACCCCTTGGTGATCGATGGCAACCCCTTCCCTCCCTCGAAGCCTCTCCTGCTCGAGCAATCCTACCTCCATCTTGTATCTCAGTTAGTTTACATCATTTTTTAATCGTTATATGATTTCTTGGTAGATCAATACATGTTTCGTATATATATGAATGCGAGTGATGAAAGTTCTGTAAATTGTGGAATACTAGTATATTGAATGTGATCTTGTATTGTTGTTGAGACCATATGAATGATTACGTTACTTGATTTGATTGGATAATTGACTATTATATGTTCACCAACGTGTGTTAGCATGATGACGATGATTAAGATGATGCGTTGAAACAGTAGTACATTAGGGTTTGCAGGTGCACAACAACTATCTTATGTTACCTTTGACGAAACTTAGTATTTCATCACACACCTCAATCCGACGAAATATAGTGTTTCGTCACACATTTAAATCTGACGAAACTTAGTGTTTCGCCACACACTTTAATCCGACGAAACATAGTGTTTCGCCACACACTTCAATCCGATTAAACTTAATATTTCGTCATAGCATGTGTCGACGAACGTTGGGGATTTCGTCGTGTATGTGGTAAAGGATAGTTATGTACATGGGATACTGTTGTTATGTGATAACCCTGCTGACTGAAAATGAGAACTTTGGCTTGGTTGTATAGATATAACACTCCTCTGTTATTAATTGTTATGTGAACCTGTATAATGTGTATGAGATACAATGAAACTGTATGATGTATATGACATTGAACGAAACTGTGTGAATTGAGTAGTTGGATTATAAAAGCCTATCGGTTGCATGGTAACAATGTTAATCAGATGAGAACTTTGACTTAACACGTAAGAATAAACAGTACATCTGTGATTGTTGATATGTGTCGTGAACATAGGATGTAGACTTGTTTGGGAATAAAACACTTGTTATGTGACCTTACGACAAACGTTATAGATCAATGGATTGCATGATTAACAGTTACGACTTGTATAAGCTTGTGTGTCTTACTGGTATACTACTCGTGTAACGTGTATGTTGGATACGTTATATATGTGAACAACGTGAATGTAAACTGTTTATGTGTACATGAACATCATAGGCTTTGACTGATTAAGTGTGAACAAGTATCTAATCTTACCGAGCAAACCAAAGGTGAGTTCACTGCTCTTTTCCCAAGCATGCGTCCCACGGAGGGACATCTGGTAATCGTTCCAGGGAGGAACGTCGGGTTATTGGGATGTTGGTTATTACACTCATTTCTATCATTAAATCCCCTTACATATACCGATTGGTTGCCGGGGAGGCAACGGGGTTATTAGTTGATAGCGCTATTAGGTTTGGCACCCTCACACCATACCGGGGAGGACGGTCGTGAACTAATTACCTTAACCATTTGACCAATGTGTGATAGAGCATTGGGGTTGGGCAAATAAATCTGGAGCCATCTGCGGTAATCGAGTTAATAACAACATCAAATCATTGAAATGTTTTAAACTGGAAACTGGTAACTAAACACGTTAACAAAACTTTGAGCTCACCAGCGTCGTCTGACACACTTGTCTGCATGCTTGCAGGTCCATAGGGTTATATCATCTGGAACTTGCTGTCTGGAAGGCTGGAGTGGTCATGGGTCGAGAAACATGGAATCGCAACACAAGTCTAATGGTTTACGTACACGTGGTTTATGAAACACTTAACAAATGAGTTATGCTTCCGCTGTGTACAATGAATTTTTGTAACGTTTTGTAATACTTTATGTTTATGAATGAAAGCTTTATTAAAATATATTTATGAGTTCAATGTGATTGGTGGCTAAGATCCTGGTACGTCACACGCCCGTGGTGTTTTCCGCAAGTGGTATTTTGGGGGTGTGACACCTAGTCGCAATAACCTCCGGGAGATATTGATGACTGAAGCTCACAAATCCCGATATTTCATTCACCCCGGTGCCAACAAGATGTACCAGGACCTTCGTTCCAGGTATTGGTGGTCGGGCATGAGAAAGGATATCGCCCTGTATGTTTCAAAATGCCTGACTTGCTCGAAAGTTAAGGCCGAACATCAACGTCCCTCTGGTTTTCTCGAACAACCCGAAATCCCGATGTGGAAGTGGGAGAGTATAGCCATGGATTTTATTACGAAACTTCCTCGAACGCCTTCTAGCCATAATAGCATTTGGGTTATCGTGGATCGTCTTACGAAATCCGCTCATTTCATTCTTATACGAGAAGACTTTAAGGTTGAACGATTAGCACGAATCTATACCGACAAAGTCATTTGTCGACACGGGATGCCTCGTGACATCATCTTTGACCGCGATGGTCGGTTTACCTCACGTCTCTGGGAGACTTTCCAATCCACTCTCGGTACGACTCTCAATCTCAGTACCGCATTCCATCCCCAGACCGATGGTCAGACAGAGCGTACGATCCGCACCATTGAAGACATGCTTCGTTCGTGCGTTATAGATTTTGGTGGTAATTGGGATTCGCATTTACCTTTAGTAGAATTCTCGTACAATAACAGCTATCATGCTAGTATTCAGATGGCACCCTTTGAGGCATTATATGGTAGAAAATGTCGATCGCCTATTATATGGCACGAGATCGGAGACGCTCAGATCACCGGTCCCGTGTTGATACAAGCTAAATATCCGCAATTCTTTGTTACATTTACTACTTAATTTCGGGACGAAATTCCCTAAAGTATGGGTGAATGTAACAACCCGACTTTTCGGATTGTTATGCTTCGATTTGTAACCGTTTTGTACTCTGAGATTCGATATAAATAAAGGGTTAGGTTATACTAAATACATTTTCATCACACTGCACCACTGCACGCTTAACCGCTTTATAGTCGTAAAACGCTTAACGCTAATGCAACACGAATTACAGAGAATTATGCTACTTTATTTGCCGAGTGTGTTTGTTTGTTCGGTAACGACTCTCTCCTTCGCAACGCAACTCAACGCAAACTCGAAACGCGAATTTGTTTATTTATTATTTGTGTTATTTGTGTGTTTACTTGTTTAGAATGTTTAATGTTTTGTTACTCGCTTGAAACGCTCAAACGCTTACTCGCATAACTCGATTTATCGCTCTAAAATGCAACTGACACGATATTTAACATCTCGCTAAAATACTTAAAGTACCAACACTAACTAACGCAACAAAACACATTAAACGAGCATCTTACACGTGAAACGAGGAATTGGTTGCACAAAACAGTACCCTCATACGAACCCAGGCAGCTTCGTACGAAGGCAGCCGGTTCGAACCAACCGTTCTGTGCGATCCTAGCTTCTCTATAAATACCCAAGCCCTCCTCTCCTCATTCTAACTTACTGATTTCGCACCGAAACTCTGCCAAATTGCTGTCCGACCATTTTCAAGTAAGATTTATCAGTTTTATGTGATTACGCAACGTTTTCCACTTCGATTTTTCCACAAGATTCACTTCGATTTCATCAAAACCCTTCTATTTTAAACGATTTTTCATACAAAATCTTCTTATTTTATCACGGATCTACCCTTAACCGAGTGTATTGGGCGTAGCTACGGCTTCCCAAGTTAGAAATCAGTTGATTTCACACTCACCAAGTGTTAGATCTAGGTAAAAACTCTTTAAAAGTTGATTTTCACACTAAAACGGACCTAAAACGACATGTATTTCGTTCACTGAATAGTGGAACGAGGTAGTGTCAAAACTGTCTTGAATTGGACTCGAAAATACATCCGATTCAGGCGAAAACACAGCTCCGAACGTCAAGAACAACCACGTTTGTGATCCGACCGTTCTGTGTGAAGCCCCAACTTCGTACGAAGGCACTGATTTCGCACATCACAGCCCATTTCTCACCCGTGACTCAGACAAAGACCTCTCCGGCCTAAGTTTAATCAGTAGCTTAAGGTTGAAGGGATAAACACTCAATTTCCCGAAGACAGACGTGAAGAACACTCGATTTTGGACAACGGAAGCAACACTTACGCGAAGACTCTCTTCGTACGAAGGCACCAGCTTCGTACGAAGCTTCTGTTTCCCACCCGACACTCCGAGTTTGACCGTTTCAGCCCTTTGGAGGACTTATGCTTCTGTTCCCATACGCAGGCTAATCCGGCGCTCCCTTCAATTCATTTTCAGATCGTGTTTACTTGTTAGACACGCACTGTGAGTATACTCGAACCCTTTTTCGCTTAACGCACTTTTGGGTGTTACATATGTTCTCTATCAAAATCACAACACTTAAACGCTTTACAAACGCTAACCTCACTTGCATGTTATACGTGATTAGTTGAATACTTGTTGCTATGTTATACAGTGATGACTTGCCCTACCGCCCTTAGCAACGATAGTACTATAGTTTGGACTCAGCACCTGTTTGTTCAGGGGTTGTTAAGGATCACATACTTTACTTCACGTGTTCGCTTTGGTGAACATGTGTCGCGCATACTCTACTCGTAGTCATGTGGTTAGGATGTATCATTGTTGATAGTATACTTGATTCGCCCGTTACGTGTTACATGCTGGTTATGCGTAAAACGCTTTCTATACTATATCTATGTAAACTTGTGTACTGACCTTTACATTTTGTATTGACTTTTATTTTAACGTATTTGACAGGTTGATGGTCTGTTTACTGCAAATGGATAGGAAGTCTAGAAACTCGCAAATAAAAATCTGAGTTGTCGGAATTTGTTTGTTTAAGAGATTTCGATATCTGTTATGACTATTTGTGGATTATTTGTTTGATAGTATGGATATTAAACGTGTTAAAAATATAGTTGTTATGGATTCTCTTGAACAATCTGTTTCGCTCAGTGCCACGCCCCAATGATTCCGCCATCGATTGGGGTGTGACACTTCTCTCCTCAACCAACTACCACCATCATCAAATCCAGCCACCAACACACAATCGATCAAACACCCCCAGATTTCAATTCAATTTCCCTAAAAAAATCAATTGCACCAAAGGCAGAGAAGAAACTCGCTGAGAAGAAGCCAGCACAAGAGAAAGCACCGGCGGAGAAGAAGCCAAAGGCCGGCAAGAAACCGCCGAAAGAAGCCGGAGCTGCCACCGGTGACAAGAAGAAGAGAACGAAGAAGAGCGTGGAGACATAAAAGATCTACATCTTCAAGGTGTTGAAGCAGGTCCATCCTGACATCGGAATCTCCAGCAAGGCAATGGGAATCATGAACAGTTTCATCAACGATATCTTCGAGAAACTCGCTCAGGAGAGTTCCAGGCTTGCAAGGTACAACAAGAAGCCGACGATTGAATCTGTTAGTTCCAGGTTTCGAGAAACTAGCTCTTAGGGGTTTCAAAATATTAGTTGTTTTAGGGTTTCGAGTATCTAAATTTGTATTTGATTGAATCCGTTTGTTCAGTACAAAGTTAATGAAATATCATTTATTTCCTGTTTCAAAAAAAAAAAAAAAAAAACTAAATCTAGCCACCAACAAAATCAACCAAAGCATTAAATTTCATAAATATTTAAAACCAGCACTTGGATTTTATTACTCCGGCACCGATCGTTTTCCGGTGGCTTATGTAATAGGATTTTTGGAACTGGGTTTTTATATTATGGTCGGATAATTGAGACTTTTTTTCAGGAGTGTTTTGGGGGCAATGGTGGTGGTGGTGTGTAGTGGCGGTGACGGAAATGCGTGTGGGGTGGGTGGTGATATGGTGGTGGGTGCAGGTGGAGAAGAAGAAATAAAGTGGAGATGAGGTTTTGAGATTCTAGAGAGAGATGGGTATATACGTATTTGTTTAAATATATTTTAAATATACTATTAAAATTACTAACTTACCTTCACGTGCAAGGCACATGCTATATTTAACTGAAAATTTTAACCAGGTTAGGGCCAAAGGACGTAGGGTGTAATGAGTTTTATAAATAAAGAGTGTGACTGTAATTATTGAAGTTAGAGGTCATCCGTTGCAATCTGATACAAACATAAAGAACGAAAAGTGTAATTTACCCTTTTTATGTTCAAGAGGCGAGATGGAACAAAAAAGACATATAAAAGACCGGACAAAAACGATATGTTAGGCATTTATACTCTCTCTCTATATATATATAAAATTGTTCATTTGATAGAAACACATACAACAGACCAGATATTATTATTTTTTAGTGCGCATACCTCCTATGGTAAATCTAGAGTGAATGAGGAGATAACTAACAGAGCTTGATATGCAAGAAATATGTGACGTGTATGATGAGTTGTAACATACAACACGAATAAGAAAGCTAACATACATAACTATACAATATATTACGAGATGATTGACAAACTAACAGAAAACAAGTAGCTCGTTGTAAATTGTTGCCACCGTCGCATCGCGCGAGTTTTCAGCTAGTGTATATAAGAAAGAGAAGATGTTGAAAATTTAAGAGTTTTAGTAATTGACAAATTTTAAACCAAAAAATATGAAGCACATAATATTTGGGCTTTGTTGCATTAAAATTTTGAATTCCCCTCTCCCCCAAACAACCTCATCCCCAAATACCCATTGTCTGGTGCCTTATTTCACTGTCTTAAAACAAGTGAATCTCAAAACCCTAAATTTCACTCTCTCACAAATTCATCGCAACAATAACCACTGCTGAAACCACCAGATGCAACCATCTTCCATCGATCTGGTTCAACGATTTGGTTGGTTGGTGAAGCGATTTCAACTCCTTGGTCGAGTTTTGCATATAGATCTGGTAAAACCTTTTATTCTATGAAGGCTTAGAGTTCCATTTGGGCTTCGCATCATTTAAGGTTCGTGTATGTCATTAAAGTTCGATTACAATGTCTCAGTTGGCTTCCCATCTGTTTATAACGTTTGTGTTGTTTACTTATTATTAATTGCATATTTTGTCAGGGTGATTGGATTTATCTACAACAAAAGGTTTTGTTTTACTTTCAACTGATGTTCAAGGTTTGAAAAAAATACCATTTAATTACTGGAAACTTTGCTTTTAATATTGCAGAATGTGAAGTGGTTATGTCACACGAAACATTCGATGCAGTTTTGATGGCGACAACCTATGCGAGTGAAACTACAAGACACCAGGTAACATTCAGTCACATATAGACTTACCTAATCAACTAATGATCTTACTTGGCTACTTGAAAAACTAGTTAGCCATGTTAATCTTACTTGGCTACTTGACAAACTAGTTAGTTATATTTTCATTTTCATTCATGACCATCCGAATCATCCTTGTGATGATTTGTGCATTGGTGAATTCATACAATGAGGTTAATCTTACCTCCATGCTTGACTTACATGATTTATATGATATTACGTGATGGGCAAATTATAACCTATACTATAAAATATAATATAATTAACCTAATTCTTGATGCTAATCGGGTTATGATTAAGGTCAAAGACCTAGGTTATACTATCTTAGTTCTAGATATTCTCGTTTGTGATTCTAATGGTGATATGTGGTCGAAAACCGGTGTTCGTATATGTTTAAGTTGATGTTTTTACATGATTTTTAGTTTCGTTTAGCCTACTTTTGATTATAATTGTGTTTTGCAGGTCTAACGGAGTTTAAGGAGCTATTCGGGAGCTTTACGGACCACCGGGACGGGAAATGGATCAACCAAGATCAAGAAATGGGAAAAAACAGAAAGGGAATGAAGCACGTACCATCGTCGACGCCTTCCCGAGCCGTCAGCGATGCCTCGCGAGTATCTCCGTCGCCCAGAAAGTCCGTAGACAGAGAAACAAGCCGTCGGCAAAAACCACAACCCAGACAGGGCGTCGCTGACGCCTCACCGTTTCTTGTGTCGCGAAAATTTGATTTCTTTGATGTTGGGACGAGTTATAACACACCTTTGACCATTTTTTCGACAGTTACGAGTGGGGGGGGAGCTTAAAAACCATCTTGAACCATTCTTGGATACCCTCTTCACCTCTAATCACCTCTAACACCACCCTTCACCTCTAACCTCTAAACCCTAACCGATTCTCCATCATCTCTAACCCTCAACCATTCCACCATCATCATCATCATCTTCATCCATTCATCACCACCAATCATTCCAAACCCTAACCTCCATCACTCCCTAAGACTCAAAGGTCATGGCTCGGTGTTCGTGCTTGTCACCCGGTGATCGCGTCCATTTAACCATGAGCGGCTAGTCTCCTCGATTTCACCCCAGTGTAGATTGTTGTAAGAATTCTAGGGTTTGTACATTTGTATTTGATTTGATTTGATTTTGTGACAAGTTGTTTAGTATTTGAATGTAACAACCCGACTTTCCAGGTCATTACTTAGATCTGTCATTTCTTGCTTAATTACTTGTACTCTCGAGATTTCGATTATCGCTATGGGTTAACTATATTAAACTATGTTTTCAAACGCATATTAACACTTATTACAACGCATATTTCAACGCTTATTCAAAACGCGTTTTATCGCATGTTATACTAAATGCTATCGCAACGCAAACTCAACGCAAATGCAAACTCGAAACGCGGATTTACTTTTATGCACCTTAGTTGTTTATGTGTGTTATTTGTGTGATTACTTGCTCGATGTTATGTGGTTATCTCAACGCAACGCTTACACACTCAAATGCTTACTCGTAACTCGCTTAAACACAACGCAATGCTTAACACACGAAACAAAGGCCGGAAACTAACAAAAATGCAACTTAACCGATCGAATGGATAACTGATCTGATGGACTACCGTCCGGATGACCATTCGCTCGGATGGCCATCCGACCGGAAGGCCATCCGACCAGGCGCCATCCGACCGAACACACCACCTCTCCTCCGACTCACCTCTCATCTCACCTCTATAAATACTGCCCGTACACGTCCCTTTTACTGATTTGACACTCTCAGCCGACCACCTGCACTCAAGTCACTCTCAAGCACTCTTTCTCTCGATTCAAGGCTTTTTGGTAAGCTTTTCTCCTCAAATCTTGTACAATCATCATCACTAATCACTTCTACGTCATCTTCTCCATCAAGATCACACACAAACACCTACTATTTCTCTGAAATCACTGATTTGGACCTCTTAAAGGTAGTGTTCCTCTCGGTTTGCTTAGGCAAACTGTTATGGAGCTCCATTCAATCGAGATTGGTTCAGATCTCGAAGATTTCTGCACCTTTCAACAAGATTATGCAAGATCTTGACATTTTTCAACTGTTTCAAACTTTTCTTCAACATTCTACACAAAACCGATGGAATCCATACTCATTCAGACTCTCTACTCATTTCCTAGTTGAGAGACGGCTTGAAAACGGATTTCCACCAGAGAGATGACCGATTAACGGGTTGAACATGAAACTTCATCAAGAACAGTGAGGCTGATCGAATGGGGTGATTCCCATCCGATCGAATGAGCTAGACCTTGGTGGATTACACCGAAAACCCCGTCCGAAGTTCGTTCTTTTCTCGAATTGGCGGGCTATTACCGTCGATTTATCGTTGATTTCTCTAAAGTCGCCATTCCTCTTACCTCTCTAACGCATAAAGACAAGCCTTTCGTTTGGGAAACCGAACCAGAGGACGCCTTTCAAACTCTTAAGCGTCTGCTTTGCAATGCTCCCGTACTCACGCTACCCGATGGAAACGATGACTTTGTAGTCTATTGCGATGCCTTTAACCTAGGTCTTGGTTGTGTTCTTATGCAACGAGACAAGGTTATCACGCACGCATCTCACCAACTCAAAGTCCACGAGAAGAACTACACAACCCACGATCTTGAACTTGGTGCAGTTGTTTTTGCGTTAAAGATTTGACGGCACTACCTTTATGGTATCAAGTGTTCAGTCTTCACTAACCATAAGAGCCTACAACACATCTTGAACCAGAAAGAACTGAACATGCACCAACGCAGGTGGGTTGAACTTCTCAATGACTACGACTGTGAGATACACTACCACCCAGGCAAAGCAAACGTCGTTGCAGACGCCCTTAGTCGACGAAGCTATTTACATAGTGTTCGTAATGTTCAAGCCCAACACTACCTCGAAGCTCTCATTCGCGACGCTCAACACGCTTGTTTTGCCGAAAGTACTTTGAAGGAAGAAAGAATTCTTGGAACTGAAAATCAATTAGTGAATAAACCGAATGGTATCTTTCACTATCTCGATCGCATTTGGATTCCTAGTCGCAATAATCTCCGAGAGATTTTGCTGACTTAAGCTCACAAATCTCGATATTCCATTCATCCCGGTGCCGACAAAATGTACCAGGACCTCCGTGCCAGGTATTGGTGGCCAGGAATGAAGAAGGATATCGCTCTCTACGTTTCAAAATGCCTAACTTGTTCAAAAGTTAAGGCCGAACACCAACGACCCTCTGGCTTACTCGAACAACCCGAGATCCCGATGTGAAAATGGGAGAGTATAGCTATGGATTTCATCAGGAAACTCCCTCGCACGCCATCAGGTCACGATAGCATCTGGGTTATCGTTGATCGTCTTACGAAATCCGCGCACTTTCTACCGATACGAGAAGACTTTAAGGTTGAACGATTAGCATGAATCTATACCGACGAAGTCATTTGTCGACATGGGACACCTCGTGCTATCATTTCTGACCGCGATAGTCGATTTACTTCGCGTCTCTGGGAGACATTCCAATCCGCTCTTGGTACTATTCTTAATCTCAGTACTGCATTTCATCCCCAGACCGACGGTCAGACTGAGCGCACGATTCGCACCCTTTAAGACATGCTTCGTTCGTGCGTTATAGATTTTGGTGGTAATTGGGATTCGCATTTACCTTTAGTCGAATTCTTGTACAACAATAGTTATCACGCTAGTATTCAAATGGCACCCTTTGAGGCCTTATATGGAAGAAAATGTCGATCGCCTATTGTATGGCACGAGATCGGAGACAAGCAAATTACTGGTCTTGAGTTACTACAAGAAACGACTGACAAGATCCTCCAGTTACAAGGCAATCTCTTGAAAGCTCGGAGTCGTCAGAAGAGTTACACCAATAAACGCCGCAAGCCCCTTGAGTTTGAAGTTGGTGATCACGTACTCCTAAAGGTCTCGCCTTGGAATGGGTGATCCGATTCGGCAAGAAAGGAAAGCTAGCGCCACGATACGTGGGTCCCTTTAAGATTCTGGAAAGAATTGGCAAAGTGGCCTACCGACTCGAATTACCGGAGGAACTCAACAACGTACATCCAACTTTCCACGTTTCGAACCTCAAGAAGTGTCTAGCTGAAGAAAACCTGCATGTCCCTCTCGAGGATTTGCAAGTTAACGAAACTCTACACTTTGTGGAAAAGCCAGTAGAAATCATGGATCGAGAAACCAAGAAACTTCGACGCTCTCGCATTCCTATAGTGAAGGTTCGCTGGGAAGGCAAACGCGGCGGAGAGTTCACTTGGGAACTCGAAAGTGATATGAAAGCTAAATACCCACAACTCTTTGTTACGCCTGTGGCTTAATTTCGGGACGAAATTCCCTAAAGTAGGGGAGGCTGTAACAACCCGACTTTTTGGGTCATTACTTAGATCTGTCATTTCTTGCTTAATTACTTGTACTATCGAGATTTCGATTATCGCTATGGGTTAACTATATTAAATTATGTTTTAAACGCATTTTAACGCTTATTACAACGCATATTTCAACTCTTATTCAAAACGCATTTTATCGCATGTTACATCGCATGTTAGACTAAATGCTATCGCAACGCAAACTCAACGCAAACGCAAACTTGAAACGCGGATTTACTTTTTTGCACCTTAGTTGTTTATGTGTGTTGTTTGTGTGATTACTTGCTCGATGTTATGTGGTTATGTCAACGCAACGCTTACACGCTCAAATGCTTACTCGCAACTCGCTTAAATGCAACTCAACGCTTAACACACAAAACAAAGGTCAGAAACTAACAAAAACGCAACTCAACCGATTGAATGGATAACCGATCGGATGGAATACCGTCCGGATGACCATCCGCTTGGATGGCCATCCGACTGGAAGGCCATCCGACCGAACACGCCACCTCTCCACCGACTCACCTCTCCTCTCACCTCAATAAATACTGCCTGTACACGTCCCTTTCACTGATTTGACACTCTCATCCGACCACCTGCACTCAAGTCACTCTCAAGCACTTTTTCTCTCGATTCAAGGCTTTTTGGTAAGCTTTTCTCCTCAAATCTCGTACAATCATCATCACTAATCACTTCTACATCATCTTCTCCATCAGGATCACACACAAACACCTACTATTTCTCTGAAATCACTGATTTGGACCTCTTGAAGGTGGTGTTCCTCTCGGTTTGCTTAGGCAAACTGTTATGGAGCTCCATTCAATCGAGATTGGTTCAGATCTAGAAGATTTCTATACCTTTCAACAAGATTATGCAAGATCTTGACATTTTTCAACTGTTTCAAACTTTTCTTCCACATTCTACACAAAACCGATGGAATCCATACTCATTCAGACTCTCTACTCATTTCCTAGTTGAGAGCCGGCTTGAAAACGGATTTCCACCGGAGAGATGACCGATTAATGAGTTGAACATGAAACTTCATCAAGAACAGTGAGGCTGATCGAATGGGGTGATTCCCATCCGATCGAATGAGCTAGACCTTGGTGTGTTTCCGTTGTTTGACACGTCATCACGCTGTCTCCGTTATACTCCAAACTTTTTAACTTAGAAAATTTCACAAGTTTCCAAATAACAGATCGCCCACTCGAAAGGCCATCTGATCGGATGACCATCCGATCGAATGACCATTCGATAAGGTGACCTGCCCTTTTATAACTTTCAACACTTAAGTTTTTACGAAAACTTTAAAATACCGCTTTCTCGCTCGAATAGCCATTCGACCGAATGGCCATCCGTCCGGATGACCATCCGACCGGATGACTTGGCATCTATACTTTACACTATTAAACGCTACAACGAAAATTTCAAAATTTTCAAAACGATTTACAAACACACACATTCATTCGAATGGACATACGTTCGAATGGTCATCCGCTCGGATGACCATCCGACGGATGACCATCCATTTGGATGGGTTAACCCCATTCGTTCGGATCACCAACCAAACACCCTACTATTCGACACTCTGTTACGCACTTATCAACGCTCACGCTACTGTCTATGCTCAGGCTAATCTTCAACGCGGTCCCTTCAATCCAATCAAGGCTGTGTTTACTTGTTAAATAGATACTGTGAGTATACTCGAACCCATTTTCTTTTAACGCACTTTTGGGTGTTACATAAGTTCTCTACCAAAACACATCAACACACAACGCAAACACTTTACAACGCTAACCGCTCCCGCATGTTGTACGTGATCTATGAATGCTTGTACTATGCTTATACAGTGTTACACTATACCGCCTCTAGCAATGATAATACTATAGTTTGGACTCAGCACCTGTCGTGGGCAGGGGTTGCTAGGGATCACATCTCTTTACTTCACGTGTTCGCTGAACATGTGTCACGCATACTCTACAACGCGGTCTTGTGGTTAAGTGTGAACATAGTTTTGATAGTTACTTGCTTCGCCCGTTATGTGATACATGCTGGTTATGCGTAAACGCTCTCTCTACTATATGCTATTCAAACTTGTGTACTCACCTTTACATTTTATGTATTGACTTTATTTTAACGTATGTGACAGGTTGATAGGATGCTATGCTGGCATAAACGAGAAAGAAGTCCAGAAACTCCACTAAATAAAATCTGAGTTGTCGGAACAGTGTTTTGTTTATGAGACTGATATTTGTAATGACTGTTTTGCTTTATATGTTTGATGGTATGGGACATTAAACGTTAAATATATTGACATTAATAGTTGTTATGGATTCTCGTGAACAATCTGTTTCGCTCAGTGCCACGCCCCGATGATTTCGCCATCGGTTGGGGTGTGACATTGAAACCTTTGATAATTGTCTTGCATTTGTTTCGAATTCGTAAATTGTCGAGTGATGATAAAAAATAACTCATGACAAGTCTAAGGTAATAAAAATTAAATAGGTTTGAATTATATTTGCAAGTTTATAAGACAAAGATTTTATTTATAGTTATATTAATTGGAAAGCATGCAACACAATGACAAAATAACTGTCCATACTTAGTATAAAAACCTGGTTAGGTCCCTGTCACTACAAATCAGTAGACTCTCACTAATGTCGATAACCGCATAGTTCTCTAGGATCATAAATGACCACATGATTGACAGATTAGCGGCATAACATTCACCAATATAATTTCCGTAAAAATATATAAAAGTAAATTTTGTTTTTTTGGGTAACTTACAATTTTCGTCCTTTATGTTTATATCGGATTGCAACAGATAGCCTTTAACTTCAATAATTACGATTACAATCCTTTATTTGAAAAACCCATTACACATTACGTCCTTTGGCCCTAACTTGGTTGAAATTTTCAGTTAAGAACGACATGTGCCTTGCACATGAGGGTAAGTTAGTAATTTTACTAATATAAAGGACGAAATGTGTAATTTACCCTTAAACAATTAAACAACTCATCCTCTCTATCTCATCCCACTTCTCTCTCCAACCAACTACCACCATCACCAAATCCAACCACCAACACACAATCGATCAAACACCCCCAGATTTCAATTCAATTTCCCTAAAAAAATCAATGGCACCAATGGCAGAGAAGAAGCTGAGAAGAAGCCAGCAGAAGAGAAAGCACCAGCGGAGAAGAATCCAAAGGCCGTGTTGGGATTGAACCCTATCAGAGGAACAGATAATGTAAAGCCAAAACTGGATCAAAGCAGTGGATCCTGAATAAGCAGACGTTTACAGTTGGTTTATGCAAATCTCTCCCCTTGAAAGTGGTTTCATATCTGCTGACCTCCTATCTGCTGATCATACTAAGTGCTGACCTACAACTACTGCCTTGTATCTACTGCCAAGTATTAAAGACTGATAGAAGACCAAAGCTCTGCTGACTCAATCTACTGCCTTGAGTCAAGTACTGCTGATCCGGACAAGCACTGCTGGGTTCACAGCAGTGGAAGGATGCAGCAGCTGTTTATGTGTCTTTTATGTAATGTAATGTAATAGCAGTAGTTTAGTACATCAGTGTTTATAGATCAGTAGTTAGAGTTTGTTAGGAGGTTAGATGTCACTTTCATGGTGACGTCAGCTAAGATGCTCAGTGGTTTGCAAGTGCCTATAAATAGTTCAGTACTTTGTACTGTTCTATTAGCTCTTTCACCACATCGTCTTCTTTGCACGAACAAACTACTGAGCTCTGGCTGAGGGGGATTTTGCATTCTTACATCAATCATTGTAATCGTTGTTGAAACAAATTCAATCTTTCGATTCGTTGTGTAAAGATGTTTGATAAAAGTATTACTCTCGTTTGATTGTATGCAAAGTTTGCTTTCATCTTATTTCCGCTGCACAACTCTTTCATTTCCATCTTAATTACAAACGAAAATACAATCAAAAAGAAACTCAGATCCAACAATTGGTATCAGAGCTTGGACAGTCAAATTTGATTTAACAATCATTTTGACGTAAATAGTTCAGCTCATAACAGTTGATACTGATCGTTTGTTCGTCCGTTGAAAAATAGAGCAAGGATTAATCACCATTAAAGTTGATTTCTCAGTGTCTGTAAAACAACAAGAATGACGTCACAATCTCAGGATGATAAAAACAACATCGGCTCACTTTTTAAACCACCTATGCTAAAAAGAAATGAGTACAACATCTGGCAGAGGAGGATGGGTCACATCCTCGCTCAATAAAGCACAGGTTGTTGGAGGTCTGTCATCTTTGGTCCTCATGTTCCTTCAGTGCCAAGCGCTGAAGATGCTAAAAAGTTCGTTCCAAAACCAGTTGAAAATTACACCGAAACCGATTTTCAAAAGATCGAACTAGATGCTAAAGCGTTTAGCATCATAGCATCAGCGCTGCCCAATGAAATATATGCTGGACTGTTACACTGTAACAGTGCCAAAGAATTGTGGGACGCACTTAAGGAACAGTTTGGAGGTACTGAAGAAGTCATAGAAAACAATAGGGAAATCCTGAACCAACAGTATGAAACATTTTGTCATGTTAGAGGTGAATCACTGACTCAACAATTTGAGCGGTTTAGTTGTCTCATCAGTGAACTGAGGCTTGTTAATACTACCTTTACAAACTCGACTCAAAACAGCAGGTTCCTCAGGTCACTGCCCGAAAAATGGGACACTATAGCCTTTGTCACCAGAAATTCACCTGAGTTCAAGGATCTGACCTTGACCCAACTCCATGGTCGACTCCTGACCTACGAAAGGGAGTTGAACCAGAAAAGGAAGTTACAAGAGTCAGGAAAAGCCGTTGATGATTACACATTCGGTAATACTGCTCTTCTGGGTCAAGAAGAATCTGGGAGCAGTGGTAAGGACCAGGGTTATGATCACTTCATTGACATAACTGCTGGTGCAAATTTTAACAACCCTGATCCTCACTCTGCAAGTTATGCATTCACTGCAAACGAAAACCAGATGTCAGATAATTTAAGCTTTGAACTAAATGATTTGCAACATTTTGATCCCACTGATTTAGAGGAAATGGACATTCTGCACCAACTGGCTTTGCTAAGTGTTAGAACTAGCAAGTTTTACAAAAGAACAGGGCGAAAATTCCCAGGTCTGCATGGGAATCTAAGGGTTGGGTTGGATAAATCGAAAATCAAGTGCTATAAGTGTAATAGGTTGGAACATTTCGCTAGGGAATGTAGGAGTCAAACTACTGGTCCCATAATTACTCATCCTAGCTCAAATCCTAGACCTCAAAACCAAAACACTGTGCACTATGCCCAATATACCCCAGCAGCTCAAGTGAACACTGCTCACTATGCTGCTGCCCCTGTGCCAGTACATTATGTCTAAACTACTGTTCCACAAATCCAATATGTTCAAACCCCTGCTCCACAGGTACAAGTGCAACCTGTTGCACCTCAAACCACTGCTCCAGCAGCAGCACAACCAGATCAACAAAGTTTTTTCACTCAAGGGTTTGTTGACTGGAGCAGTATGCCTGAAGACCTTAATGATGAAAATTTTGCACTCTATGCTTTTAATGAACCCTCACATGATGAGTTTTGTTTGATGGCATTAGAGTCAATACAGGAGGGGATTGAAGCTAAGGAGGAACAGCAGTGCTTTGAAACAGTGGAAGAAGTGACTGAAGCAGTGGTTACTGCTGTGGCTGGTGAACTACTGTTGGGAGAAAGTTCAGGTACCCTGATTGAACCAATGACAGATCCATGGTCCATAGAGGACAAAGAAGAAGAGAAAGAAGAAAAGGCTGGTGAAAAGAAGGTAAGAGCTGATGATGATGAAGATCATCAATGTGATTGTGCAATGATGGCAGCTGCCAAGGTATCTCCTCAAGTTCTTGAAAAACTGTGTTCAGACAATTGCATAATTGCTTTTGCTAACATCAAAGAGGTGAATGAAAACCTTCGGGATAAAATCTTAACTGATGAGGTCAAATTTGAAAGCTCTTTAAAAGAACTTAAAAACAAATTGACTGAAAAGGAAAAAGAAATCAGCTGTTTAAAAGAAGAGCAAAGTATAACCAAAACCCAACTTCAAACTATGGTAGAAAAATACCAAGTTTGCAAAAAGGAGTTGGAGTCTGCCCAGATTACTTGTGAAAAATGGGTGGAATCCTGCAAAGGATATGAGGTTATGCTTGAAAAACAGAGAAAAAGCAATGTGAAGTTTGGGGTTGGGTATAGAAAATATGATGATGAAAACACTGCTTTTGAAAACTCTGTTCAAACCACTGATGAAGCTACTGAGCTTATCCCCACAAACAAGAATGGCCAAGAAGTGAAAATCACTGACAAACTTGGTAACAAAATCACACTTAACAGACCAATGGGTTCCTCCACTTTCAAGGAGCTTGAAGATCATCAGTTTAAACCAAAATGGTCTGATGAGTGTGATATTCTTGAAAATTTCAAGCCAATGGACTTTACATCAATTGATGGTGCTAAAGCTCCAAAAGCTAAAGTCATACCTCTCAAAGATATCCCAGCAGTGGTTAAAACCTCTGCTGCAAAGGAATCTGAAAAGAGAAAGAAGAAAGAAAAAATTGATAACTTGTTTTGTGAATTCTGTGAGAAAAGGAATCATCTAACAAAAGACTGTTTCCACTTAAAAGCTTATGATCTAAACAAAACAAGTGTCATTGTTTCAGCAGAAAGCTGCATTGTCTGTGGGAAAACAAACCACAAAACTCAAGCATGTGTGTACCTCAAAAACTTTGATGTGAAAAAGAATGAGTACATTGCTAAAACATCCTTGAGTCCATCATCATCATCAACATCTGTCAAATTCACCAAGAAACAACCACTGTTTGTGCCAGTACAAACAGCTGTTACAAAACAGCTGAACCAAACATCTGTCAAAAGAGATGTTCAGGTTACTGATGCACCCCCTGCCAATCAGTTCAGAAAAGGCAGAGAAAAACAGTCTTACCAAAGGATTCCACACGTTTATGAGGCCTACAAAAGGCCCTCTAAACCCAAAGTGAACAGGCATCCTTTTGGTTACCAGCAGATGATTGGTCAGGACCCACAACAGTGGTTAGAGAAACACTGTTCTAAAACAGTTCAAACCTCTGACCTAACCACTGTCCATCATTCTGCATCCATCCCAGACACTGTTGAGACCCCATCCAAAGCCCTGCTGGCTTTGGAGACCTTAATGAACTAATCTTTTTACTTCATGTGCAGGGAGCTTCTGCATGCTTTGATAGTCTTTGGTATGTAGACAGTGGAGGCTCCAGGCACATGACAGGATGTAAAGCCCTCCTCAAAGACTTTAAAATCCATGGTGGGGGTGATATATCCTTTGGGAATAATAGTAAAGGGAAAGTTTTGGGGTCTGGAACAGTGCAATCTGGAAATGTAAAATTTGAAAATGTCAATCTAATAGACAATCTAAAATTCAACCTTCTGAGTGTGTCCCAAATGAGTGACAAGGGATTTGGGTCATTCTTCACAAAAGACTGTTGTAGGATTGTTGGACCAGAAATGGTCAAAAAGATTGAAGCAATAATCAAAACTGGCCAAACTAAACTTGTTGCTCAAAGAAGTGGCAATGTTTATGTTGTTGACATGTCAAAAGAGTGTCCCAGAGCTGATGCCTGTCTGTTCTCAGCTGCCTCTAACAAAGAGACAGACCTTTGGCACAGAAGGCTGGGACACACAAATCTTTAGACAATCACAGAAATTTCAAAAAATGGTTTGGTGAGAGGCCTACCACAAAAATTGTTTTCATGTCCTGAACATTGCATTTCCTGTTTAAAAGGAAAACAGCATAAAAGTTCTTATAAGTCCATTGAAGAGTCCAAAACAACCCAGTGTTTGCAAATGCTACACATGGATTTGTTTGGCCCAGTTCAAGTCATGAGCCTTAAAAAGAAAAGATATTGTTTTGTTATTGTTGATGACTTTTCTAGGTTCACATGGACTTTCTTTTTGCACTCAAAAGATGAAACTGCAGGCATTTTGCAAGACTTTGTAATACAGGTTGAAAAGCAATTTGACCTTCCAGTAAAAAGCTTCAGGAGTGACAATGGCACAGAATTCAAAAATAGGGAGTTGGATGCCTTCTGTGTGAAGAAAGGGATTGTAAGGCAGTACAGCATCCCAAGAACACCAGAGCAGAATGGGGTAGTGGAAAGGAAGAACAGAACTCTGATTGAGGCTGCCAGAACCATGCTTGCAGATTCAGGTTTGCCTTTAACTTTCTGGGCAGAGGCAGTAAACACTGCTTGCTATGTTCAGAACAGAGTTTTAATAAACCCCAGGCACAAAAAGACTGCCTATGAAATTCTGTATAAAATTAAACCACTGATCTCATATTTCAAAGTGTTTGGCTGCCCATGCTTTATTTTGAACTTAAAAGATTCCATTTCAAAATTTGCAGCCAAAATTGATTGTGGTTATCATCTGGGATACTCAACCACTGCCAAGGCCTACAAAGTGTTTAATACACGGACCAAGGCAGTGGAGGAGACTTTGAATGTTAAGTTCAATGAACTTTCATCAATGAAAATCCCAGCAAACCCTGCAGATCTGTTTGATCTTGAAAAATTCACTTTTGAAAATACTGCTATCAAGACTAACAGTGCAGGTCCATCAGAGGATACAACACCAGACTATGGGTATGAAATCATCATCCCTCAAAGGTCTGCCACAAAGGGAAAAGCATCAGCTGTTCAAAACAGTTGTCAAAGCTCTACCACTGCTACCTCAACAGTTGTTGACCAAAGTAGCCCATCAACCACTGCTTCCACATCCTCAAACACTGCTGACAAAAGTCCTCAAACAGTGGATAAAAGTCAGCAGTTGTCCACCTCATTACCTCCTATACCACCACCTTTTGAAACCACTGCTGGATCATCAAAGTTCCCAGCAGTGGTTAGCTCAGATGATACACATTTGCAGCCTTCACCAACCAATGCCATCATACCATACCAAGGAGATTTAATCTTCTTGAGATCTCATCCACCTGATCAAATCATTGGCAAGATAAATGAAGGGGTGCTCACAAGAAGCCAAACCCAAAACATTTGTCTTTTTGCTGGTTTTCTATCACTCCATCAGCCAGTCAAGTACCAAGAGGCACTGAAAGACAACAGCTGGGTAGAAGCCATGCAAGAGGAACTCCAACAGTTTAAGAGACAACAAGTATGGGAGCTTGTACCACTGCCAGAAGAGGTTAGTCCCATTGGCACAAAGTGGGTCTTCAAGAACAAAACTGATGAAAGGGGTATTGTTGTCAAGAATAAAGCCAGGCTTGTGGTTCAAGGTTACAGACAGGAAGAAGGGATTGACTATGATGAAACATTTGCCCCTGTTGCAAGATTAGAAGCAATTAGACTGTTCCTAGCCTTTGCTGTCAACCACAATATGAAGGTGTTTCAAATGGATATCAAAAGTGCTTTCCTCTATGGTACAATTCAAGAAGAGGTGTATGTTTGTCAACCTCCAGGTTTTGAGGATCCATTTTATCCAGATCATGTCTACAGGCTAAACAAAGCCTTGTATGGCTTGAAACAAGCACCAAGGGCCTGGTATGAAACTCTTTCCAACTTCCTACTCTCAAATGGTTTCAAAAGAGGTACCATTGATAAAACACTGTTTTTAAAATGGAGAGGGAAGGATTTAATGATTGTCCAGATTTATGTGGATGACATTATTTTTGGAAGCACATGTAACTCAATGTGTGAAGAGTTTAGAGAACTCATGACAGCTGAGTTTGAAATGAGTGCTATGGGTGAGCTGCAATGCTTTCTTGGTCTCCAAGTACAGCAATTGCAAAATGGAACTTTCATTCATCAAAGCAAATATGCTAAAGAACTTTTAACCAAATTTGATATGAATGATTGTAAACCATGCAGCACACCCATGGCAACAAATAAGCTGGTCATGTCTGATGAAAAAGATGAGCTGATTGACCAAACACTTTATAGAAGCATGATTGGGTCTCTATTGTACCTAACTGCATCTAGACCAGACATCATGTTTGCCACATGTGTCTGTGCAAGAAGTCAATCAGCTCCCAGAAAATCAAATCTCATTGCTGTAAAAAGGATCTTCAGATACATAAAAGGTGCTCCCACACTTGGTATCTGGTATCCAGCTAATGGGAACATCAAGCTTTCAGGTTTCTCAGACAGTGACTTTGCTGGATGTCACACCACAAGGAAGTCCACATCAGGAGGGTGCCAATTTCTAGGTGATTGCTTAGTTTCTTGGCAAAGCAAAAAGCAAGCAGCTGTTTCAACATCCACTGCTGAAGCTGAGTACATTGCTGCTGCAAGCTGTACAGCCCAACTCTTGTGGCTTCAAAATCAGTTGCTGGATTTTGGTATCACTGCCTTAAAGACACCACTCATGTTGGACAGTCAGGCAGCAGAAAATATCATCAAAAATCCAGTTTCCCACTCAACCACCAAACATATCGACATCAGACATCACTTTGTGAGGGACTGCTATGAAAAAGGTTTGATTTCTCTGCATCATGTCCCAACTAAAGACCAGCTGGCTGATGTGCTCACAAAAGCACTTGATACAGCCACTTTTGAAAGTTTGGTCTCTAGGATTGGGATGCTGAACATGGAATAACAAGCAACATTTTGTTTTTCTATGAATAAAAGCAACAAAATGTTTTCAGAAAATCAAAACTCCATCCTTAAAAATAGTTAAAAATGAAATTTTTTCATTAAGTCCTTAAAAGTCTGCCATTAACCACTGATTGTTCAAAAGTCTGCTATACTTCAAAAGTCTGTCCACTGCTGAAAGTCAACCCCTGCTCTTTCATTATTTTGATAAACTCTGTTGTTCAAAAGCAGTGTCTTATCCACTGATATGCTATCCACTGATAGTAAAAATCATCCACTGCTTTCATACCACTGCCTTCATCAGTCACTTTCAACAAAAGTACTGTCCTTCACTTTCAACAGGGGTTGTCACGTGGACAGTACATATTGGTCAGACCTTTTGTAACGGCTGCCACCTCAGCATTCACTTTCTTCCCTATAAAATCCCCCACTCACCATCAAAACAGGGTTTTACTGTCGAATTGAATTCTTAAAAATTCTCTTCTCAAAGCAGTTTTTCTTCACATTTCTTCACAAATTTCGTCGATCAATCATCCTCAAAATGACAAAATCAAAGAAATCTTCAAAACCCTCATCCATATCTTCATCGAAAACAGCCTCTCAAAAGGCAATCTCCACTGAAATTCCACACAAACCATCTCACAATCTCCTGGGTCTTCTCACAAAACCAGGAACCACCAATGTTTTCGATTCCATCATTGATCTCATGGCAAAATCAAAGTACAAAACCTTGATCACTGCCGATGCACCAATCTATTTGGCGACCCAAAGGGAGTTCTGGAAAAATGCAATCCTTGAAAAACAAGGCGACACTGCAATCACCATAAACTCTTCTATAAAGGGTAAAGCTGTCCAAATCACGCCACAATCCATTTCAGAGGTCTTTCAACTCGATGATCAAGAAGGTAAAATCTCTTTCACTAAAAACGAGTTGCAAACTGACTTCATTGAGAGAGGGTATGAATCCACAATGATGAAGAAAATTACCTTAGAAAAAGGTTATTTTCCTTCTGCAGCCAGATTTTTATTTCATACCCTCCTACTATGTGTTTCAAACAAAACCACTTCTTTTAATGAAATCCCTTTAAAGATTCAAAATCTGGGATATGCTATTCTTCAAGGAGAAAATTTTAACTATTCTCGGGAAATTTTTAAAGATTTGGTTAATAATGTTGAAACAAAATCATTCTTACTGTTTCCAAGGTTTTTAAGTTACTATTTTTCAAAGAAATTCAGTAAGGATGATTTAGCTATAATAAACCAAGGTGATTCTACTCAAATAAACAGTTTAACAACTTAAACTTTTTCAAGAATGTTAGCACCTTGCAAAACACAAGCAGAGGTGCCTGAGCAGATTTTAACAGTTACAACTGCTCCTCAGGTATCTGCTGCTGAGCCCACTGCTCAAGGTGATCAGAGCAGCAGCACAACTGCTTTGAAACCCACACCTACAATCACCAAAAAGCCAACAAAAAGAAAAACACAAAAACCCCCCAAAACCCTCAAAAAGGCATCTCTGGAGGATGAGATACCAGAGCTTCTGCCAGTGACAACACAAAAGTCACAAGAAACCACTGCTACTACTTCCTCACAGCAGTTGGTACAAATATCTCAACCCATAACCAAAACTCCTCCTGTTTCTTCACAAAAAGAACAGGTTGTACAAATAGGGTCTCTACATCATGATGCTCTGGAAACACTCGTTTCTATCATCCACAGTCCAATGCCCGGGACACATCCTATTTCTACACCAACCATCACATCCACATTTCCCTCACCAATAAAACCATTGTTGGATGCAATTGATTTGAACCAGGCATTATCCAGTCCTTCTCAATCACCTATTAATGAGAATATACCTCAACAACTGACTGGGTCTGATGTATCAATCTTTGCTAACCCACCAACACAACCTGAGGAGGTTACACCCCTTGAGTTACAAGTAACTCTTGGTGGTAATCCAAGTGAAGCAGCCACTACAACTGTTACACCCACTGGGTTACATTTGGACAGTGGTTACATTCATAAGACTTCCTTGGAGGCAATTCCTTTTATAGCACCTCTGCCAACCACCAGTGGATTTATTTATCCTACTGGCAACATCAAAAGGTTGTCAAGTGTTGAAGGAAGAAGACCCCAGTACCAAGAAAAAGGGGCATCAGTGGTTAATGTTTGGAGGATATTCCCTACATCTACCACTGATAAAACCACTGCTAGTGGGAAATCAGATGATCCCATTAACTTGGGTGATGGTTTAAAGTACCAGAAATTGACGGATCGCATTGCAAAGCTTGATAACTCTGTTGCAGAACTCAAAGATATGCTACAACAGGTGTTTACAAGTTCAGAAGGTACAATCAACTGTTGTTCCACCTCAAGCATCTGTTCCACAAAGGGCACCTGCTACAAATGAGCTCTGGAATTTATTTCAATCTTTTCTCCAACAACAAGCACAATTAGCAGGTCATCAACATGAAAAACATGTACAACAGCTGAGAAATGCACTGGAGTCAAGGTTCAAGAACACTCAGGCTGATTTCAAGGCTCTCAAAACTCAGATCTTGCAAACCACTGGCACTGCTCCTCCAAATGTCCGCTACATTTCTCAACTCCCAGAAGATAATGCCAAAAAGGGGGAGAAAATTAAGGAATGGAAAAGGAAGGGTATAGAGGATGGTCTCTATCTTGAACCAGAAAATTCAAACATGACCAAAGAGATCCCTTTGCCAGATGGCAGCAAGAAAATTGATGTGACAACAAATGCACTAGCAGAAGCAGTTGCAAGTGTAAAAAGAGATAGAGAGGCCAAAAAGAAAGCCAGGGTGGACAGAATGGATCATCCAGATCAGGGTACTTCTGGGTCAAAGGATCATGAAAATCCTGTTGAGGAAAAGAAGAAGCCTACTAGAAAAGTGAGGCAACCCAAATCCATTCCTATCAGACGTTCAAAGTCTGCTCAAAAACCACCACACAAAACAGCTGATGCATCAGGAGTTACAAAAACTACTGCTTACCAAACAGTTGTTCCATCAACACACACCACTTCAACACACACAACATCCACTACTTTACCATCATCACCACCAAAAACAACACCTGCTGACATACAGCAGAAGACAGCAGATGTTATAACATCTGTTGTAATGACAACAGTGGTTGAAACACCAGTTGTTTCAACAGCTGTCAGTCAATCACAATCCACTGCCTATACTTCTACCACCACTGTTCCATCCAAAACATCATCAGTCCATCCTACAAAAAGGAGAAGACTAATTCTCAAAGATGATGACAATTCACCACCACAAACATCTTCAAAATCTTTAACACTTGTCACAATCCCAAAACCTGTTCCTCTCTCTTCGGTTCCAATGTACAAGCCCTTACCTCCTGCAGGTGTTCAATTTCCTCTTGAACTAGCAGCTGTTAGAGATGAAATAAAATCCTTCTATTATGAGGATGACCCTGCTAAAAGGAGTTTGCCATCAATAAAGGGATATCCTTGGCCTAAAAATGTTGATGAATACTTGGAAATCAAAGCCAAGCAAGCAGAGGATATCTCAAAAAGAAACACACAAGGGAAGTCTGACAAAGAAATTTCAAGAAATTTTCAATATCTGCTCACACAAGTCAGATCCCTAGAGGAATTTGCAAAAAATGTTAGTCAACAAATTTCTGAAAGATCAGCTGAAAATCTGAAGAAAGACTACATTGAAAGCATCATGGCTCACAAGAAGTACAAAGGAGAGAGATACATGTACAAAGAGTGGACTATTCCTGAACTTGAAAATGAAGCAGCAAGAATTCAAGACATAATAAAAAGGAAAGTCACTCACACTCCTCCTAACTGGGCAGAGTTTAGAAAGAATGTACCTGACAAACAGGAAGAGCTGAAGAGAATGAAAGAGGAACTGGTAGCAGCTGATTATGGAAACCAAAGACAAGTTGCTAGATGGAAAGAAGATGTTGTCAGGGCTACTTACAAAAAGTTGGAACAATTAAGAAAGAAAGATCCTTCAGTTCCACAAAAGCCTGACTATTCCAAAGCAGCGGTTTCAAAAAGACCACCAAAGCTGCAAGACAAAAGAACCACTGCTCCAGCTGGTGCTGCCATCTACAAAAGAAGGAGCAAAAACCAGTTTAGCATGGAAACAATTCAAGATCTTTTAGCCGGAGATGCCATTGTAAAAGCTGGCATAGAAGTAATGATAAAGGAAGATCTTGAATTGGAACAATCTGCAACCGCTGCTCAGCCAGCTTTGATCAGGCCAGCCTCTCCAAATACTTCTGCAAATAAACATCTCCCAAGAAACCCTCCAGGCTCAAAAATACAAAAGTGGGAAACTGACAAACAGACCTGCGTATTGACTTTGCTCAGGTCTGGTGGAGGAGTGGAGAAAATATCAAGGGAACAAGCTCTTGGCCTGAGTCTTGAAGATTTGCAGGATCTCCTTGATCTTCCACTCAGCAGGGATGATGAAGATACAGATGCCCTAGACTTTGAATTACAATTTAAAGGTCAGATAAGGGAGCTGTTGTTGAGGCAATAAAGATTTCCACAAATAATGAAGAGTTTTGGCATTATCTGTTCCAGGGGGAGATTGTTGGGATTGAACCCTATCAGAGGAACAAATAATGTAAAGCCAAAACTGGATCAAAGCAGTGGATCCTGAATAAGCAGACGTTTACAGTTGGTTTATGCAAATCTCTCCCCTTGAAAGTGGTTTCATATCTGCTGACCTCCTATCTGCTGATCATACTAAGTGCTGACCTACAACTACTGCCTTGTATCTACTGCCAAGTATTAAAGACTGATAGAAGACCAAAGCTCTGCTGACTCAATCTACTGCCTTGAGTCAAGTACTGCTGATCCGGACAAGCACTGCTGGGTTCACAGCAGTGGAAGGATGCAGCAGCTGTTTATGTGTCTTTTATGTAATGTAATGTAATAGCGGTAGTTTAGTACATCAGTGTTTATAGATCAGTAGTTAGAGTTTGTTAGGAGGTTAGATGTCACTTTCATGGTGACGTCAGCTAAGATGCTCAGTGGTTTGCAAGTGCCTATAAATAGTTCAGTACTTTGTACTGTTCTATTAGCTCTTTCACCACATCGTCTTCTTTGCACGAACAAACTACTGAGCTCTGGCTGAGGGGGAGTTTGCATTCTTACATCAATCATTGTAATCGTTGTTGAAACAAATTCAATCTTTCGATTCATTGTGTAAAGATGTTTGATAAAAGTATTACTCTCGTTTGATTGTATGCAAAGTTTGCTTTCATCTTATTTCCGCTGCACAACTCTTTCATTTCCATCTTAATTACAAACGAAAATACAATCAAAAAGAAACTCAGATCCAACAGGCCGGCAAGAAACCGCCGAAAGAAGCTGGAGCTGCCACCGGAGACAAGAAGAAGAGAACGAAGAAGAGCGTGGAGACATACAAGATCTACATCTGTAACAACCCGACTTTTCAAGTCAAAGTCAAAGTACAAGTCAAAGTGAAAGTCAAGATCTGTTATTTCTTGCTTAATTATTGCTTAACTTGTACTCTCGAGATTCCGATTATTGCTTTGGGTCGACTATTTTAAAATGACATTTCAAACTATGTTTTACAACACAATTTACAACGCTTATTCAAAACACATTTATCGCCTCTAACACTATTTACAACGCATACTATTAACGCATTTTATCTCATACTACATCGCATGTATATACTAAACGCTATCGCATCACAATCTCATCGCAACTCGAAACGCAGATTTACTTTATGCATTTTATGTGTGTAGTGGTTATGTTATTGGTGTAACTAGTTGTTTAAATATTGCTCGGTTTACCTAACGCAATGCTTACTTGAAACTTGCTTAAACGTAACGCAACGCTCAACGCACGAAATGAAGGTTGGAAAACCAACTCTCACAAGCCGTCGGATCGAATGACCAACCAATCGAATGATCATCTGACCGGATGACCATCCGATCGGATGGCCATCCGATCGACTGGCCATCCGACCCACCTAACTTGCACCGCCTTATTCCCCTCTCACCTATAAATACTCACCTGTCACATCAACTGTTCACTGATGTGTTATCCGACCAACACGCTCCCAGCTCG
Source organism: Helianthus tuberosus (assembly GCA_030545235.1). Taxonomy (NCBI): domain Eukaryota; kingdom Viridiplantae; phylum Streptophyta; class Magnoliopsida; order Asterales; family Asteraceae; genus Helianthus; species Helianthus tuberosus. The sequence continues at coordinate 14,731,542 of CM060430.1, read as the reverse complement.
TTCCAAGCACTTTTCTCTCGATTCCAATAGATTTCCGTAAGTTTTCTTCCTAAATCTTGTACTTCCATCTTCATTACACACGTCTCCATCATCTTCTCCACTGAAATCTTACATTTTCACCATGAAATCATCGGATTTGGACTGCTTTAGGGTGACGTCACCTCGGGTTCTCATGAACACCGAAGTGTGACCTCATCTCATCAAGATTTGTCCAGATCTACAAGATTTCTACATGATTTAACACGAATCTCAACTGGATCTAAACATTTTTCATCGATTTCAAACTTTTCTTCAACATTTCTTCATTTTTATACTCAAAACCGATGGAATCTAGACTTATTCAGGCTCTCTACTCATTGTCTAGTTGAAGAACCGGTCTGAGAACGGACTTCCATCGAGGACACACCCGATTCGCGGGTTGAACATGAAACCCCATTATGAACAGTTGAGTCTGATCGAGGGGTGGTTCCCATCCGATCGACTGAGCTGGGCTTGGTGTGGTTTCCGTTGTTTGACACGTTGTCATACCGTCTCCATCAAAACTCAAAACTTTTAACTTAGAAAATTTCACAAAGTTTTCAAACCTCAGATCGCCGATCGAATAGCCATCCGATCGGATGACCATCCGATCGAATGACTATTCGACCAGGTGACTTGTAAGTTCAACACTTAAACAATTTGCAAAACTTCAAAGAATATCACTTTCAAACGAATAGCCATCCGATCGAATGGCCATCCGCCCGGATGAGCATCCGATCGAATGACTTGAATCACACTACAACGAAAACTTCAAAAGTTCAAACAATTTACAAACACTCGCATCTCACTCGAATTATCAGCCGACCGAGTGGTCATCCGTCCGGATGATCATCCGATCGACTCACCATTCGATACACATCTCACATAACGCACTGTTTACACGCTGTTCAACGCTTACGCTACCGTTCTATGATCAGGCTAACTCCAAAGCACTCCCTTCAATCCAAGGCTGTGTTTATTTACTAAACACATACTGTGAGTGTACTCGAACCCATTTTCTTTTAACGCACTTTGGGTGTTACATACGTTCTCTATATCAAATCACGTCAAACATACAACGCAAACACTTATAACGCTAACCGCTCTCGCATGTTATACGTGATTCGATGAATGCTTGTATATTATGTTTACATAGTGATTGTTTGCCTGACACCTTAGCAACGATAGTACTATAGTTTGGACTCAGCACCTGTCGTGGACAGGGGTTGTTAAGGGGTTTTACTTCACGTGGTCACAGTGGTGATAATGTGTTGCGCATTCTACAACTCGCAGTCATGTCGGTTGCATACTTCATTGTCGATAGCTTACTTGCTTCACATTTCTACGTGTTACATGTTGGTTATGCGTAACGCTTTCGCTATACTATATGCTACTAAACTTGTGTACTCACCTTTACACTCTGTGTATTGACTTTATTTTAACGTATGCGACAGGTGTTTAGGATGCTATGTTTACTGTGATGAATCAAGTTAGGTGGTCTAGAAACCCGCGAATAAAATCTGAGTTGTCAGAACAGTCTATTTGTCTTTGAGAACAATATCTGTAATAACTGTTTTTACTTTATATGTTGATGGTATGGGACGTTAACGATTAATATATTGTCATTAATGGTTGTTTTGGATTCTCTTGGACAATCTGTTTCGCTCAGTGCCGCGCCCCGATGTTTCCGCCATCGGTTGGGGTGTGACAACATCTTCAAGGTGTTGAAGCAGGTCCATCCTGACATCGGAATCTCCAGCAAGGCAATGGGAATCATGAACAGTTTCATCAACGATATCTTCGAGAAACTTGCTCAGGAGAGTTCCAGGCTTGCAAGGTACTACAAGAAGCCGACGATTGAATCTGTTAGTTCCAGGATTCGAGAAACTAGCTCTTAGGGGTTTCAAAATATTAGTTGTTTTAGGGTTTCGAGTATCTAAATTTGTATTTGATTAAATCTGTTTGTTCAGTACAAAGTTAATGAAATATAATTTATTTCCTGTTTCAAAAAAAAAAAAAAAAAAAAAAAAAAAAAAAACTAAATCTAGCCACCAACAAAATCAACCAAAGCATTAAATTTCATAAATATTTAAAACCAGCACTTGGATTTTATTACTCCGGCACCGGTCGTTTTCCGGTGGGTTACGTAATAGGATTTTTGGATCTGGGTTTTTTCGATTATGGTCGGATAATTGAGACTTTTTTTTTTCAGGAGTGTTTTGGGGGCAATGGTGGTGGTGGTGTGTAGTGGCGGTGACGGAAATGCGTGTGGGGTGGGTGGTGATGTGGTGGTGGGTGCAGGTGGAGAAGAAGAAATAAAGTGGAGATGAGGTTTTGAGATTCTGGAGAGAGATGGGTATATATGTATTTGTTTAAATATATTTTAAATATACTATGAAAATTACTAACTTACCCTCATGTGCAAGACACATGCTATATTTAACTGAAAATTCTAACCAGGTTAGGGCCAAAGGACGTATGGTGTAATGAGTTTTATAAATAAAAGATTGTGACTGTAATTATTGAAGTTAAAGGTCATCCGTTGCAATCCGATACAAACATAAAGGTCGAAAAATGTAATTTACCTTTTTTTATGTTCAAGAGGCGAGACGGAACAAAAAAGACATATAAAAGACCGGACAAAAACGATATGTTAGGCATTTATACTCTCTCTCTATATAAAATTGTTCATTTGATAAAAACACTTACAACAGACCAAATATTATCATTTTTTAGTGCGCATACCTTCTATGGTAAATATAGAAGTGAATGAGGAGATAACTAACACAGCTTGACACAACAATTCAAGGTTTCAACTAAGATAAAACAAAGTAGTAAATGAAATTAGAGCTTTACCTAGCTTCGCAAACAAAACAGAGGAATGAGGATAAACGGTAACCCCTCTTATGGAAACACAAACGAACTGCAACAACTGTGAAAAAGCAAACACCTGTGTTGTGATAAATATCAAAGTTAACAAAAACTTATGGGCAGAATCTAATGTAACTGTGAAAAAGCAAACATCTGTCTCGTGATAATATAAACAATATAATACTTTAAAGATTAAATCTAAAATTTTGGTGGCTTGTCGTTACCATGGTATAAATGCAGTATTTAGATCTGCACTAAGTAAACCGGGTACCGGGTGTGGGATTAAACCTTGTTCCTCAACGGATCACTACATATATTAATAAAAATAACAGTTAAGTTGATATAATGTCTGAAAAAGCAAATAATTTATCGTCATTTAAATTCCAAGCAAAAGATATATATGGTAAAAATCAAACAGCAGTTCAATTATAAAAGTATTAATCCACATTTTAGTTCAATTGAACAACTTCATTTAGTCCACATTTAACATGTATGCTTTATTCGAGCACCCGAGTCACACCCGCTGGAAAAAACTGACCTGAGCTTAAACGAGCTCGAGCCCGAGCTTAAATCTGAGCTTGTTTAGTATATGAGCCGGAGCCCGAGCTTCATGTATAGAGCTCAAGCCAGCTCGCAAGCCTAAACAAGCTCACTATTTATATAATTTTTAATTAATATATTAAATAAACATTTAAATAATAAGAATACTTATTATTTATATAATAATGAAAAATGGGTTAGGTTCATATGTGAACAACAGTCTTGATAATGAGTGTGATAAATGCTTAAAAACCTAAACTTATAAAAACCCTAAAAGCCTAAAAACATAGATACGCAGCCACTGTCTTCTTCTTCTTCCCCCCTTCTTCCTGGTTTCTGGCTGAAAGCAACACCGTCGCCGGAATTTGTTGCCGGATTTCACGTCAGAAGTCGCTATATCGTCGATATAAGGCCGATATGTACCTTGTAGCGACATATGGCTGCCACGCCACGCTATTCGCTATAGCGGACGCCATAAACGCTATTGATAATTATATACCCAGTTGTATGTCTTCATAAGACATTTTGTATATCTTCAATTATTTTAGTATTGAATCACATTACTTTCGGGTACATCTTCCATTAAATCACAATTTTAGATTTGTATATCTTCAATTATTTTAGTATTGAATCACATTACTTTCGGGTACATCTTCCATTAAATCACAATTTTAGATTAAGGGACTTGTGGTATGTCATCTGTGATAAATGTCATTTAAAAAATTTTAAGAATTGCGTTTAGATTTGGATCTTGCGGTGGCATGCATGTTTTACATCTAATCGATATTACTCTTTGGTGTCATCAATTCAGTAATGAGTAAGCGAACAAAGGCTTCCGCATCGGCACATGAAGATGAAGTATCAAATCTTAAATCATTTCAAGAAGATAGTAAACAAGGAGCCAGTCAATTTCCATCATCCACAAAAATCTTTATAATTTGTTTAATATTCAGAATGACAAATTCTTTATTTGTGCAAACATATTTCAACCCAGACGAGCATTGGCAAGCGCTTGAAGTTGCACATCGAATTACCTTTGGGTATATTTATTTGTTTCATTTAACTGAATATGTGTTTAGTTATTGCTTGTTAGTATATATATAGGTATTTAACTTTATTTTAAATTGGCAGATATGGACATTTAACATGGGAGTGGACAAAAGGAATACGTAGCTATTTGCATCCTTTGTTATTTGCGGTTCTTTATAAAGTTCTTTCCGTTTTACATCTTGATACTCCACTCTTAATGGTAAGATTCTTATTGTTGATCGTGTCTTGAGGTTTGTAAGTAGATTAGAGATGGCAAAATGGGTGGTTCTGGAGGTTTGGGCACGTGTCAGTCAACCCACACATTTTTTTCCAGATGGTGGAGATACTAAATATGATTACAAATCTGTATCATAAAACAAAATCTAATTAGTTGAATAAAGCGATTTAGAAGATTATATGTATTAACGCTACCCTTTAGGCAACTTCAACCTGTTTGATCCGTTCCTATGCTGTTAATGCGGTAAAAAAATCGGATATTGGTCAAGGACCGATATTTGAGATATCGGTTATCGCGGTGGTGGGATATTGGTGGTTTTAATATTATGCTGAATTTATATATATAGCAATTAAATACTTAACAATTCAGTATGCTCTTCTACCATTAACAAATTAACCTTTTTGCAACTTGCAAAACACTAACAATTGTAGCAAGTAGGAACTTATTAAGACTTAAAACACTAGTAGCAGCAATAAGAATGGTACGGATATTTGACATGGGGACCGATAACTGATATAGCTGTGATATATTAACTGCATAGATCCATTCCTCTTTTAGCTAACTTTTTTTAATGTGGCCCGTAATAGATAAAACGTAAGCAACCTAACCTGTTCTATAGTAAATGGGCTGGAACTGCGACCTCTATCATTATGTTCTCGTCTTATTAAGAAAAAGATTTTACGTTTTATTCTTTTGTAAGTTTTGTTTATGCAACTATTATTAAAAAAACAAACTGTTTATGCAGATAAAGGCTCCAAGACTATTGCAATCTATGTTGTCTGCTTTTGGTGATCTTTACATGTTCAAACTCTCTCATGTCCTGTATGGTGGCCATGTTGCCATGTGGGCTGTATCTTTATGTGTCATGCTCTTTATTTTGACGTTAATTTGGGTTGGGTTAATTCATATCTGAAATGGGTCGGTCAAATAGGTAATTTAGCTGAAAAGAAAAGGGTCAGATGGTTTGAAAATTACACAAAATGTATGTTGATGGATCCAGACTCATAAATCTTTTTTCTCAAATAATAATATTTTATTAGTATTGTAATAATATAGTTTATATAACCATATCTATTGTTTTTATTATATATGTACAATTTAGGATATATAACAAAAAAAGTGTTTCGTATCAACTGTCCATAGACCATAGTGTTTCTTAACAGTTCTCTTTTTTATCCGAGGGTTTTCAGTATATATAATAATGATATATTGATATCGAGCATTAAAACAATAGTAACGAAAATTTTAATAAATCATATGGATATCATATTTCTTTTATGTTAAACTTAATTCTATTTCAGCTCTTTGCACAGTTAACCAACTGGTTTATGTTATACTGTATCACACGCACTTTATCCAACAGTTTAGAAACCGTTCTTACGGTTCTTAGTCTCTACTACTGGACCTGTCTGAGGGTCAATTCAAGCAATAGCCCGGAAGCTTCTAGAACCTGGGCCTTGGTTATTGCTGCCATAGCATGTGCCATTCGGCCCACAAGTGCTATAATATGGGTTTATGTCGGTCTCATGGAGTTTAGTGTGTCTCGCGATAGACTGAAATTCATTTTTCTTCAAGTCTTGCCTATTGGGTATGTCTAATTTGCTAACTATGGTGTATAAGTAGACTTGACAACATGAACGGGCCAGGCGGTGTTGGGTAACGGGTCAAAATGGGCTCGCATTAAAAGTTCAAACATAGGTCAAAACGTGTCGAGTCAGGTTGACCCGAAAAAAGCGACCATGTTTATAGATTATTGAGAGTAAAATGCCTTTTTTCGTCCCCGAGGTTTGGCCAGTTTTGCGACTTTCGTCCAAAGGTTTGTTTTACGCATCTGTATCTAAAAGATTTGAAATCTTGCCATTTTCATCCGGCTCGTTACCCCCATCCATTTTTCTTCGTTAAGTCATGGTATTTCTGTCTTTTTACATAAAGTGAAAAAGATCGAATTGCCCATTAAGTTAGCAAAAAAGACGGAAATACCCTTGACAAACCGAAGAAAAATGGATGGAGTTAACGAGCCTGATGAAAATGGCAAGATTTCAAACCTTTTGAATCCAGATGCGAAAAAGCAAACCTTTGGACGAAAGTCGCAAAATTGGCCAAACCTGAAGGACGAAAATGACATTTTACTTTAGATGATTAGTGCGGTATGGTTACAAACACTATATTTTTTTAAAAAAGTGAGTTTTATTAATAAAAAATATTTTGGTAGGTTCAATGCATTAAAAATCACTTTAGACGACTTGCGACTCATTTCCCTTTTCAAATAAAATTTTTATGTTACGTTTTTTACCCGTTGGCGATAATACATAATCCGAGTCAACACATTCATAACCAAAACTGTAAGATTAATAGCCTGCTTTATTATCAGGTCAATTGTGCTTGGACTGACGTTCCTACTGGACCGTCTGATGTACGATTCGTGGGTTTTCGTGCCTCTTAATTTTTTAAAGTTTAATTTTCTTTCCTCTGGAGGTGATTATTATGGAACTCATCCATGTCATTGGTACTTCACTCAAGGATTTATCGTCATGATATTTACCTTTTTACCTTTCATGGCGGTTGGTGTCGTACAGTCTAAGCAGTGGAAGCTTTCGGGCCTCATATTGTGGGTTATAGGGCTTTATAGTATTTTAGGGCACAAAGAATTCAGGTATGTCAACACCTCTATGTTTTAGTACTGTTTTTTAAAGGTGGCAAAATGGGCGGGGTCAAAACGGGCCCGTGTTGAAAAATCCAGGTCGGGTTGGGTTAACATACATTATGATACATAAAAAAGGCATGGGATTAGCTATAGTAATCATGTTTTTTCTTTGTTTTATATGTATCTTACCCCTTAACATTCAGAATTAACACTTACACCCCCTCAACTTTCAAAAAACTTTGAACAATGTCATTTTAACCCCTCGAGTTCTACGTGCTTATTTTTATGTACGCGTCGGTATAAATTCAAGTTGGTTTATGTTTCGACATATTTTTTCGGAAATGAGTCAGGTCAAATGTAATACGTTTTCGTGCTTATTTTTATGTACGTTTTCAGCTGGTCTACGTTTTGCCGCAATATTGTTCGGAAATGCGTCAGGTCAAATGTAATATGTTGTCATTGAAGGGTATAAATTCGAGTTACTTTACGTGTTGGTATAGATTCAAGTTGGTTTACGTTTAGACGTAGTTTTTTTTTTTTCTTCTGAAAATGAGTCGGGTCAAGTATAATACGTTTTCGTGCTTATTTTGATGCACGTTTTCAGATGGTCTATGTTTTGACGTAAAGTTTGTTCGGAAACGAGTCGGGGCAAATAAAACATGTTTTCATTAGACAGTTAAATTCGAGTTACTTTACGTTTTCAACGCCGCCACAACGCACAGCGGGTGAAATCACTAGTTAAATGCTAGTGCAGAAAATTATACTGCTGCAAAAAATAATTGAAATGTTTGAATAAAGCTCCTTCGGAGGTTGTATGCATCAAGAATACATTTTGATCAACATTCAACCCATTTAACAGTTGATTTGACTCATTTTATATTTAGCTAAGTTTTAATTTGACCTGTTTGGGATAAAACCTGCGCAAATTGACTTATTAACAAGTATGGTCAACAGGTTTGTCCTCCCTGTGCTTCCGATAGCTTTATCTTTCTCCGGTTATTCGTTAGCCATGTTAAGCCGACAATATTCTTCTAATAAAAAGAACAAATCTACAAGAACTCGAACTAAATCCTCTTGGAAGTTACAAGCGGCGGTTATTTTCTTGGTGGTCACGAATCTTCCCATGGCTCTTTACATGAGTATGGTTCATCAGGTACTTCAAAGCTGTCATTTTTACATGAAAGTGTTTTCGGTGTTCCATATTATTATTTTTATTAATTCTTGCACTGAAATTATAACTAGAGAGGAACTGAGGATGTAATGAATTATCTAGCGAAAGAAGCCCGTCAAGGGAATGTGAAAAGCGTTCTATTTTTGACGCCATGTCATGCTACTCCATACTATTCAACCTTGCATCAAAATATTCCTATGCGTTTTTTGGATTGTTCACCGAGGTATTACACAATCAACAATATGTTGCACGAACTTTTGACATCTTTGACCTTTTTCTTTTTACTTTTTAAACCCAAATCAACTTGTTCATAACTCATAAGATAACGGGTTGAAATTGCTATATCTACTAATTACAAATCTATTTTGTAACCCATTATCAGCGAAGTGAAGGGAAATCTTGATGAGTCTGACCGGTTCATGACGGACCCGATTGGTTTCACATCTGAATTTGCCAAAAATTGGTCTCAACAAAGTCATATCATACTATTTAATAGTGAAGAAAAACGTCTTAAAGATTTCCTTTCATCCCATTCATATGAAGAGGTACGCTTTTCTCCTTGAACTTTTAAGACTCGCAATATACAATCTCTATCTTTTGTTAATTTTACTAAATTTGGGTTATGATTTCCAGACAAAAAGATTCTTTCATGCTCATCTCAAGGTGGATCGGGATCTTCAAGCATCAGTCGTCGTGTATGCTTTGAAGTAATGGCCCTTAATCTTCACTTTACGATGACCTGATGATTTTCTGGTATAATCTTTGTAAAAGTTCAAATTTTGGAGTCTAATTTATTTAAATTTTGTAGAATTTATACACAAACACAGTTTAGGGAATTGTTGTGTAATCTTGTTTTTGAGCGCTATTGGAAGGTGTTTGGATTACGTTAAACATGATAGAACGGTTTCGTGTTGATTTGGGTCAAGAAAAGTTTGGGTCGGTTGGTGTGCTTATCAGTGTCCATGTTGTAAATAAATGAATACCTTGATTATGTTTGGCATGAAACTATTAGAATTAATTACACAGATGGTCTCACTACATTGTATGTCCATATTGCGGTTCTGGTCAATCGGTTTCATTTATTATAGTCTTAGTTTGCGTTGTTCACGGACGGGTAACACATAATAATAGCCTAAATATTCAAATAAAGTGGTATAAAAAGTTGTATATATTAAGTATGTGTTTTAACTTGATCAACCAACCCATTTCCCTCTTTTCCTTTTCTAGATAATTTGATCAATAACCTTGATTAACTTGACTATAAATAAATAGTTATCACATTCAACAATGTCGATTGAGTCCGTTCTGTAAACAGGTGGGTATACATGACTGACTGATTATAGAGTGTTAACAACAGTATTTTTTTATTTAAATATATTTAGAAGTATTTGGAATATTTAGACTAAATTACAAATACGATTGAAGTATGTTAATATTTCAAGTTTGATCCTTTTTTTGATTCACAAACTACATATATGACTCGCTGACTCAGTACCTCGTTTGAAAGTTGCTTGAAAAAACTAGAGCCAGTAAGGATTCGTGTAACTTGAGGTTGAGTCCATATGAACTCGCTTGAGAACATTAGTTCAAGTAACAATATTAAATAAGTCCATCTAAGATGCATACTAGAAACATCGAATACCACTCAAGAAACATCGAACCTTATTAAACGACAAATGATCAAACTAGAAACATCCTTGAAGGAGAATCGACCAAACTAGATATATCGTTGAAGGAGAACTACGCATTTATTACTTATGTTAAAATTTTTTAACTTACCGGATAACGTGTGATTGATAAAGTAAAGAGGAAGAGTTATTGTTATGTTATGATGTGCCGTCATGATTCTATGTGTTATGTTATACTTTTGTGTGGTCTACAAAAGTATGTTTTAAATTAGTATTTTATAATAAACTAGCGTTTTCCCCGGCGCGCGTTGCCGCGCTACTTTATGTGTATCTGTTTTGCTTTTTTCAGCCAATTTACTGTAGTATCTGTACCGTACATGTGCTCGGTTTAACAACAAAAGAGATACAAATAAATGATATTACTTTAAAGCAAACGAACAAAAGGTATAAGCCAATAACCCAATAAGCATAAACATTAATGGAAGTGGAATCATACACATTCAAACGCACATGAATAGTTTCAGTGTTCTTCTTTCTAGGACTTATCCTATATAACATCTTAGTTCCACCACATATACGAGCCGCCATCACTGAATTGGACAAAATATCAAGATCTCACATAAACCCACAAAATTCAAAACGATTTTTTTTTTGTCTAAAATGATGGATCTTCAAATAAATGAAGAATGAATTGTGGAGAGTGTATAAGAAAGTAACTGAAAAACTAACTTAATTAATGTTTAGGGATTGTATAGTATATTATAAAGTGTAAGGGTAGTAACGATGATTATTAAAGTTCTGCGTTATTTATGAAACATTTATACATAACAGAAGAAGTAGAGCCTAAAACTAAGCACATTTTCCACTACATCATCAATCATCAACTATTAATACATGTTTATATATTAAGGGTCAGAATTTAGAGAGAACGGTGAAAAGTGTGAGAACGGAGAGAACGATTTTGGTGGTGACATGTGACATTGATGCTAAATTACACTAAGGGGTAATATTGTCAAAAAAACCCACTCACATGAACTGGGTGTTCAAATAAAACGCCATAAAAACACCCAATTTAGAAAAACGCCATGAAAATACCCAGTTAAAAACGCCATAAAACGCCTAGTTCAGAAAAAACGCCATGAAAAAACTCAGTTGAAAACGCCATAAAACACTCAGTTCAAAACAACGCCATGAAAATACCTAGTTAAAACGCCATAAAAACACCTAGTTCAGAAAAAACGCCATGAAAATACATAGTCTAAAACGCCATAAAACACCCAGTTCAGAAAAACGCCATAAAACTCAGTAATTTTTTTTCTCGAAAAGTATATCAATTGTATACTCGTTGGAAAGATAAAAAAACGCTGAGTTTTATGGTGTAATTTTTTTCGAAAAATAATCACGTATAAAAAAGTTATTGTCGTTTAAATATTATGGGGGAAAATGACATGTGATTAGCATGTGCACCTTTGTTTGGATCTTCCTATTTTACCCCTCCTAGTAGTTCCAAGGCCCCTATTATTTACAAAAATGCCACCACATCAATCTCAGCCACAAACCACTATGATCTTGTGGCTGAGAATCGTTCTCACCGTTCTCACATTTTAAGGCGTTCTCTCCTGCCCTGTTCCTATATATTAATAAAAAAAAGGCAATCAGTTGCCAACCGCCAAAAGCAACCTATAAATTCCAAATACTATTCCCCACCATAGGGAATGTAATATAGGAGATGCTAAAGTAATAAGAAAATTACCAAACTAGAACTCACTCAATTTATCTGATTTTTTTAGCATGCATGTCAGTTGTTTCAGGTATATTAAGAATGATTAAATGATTTCCTTGGCTTAGATATGAGAACCACTCGCATCCCGAAGACGGGCATCCTTAGTTGAAGAAGCATATGTTGCAAAACAATTGAAGTTAAATGTTTTATATTTCATAGACAAATGTTGAATTGTATGTTTCCGCTATCATGTTGTTAAAGTTGCAGTTTAAGAACAATGCCTTTGACGTATGTAACCGACTGTGAGGTCTCCAAGGTTTGGGGCCTTACAAGTTGGTATCAGAGCTATAGTTAGAGAGATTCGGGCATTTTCCGATGTCTGGACTTAAACTGTGAATGGGACCAAAGTCAGGGATGCCAGTGCGGGTAACCTAGAGCTAGGAGCGCCAATTGTGTTTGTTGCTTTGTTTAGTTGGTTAGGACATGGGAAAAATGCCATTGAAGCAGGACAGGGAAGGTTTAAAACCCGAAAGGCAAGGCGAGAAAGGCATGGTTCGTATCCGACTAAATACCTATATGTATGATGCTTGGTGTTTAACGGTATAGTGTAGGAGTGGGTTACCGGTCATGGGCCTTGGGAGCTTTCTCTAGGTATGGTTCGTATCGAGTTTCTTGGGTTCTGAGTATAAACAAGGGTTATAAGAGTTCATCCTTGTTCTACGGTATCGAGGGATTTTCTGGTAGGAGAGCTAGTTCTAAGTTAGGATATGTTGTTGAAAATTGAAGTCTCGAGGGTGTAAGGATAGACTATTTGCATTTGTTGGTTAGGTTGACTACAGAGCGATCATGTTTATCAATTAGTTGGGGTTGACGAAGCGACATCTATAAGTTTTGTAAGTATATGAGTGAAAGTTTCATTGGTTCCATATTGGGAACAAAACGTCTTTAGTATAATAGTATAATGTGAGCGTGTTTTAGTGATTGGACAAAATATGAAAATCGTGGGCAAGAGACTTATTAGAACGACTAGGTTGATAGGTAGCATTTCATAAGATTTTGAAAATCGAGTAATAAAGCATTTAAGGTATGATTAGGAATTTTGTGCATGTGATTTACGTAAAATAGATTGTAGGGTAAGAAATACGTTTGATAAAATAATGAGGTTTGAGATTTTTGCATAAGTAGAAATTTTGACAAAATGATAAAAGATTTAAGTGAACGTATGGTTGGCATGATAAAGTTTCTTTGGAAAAAGAGAGTTGGTAACGATCACCGAGGTAAGGAAATCACCCCTATCTCGTTGGTGAAGTCGTTGTGAGAAGAAAAGAGAGCAGAGCTAATCGTCAAGGTAAGAGAATCACTCCATCTTGATGATATGCTCCCATTTTTGGGAATGTGAGTAGTGTATTCCTTTTTGGTGACGTTTTGAAATCATGCATATAAATAACGTATATGTATATGAAAAGGATTAGTATGTTGTGTGTGCAACCATTGTGAAAATAATTGATTTTTGAAAAGGAAAAGTTTGGATTGTATTATGCATAAAATTGATACTAGTAAAATGGAGGTTTGATTAAAACTTGGATTGTTCCGAAACGGAACTTTGACTAAACCAAAGTGGTCGAAAGTTCTTTTGAGTTTGGGAAGCATGCTTTGGCCTAATTGGTAGAATACTCTCGCCGAAATTCCGGTTAACGGTATTCACCATTCCGGTTACTACATGTTCCAAAGCAATCAAAATTTCAAGACTTGGCAGGATTTTGAAAATCGAGGAGTGGGACTAGTTGACAAGATGCGGATTTCACCCCTAACTTGACAACATTGTACCCTAAGTGTGGTTAGTACTTGTCGGGTCAAGAAAGTTAATTCCGACACATTAATAAGGGTCCACTAGATTTGAAATGGAAATTCTCCATCAAGGTGAGGATTTCACTCCTATCTTGATGGCGAATTCGTGCAAAACGAATAAGCAGATTGAGAGTCGTTCACCAAATTGTGGGTTTCACGACTATTTTGGCGAAGTCGTCTCGTTTGTATAATATGAGCGTTTTCGAGTTTTAACATAATCGTGTAAAGTTGCCTTAGGAAAGGCGTATGTTTTGAAATAGGAAAAATAAATATGAGAACATAAAGATTTTTCAAGAATTAACACATAAATCAAGTATGGTCAAGTATGGTGCTTAACTATAGACTAGGTCAGGAGGGGAATGTTTTCGATAAATAACTCGTCGGTAATTGATGGCTTAGCTGCAGTGTCGAAACCAGTTGATAATCCTTTTGCTAAACCTGTTACGATCTCAAACTTGGATGTGCAACAACCTACAGAGAGTCGTATAGAGGGAATCTTTGAGAATGTGTCGTTCTTTGAATCCCAGAAATTGGAAAAGATGCAAGGCGATGTTGATATTGGAACATCATCAGGATCTGAGCCAATAATAAAAACAACTAACACTGTGAAACCAATGTCTTTTGCTAATGCTGTTATGTCTAAAAAGGAGCCAGTTAAAGTGAACTTCAGGCCAATGGAGTCGGATGAAACTGTTGAAGGAGCTGATGTCGTAATTCCTCTCTTATCGGTTAAAAAGGTGCATGATAGATACGAGAACACATTATACGGGTATTTTTTGGGAAAACGGCTAGCATTTCCGGTTGTGGACTACTTTGTCAAAAGGAATTGGGTGAAGTATGGACTATCAAGACTTATGATGAACGCAAGGGGATTCTTTTTCTTTAAATTTAAAACGAAAGAGGGGATGAATAAATTAATGGAAGATGGGCCATGGACTATCAGAAATGTTCCGATTATTTTAAATGAATGGTCTCCAAATGTGATGGTGGAAAAACAGGATATTAAAACAGTACCGGTCTGGATTAAAATGCATGATGTACCGTTGACTGCTTTCACCGAGGAAGGTCTCAGCTTATTGGCTTCAAAGATAGGTACTCCGAAGATGCTGGATTCTTTCACTGCAAATATGTGTGCTGAATCATGGGGTAGGAGCAGTTTTGCTAGGGCAATGGTAGAAATCCATGCGGATAAGGAATTGAAGAAAACTATTACGGTTGCCATTCCAACCTTGGATGGGAATTGCCTTGCAAAAATGGAGGTAAAAGTTGATTATGACTGGGAACCAATGAGATGCTCTTCATGCTGTGTATTCGGCCATAATGATGACTCATGTCCAAAGAAACCTACTCAGGTTAGGAATGATGTTAATAGAAAACATAATGATGACTTTCAGGATCTTGTCTCGAAAACTAAAAGAAATAACATTCAAGGTGTGAATGTAAAAAACCAGAAGCCAAAATTTACTTACAGACCGGTGGTAAAGCCAAAGTCTACACCTGGTAATGTAGATCCGAACCTGAATCGAGTCCAAACATCCAATCCGTTTGATGTTTTAAGCAATGATACTAGTAATACGGATGAGGAAAATGGCGGGGGACATCGTAAAGAAGCTACATTGAAATCAAAAGGGAAAAGACATGATACGGATGAGGTAATGGCTGATGACACTGATGTTGATAATCTTTTAGCTGATATTCCAAAGTACATGGAGAAAAAGATTGATTCCAATTCTGAGGGTGCAAGCACACCCGGTTCAGCGGGTGTCAATGGGTAGTGTGGCCTCTTGGAACATAAGGGGGTTGAACCGCTCCCTCAAACAGAAGGAGGTTCGGCAGGTAGTTGGGGATAATCATGTTCAGGTGTGTGCTATCATGGAGACTCATGTTGAATTGTCAAATGTATCCAAGGTGTGTCAGAAAGTCTTCGGATCTTGGTTTTGGACAACAAATGCTAGTTGTTGTTTGAAAGGTACTCGGATCATGCTGGGGTGGGATCCTAATATGGCTGATGTTATGGTTCTCTCGCAAACTGACCAGGTGATTCACACTCAAGTGATGTTTAAACTTGATAGAAAATCATTATTTTGTTCGTTTGTTTATGCGGATAATAATTATAGAAACCGAAGGGACTTGTGGAGTAATTTGTGTGGGCATAGTGTTTTTATGAGAGATAAGCCGTGGGTAATTATGGGGGATTTCAATGCCTCTTTATTTCATGATGACTCGAGTTCCAGTTCGTCTAACTATAGCATCGGAGCGCGGGAATTTAGGGAGTGTGTTAATACTATTGAAGTTTTTGATGTTAATAGCACAGGTTTACACTACACATGGACGAACAATCAGCAAAGAGGTGGTACGATTTTTAAAAAACTGGACCGTATCATGTGCAATATTAATTGTATTACTGAATATCCTAATGCTGGAGCTTATTTTCATCCGTTTCGGGTCTCGGATCATGCTCCTTGCATATTGAAGCTGCCGAGTGTTGCTAGAGACAAACCAAAACCGTTTAAATTTGTTAATTTAGTAGCCGAGAAGCTTGGTTTTCTGGAAGAAGTCAATCAGATCTGGAATAAAGAGATTACAGGTTTTCGTATGTATCAAGTTGTTATGAAGCTTAAGTTACTCAAAACCCCGTTGCGAAAACTATTCTTTCAACAAGGCAATTTGCATGAGAATGTAAAGAAGGCGAGAAAGGAATTAGATGACTGGAAGGGTGTTATGGATAAGGATCCGGCCAATGCGGATGTGCTAAAGAAACATAGTATTCTTCTTCAAAAATATAAGGATACAATCCATGATGAATCCGTATTTTTACAACAAAAATCGAAGGTTGATTGGCTAACTCTTGGGGGTTCGAACACGAAATATTTCCATAATGTTGTGAGAGCTAAAAACCACCGAAGCCGAATTTTTTCGATTCGTGATACAGGTGGAGTATTACACGAAGGAGGGGCAGTGGCCATCGTTTTGGTTGATCATTTTTCTCAATTTTTTGGGAGCGTTGGTCAGGTTAATTGTAGGCCTAATATGGATCTCTTTCGGAACAAGATGTCGTTGACAAAAGCAAATAACATGGTTCGAGTAGTGACTGATGATGAAATTAAAGATGCTATGTTTGCTATTGTGGGGAATAAGGCGCCAGGCCCGGATGGATATACCTCTGTTTTCTTTAAAAAGGCATGGGATGTTGTGGGAATGGATGTATGTTTAGCGATTAAAGAATTTTTCAACAATGGAAAGCTTCTAAATCAGCTGAATCACACGGTAATCTCTCTTATCCCGAAAGTTAAGACTCCAGATTCTGTAACGGACTATAGGCCTATATCTTGCTGTAATACTTTGTATAAGTGTATAAGTAAGATTATCACTACTCGTATTAAAGAAGGCCTAGGAGATGTTGTTAATATAAATCAGTCAGCTTTTATCCCGGGTAGGAAGATATCAGATAATATCCTCCTAACCCAGGAATTAATGCACAATTATCATCGTAATCATGGTCCGCCGAGATGTGCGTTTAAAGTTGATATTCAGAAGGCTTATGATACTGTTGATTGGGGTTTCTTGGAGAATATTTTACATGGTTTTGGCTTTCACCAGAAAATGATTAAATGGGTTATGGCGTGTGTTACTTCTACGTCGTTTTCTCTCGCCATAAACGGGAATCTTCATGGGTATTTTAAAGGGAAGAGGGGTTTACGCCAGGGGGATCCTATGTCTCCGTATCTTTTCACGTTAGTAATGGAGGTCCTTACGTTGATTCTTCAAAAACAAGTTGAGGTTACTGCTGATTTTCGATTCCACCATAAGTGTGAAGAGCAAAGAATTGTTAACGTATGTTTTGCAGATGATTTATTCTTGTTTGCTCGTGGTGACCCTATCTCAGCTGCTGTTATTCTAGACTCGTTGAATCTTTTCAAGAATATGTCGGGCTTGGTTCCTAGCATGACAAAGAGCACTGCTTTTTTTGGAGGTGTTCCGAATAATGTGAAAGATCAAATCCGTAGTATCATGCATTTTGATGAAGGTGTTCTTCCGGTAAGGTATCTTGGTGTTCCTCTTATCTCGTCTAGATTGAATTTTTCAGATTGTAAAAAGCTTGTTGAAAACTTGGAATCCCGAATCACTGATTGGAAAGCAAAAAGCTTGTCGTTTGCTGGTCGTCTTCAACTTGTTAGATCAGTGTTATCGTCTATGCATGTTTATTGGGCTTCAGTTTTTATATTACCAAAAAGAATTGTCCATGATCTTGAACATGGGATGCGAAGATTTCTTTGGGCCCAAGGTAATAATATAAAGGGTAAGGCGAAAGTGAAATGGAGTTGTGTGTGTTTGCCTAAGGAAGAAGGTGGGTTGGGTATCCGGAGAATTTCAGACATGAATAATGCTCTTATGGTTGCTCACATATGGAGTCTCTTGACTCATAGGGAATCTTTATGGGTTAAATGGATTCACTCGTATCGCATCCGGGATAGAAGTTTTTGGGATGTGCCTGCTCGGAATAACATTACGTGGGGTTGGCGAAAGATACTTCAATTGAGAACGCTCATTCGTCAACACATTTGGATTAAGTTGGGTAACGGAGCTAACACTCGAGTCTGGTTTGATACTTGGAATACTGTGTGCCCTTTGAATCACTTTATTACACCGAGAATGATATCTAATGCGGGATTTGATATGAGATGCACGGTTGCGGATATGTTTCAAAACGGCGAGTGGGTATGGCCGAATTCATGGATGACTAGATATCCGGCTATAAATGACTTAGCTAACGTCAAGTTGGAACCTAATGCGCAAGATAAGACTATTTGGCGATCGAGAGACGGCAAAGATATGGAATATAGCACTTATGGAGTGTGGAATGATATTCGTCAGGTTCAAGAGAAGGTTGATTGGGATCGTATAGTTTGGTTTCCTCAGGCTATTCCTAGGCATTCTTTTCTCATGTGGCTTATAGTTGGCAAGAAACTAAAAACGCAGGATATTATGTGTAAGTGGGGATCGTCGGGTAATGCTAACTACAACCTTTTGTGTTGTTCTTTATGTACATCGAGTCCGGACTCTCATGATCACCTCTTTTTTGAGTGTGAATTTGCATCTCAAATCTGGTATGGGGTTCACGAGAAGGCGGGTATGCTAACAATAGAAAAGACGTGGGATGCGATTATGAGCTATTTGTTACAACATGCGGGGTCAAAACGTGCCACTCACATCATTGGCAAATTAGTAGTGGCGGCGTCGGCTTACTTTATTTGGCAAGAACGAAATAGCAGATTGTTCTCTTCAAAGAAAAAGAGTGTAGCTCAGGTTATTGAGATGATTCTTATGACTGTTAGAATGAAATTACACACAATGAAATTTAGAAGAACTAGTAACGTGAATCAAGTTTTGAGTGACTGGAGTCTCCCTAGAGAGTTGCTGATGGACCAAGATGAGTGTGGCTGAATCTGAAGCTCGTTTTGGTTGGAGCCGTGTGTTGGTGCTTGTTTGTCGGGTTTGACTTGTTTGTTTTTTGTTTTGCTTGTGAGCCTTTTCATGTGTTGTTTTTGCGAGTGAACTCTAGTAATGGCATGTCATTCTAGAGAACTGAGGGGTACTCTATTCCTCACTTGTTTTTTTTTTTTTTTATGGTTGTTGAATGAAATTTATCCGGGGTAACCCTTTACCCAAAAAAAAAAAAAACTATAGACTAGGTCAAAAGCATGGCAATTTTCCTAATTCCCTATAGTTATGGCTCTGATACCAATTTGTCACACCCCAACCGATGGCGGAAACATCGGAGTGAGACGAACGAGATTGCTCGAGACTTCATAACGCTAAAAGTGACAAGTATTTAATAAATAATTTCATTTCATTGCTAATAACAAGTACATGGTTTGAAATTGAAATACAACAAATTTGAATCGATCAAATTACAACAATTATCGAATGACTAAACTAATAAACATGAATTTAGATTTGGTGTGTTTCTAGGCATCCTACTAAGTTCCGTACATCATCATCATCATCATCATCATCATAATCCTGCAACATGTATTAAAGTATAGTTCAATACAAAAGTATTGGCGAGTATACAGGTTTTGAGTACTAGCATAATATAATAAAAGTTTGTCTCAAATTCAACATGACAATTTATATACAAAGTTGTAGCTAGCATGCATAACTATAGGCCAAACCCGAGTGTCCATGAGAATAATGTGCATCCCTCGTCACCGAAGTGATCGAGACCGTAAAATATAATAACTTAACAATACCCCGACGGGCGGCGTGCTACTCCTATAGTGCTATAATTGTTAAGGTGGGCTAGCTAAATTAATGACAAATAAAGTGCATGAAAGTATTCTAGCATAAACAACCTAAGCATAAAAATAGCATGTTTGGCGGATTAAGTGGTTGAATATGTTTGATTATGTGTATTGTGAATTTTGATAGTTGAACATGTTACACCCAAAAGTACATTAAAGCGTAAAAAGGGTCAAGTATACTCACGGTTTGCGAAGAAATTTCCACTTAGTGAGTTTGACGAGTCTTGAGTTGTTGGAACACCGAAGTTACCAATTTTGGTTCTTGAACTTTTTGCCCAAAGTTGAAAATCTTGGAGATTTGAGAGAGTTTGGAAGTAATTTGGAGGTGGCGCAAGTGTTTGGAAGTGTTAGGTTTGGTATTTATAAGAGGGTTAAGTGGTTGGGGTTTAAATGAATGTAGTTGGGAGTTAGGATGGGTATTAAATGAGTTGGTTGGAGGTTAGAAGGTAGGTTTGTGGTATTAAATGAGTTGGTTAGAGGTTAGGACATTAAAGAAAGTGGTTGGGGAGATGAAAATTTTCATTTTTAGTCCTTGCACTTGTATTGTTGGTTATTTTATGCTATAAAGGTGTATGCAGGTATATTATAAGTATGATACATGTATGAATGTGATTTCGAGAAAAATATAATCTCGATGTATGTCTCGGTTTTAAATTAAAACGTGTATTTCGCGACTGATTACATATTATGCATGTATGATTAAACAAGGTTGATATAAAAATACGATTTCCATTATGATCAAAGTCTCGAGATTACAAGGATTGAAATGAAGTAAGAATACAAGTTTCTAAAAATAAAAATGTGAATACAACTTTCTAAATATGGAAAGTACAGAAAATGCGGAGCGTTACAGTCTCCCATACTTTAGGAAATTTCGTCCCGAAATTTATTCTAGAGGAAGACTTTGGAAAAAGGAATTTGGTTAAAACGGTTGGCTAAAATCACAATTTTGAAGTTTAAAGTCTACGTGAAGTTCGTGTATAAGTGTGTTAAAAATGCATGGAAATTTTTGAGGGATGAAAAGGGGTAGGTTTGTAAAAGTAGTTTGTTTGACTAAGGTGATTTGAGGCACCTATCGTAAGTAAAACGTGCATGTGTATGTAGGAAAATGAGATTGACCAAGTTGAATAACTCGATGGGAGAAGTATCTTAAAAGGATGATACCTAAGAAGAAAAGTTTTCATGTAAAATAGAATGTATTTTGATGCAAAGTGTGGCCCGCACGCAGGTTGTAAGAAATTTTTTATCGATTTTAAGGCGTATTAGTAGAATCACATGTTTGTAGAAAATTGCTTATTTGTGGAAAAAACTGGAATGGTAGGATTTATGTTTTCAAAAAGGCTTTGGTGGTAATGGGCCGACTACGTAAAGTTTGTGCGTAATAAAGTATGGAGGGTAGCCTTAAAAGTAGAGAAGTGTTTTAAGGGATGGAACGTTAGGCCGATTTATTGTAAATAAGGTTTGGATAAAATGTCTAAATAATAATTGGGAATAATCATGGTACGAGAGTGAATGAACAATTCGGTAGATGAATACAAGGGTAGGAATGGTATGATTATCGGATATAATGCGAATATGAAGTGTTGAGAAATGCTAGTGATAGTTGTAGCTGTTGTGGCTAACGATTATGAGGATGAGGTTTCGTCATGGGTAATCGGATATCGCGCGTTTAGCAGTGCGTTTGTGAGTTACAAAAGTTTGTTTAATCGTGTTTAAATAAAGTCTGGGAAAACACAGAGTTTCTCATGGCACGTTTTACGAAAGTTTCGTAATATGGTAAAAACACTTATATATAGGATGTACCAGCGGCGTATCCACCATGTTCTAACCATGTTACGTCCGTTTCGTTATTCGGTGTCATGTTACGTTTCGTGTCTTACGATACACAGTAGAACACCCTATGGTTTTCATGCGCTTACCACTATAATCCCGTTTGCACCCGCGATTATGTTGGTCATTGCATGATCCGCATAGTTTGTACCAGTAGTGTATGAGTCACGGTATGCAGTAACATTAAAAGTGAGTATGTGTACGTGTGATAGCGTATGAAAATTAAGCATGCAAGTATGATTTTGTTTAAGTATGTATGTGACCAACGTAAGAGAACCACTTGGGTTATGTTCACATATAGGTTCGAATGTATGAGTATGAGTATGAATATGAATGATGACAATTTGCGTATATAATATAAATTGAAGCATAATAAGTTTATGCATATAAGATGATCTTGAAATATTTTGAGTGTGCAAAAACGAAGTGTAATTATAATATGCGTGAGATTGTCATGAAACATTGATTAAAACGTGTACGATGATATGCATGTGTAATTGTTTGAGCAAATCATTGAGTTTGTTGAATCAAAAAAAGATTGAGTTTGTCGGGAGTGGAGAGTTAGATTTGTGAAAGTCAAAATAATCTAAAGTATCCATTTGTTATGCGAGACGTGTTTTGTAAGAAGAAAAAGCTACTTTTGTTTCAAAAAGAAATGGATTTGCGTGTGTCGGAGATTGTCTGCTCCTATGAAGTTTCCTTGCCCATGTGTTTGGATATTAGTGGTGTCTGAAAAGATTTTTGAAAACAGTGGGTTTGCTTCATTTAAAGTATTTTGTATTAAAATACGAAGAGTTATATTTCGGAAAATTTTGTGAAACTTTGGTCTTTGAAAAGAATTTAGCAAAATGAACTTATAGATAGTCGAACTTCGTTGGTATAGTCGTGTAAGTGTAGAGTTACTATGTCTAACGTATGTATTGGGAGTTAGTTTGGCCGGTAAGATGATTGCGGTAGGTTGATCGAACGGTAGGTTGATGGCAAAGTGTCGGGTTCCGAGAAAATACCTATATGTATGATGCTTGGTGTTTAACGGTATAGTGTACGGTGGGTTACTGGTCATGGGCCTTGGAAGCTTTCTCTAGGTATGGTTCGTATCGAGTTTCTTGGGTTCTGAGTATAGACGAGGGTTGTAAGAGTTCATCCTTGTTCTACGGTATCGAGGGATTTTCTGGTAGGAGAGCCAGTTCTAAGTTAGGATATGTTGTTGAAAATTGAAGTCTCGAGGGTGTAAGGATAGACTATTTGCATTTGTTGGTTAGGTTGACTACAGATCGATCATGTTTATCAATTAATTGGGGTTGACGAAGCGACATCTATAAGTTTTGTACGTATATGAGTGAAAGTTTCATTGCTTCCCTATTGGGAACAAAACGTCTTTAGTATAATAGTATAATAGTATAATGTGAGCGTGTTTTAGTGATTGTACAAAATATGAAAATCGTGGGCAAGAGACTTATTAAACCGACTAGGTTGATAGGTAGCATTTCATAAGATTTTGAAAATCGTGTAATAAAGCATTTAAGGTATGATTAGGAATTTTGTGCATGTGATTTACGTAAAATAGATTGTAGGGTAAGAAATACGTTTGATAAAATAATGAGGTTTGAGATTTTTGCATAACTAGAAATTTTGACAAAATGATAATAGATTTAAGTGATCGTGTGGTTGGCATGATAAAGTTTCTTTGGAAAAAGAGAGTTGGTAATGATCACCGAGGTAAGGAAATCACCCATATCTCGTTGGTGAAGTCGTTGTGAGAAGAAAAGGGAGCGGAGCTAATCGTCAAGGTAAGGGAATCACTCCTATCTTGATGATATGCTCCCATTTTTGGGAATGTGAGTAGTGTATTCCTTGTTGGTGACGTTTTGAAATCATGCATATAAATAACATATATCATATATGTATATGAAAAGGATTAGTATGTTGTGTGTGTAACCATTGTGAAAATAATTGATGTTTGAAAAGGAAAAGTTTGGATTGTGTTATGCATAAAATTGATACTAGTAAAATGTAGGTTTGATTAAAACTTGGATTGTTCCGAAACGGAACTTTGACTAAACCAAAGTGGTCGAAAGTTCTTTTGAGTTTGGGAAGCATGCTTTGGCCTAATTGATAGAATACTCTCGCCGAAATTTCGGTTAACGGTATTCACCCTTCCGGTTACTACATGTTCCAAATCAATCGAAATTTCAAGACTTGGCTGGATTTTGAAAATCGAGGAGTGAGACTAGTTGACAAGATGCGGGTTTCACCCCTAACTTGACAACATCGTGCCCTAAGTGTGGTTAGTACTTGTCGGGTCAAGAAAGTTAATTCCGACACATTAACAAGGGTCCACTAGATTTGAAATGGAAATTCGAGTTTTAACATAATCGTATAAAGTTGCCTTAGGAAAGGCGTATGTTTTGAAATAGGAAAAACAAATATGAGCACATAAAGATGTTTCAAGAATTAACACATAAATCAAGTATGGTGCTTAAATATAGACTAGGTAAAAGCATGGCAATTTTCCTAATTCCCTATAGTTATGGCTCTGATACCAATTTATCAAACCCAACCGATGGCGGAAACATCGGAGTGAGACGAACAAGATTGCTCGAGACTTCATAACGCTAAAAGTGACAAGTATTTAATAAATAATTTCATTTCATTGCTAATAAAAAGTACATGGTTTGAAATGAAATACAACAAGTTTGAATCGAACAAATTACAACAATTATCGAATGACTAAACTAATAAACATGAATTTAGATTGGGTGCGTTTCTAGGTATCCTACTAAGTTTCGTACATCATCATCATCATCATAATCCTGCAACATGTATTAAAGTATAGTTCAATACAAAAGTATTGGCGAGTATACAAGTTTTGAGTACTAGCATAATATAATAAAAGTTTGTCTTAAATCCAACATGGCAATTTATATACAAAGTTGTAGCTAGCATGCATAACTATAGGACAAACTCAAGTGTCCACGAGAATAATGTGCATCCCTCATCACCGAAGTGAACGAGACCGTAAAGTATAATAACTTAACAATACCCCGACGGGCGGCGTGCTACTCCTATAGCGCTATAATTGTTAAGGTAGGCTAGCTAAGTTAATGACAAATAGAGTGCATGAAAGTATTCTAGCATAAACAACCTAAGCATAACAAATAACATGTTTGGCGGATTCAGTGATTGAATATGTTTGATTATGCGTATTGTGAATTTTGATAGTTGAACATGTTACACCCAAAAGTGCATTAAAGCGTAAAAAGGGTCAAGTATACTCACGGTTTGCGAAGAAATTTCCACTTAGTGAGTTTAACGAGTCTTGAGTTGTTGGAACACCGAAGTTACCAATTTTGGTTCTTGAACTTTTTGCCCAAAGTTGAAAATCTTGGAGATTTGAGAGAGTTTGGAAGTAATTTGGAGGTGGTGCAAGTGTTTGGAAGGTGTTAGGTTTGGTATTTATAAGAGGATTAAGTGGTTGGTGTTTAAATGAAGATATTTGGGAGTTAGGAGGGGTATTAAATGAGTTGGTTGGAGGTTAGAAGGTAGGTTTGGGGTATTAAATGAGTTGGTTGGAGGTTAGGACATTAAAGAAAGTGGTTGGGGAGATGAAAATTTTCATTTTTAGTCCTTGCTCTTGTATTGTTGGTTATTTTATGCTATAAAGGTTTATGCAGGTATATTATAAGTATGATACATGTATGAATGTGATTCCGAGAAAAATATAATCTCGATGTATGTCTCGGTTTTAAATTAAAACGTGTATTTCGCGACTGATTACATATTATGCATGTATGATTAAACAAGGTTGATATAAAAATACGATTTCCATTATGATCAAAGTCTCGAGATTACAAGGATTGAAATGAAGTAAGAATAAAAGTTTCTAAAAATAAAAATGTGAATACAACTTTCTAAATATGGAAAGTACAGAAAATGCGGAGCGTTACAATGACGACTAGCCAACTCCATTAACTAATTGTTTTGCTTTTAGTGTTTTAAATGGTACCTGAATTGCTATATTTGGTGTTTTATTTTAGTAACGATCGATGGCACAAGGAAAGACTGTGAAAGGTGGTGCTAAGAGCACTAAGACTATTGAGAATAATGATGAGGAGTCGGTTAATACTGGAAAAAGTGCGCCTTCTCAACATACTATGCCCTCACAGCATACTGAGAAATTTGTGCTGGAGCCGGCTGTTCGTGAAGCGGTTATGGATGAAATCCTTAGCATGATTTAGGAGTTTCAACCAGATATTGTGAAAGGGGCTGTCAAATCATTGAAGGAATACTTGTTGAAGGATATCAGGACTAAGAAAAAGAAGGCATCTGATGATGATTCTGATGGTGAGGGGGGTGGTACAAGTAAGGATGAAAAAGGGGGTTGTACTTATGTAGCTTTCAAGAGGTGTGACCCACCTCGTTTTGATGGACATAAGGACGCAGTAGCAACTTGTCACTGGCTTTCTGAGATAGAGGCTGTAATCTCCTTCAGTGAGTGTCGCACGGACCAAGCGGTGAAATTTGTTGCTCATTCATTTACCGCCGAGGCACTGCATTGGTGGTACACTATAAGGGAAAGGAAAAGTTCACAAGAGTTGGATGATATGAAGTGGGACACAATTTAAAGGAGATGGTGAGGAAGAAGTTTTGTGCTCTTAATGAAATTGAGAAGACCGAGAAAGAGTTCATAAGTTTCAAAGCAGGGGAGTTATCACATCGGGAGTATACCTCCAAATTTATTGGGATGACACGTTTGATACCGTACATGTCTGGGAATGATGAAAGCTGGAAGAAACATTATATTGAGGGATTACCCGACAAGGTCAGACACTTGGTTAAGGCTCATGCTCCCAAATCGTTTGATGAGGTAGTCGAGTTGAGCGCGACGCTCTACGATGATATGCTTGAAAATGAACCTAAGGCGAATGTGGCGGGAAAGAAGAAGGGGAATGGTAACAACGATAATGTTAAACGTATCGGAACTAACAACCCTGAGCCTGTAGAGAAGAAGGTAAGAGTGGAGGAACGTGGTGATGAAAGGAAGGATTGTAGTAAATGCGGAAAGAAGCATTCGGGAGAATGCAAGCTAGGAACCAACATATGTTTTCATTGTGGAATGACAGGACATTTCTATCGGGATTGCCCGAATGCTCTAAAGTGCCATAACTGTAAAAGATTGGGACACGCTACCAATGATACCAATCTGTCACACCCCGACCCGCAGCGGTAAGGGACCACGCTCGGGGTGCCTGTTGCTTCAGTATTCCTTACGGATATTATTCGCTTGCATGGCATTCCCACGAACATAGTTACTGATCGTGATCCACATTTAATGTCGGATTTTTGGAAGGAACTACACTGGTTACATGGTACTCATTTATCCTTCTCCACCACTTACCACCCTCAATCGGACGGTCAAACGGAGCTACTAAACAAATGCTTGGAAATGTATTTATGATCTTTGGTCTGTGATCAACCCAAAGAATGGCTTAGTTTCCTGCCATGGGCAGAGTTTTGGTACAACACCTCCTTCCAAACTGCTGCCAAAATGACACCATTCGAAATTCTCTACGGTCACCGCCCACCGACCATTGACCGATACATTCATGATTCAGCGGATAATCCCATTTTAGAGGCCCAATTGCTCAATCGTGATGCTGTTTTAACTCTTTTAAAACAGAATTTACTGAAATCCTAGGCTCGGATGAAAGAGTACGCTGACAAACGTCGCCGTGATGTTACATTTGAGGTTGGTGAATGGGTCTTTGTTAAAATCCAACCCTACCAATAGCAGTCTCTCCGCCTCCAACGCCATCATAAACTTGGCAGACGATACTTCGGCCCTTACAAGATCGTCGCCTGAGTGGGTACCGTCGCTTATCGTTTGGAGTTACCTGCGTCGGCTCAGATTCACGATGTGTTGCATGTCTCTTTATTTCGTAAATGCACCTGACTTCCCGATCACCAGGTCACTCCCATCGGTCTTGTGGATCCATCTACCTCTATGGTACTTTTACCCACCGCCATTCTGGACACTCGTGTGACACCTGTGTCACTACAACCGTCAAACAAATACCAAACCAATGAAATATTGTGTTTCATACTTGGGATTTGTATAAATATGTTTATCATTTGCACATATCAATTCTTGTTCGATTTGGAGCTCTAAATCGCTTTCTGGAAAGTTATACATGAAATGATGCATAAACGTAATCAGTTTAACGCGACAAACACTCCGGAATAGTGACATAGGCTTAACATACCTTAAATAACCTTTACATAACTTAGAAATAAGTTTTGGAGGGTTTGGTATGCCGAAATCAAGTTTATTCGCTTACAGGGACTAATTTTGACAAACTGGGAAAGTATGCCAATTTGTACTGTAACGAACATTCCGGAATATGATCATAAGTTAAACATGCCCTAAATATCCTTTACGTAGTTTAGAAATTGTAACACCCCGAAAATATAAATCTTTATATTAGAAATTTAAGGATTTCATAAACAAGAATTGACCATCTAGAAATTTTAACCTAGTTAAAATTACAAGCCTAGAAATAACTAACACTAGGTTAAAAACACTAGTACTTAAAGCTAGATGATAAGTGAGGGACTAAACTTGCCAAAGAATGAAAGTTAAATGCTGATTTGTAACAAAACTCACCAAACACACCATTTTGGGTGTGTCTGGTCGAACAAGAGGAAGGGGGCGACCAGGGTATTCTCCAAAACCTAGCTTCACACTAAAATTTGCAAAATTGAAGCCTCAAATCCGTCCCAAATCGAATTCTAAACACAAATGAGTAATCACCTCGTCGTAAGGATCAAAAGGTATGTAAAATCTTGGTACTTTGATCCATCATGAATTCTAGGTTAATTGTGAAAAACTGAAATTTAGCCTAAATACGCCATGCATGAATGAATGTTGAATTAATATGATGTCTAGAGTCAAACCCTAGGTGATTCCTTGTGAAAACTTTGCATCATGTTTGTAAGGTTTGGGGTTTACATGTTAGGAGACTAATGAGCTTGAAGGAAACTTGATGAATACTAGAATTATGACTATTGTTATAGTGAAATCTGAATTGGTAAAGTAAATTCAGAAATATAGATGTCAAGATGTATGTGAAATTTACTAATTTAGTGAAATTAGATGTTAATTACAAATCATGAACTTGGTACTAATTATAGAAGAATCTGACCCGTTAGGTGTTTGTTGAAATGCCTAAGTGAGGATTTAAATGTTAAAAATAGGATGAAAACGCAGATTTGATCATGTTTCACAATGGTGTGATTATGGTCATGAAAAGAATTCTAAACAAGCTGTAAACTGAATTTTCTAGGCAAAGAGTCCGGATCATCAAGCGGACAAGCCGGAGGGAATTCACGGGGGAAAGGCGTGCTCTAAAGGTACGAAATTACCGTTTCGTTACATTCAAATTATTTATTAGTTTTATGTTGTAGTTTTGAAAACATGGTAAACAAGATAGACCAATACGTCACGGAAGTGACTTTGCGTCTTAAACAAGTAAAACGGGTCAAAACAAGTGATAAAAAATGGATTCTTGAAATACCTTGATTGATGACTAAATTCAGGCGTCCAAACGGGTCAAAACAAGTTTAATAGTAAACACGATGAATGGTTATAAACCAAGCGTAAGCCGTGTAGCGAACACGCTGAGCTAGTTGAGAAACTTAACTCCTAATGTGGGAGTTAAGGTTCAGAAATTCTAAACATGATAATTAGCATAAAAAGGGCAAACTCGAAGCCTCGGAAACAAGCTTGTAAACCATTCCGTAGGCAATTCCTCGTGAGGGTAGTCAAGCGTTATCATGGATAAAAATCCGGGTATAGGTAACTAGCTTAGTTAATTAATAATCTTGATAAAAAAGTAAAATACATTGATGCAGGAAATGAATCGGAAAAAAAAAACAAGAAAGCATGTACTGCAGCTACCGTAAATTACAGTGGCTACCGTAATTTACGGTAGCCAGTAAATTGTTACGGTGCAAATCTACTGCCTTACGGCAGACCATAACTTTCCAGTGGCCACCATAACTTATGGTGCTACCGTAAGTTACGGTAAAGCCCAGTTTTGAATATTAAATTTCTCTTTTAAATTTTGATTTCTCAAACATGAATTCGGTCATGGTTACAATCAAGTTAAATTTAAGAATCATTTTACTAATGGTTGTCTAAAATTTTCAGTTTCCAGGTATATCAAGTAGTAGGATGATGATCAAGCCATCGAGTCGAACCGAACACACAATTCAACGCTTCCGCACTTGATCTTTTGTTTTAAAACTATGTAAACACTTGTAGTTTTTGTCTCGAATATTGTTTAGTAGGTTAATACATGAATGTTGTAATTAGATAAACTTTCAAATCTCGAAAGTTTTTGTAAACACTAAATTTTGGCTCAAAATGTAAGGTTTTATGTTATTAAATCTACTATTATAAACTGGGTCTTACAAGTTGGTAATCAGAGCTCAAGGTTGTCAATAAGTGTTCGGTTCAAGCTTGATCGATCGTCCGGTAAGAATTAACTTATTTTGTTAATAAATTATGTATTATGTAAAGAATGAGAAACGAACAAATATGCATGAAAAGAGTGTGTAAGCTCACTCAAATACAAGAAATGCATGAAACAAGAACGATTAAATCAAGTTATAAACTTGATTGAATCAAAACAAGAACGATTAAATCAAGTTATGAACTTGATTGAATCAAAACAAGAACGATTAAATCAAGTTATGAACTTGATTGAATCAAAACAAGAACGATTAAATCAAGTTATGAACTTGATTGAATCAAAGCAAGTAAAGCATGTGTTATAAATGGAATGTTTAACAACCTATGTAAACATTTCAGAAATAGAGATGGCAGATGGAGGTAAAGATGATGCGGTGCCAAGAGTCACCGAACAAATGAGGGAAGTGATTGCCGAAGAGGTTGGAAAGGCGATCGAAAATAGTTTGTCGGGCTTTATTGATAAAATTCAAAACACAGTTTTATCAATAGTAGAGGAGAGAATCAAGAAATTGGAAGATGATTCAAATTTAGCAAAGGAAAAGCATGGAGGACGAAAGCCTTGTTCATACAAGGAATTCATGGCCTGTAAACCACCAATATATAATGGGGAGGTTGACCCAATAGTGTGCCAATGATGGCTAAGTGATATCGAAGGGGTATTCGAGAGGACCCATTGTGACGAAGATGACTACGTAGCCTATGGTACGGGTCAACTAAGGAGTCAAGCGAAAGATTGGTGGGATAACAAAAAGAGAGAGATCGGTATTGAAGCTGCTAAAGTCATGACATGGGAAGAATTCAAGACACCATTTCTTAAGCATCATAGCCCCAAGGCGGTTATGAATAAAATCAAGGAGGAGTTCATGCAACTTAGGCACAAGGGTGAGACCATAGACAAGATTACGGCAACGTTTATGGATAAGATGAAGTTTTGCGATGATCTAGTGACGAATGAAGAACAAAAGATATACTACTACCATAACATGTTGAGTGCTGAGTATAGGGAATTTATCACCCCTTCCAAATACGAGACCCTTACCGAGATCATAAATGTTGCTCAGGAAAGGGAGATCGAACTGAAAAAGAGCATTGAAAGGGGTGAACGGAAAGCACAAGATGTAAACCCAAGCCCTGCTAAGAAGGCACGAACAAATGAAACCGCAAAGAAATCTGATACGAAAGGCGGGTCGCCAAGTTGCAGAATTTGCGGAAAGGGTCATAAAGGCGAATGCCGTTACAAGGATAAGCCTTGTCCCATATGCCGAAAAACGGGACATATGGCTATATCGTGCCCGGAGAAAGTGACGGTTTGTTACAATTGTTATCGAACGGGTCACAAAAAGTCAGAATGCCCGGAACTGGTTGGAAAGAAAGATGGGCAGGACCCGAAAGGTGAAGCCCCAAAAGCAAAGGCAAGATCTTTTCAACTGACCGCCGCGGAGGCGAAGGTTGAACCCGACGTGGTCTCAGGTATATTTGCTGTAAATTCGATTCCTGCACGCGTGTTATTTGATACGGGTGCGAATAAATCCTTTGTTTCATATGGATTTATTCGACATCCTTCATTTATTCTAACAAAATTACCTGTGCCTTTAGAAGTAGAAATAGGTGATAACAAGAGCTTTATTGTTTGTGATGTATGCGAAAACTGTAAACTGAGCATTGATGACGAAGAATATTTGATAAACCTAATCCCGATGTCAATGGGAGAATTTCAAGTAGTCATTGGGATGGATTGGCTATCTCAACACCATGCAAAGGTCGTATGTTTTCGTAAAGAGATAAAACTAACATCTCCGAGCGGGAAACACGTCACCATTTATGGCGAAAAAGGAGGCAACCCCATAGTATGCTCAATGTTGAAAGCCCACAAGCTTATGAAGCGAGGATGCAAGGCATTCATGATATACGCTAATGAGCCCGAAAAAGAATCACGAAAGATTGGAGATGTACCGGTAGTACGAGATTATGAAGATGTGTTTCCGGAAGATTTACCGGGGATACCGCCTGAACGGGAAATAGAGTTCGGGATCGAATTGATTCCGGGCGCGAAACCCGTAGCAAAAGCCCCGTACCGACTCGCACCGTCGGAATTACAAGAGTTGATGTCCCAAATTCAAGACCTGCTTAACAAGGGATTCATAAGGCCGAGTGTATCTCCTTGGGGCGCACCGGTATTGTTCGTGAGAAAGAAAGACGGGAGCATGCGCATGTGTATCGATTACCGGGAGTTAAACAAACTCACGGTAAAGAACCGATACCCGCTTCCGAGGATAGATGATTTATTCGACCAATTACAAGGTGCGAACTGGTTTTCAAAAATTGACCTTAGATCTGGGTATCACCAACTAAAGGTTAAAGAAGAAGATGTACCGAAGACGGCTTTCCGCACAAGATACGGACATTACGAATTCCTCGTGATGTCATTTGGGCTAACAAATGCACCCGCGGCTTTCATGGACCTCATGAACCGGGTTTGTAAGCCGATGTTGGATAAGTCAGTCATCGTGTTTATCGATGACATTTTGGTGTATTCGAAAAGCGAAGCTGAACATGCACACCACTTACAAGAGGTGTTAGAGACGCTTAGACGAGAAAGGTTGTATGCGAAATTCTCTAAGTGTGCCTTTTGGTTACGAGAGGTACAATTTCTTGGCCACATCATAAGTGCCGACGGAGTATTGGTGGATCCGTCAAAGATCGAGGTCGTGTTAAAATGGAATTCCCCGAAGAACCCTTCAGAAATTAGAAGCTTTTTGGGACTTGCGGGATACTATAGGAGATTCATTCAAGATTTCTCCAAGATTGCGTCACCGCTAACAAAATTAACCCGGAAGAAAGAAAAGTTCATTTGGGGTGTCGATCAAGAAAAAGCGTTTCAAACGCTAAAAGAAAAGTTAACTCAAGCACCGGTACTGACATTGCCGGACGGAGTCGAAGATATGGTGGTTTATTCGGATGCTTCACTATCGGGGCTCGGATGCGTTTTGATGCAACGGGGCAAGGTGATAGCTTATGCCTCAAGACAATTGAAGATACACGAGAAGAAATATCCCACGCATGATCTTGAGTTGGCTGCGGTGGTATTTGCCTTAAAAATAT
The DNA here is from genome assembly GCA_030545235.1 of Helianthus tuberosus. Lineage (NCBI taxonomy): Eukaryota > Viridiplantae > Streptophyta > Magnoliopsida > Asterales > Asteraceae > Helianthus > Helianthus tuberosus. Next base: position 14,698,062 of record CM060430.1, on the reverse strand, counting down.
GGAGGCATTACTTATATGGGGTAAAGTGCACCATATTCACCGATCACAAGAGCTTAAAATACTTCTTCGATCAGAAGGAGTTAAATATGCGACAAAGACGATGGCTAGAAACGGTGAAGGACTTCGACTGTGAAATACATTACCACCCCGGAAAGGCTAATGTGGTGGCGGATGCTCTAAGCAGAAAAGCGGACTATGTCCCAATATGAGTAAGATCGATGCAACTCGTGGTGACCTCAGGTATACTTGAACGTATTCGAGAGGCGCAATTTGAAGCAATGAAAGAAGAGAATTGGAAGAAAGAAAGGATAATTGGTCAATTGAAAGATTTGTCGGATGGAAATAACGGGTTGAAGACTCGATCCGGAAGGATATGGGTCCCACATACTTGTGGAGTGAAGGCGCTTCTACTTAATGAAGCTCATAAATCCCGTTATTCAATTCATCCGGGTGCGACCAAGATGTACAATGATTTGAAACAAAATTATTGGTGGCCTGGAATGAAGAGGGATGTGGCGAAGTATGTGGAAAAATGCTTGACATGTTTACAAGTCAAGGCGGAGCACCAGAAACCATACGGCAAACTCCAACCGTTAGAAATTCCGGTTTGGAAATGGGAACATATTACAATGGACCTATTAACCAAGTTGCCTAAGACGAATCGTGGTTTCGATGCCATATGGGTAGTGGTGGATAGATTGACGAAAAGTGCTCACTTCATTCCGATTCGTGAGACTTACACGTCAGAAAAGATGTCAGAAGTTTACACTAATGAAATAATAGCACGTCATGGAGTGCCGGTATCCATCGTGTCTGATAGGGATACCCGGTTCACTTCGAAATTCTGGCGAGATTTCCAAGAGCAAATGGGAACCAAATTGTTCATTAGCACTGCGTACCATCCTCAAACGGATGGGCAGAGTGAAAGAACGATACAAACATTGGGGGACATGCTACGAGCGTGTATAATAGACTTTGGAGGCAGTTGGGATGTTCACCTACCATTGGTCGAGTTTTCGTATAATAACAGCTACCAATCTAGTATTAAGATGGCACCATACGAAATGCTTTATGGTAGGAAGTGTCGAACCCCGGTATGTTGGGGTGAAGTGGGTCCACGTGAACTCGCCCACCAAGATGTAGTACGAGCCACGAATGAAAAGATTGAAATAGTTCGGGCACACTTGAAAGCAGCTCAAGACAGGCAAAAGGCGTATGCTGATAAAAGGAATCGGCCAATCGAATTCCAGGTTGGTGACATGGTCATGCTAAAAGTTTCTCCATGGAAGGGCGTTATTAGATTCAGAAAAAAGGGGGAAGCTAAGCCCGAGGTTTATTGGGCCATTTAAAATTATCGGAAGAGTTGGCAAGGTAGCTTACCGCCTTGAGCTACCGGAGGAACTAAGTGGGATCCATGGCACGTTCCACGTGTCACAATTAAGAAAGTGCCTAGCAGACGAAACGGCCTATATCCATTACGATGATATCGAAGTGGATAATAGTCTGAATTATGCGGTGAGACCTGTGGAGATTTTAGACCGAAAGGTCAAACATTTACGAAATAAACAAATTGACCAAGTTAAAGTCAAATGGGAGCATAGGAAAGGTTCGGACACTACGTGGGAGTCCGAAGAGGAGATGCGACGACTTTACCCTACTTTATTTGGTACGTAATTCGGTTTCGGGGACGAAACCCTTTTAAGGGGGGTGGACTTGTAACACCCCGAAAATATAAATCTTTATATTAGAAATTTAAGGATTTCATAAACAAGAATTGACCATCTAGAAATTTTAACCTAGTTAAAATTACAAGCCTAGAAATAACTAACACTAGGTTAAAAACACTAGTACTTAAAGCTAGATGATAAGTGAGGGACTAAACTTGCCAAAGAATGAAAGTTAAATGCTGATTTGTAACAAAACTCACCAAACACACCATTTTGGGTGTGTCTGGTCGAACAAGAGGAAGGGGGCGACCAGGGTATTCTCCAAAACCTAGCTTCACACTAAAATTTGCAAAATTGAAGCCTCAAATCCGTCCCAAATCGAATTCTAAACACAAATTAGTAATCACCTCTTCGTAAGGATCAAAAGGTATGTAAAATCTTGGTACTTTGATCCATCATGAATTCTAGGTTAATTGTGAAAAACTGAAATTTAGCCTAAATACGCCATGCATGAATGAATGTTGAATTAATATGATGTCTAGAGTCAAACCCTAGGTGATTCCTTGTGAAAACTTTGCATCATGTTTGTAAGGTTTGGGGTTTACATGTTAGGAGACTAATGAGCTTGAAGGAAACTTGATGAATACTAGAATTATGACTATTGTTATAGTGAAATCTGAATTGGTAAAGTAAATTCAGAAATATAGATGTCAAGATGTATGTGAAATTTACTAATTTAGTGAAATTAGATGTTAATTACAAATCATGAACTTGGTACTAATTATAGAAGAATCTGACCCGTTAGGTGTTTGTTGAAATGCCTAAGTGAGGATTTAAATGTTAAAAATAGGATGAAAACGCAGATTTGATCATGTTTCACAATGGTGTGATTATGGTCATGAAAAGAATTCTAAACAAGCTGTAAACTGAATTTTCTAGGCAAAGAGTCCGGATCATCAAACGGACAAGCCGGAGGGAATTCACGGGGGAAAGGCGTGCTCTAAATGTACGAAATTACCGTTTCGTTACATTCAAATTATTTATTAGTTTTATGTTGTAGTTTTGAAAACATGGTAAACAAGATAGACCAATACGTCACGGAAGTGACTTTGCGTCTTAAACAAGTAAAACGGGTCAAAACAAGTGATAGAAAATGGATTCTTGAAATACCTTGATTGATGCCTAAATTCAGGCGTCCAAACGGGTCAAAACAAGTTTAATAGTAAACACGATGAATGGTTATAAACCAAGCGTAAGCCGTGTAGCGAACACGCTGAGCTAGTTGAGAAACTTAACTCCTAATGTGGGAGTTAAGGTTCAGAAATTCTAAACATGATAATTAGCATAAAAAGGGCAAACTCGAAGCCTCGGAAACAAGCTTGTAAACCATTCCGTAGGCAATTCCTCGTGAGGGTAGTCAAGCGTTATCATGGATAAAAATCCGGGTATGGGTAACTAGCTTAGTTAATTAATAATCTTGATCAAAAAGTAAAATACATTGATGCAGGAAATGAATCGGCAAAAAAAAAAAAAAAAAAGAAAGCATGTACTGCAGCTACCATAAATTACGGTGGCTACCGTAATTTATGGTAGCCAGTAAATTGTTACGGTGCAAATCTACTGCCTTACGGCAGACCATAACTTTCCAGTGGCCACCGTAACTTACGGTGCTACCGTAAGTTACGGTAAAGCCCAGTTTTGAATATTAAATTTCTCTTTTAAATTTTGATTTCTCAAACATGAATTCGGTCATGGTTACAATCATGTTAAATTTGAGAATCATTTTACTAATGGTTGTCTAAAATTTTCAGTTTCCAGGTATATCAAGTAGTAGGATGATGATCAAGCCATCGAGTCGAACCGAACACACAATTCAACGCTTCCGCACTTGATCTTTTGTTTTAAAACTATGTAAACACTTGTAGTTTTTGTCTCGAATATTGTTTAGTAGGTTAATACGTGAATGTTGTAATTAGATAAACTTTCAAATCTCGAAAGTTTTTGTAAACACTAAAATTTTGGCTCAAAATGTAAGGTTTTATGTTATTAAATCTACTATTATAAACTGGGTCTTACAGAAATAGGCTTTGAAGTGTTCGGTATGCTAAAATAAACTTTATTGGTCAACCAGGGACTAAAAGCGTCAAAAAGTGCACAAGTTTGCATTTTCGCGCATATCTTACGTTCTGAATATATCCGGACATCCAAAAATTTATGTAATCATTAAAATATTTTATTTTAGTGATTGGCATGATAAAATTCCATTCGTCGCGTAATTTGGATCGTTTTTCGCGTCCGTTCGTGTTTCGTCGTAATTAACCGAACAACGCAACCATACGACCAAACGAACCGACATCCGAGATATTTTTGAGCACATTTCAAGTGCCCTATACTTTAACTTCATTTTAGAGCCTTGAAATGGGGTCAACGGGGCTTAAAAGTGCCAAAAATCAATTTTTTCTCATGCAGGGACCATTATTGTCATTCTGCCAAACTGCTGTCGCGCCACGCGACAACCTATGGCTGTTGCTGTCGCGCCACGTGTTGTTATATAAATAAAATTTGTTGTTTCAATTTTATGCAGGGACCATTAATCCATGGTTGTATGTTATCTTTTGGATATTTTGAATCGACTCTGTTGTTATATAAATAAAATTTGTTGTTTCAATTTTATTTTACGAAACTGTTATGTTTGTGTGTATGGTTGATACAACCCTACGATACCGACACCAAGGATCTGTGTTCCTTATAAGACAAACTACTCGTGTGGTTCTGTCATTTTTATGATCACTTGTGATTTCCCCGAAAATCTTAAATACTCGTTTCTTTTAAGAAACAAAGCCAAATTCCTATTAAGATCTTCCTATCTTCATAGTTAGATTCTTAAAGATGTTTAAAGTGCCAAGTGAAATCCACGGATTGGATTCCTGGTGTGCTTTAAATGCATATGCACAAATCAACAACAAATTAACAAAATGAAGAATCAAGTTAAACAATTATGTGATTATATGCTTATGTGTTTTCTTATATGTTTTTTGTTCTTATGTGACCCGAATATTCATTATCCAAATCCTCGTAGAATCCTCCATATCTCCATACGAGGGATTCATAGTAGGATATCCAAGGGTACTCTCTTAAATCCTTAATAGGCTTCTACGTTATAGATAAGTCCCTTGGATTATGAAGTACTTGGACCCCTTGAGTGGTCTAGTTAAAAAGATTGATTCAAAAATCTGGTTAGGAATTTCATGTGATGATATAGCTAAAAAGATCCCTTAAGTGGTCTATTTAAGGAGATCGTACGACGGTCTAGTTAAGAAGATCATGTGTTGATCTAGTTAAAAAGATCCTTTGGTGGTCTAGTCAAGTCACTTCATGTCTATTCGATCGATTTTCCCCCTACGCATTATGAAATAAACTGTGCGGACTGTGCAAGGAATTACGTAATTATGGATGCATACATAATTATGGAATTCAGTGCACAGAAACCACAGCAAGTTTTGTCATGTGTTAAGACCCATAGTGATGAGAATAACGAAACGGGAACAATGTAGAAAGGGGCATGGTGGATACGCCGCTGGTACTTCCTATATATAAGTGTTCCTTATTACATTGTGAACATAGCATTATTTAAGTTACTATAAGTCTTGGACCTTGACCAATGTTTTGTTATCTTACACTCTCCGGCTCTGATTTCGAGCACACACAAGTTTCCTCTAAAATTAAATTTCCCTAAAGTAGGGGAGACCGTGACACCTGTGTCACTACAACCATCAAACAAATACCAAACCAATGAAATATTGTGTTTCATACTTGGGATTTGTATAAATATGTGTATCATTTGCACATATCAATTCTTGTTCGATTTCGAGCTCTAAATCGCTTTCTGGAAAGTTATACACGAACTGATGCATAAACGTAATCAGTTTAACGCGACAAACACTCCGGAATAGTGACATAGGCTTAACATACCTTAAATAACCTTTACATAACTTAGAAATAAGTTTTGGAGGGTTTGGTATGCCGAAATCAAGTTTATTCGCTTACAGGGACTAATTTCGACAAACTGTGAAAGTATGCCGATTTGTACTGTAACGAACATTCCGGAATATGATCATAAGTTAAACATGCCCTAAATATCATTTACATAGCTTAGAAATAGGCTTTGAGGTGTTCGGTATGCTAAAATAAACTTTATTGGTCAATCAGGGACTAAAAGCGTCAAAAAGTGCACAAGTTTGCATTTTTGCGCATATCTTACGTTCTGAATATATCCGGACATCTAAAAATTTATGTAATCATTAAAATATTTTATTTTAGTGATTGGCATGATAAAATTCCATTCGTCGCGTAATTTGGATCGTTTTTCGTGTCCGTTCGTGTTTCGTCGTAATTAACCGAACAACGCAACCGTACGACCAAACGAACCGACATCCGAGATATTTTTGAGCACATTTCAAGTTCCCTATACTTTAACTTCATTTTAGAGCCTTGAAATGGGGTTAACGGGGCTTAAAAGTGCCAAAAATCAAGTTTTTCTCATGCAGGGACCATTATTGTCATTCTGCCAAACTGCTGTCACGCCACGCGACGGGTACATATGGGCAGATTCCTTTTTTTGCATTCTGGTCAAATTTCAGAGGCTTTTATGTAACATTTTCAATACTATGGGCTAGATTTTGATGGTTTTTATATACCCCTTGTATTGCAGTACCATGTGCCCACATGGAGGGCCAAGATTGAAGCTCGGTTTACGAGAAACGATCCTAACGGTTCTATGAAATCTATAAATACCCACTTCCAAATTCACTTGTTCTTCACACATGATCTGAATATTCTCTAAGTTGAAGCTCAAAGCTTCATACTTGAGAATTTATAGATCATATCTCCATTGCTGGGACCCTTTGTAAGTATTCTTTCGTGCTTTTATGCGTTTTTAAGCGTAAAAGTCAAACTGTGTTTGACTTTCTGCTTTGACCAGGTTATGGTCAACACGAAGTTCGTCTGAACTTCGCAACGTGAGCGTAATCACGATGATTATAGTCCCTAGTGACTATACCTACTGATTACCACGTTGATTAGGTATAGTGACGAGTCATAGTTTCGGTCAAAATGCGCGTTATGCGTATTTTGCAACCAAACTATTCTTGGGTATCAAAACCCTTTGTTTTGATACCAAAACCTGTTTTCTAACTTAGTTAAGCATGTTTTAAGATGTTTAGCTCGTCACTTTTAGTTTAGTGCTCGTATAGAGTCGTAAGTCAAGCGGTCTAAACAGCCGCTTAGACTTTCGAGCTAGACCCGTTTGGTCGATCATTAGGATCCGACCAAGCATATTATGTGACCATAGTTGCATAGTGAATAACCTTCCGAGGTTATACCTTATGGTCACTTCGTTTAAATAGTTGTATGATAGGTAGTTTATATGCCTTAGGTAAATGACCAAAATGCCCTTTTTACGCATAAATTCATTTTAAGCATATGTAACCTAAATTTTGACATCTAAACTGATTAGGCAATAATATTAGACATGTTAAGGCATATATTACTTGTCATAGGACTAGTTAGGCGGCCCGAACGCGTTTTACGCGAACGACGCGTTAAAGTAGCGTAAGCTACCTAAACGGGTCGTAATGGGTCGTAAGCACTTAGGTTAGGTTTCGTTTTAGTATGTAGGCTTTGTTAAACCATATTACATGAGTCCCATACTCATTTGGTTTACGAAACCTCATTCTATCCGATCTTCCGATTTAGGTCCGGTTTATTTACATAGTTACCTATATTAGGTGCCGTTTGATTCCGTGATCCCTCTAGCTTTGCTTGGTTGTTATTCAAGACTTCTAAGCATCCTCATGTGAGTACATAGTCCCTTCTTTTACTGTTTTCAATGTTTTGGGGTGAAACATGTGTACCTACTTGTTATGTTTATGATTTCAAAGTATAAATTGATTATACATGTTAGTACTTATCTTTTGACAAACTGAATGATTATTTATGGTTTAAACACTAATTTTTCAAAGATTATAAAATTAATTGTTGGATTGTACTTATTTTATACATTCACCAGACCGATTGGTAGTATGATATAGCGCTATAGGATTAGACACCCCATTCCTGTTGTGGAATGTCAGAAACCAATTTTTATCCAAATAGAGATTGCATTTGTGGTATTTCTATAGTCTCTAAGGTGTAGTTTGATACACTAAGGTTTGAATGAATTCTGAATCACATTTTTCTTTTATTTCCAAAGTATAGTTTGATATGCTCCCATATGTGATATTATTTACCAAGGTATAATTTGATATACTACGTACAAATCCAACATATATTTTGTTATTTACTAAAAACATAGTTGATATGTTATTTTTAAACCAAAACATAGTTAATATGTTATTTTCAAAACCAAAGCATAATTTGATATGTTATTTACAAAACTAAAATATACTTATGATATACTACTGAAAACTATTATTTTAACAACTAAAGTATATTTGATATACTATCTATTTAACTATTTTGGAACAAAAATATATTTTAATATATTACTTATCCGACTTTCTTAAAACCAAGGTATATTTTTATATATACTACAAACCTTTTTATCAAAACATTGTTTTACAAACAACATATTTTATACAAACTCATTTTTACTTGGTTATTCATTTCATTATGCATTATTCTTTTACAAACATCTGATTTCTTATCAATCTTCGCATGATTTATAAAAGAAAACATTTTCATAAGATTCATGACTACTTTTTGTTAAACATTCTTTTAAACTTACAAGTCATGAATCCTAATTTAATAAAACCTATGTATCTCACAGGCATTTTTATGCTGACGTACCTATTTTTACATATGTTTCAGGTGCTGTTATGTGATGATTGTTGATGCATGCTATACATAGGATGGACTCATGCCTTAGCAACTTTAAAACTTGAAAGACAATGTTTGTACTTATCTGATTTGTAATAAAACAATGAGTTCAATAATTCAATAAAACGAAACTATTTAATCCATGGTTGTGAAACAATGATTCTGTTACGACACTCCCCGACGTTTCTGCCACGATTTGTTGTTTTACGTGGTCGGGGTGTGACAACTCGTATGTTGGATTGGTCGGGTCACATGATCGAACAATGGTTGACCCAATGGGATGGCCTTCCAGATACTGCTGTTACTTGGGAGGATAAAACAGTCTTGTTGCAGGCCTTTCCTCACCTTAACCTTGAGGACAAGGTCATTGTTAAATGGGGGAGTAATGTTGTGATGTCAACAAGCCCAATAGATACGGGCCAATCAGTGGTTCGAAGGAGCAGCAGGCCCATGAAAATCCCTACCAAGATGCAAGACTACGTCACTAATGCCACATCAACAGGCTAACAGAATTCTAATAGGATATTTAGGGAAGAATATTAGATGGTAACCTTATGCATGTTATTTCCCAGTTGGTTGTAATTCTCTCTCTCACCTAAATCTGCACCCTGTTTCTCATCCCTCGTCTTTGAAATTTAATAAAATTCCCCTTCTCTTCCCTAATTCTTTGTGTATTGTGATTCAGTTACCTTTCATGTTTTCATCCACACTCCATAAATCTACATATCTACGCTCTAAACTTTGAGTTTATGCTCTAATTTTAACCCACCGAGTGAAATAGCTATTAGTATAAATTATAGGCTGATTCTTAAGAATCATAGAAAATAATAGTGTACCAAAATCATTTGGTCAAGATTTTGTAGTTGGTTGAAAAATTATTCAAATACACTAAGGGGGTGTTTGGCTAAGCTTTTCCACACCTGCTTATAACTTATTGACTTTTATAAAAAGTTAACAAGGAGAAAAAGATTTTGGCAAACTCAAAATGACTTTTTAAAATGACTTCTTGTATAGAGAGGAAAAGCCAGTTTTGAAAAGTTAGAACATTGTGACTTTTTGAAGCTCCTTATAACTTTTCATAGAACATGGTGGCTTTTTGAAGCTCCTTAGTCATTTTACGTGAATAAGCTAAACCAAACACTTTTTAAAAAATAACTTATTGACTTATTGGCTTTTCCCACCACATAAGCTAATCCAAACACTTTTTTAAAAACTCCTTTTCAAAAAGTCACAAGTCAATAAGTCCTTTTAACAAAAGTCATTTTTGAGTTAAATAAGCTTAGCCAAACACCCCCTAAATGTACCTAACTCATTCATTTTGAGTCGTGGCGTCCTCTTTATTTAAGTTGTCAAATTACCAATACTTCTCTTTTCACTTACAAAAAGGATCCCATTTCAGGGAGAGTATCATAAATTTATATAAAGTCAAGTCTTTTATTTTGGAGGTGTCAGTTTGGATTTACTAAGCCGGTGATTTAAATTTCATTGTTTATCTATCAATAAGTGATTTGTTATTTTATCAAAAAGGGGGCAACTTTGTTACATGACAAAACTAATAAAGAGAATATCTGGCTCAAGAATCTCAATGACATATCATAAGTGGTAAGTAATATCAATACAATAACCTCTCTCTCTCTATATATATATATATAGAGAGAGAGAGAGAGGAGAGGAGCTATACGGTTATCATCCTAACTAACTCAACTATTCTAACTAACAACCTGCACTGTCATACAAAATACACTCTAAATATGCCCCCTCAAGCTGAACGAGGTGCAACAACGTGAAGCTTGAACCGAAGAGTGTCCAAGCGAGACAAAGACATCCCTTTGGTCAACATATTGGCAAGCTGAACAGTCGGAGGCACATAGCGAACACGAAGAGTCTGAGCCAACACCAATTCCCGAATAAAATGCAAGTCAATCTCCAAGTGTTTTTTGCGCTGATGAAACACTGGGTTGACTGCAAGATAAGTGGCACCAAGGTTGTCACACCAAAGAATAGGTGGACAAGATAAACTAATTTGAAGCTCCTGCAAAAGCGATAAAATCCATCGAATCTCAACAATAGTATGAGCTAAAGCATGATACACAGTCTCTATACTAGAACGAGCAACAGCATGCTATTTCTTGGAGCCCCTACTAATGATGTTGGGCCCAAAAAAGATACAATATCCAGTAGTCGACCGACGAGCATTAGGACATCCTGCCCAATCAACATCAGAATAAGCATGAAGATCAATATAATCAGATCGCCTAATACATAATCCAAGAGACACCGTGCCTCGAAGATACCTCAAAATGCGCTTGACTGCAACCCAGTGATGATCAATAGGTGTCTGTAAAAATTTTGACACCTTGCTAACCTCATAAGCAATTTCGGATCGAGTCAAGACTAAATACTGTAAAGCACCAACTATACTCCGATATATAGTGGGATCGGCTAAAGGTATACATGTATAACGAGAAAGTTGGTGTCTAGAGGAAACCAAAGTAGATAAAAGTCGACACTTAGTAAGGCCAGTGCATTGTAAAAAGTCAAGTAGATAGCGTTGCTGAGAGAGATATAGAACATCATCGCTGAAAGTAGCCTGTATACCCAAAAAATAGGACAGAGCCCCCAAATCATTGAGCACAAACTGTGAATGCAAACACTTAATCAATCCAGTAACAAATTCAGAAGAGCTCCCAGTAATAATAATGTCATCCACATAAACCAAGACATAATATATGACCTAATCTTGACTGTAGACAAAGAGGGAGGTATCAGAGAGACCTTGAGAAAATTCACCAGAAACAAGAGCTGATGATAGCTTGGAAAACCAAGCCTTGGGTGCCTGCTTCAGGCCATAAATAGCTTTCTACAGTAAGCAAACATGATGAGGTCGAGAAGAGTCAACGAAGCCTAGAGGTGGTGACATATACACAATCTCAGATAAATCACCATGAAGAAAGGCATTGTTGACATCAACCTGCCTGATGACCCATCCGCGGGAAAAAGCAACAGAGAGAACAAGACGAATGGTGGTGGGTTTAACCATTGGGTTGAATGTCTCAGTATAATCAACATCCTCAGTCTGATGAAAGCCCTTGGTAATAATTCGAGCTTTGTATCGACTCACATAACCATTGGGATTACGCTTAATCCTATAAACCCACTTACAACCAACTATGTTGGCATCAGTGGGAGCCTAAATGTAAGACCCTAAATCAAAAACTGTAAGTTTAATACTAACCATTTGCATTTATGAACTTAAAATGCAAAAACGTGTTCTTACAAAATTTCAAGTCAGTTTAACTTCACAAACGTTCAAAAGTTTTACTAATTTAATAATAACATTGTTTACAAAAGAGATTTAATAGTTACGGAAGATTTTGTTCTTCGGGTTGTGTTTGGTTCTTCGCTGAGCTTGATCATCACCCTGAAGTTTGGAATAATCACCTAGATTTCAAAAATCATCAAAAATGTTAGTTATAGGGAGTTTATAACATATCTAAGTGAGTCTGTATGCCAAAATAAATAAAATAAACAATTTTTCCAGTTCCAGAGCCTCTCGCAGGCCGCGACAGGTTGAGATATAAGCCTCGCGGGTGGCAAGAGTGTCTCGCGGGGCGCGGCGCTATGGGCGTTGCCCGTCGCGGGTGGCGAGAGCCACTTTATTTCAAAAAGTTATGCAGCTGGGAGCAGCAAGCTCCCGGCACTACCATTTTCACAAAAAAAACTCATAACTTCTCAATTCTCATCCGTTTTGCTTCAAACTTGTTTTTAATTAACCGTAAAACATTTGCCTACGTAATTAACCCAAAATCCTTAACCCGGATTCATAACTTTTATGAATTACACCACCGTTACCTGGTTCATGCGCGTAATTATTTGACCTGTTTCACCTACTTAAGCATTTAGCCTATGTTATCCACATCTTTTGGTAATGATTAATTCCTTACGACTTTACTCATTGTCCGGGCTTACTAGACTTGTATTTTACGCTCCTGTTACCCAGTTTGCGTTCGCACTTGTTTGACCCATTTGGTTAACTTTTAGCCAAACTTAAATTTTAATCTAATTTACTTCGAGGAATTCACATCCTCTATATTTTGACCCATTCGTCGGGTTCACCATATTATAATCCGCATTCCTGTTACTCGGTTTATGCTCATTTAACCCGATTGGTTTGTTCGTGTCAAATTCATCAGTTATGACCGACCAAACTTATTATTCTTTTATTCGACGTGTTTGATTTATTCGCGTGAAGTCCATCTCTTATGAACAAACTGACTTATCACCTTTTTATTTATCCATTCGGTTCATTCGTATGAAATCCATCACTTAAGAATGAACCAAACTTCATGAGTATTACTTCATCGTTCAATATACACAAATAACATATAAGTTTAACAAAATACTATGAAGCATAAAGCCACGTACCTTAAAGTTTATCCTTCAATCGGGCGTTCGTCCAGGCTTGGTGTCCCGATGCCTCTCCCGAGTTGCCTGAGGAGCACAACCCAACATCATTAGAACCCTCCGATTCATAATTAAACTAAGTAATTTGTTTAATCACATAACCACATGCTCTCAGTTATAATTGTTATGCATAACAACATTTAATCATTCATTTAAGCATTTTGTCATACACCTTATGTGCAAGATTTTCATACTAACATTGTCAAGTTTTGTAATCAACAATTAACCATGTTTACACCTCTCATAACATAAAAATGGTTAGCATGTTCAATTTGCATCTAAAACTCAATGTATCATACACCCAATACAACATTTTCATCATCATCATAATTCAAGTGTTCTTCACATTCATTAAAACCCACTTACATAAAGGTTGTATTTCATTCAAGCACCTAAAATTAAGCATTTGATTCATGATATTTCACCTAGTGTTTGTTCCTAAGTTCATTTACATCTAATAACTTCCATCAATTTCCAAAATTTTTGAAAGAATGAAAATTCATGGATTTCATAAATTTTCATAACAATACCAAATATCGATTTTCAACATACCTTATGATCCCTAGTCTAGGTGATCAATAATTTACATTCATGCAGGAATTTGAGGCTCGATTTCTCCTCCAATTTGATGATTTATGATGAACAAGGGATTGCCCTTTGTTTTCTCCTGCTATGATCGACACACACACACACACACACTTAATGTGTGTGTTGTGTGTTATTTTTCACATTAAAACCCACTAATTCAGATTTTTCCCTTTTGGCCCCTCAAGTTTGGGGTTTTATTATTGTTTTTTTTAATGGATATAACTTGAGATTCCATTAGAATTTTAATTATATTTACTAACTAGGTTAATTTCCCTAGTCACATGTTTCTACTAATTACCATTTAGGTAATATTTAATATTAAACATCTTAATAAATTTCGGGGTGTTACACTGAACTAGATGCCAAGTCTGGTTGGCATGTAAATCACTCATCTCAGAACGCATCGTATCCCACCAAATAGGCCACTACTGAGTCTGTCTAAATATAGAAGGCTCGGTGGTGGGAGTAGTGGAAGCATGAAAAAGAACATGATCATGAAACTGGCGACGCTGCCATGTGTGATCACAAGAACAAGTAACCATCGAGCGATTCGAAACAGGAAGAGGAGGAAGGGGTAGCGGGGAAGGAGAAGGAGAAGGAGAAGAATGAGAAAAAGTAGGAGGAGTAGAAGAGGAAGCAAGAAGAGTAGGAGTAGTAGTAGGAGGAGGAGGAATGAACACGAAGGATGATGACTAGAGAATGATGAAGTAGAAATAGAGGAAGAAGAAGCAGAAGTGGAAGAATCAGGTATATCAAAAATCATCTCATGAAAACGAACATGTCGAGATGTATAAGTACGAGAAGTAATAGGATCATAACAAAGATAACCAATATGATCAGGAGCATAGCTAATAAAGATACATGGAGTAGATAAAAGTAAGAGTTTATGGACATGAGTATTACCAAGAAACAGATAACACAAACACCCAAAAATGCGAAGAAGAGAGTAATCGGGACGAGATCTAAATAGAATCTCGCAAGGAGATGAGTGATGAAGAACCGGTGATGGTAACCGATTAATAAGGAAAGCAGCAGTGGCATATGCATCATACTAACCAAGCATGAAACAATAAAGCTCGAGCTACCTCAGAAAGAAAGATGACCGTTTTTCCGCTCAGCAACCCCATTCTGTTGGGGTAGTATAGGGATATGAAATGCGACAAGCAATGCCAAAATCTGAAAAAAAAAATGAGTCATAGAACCATGAATGAGCTCAGGAGCACCATCACAATGAAGATGTTTGAGGGTACAAGAGAAAGGGTTCTCAACAAGCGGTTTAAAAAGCCGAAAGCAATCAACCGCTTGAGAATAACAAGTTAGAGGTACATCCATGTAAATCGAATAAAATCATCAACAAAGGTGATGAAATATCGGTATCCATATCTAGACATTACAGGTGAGGCACCCCAAATATCACAATGTATAATATGTAAAGGCACAATGGAATGTGATACAAAAGATGTAAATGGTAATCTTTTCGATTTTGAAACACTACAAGCGTTACAATGTTTATGTGTGGTTTTGTTTGTCAAATGTAAAGATGAACATCTAGACAAAACATCATAAGACGGATGACCTAGCCTAGAATGCCAAGTCTCACGAGAAACATAAGTGAAAACAATCAACAAATACAACTGATGTGGGATACCACGTATGTGGTGGAGAAACTGTCCAACCAAAGTCTGAATAGACAATCCAAAATGAGAGAAAACAACAATGGGGAGATCAATGACTAACTGTGTAATCGATAAAGGTTATTGGCTTAGCCAGGAACAACAAGAACATGTCTAAGAACAAGGTCTCGATCAGAAAAACGAAGCAAGGCAGTGCCAATGTAGGAAATAGTAAGAGACATACCATTGCCTACAACACTCGCTCAAAGCCGGTGTGGGAGCAACATCAAATACAATAGACAAATCGACGGTCATATGTGCAGTGGCATCGAAATCAGGTATCCAAGAATTAACTTTCTCACATATGTTGGATAAACCCATTGTGAGCCCAAAGTAAGATGCACTAAGGGAATGTTCAGTTGCATTTGGGCCTGGGCCCAAAATAAATGGCTGCCCATTTATATTATATTGTTTTTCACATGATGAGTTGACCTGGTCAAAATGGTGTGAAAGCCCAAACATAGTAGACTGTGTAGAGCCCACAATAGATGACTTATGAAAGTAAAGGGTCCAAAATTCGTTGCCCAAATGTAGATCCACCAGGTGTTCGATTCTGATGAACATCAATATTGTAGTTCGAATCTTTATAAACCCTAACACCAAATTCAGTAGCACCGGAGGCGGCCATGTGAGCCACAAATTTCTGTTTGGATTGGGCTTGATTGTGTCTCGTTTCACCGGATTAATCTGACAAGTTGGCATTGTCTGTATCTTTTGTTGATCCATTTTCTCGTGATGCGGTGAATTTGTTCATATTTGACATTCTATCATTTGTTGAAGAAAACCGTACCGAGAAACAAATATGATCGGAATTAAGAAAAAGATCTTAATGGGAAACATATCTGAGATTCGAAGAGCAAATTTGGAATTGAATACAGTGGAAGAAAACAGAAGAGAAAAATATTAGATCAGAAGAATAGGTGATCGGAGGAGATGATATCTCGCCGGAATGGCTACCGAAATCTTAATAGTTCGCCAGTAATATCATAAGTGGCAAGTAATATCTATACAACTATCATCCTAACTAACTCAACTGCTCTAACTAACAACCTGCACTATCATACAAAATACACTTTCATAACTAATATCGTGCATGAAAGATAATGTCGAGCCCTCAAGTCACTGATGACGTCCAAAGGATCTCGTTGATGTTGCAATGCCCCTGTTTCTGTCTTCAACAAAAAAGAAAACCGTTAGCCTCATCACGGAAGGCCCCGAGAAGGGGATACATGACCAAGCTCCGACGTGAGAATAAGTAAACTTGCTGGAAATAAATGAGAAGCTTATTCCGACGAGTATGATCGCCGGAATATTCTCCTTGGTGTGGATTCTAATAAGTGAGTTATTATGTCGGAATTAATGAAGGTATCTGATGGTCGGAATAAATGAGAGTGTAGAGCATTTAGTGAGAGTTTTCTTGTCCCTTAAGAGTAGATACTTACCTTCCTTATATAAAGGAGATCGCTTATCTCCCTTGGAAAAGGATACCGAGATGATCTAACGGTATCTTACTGTTTTTGGGGGACTCAGACACGTGTCTGAGCCCCAACGGTAAGATGAGGGGCTTCATTTAATGAGGCCAGCTCAATTGTACCATGTTTCCGGCGATCTCTTTCCTCCTATCAGTCAAGCATTTAATGCCCTGCAGCATCCTTGGATCCTTTCTTCTCTGTTTCCCTCTCATTTTATGTGTACAAGACTTTTATCAGAGAAAGATGTTAGCCTTGGGCTTTAGCAATTGGGCCCAGACGATAAGAGCCCAAGACGGGTCACGTTGGGCTACCAACTGGCCCGTCATCAAGTCATCTCTAGTCCCTGGTTCTGAGACTCGAGTCTCATGATCCGGGGCTATATCACAATTGCTGGTGAAGTTGGTCCTCTTGGGCTACGAGTGTGGGCCCAACTTTCCTTAATGATTGTGAGCCTCCCTCGTTTCCCGAGGGCCATTGAGTATCAAAGATCAACGGCTAGGGATAGCTTTCATGATGCACGTGTTCAGATTGGCTTTATTTTTGAAATATGGTGATGTGACGGTTTTCTCCCTGTGTCAGTTATTTCCTTTAAAACCCTCATTGCCTCTTCTTTTTCCTCTAACTTCTATCAAATTTCTTCACAATTCTCTTTCCCCATTCCATCACTTTTTTCCGATCATCATTTCAGTCTGCAATGAGCCGTACCGGCCGCTCTTCGATCCGTTCTGTCTTGACGGCAAAGGACCTTGAGGTCTTTGTCGACGGTTACAAGAGCCCGGAGCATTTTTCTCCGACTTTGCCCAGCCCGGATGAACCGGCGGAAGGCACCCCTGACAGAATCGTCATCAATACTTTATCCTCCTCTTCTTGTGGTGTCCGTTATCCCCTATCGGTTTTCAAGGTAAACCTTCTAAGGCATTTTGGTGTTCACTTCTCACAATTGCACCCTCTAGGGTTCATGAGGGTTGTTCATTTTGAACTATTGTGTGTGGCGGTTTCCGGCGAACCGTCGGTTCCTCTTTTCTGCATGTTTTACAAGTTGATCTCTGATGGTGACTGGTTCACCTTTGCCAAGCGAAAAGATAGTGTTTCTTCCCCCTGCTACTCTTTCATGCTGTTGGTGCACGCGTCTATCGACTTCGTCTTGTATCGAGTCTTGTAATTGTTTAGATAGATCAGGGCACGTTTGTCGAGGAAAATGTCAAAAATAGGTTAAAGGGTAATTCCGCACGAAATTACCTTCTGGTAATTTCGCACGAAATCAATTATCTAATTTCGCACGAAATTAGATTTCGTGTGAAACTTGATTTCGCATGAACTATTTCGTGCGAAATCACCCTGCCTATATATATCTGATGTGTGTGTCTGATTCATTTGGTACGAAATTACTTAGAGATTTTCCGACGGCGAAGCTCTGTCGAAGTGTCTACAGATCTGTATTGTTATCAGAATCAATAAACAAGACAGTTAAAGTGATACTATTGCTGAATTCAACTCATTATGTCTGTTTTCGCCTTTCATATTGAGTAGAACGCCTCTGATTGACTCGTTTCGGGTCCGTACACGATCCTGCATGTGGTATCAGAGCACAGGAGGAGGAGTTTTAGCAAATTCAGCCTGATTTCATCAGTTTTTTCTAGCTTCTACATTTTTTTCTCAATTGAACTAGTTTTAACGGTCAAATTGATCTAAATTTCTCATAACATAAGCGAAATCATGTTTTAACAAAGCTTTGAGAAAATTGAACCTTAACTCGATCTAAAACTTGATCAAATTGTAATTTCGCTTGAAAAGTTGAACCAAAATAATGACATCAGCATAATTTCGCACGAAATAAGCATCTTATTTCGCATGAAATTAGCTATTCCGCACCAATTCATTATTTCGTTTGAATAATTTCGCACGAAATTACATATTTCGTTTGAAATCTTGTTATTTCATACGAAATTAATAATTTCGTTTGAAACTTTTAATTCCGTTTGAAGTTTGTGTGTAGGTTAATCTCGCTTGAAAGGGTAATCTCGCTTAAAGTGATTTTGTTTAAAGCCTAATCTCGTTTGAAAAGTGTTCGTTGTGAATCGAATCATGAGTGAAGAATATTACAACGCATTTGCCACATCTCCGACTACTCCGGCTACCATTGCTCAAAATATGAATTTGGAAAATGAGACTGGAACTACACAAAAACCTCCAAAACTAATGAGCATTGAGGAGTATTACAGTTGGAAAGATCGGTTTGAAAACTGGGTACAAGCAAATCATTTGAGATCTTGGGAGTGTATTTTGAAAAAGTATGTACTACCACGTACTGATCTGTAAGTTGAGAAAACAATTTCGGAATTCACTGATAAAGAACGAGACATGTACAGAGCTGAAAAGATGATGATTAGTCTACTTCAGCAAGCTATTAAAGAAGACATATTTTTATTGCTTCAACATGACAAAACTTCAAAATCAATTTGGGATGCTCTTAAAATCAAATTTGAGGGAAGTGAGAAGATGATAAAAAGTAAAAAGGCATTGCTTAAGAAAGAATTTGATCTATTCACAAGTCTGCCAGGGGAAGATACAAAGAAATTGATTGAAAGATATTGCCATTTAGTGCGTTCTATGTCGTTGTTAAGCATAACCAAAGAACGAGAGGAATGGGTCGACAAATTAGCTGATGCTTTACCTCAGAAAGAGTGGGGTACATTTTTTATGATCTTAAAGAACACCGGAGAATATGATGGTTTGACTATTTCTCAGTTCATCGAGAAGATTGAAGGTCAAGATCTTGAACAACAAAAGATTACGAGGATGAATAATCCGAGTGGTCAACAAGATGTGAAAATGTATTACAAAGGCAGTGTTCAAGAGGTTGAAATGAGTCCGAAAATCCAAACTGCTTTTAGTGCTGGTAACTCATCTGGAATTGTTGAACAAAGTCCAAATAGCAACAATGGTTTTTCTTCATATCCGTGTGTTAATCCAAAGAATTCAACTTCAAGTTTTCATTCTCAAAGTTCAAAAAGTGGAAATGGTTGTGTGATACAGTGCAACATTGCATTGAATCTTCCAGATGGTTAAAGTTTTTCTGAAGTAATTGCAAAAGATCACATGGCGTTACTTGCAACTGTGTTACAATCCTATGAAGGTTTGGTTACAGGGAGGATCAGAAATCCTATGCTGACGAAAGAGGATTACGATCAGATAGACGCTGAAGAGATGGAGCTCATGGACATCAAATAGTGCTTAGCTAGTGTCTTGAGAAGAGCTGAAAAGTTCAAAATGATTACAGGAAGAAATGATTTCTTGGATGCACATGTTTCTACTTTGGGTTTTGATAAATCTAAAGTTACTTGTTTTCGATGCAGGGAGAAAGGTCATTTCAAGAGAGAATGCAAAAATCAGGAAACTAGTGGAGCAAAGAATCCTTTTGGAAAAGATGATTACTATCGAAAAGCCATATATCAACAAGTTGCTCATCAACCGTATCAACAAAAGGATTCACAAACTGCTCATGGGAAAATGATCGAAGATGAAAACAAGAAAGCTTATTATGGCATCATTGATCAAGACGATAAGAAAGTGGCAGAAGGATTCAGCTGGGATAAATATATTCCACCTGATTCAAAAGTTGTAGCTATGATTGCAAAGACAGTTCAAGAACCTGATCTGTTTACTAAATGGATGAAAGTGGTGTTAATGATTCAAGTCAAGAAGAAGAATCTGTTTCATCAGATGAAAGTTCAGAAAGAGAAACTGTTCTTGATCAAATATCATCTGATTCTGGTTTTTCAGATGATAGTTCTGAAAAGACAATCGATTTTAATCAATCACCAACTGATGACAGTGGTGATGATGAGGAAGAAAGACATATTAATGTTGCAAAAACTCATTTGTCTCCTGAAAGTTTTCAATTTTATTTTGCAGATCGCTTGGAGAAGCTGAAGGAGAGACAAGCAGCAAAAGAACAGAAAAAGAAGACTGTTCAAAATGAAGAAGTTAAAACTGCTGAGAAGATTGCTGAAAAGGAGAAGGTGAGTGAAGTTGAAAAAGTTGTTGAAGTGGAAAAGATCGTTGAAATAGAAAAGATTGTGGAAGTCATCAAGCCTTGCTTAAAGTGTTTGGAATCTTGCAAGCAGTGTGCAGAGAAGGATGAAAAGCTGAGTGAGCAAGAAAAGATGAAAGAACAATTATTGTTCAATCTCAATTATGTGAAAGAATCGTATGATGTGCTAAACAGAACAGTAACTGGTCTACAAAAGACTAATTCAGAAAGAGAAGATGCTTTGACTATGATGAATGATGTGATGATGTCAAAGCAAAAAGCCATAAATCATTACATTGAGGAATGTGCAAAGCTGCAGCGGGAGTTGGAAAATGAAAAGATAGAAAATGAAAGAATTAGAAGATTGTTGCAAAGTTATTCTAGTTCTGATTATTTGATTGATCGAATTTATCCAACTGTTGCAGGTTTTGAAGCATTTC
Source organism: Helianthus tuberosus (assembly GCA_030545235.1). NCBI lineage: Eukaryota > Viridiplantae > Streptophyta > Magnoliopsida > Asterales > Asteraceae > Helianthus > Helianthus tuberosus. The sequence goes on along the minus strand of CM060430.1, from coordinate 14,676,849 downwards.
AAGATGATGAGAAGCCAAAGAAGAAGGATACTGGTAAGAAACAGAGTGTTAGTTATAACAAGTGTCCGCCTCCGATTTGGGAAGGATATTCTCCTAGAAAACCGAATGAGGAGCAAGTCGAAAAGGCAGTCAATATAAAGTTAAAGTCCGATATAACCGATGAATTACCAGAAAATATTGACGTCGTTTTTACATCGTCTGACACTGATCATGAGTCCGAGTTAATAAAAAAGGTGGTCGATCAGGTGTTGGATAAAGATGAGGAGTCTGAATCAAAGTCCTAGTCTGGGAGTTCAAAGTCTGAGTCAGAAAGTTCGAGTTCGTCAGTCAACAGTTCAAAGTCGTTGATTAAACGGGTTTACAATAAAGAGTTCTTATTATCAAGATCTAATTTGAATGACAAATCAGTCAAAGTGGCATATACTTTGAAGGATTCAGACAAATTATATTCTGATGAGGAATTTCCAATAAGAAGTGTTAAATTTGAAATGATAAAAAAGGTTTTCAAATTAACAGAAATTAATATTTCTGAAATAAAAGATTTAAGTCTTTTTGAAAAACCTAAAAAGTACACTTCAAGAGTTCAACAACGTTTAAACAAGAAAAAGGGTTACAGTTCTGGTTCTGGTTTTCAAAAGAAATCAAACCATAACGGTAATTTCAAAAAGAAAGGTCTCGGTTTTATTCCACCTGAAAATTATAAAAATGAGAAAACTTATAAAACCAATACAAAATTTGTTTCAGGGACAAGCTGTGAAGAAGAATCAAAAAGCTCTTTATGGAAGCAATCAAACAGATAATTCCTTGCCAAGAAGCAAGAGGGATTGAAGAAAGATGTTCAGATGAAGGAGACTCGAACTTGTTATCAATGTTGTGTTGTTGGTCATATTGCTCATAATTGTCCAAAGACAGCCAACACAAAACAGGGAGTTTCTAAAAAACTTAAAGAAAAAGTTGTTGATAAAAATGAACCACCAACTGACAAATTTAAAATTTTTGAAAATTCAACTTATGAAGTTGGTGAGTGTTCAAAGACAAGATTTTATAAAAAGAGAGCTGAGCATGACAACCAAATGTGGGTTGTTAAGAAGCTTTATGAAAAACTTGGCAATGAATCTGATTCAACAAAGTCAGATGAGCCACAGGTTGAGGTTAAAGAATAAAATTCAGTACCTCCATTGGATGGTGTTCATTTTCCACCATTGAGGGCTGAAAATTTTAAATCAAAAGTTGGGAAAGTTGAGATCTCGAATCAGTTCTATTCTAAGAAGAAAGAATTTGATGTCGATAAAGCGTTTAATGGAAATGTGAAAAAGATTTTTGGAAAAATGGTTGAGGGTAAGGTGAAAGGGGTAAAAGAATTCTATGAAACAAAGAAAGCAACATACACCCTGACTGAAAATGAACTTGATAAGCTTACATCCAAGCTTGCTGAGGCTTGGATGTCTGTGTTTAATATGTAAAATCTGGACTTGTCGAAGCTCCCAAGTTGGTAAGTGAGGAGTAGGAATCGGCATCTTGAGAATTCAACCTACATGAGGTATTGATTGGTAAGCCATGTGGTTGAAAAAGAGGTTGTGATTTTAATAGTAGGTTAATCAAGGTCATTAGGTTGAACTTGATTGGACCATTGTTACAAGTGGTATTTTGTTTAAACAATGTGATGAATCCCCTAACCTACGAGTGGTTTTTATAAAATCAACTAAACTTATTTTTCGGAAAAACCATTTGATTAAAACAAACTTAAGTGTTTTGAAATCACAATGGGAAAATAGTTTGTTGTAAGGGGGAGTTCTGATTGTTTATGCCAAGTGGATGGCGAATTGAAGTGATTCGATATTAGTTGTCAATTTGCTTGTATAGTTTGTTTTTAAATTTTCTTTAAATGTGTTTGCATTTTACGGGGAGTAAGAATTTTCAGAAAATCCAAAAACATTTGAAATTGTGAAAAAGTCAAAAACATGATAAAATTAAAAATGAGTTTTGTTGTGAAAAAGAGGAAATGATAGTACATCAGTGGACATTCATGACATGCTAAAGAATTGGAAAGTCAAAATGTGATAAACGGTCTCACTGATGATATGCCAGTAGGTTTTTATACATTTAGTAGATTGTGACGAGATATAAACCTAAATTTCAAACTTGCTTATATCGTGGGGAACATCTCTCGGATATATGGGTAACCCCCGAAATCTTGTTTGAAAGGTCCCTCTTTCTGAGATACTAGGTCTTTATACTCAGTGATATCTGGGGTATTATCCCGGGACTTCTGATTTTGCGGAAGCAATGGCCTAGTCCCTGGAGAATACTTTACGCTGCTTGAAATATAAGCCTCCCCTTAGCATAAAAAATGATGAAACATTGAAAAATGCTAATCATGTGCTGTTGTAAAAAAAAGATCCTCTAAAGGGGACACACCAAAAGTCGAAGCCGTCATCTCTCTGCTGAACGGAAGTTCTGACCTGAGCTCTCACGGCCCTCGCAATTTAACCCTTTACAGATATCATTTGTGGTATACTCACCTGTAAGACTGAATATTGGGATCTGGATACAGGAGTATATTCAAGAGTTGGGACACTCGAATAAGTTTAAGTCTTAAAACATTAATCTCGTATCTCGAAGCAGTTGAACTTTGTGTGAAAATTTAAATGGATCTGTATACTAACAATCTAAGTGAATCGTTTAGAACTTATAATGTTTAAAGCTTAACGGTGTTGGCGATTTGTCTCAAAAACTGATATGATCCTCTTACACAAACTCACAAAAACATTGTCTATAAATATTTCTTTATTGCATTTTTTCTATTTTCAAATTTCAAAAAGTTTTTTAGTGTGTTTTAGCATAATTTTTGAAAAATTCAAAAAGATTTTCGATAACTGATGTTGGAGAGCTGATTTTCAAAATTCCAAGTGCTAAACATGATGACAATCAGTGAGGGGGAGTTTGTTAGAAATTAAAAATTAAAAATTGTTTAAAAATTGTTTTTCCTACATGTGGATTATCAGATGTTATCATTGTAAAATCATTCTTTGAGTGTTTTTGTTATTACAAGTGGTAAACAGAGAATAAATTTGAAAAATTTTAAATTTGTGAAATTTATTGTGGGGTAGAGAATGTGCAGGATGGACTGCTTCCAGATCCTGATTCTGAATGATAGAAAGCCAGGTTCCGATACCTGAGGACTCTGTAATTTCAAAAAGCCAGGCTGCGATCCCAGATTGTTGAAAGGGAGAGTCTGTAATTGATAAGAGCCAGGTTATGATTCTGGAACTGTGCTTGAAATAGAATCTGATGATGTTGATGAACTTAAGGAATCAAGAGATCTGATCAAGAGAATTAGAAAGATCAACATTCGAGGAGGAGATTAGTTGATAGAGAAAAGAGGAAGAAGATTGAGGATACTTTATAGTGTCAGATACTTTGGGAGAATTCAAGAAGACTGATAAAGACTGAAGATGCAAAGACTCGACACTGAAGACTTCGTCAACATTCGAGGGGGAGTCTGTTGGTGCATGCGTCAGTCGACTTCGTCTTGTATCGAGTCTTGTAATTGTTTAGATAGATCAGGGCACGTTTGTCGAGGAAAATGTCAAAAATAGGTTAAAGGGTAATTCCGCACGAAATTAGATTTCGTGTGAAACTTAATTTCGCATGAACTATTTCGTGCGAAATCACCCTGCCTATATATATCTGATGTGTGTGTCTGATTCATTTGGTACAAAATTACTTAGAGATTTTCCGACGGCGAAGCTCTGTCGAAGTGTCTACAGATCTGTATTGTTATCAGAATCAATAAACAAGACAGTTAAAGTGATACTATTGCTGAATTCAACTTATTATGTCTGTTTCCGCCTTTCATATTGAGTAGAAAGCCTCCGATTGACTCGTTTCGGGTCCGTACACGATCCTACACATGCCCACTTCTACTTATCCGAAGGAGTGGAAGAGCCGATTTATCTTTATTTCTACTGCTATGATACCGAAATCGCCGCCCCTGAGGTATCCAAAAGCGACTATTGAAGATAGTATCCCAGTCTTGTCTGCGGATGAGATCGTTCAATGGAAAAGGATGTATGAGAATCCCACAAGGGCTTTCACGTTCCCTGAGGGAGTGTTGGCTATGGGGGGCTTGAGCCCCTTTTGTTCAGTCCGGCCAAAAGCCTTCTTCGGAAAGAAAGGTATTCCTCTGCCCTCTGACTTGTTATGCTTGTTTTTCTCTCCTTTTCTTTCTTTTGGAAGTTTGTGGATTTGGGTAATCATCTCTGGTGTTGTTTTTGTAAAGAGATGACCCTGTGGGGCTTACTTCGGGGGGATTGCAGAGATGTTAAGTTTATGGTGGGTGATAAGGTTGAACGAAACATGAGCCGTGGTGTGGAGAAGAAGGTCCCTGAAAGTTCTGTTCAATCCGGGGATTCTGCTATTGAAGGGAAAGATGAAGAAGGTTCCTCTGATAGAAAGGGGGACTCCCAGGGTTCCCTCCAGATGAAGAGTTCTAGCAACGATGAAGATGATGAGGATCTGGAGACCCGTCTGATCCATACACGAATAGTAGCCCAGACCAGTAGCCCCAAAGTGGCCCCTGCCCCTCGAAACATTCGGCTGAGGCTCCGAAGTGCTAGTGGTCAGAAGACCTTTCTTGCTACCAAGGCTGCTTCTGAACTTCCTCTTGTTGGGGCTAAGGGTTCTCTGTCCAAGCACTTGAGGTCCTCTAGCCTTATTAGTGAACCTCTACTGGTGAGTTCTTCCTTTATGTTCTGCTTCATTTTGTGATATGGTTGCCTTTTTGGTTTCTTGTTAAATTCCCCTTTTCTCTTATTTGAAATAGGGAAGCTCCAAGGCTTCGATTGAAATTCCTCCTGCCCCTTCATCTTCTCGGGTCAGGGATAAAACTCCTAAGATTAGTGCTGCTCGCATTACTCCTGCCTTTGATGTTTCTCCTCTTCATGCCACCGGGACTAGTAAGCCTTCTCAACCTATGGGGCTTGTTTCTCAGTCCCCTTTAGCCCCTTTGTTTGCTGAGGGTCTTCCGGTCCCGTATGTTCCTAAATGGAAAATAACTTCATCCACTGTTGTGGGGACTCCTGAGACTGCTCGGGACTTCTTGGCTCATGCTGTTCTCCCCTCTCACAAATTTATGAATTCTGCTTTAAGGTCTGATCTCTTTGATGATCAGTACAACATGTCTCCTTGTGAGGGGTTTTTCAGGGGAGCCGGTATGTTGCAGCGGATGGATGAGCTAAGGAGAGAAAATGAGGAGCTGAAGACTGAGCTAAAAACTTCCCAAACCGTAGCTGCTGAGCTATGATGCTGTGTGACTGATGCTGAGTGGATGTTACTAGAGGAGAAGGTGCCAAATACTTCTTCTCTCATCCCCCCTCTTTATATATATATATATATATATAAAACTCTTCATGCTTTTTGTGTTGTTCTTTCCCTTCAGGGTGCTGGGAGCTATGTTGGAGCAAAAGGAGTAGGCCTAGGAAAGGGAGAGGACAGCTTGGGCTGAGGAGAAGGAGGAGCTACTCGCTGAACTAAAGCATCAGAAGGTGGTGGATTCTGTTTCCCAGGGAGATCTGAATACCATGTATGTTGAATGGGGGATTACTGTGGATGACAATCAGAAGTTAGCTAAGGAGAGATACTGGCTTATCACTGAGGGGTTTGGGTCCTTCCTCACTGCTGTTTCCCAGTCCGAGTAGTTCAAAGGCAGTCTTGAGAGAATTTACAGGGCTTATCGAGATGTGGGGTACCAGGCGGGTCTAAAGAATGGGTATGCTTATTCTGCCCAGGGTTTGGGGAGAAAAGAGACTCATCTTTACAATTCCAAGGCTAAGAGACAGTTGTCCAAGTTGGATAAAGAGTTCGGAGAGAAGACCCCTGCCCTTCTCGAGAAAATCCTTGAGTGACCCCTGATGTCTATTGATGAACTCAAGGCCCTACTTACTCCCGTCGGACCCTCTTCGCCCAAGTCTTTGTCTGGGGATGCTTCCCAGTAGTTTCAAAACAATGGTTGATTCGATATGGTTGTAACTTAATACTTATGTACCTTGGATACTGTTGACTTTTGCTTTTGGGCAGGCCTTTGTGTTGGGGTCTTCCCAGTATCTGACCGTATTATGCTTTTGTAGTTATTTTATAACTGTATGTCACTTGTGTGCTCATGTTAGCTGGTTTTGTTTCGTTGTTATTTGCAGGTGTTGTTACCAGTAGCTTAGGGGCTCGTTGTGTCTTTTCTCGGGGTCGCTCCCCCTCTTCAGTGATTTGCTAAGGCGTAGGAATCAGTTTAGGGTTTGTCTGGGTATCCCTGGGTTGCAGCTTGCTTGCAAGTGTTTCAGTTTTTATGTTTTATTTCTGTAGCTTGACTACAAAATTTTCTAGTGTGTATTTGTACACTTGTTTTTTGCAGCTTAATTACAGAATTTTCTAGTGTGTATTTGTACACTTGTTTTTTGTAGCTTAATTACAAAATTTTCTAGTGTGTATCTGTACACTTGTGTTTTTGTAGCTTGATTACAAAATTTTCTAGTGTGTATCTGTACACTTGTTTTTATGGTTTCTTGTAAACCAGGATCGTTTATGAGAAAGTGACCCTTGGACAAGTCTATAATCGATGATTATGCTTCTTAACTTGTTTGTCCGTTTCCCCCAGGCTAGCTTGGCCCTGTCTTGCCCCACAGTCGGGCACTTAGTGTGTTTAATACACTGATTTACACGTGTGTAGGTTGTTATTAGGTTTGCAGTTCTTTAGGCACGTCTGCCTTAATGCATTACCCATAATTTGTCAAAAAGAACAAGCAGATTGTTCATTGCCATATGTGTTTGGGGGCCCAGGCCTCCAGTACATGATTACACAAAATATGTTTTCTTGGGACAAACCTTAGCTAATGGTTAGTTTTTACAAAAGTGGCTTCTAAGCCGTTTCCACTAGTCCCTTCTTGAAGGTAAGCTTGCATTTCACATATAGTACTTCCGGAGTTGCATGAGGTTCCAGGTTCTCGGGACCTCCTTCCCTTGGAGTGTTTCCAATTTGCAGGTTCCCTTGCCATTGGCCCAAATGACTCTATAGGGTCCCTCCCAGTTAGGTCCCAGTTTCCCGGTGCTTTCCTGTTGGCTAGCTTCGTTTGCCCTCAGAACCAGGTCTCCGGGTATCAGATTGAGTCTTTTCATTCTGGAGTTGTAATGGCTTTCAAGTTGTTTCTTGTACTTGGCCTCCCTTACCGCTGCTATCTCCTTCCTTTCTTCGAGCAGGTTGAGGTTCATTCGGAGGTCCTGCTCATTTTCAGCTTCTCTTAGTTTCATTCTTGCAGTGGGTGACCCAATCTCAGCATGGATGACAGCTTCGGTCCCGTAGGTTAGGCTGAAGGGGGTCTCCCTGTTGCAAACCTTGGGAGTGGTCCTGTATACCCATTGGACGAAGGGGGGCTCCTCCAGCCATCCCTTTTGTTTCCTTCCTAGCCTTCTTTTCATTCCTTTAATTACACTCTGGTTTGCTCTTTCCACCAAGCCATTACTTTGAGCATGAGTGACTGAGGTAAACACTTGGCGTATATGCATTTGTTCACACCATGGCTTGAAAGGCTTCCTTGCAAATTGCACCCCGTTGTCACTCACTAGCTCCATTGGTACTCCGAACCTGCATATGATATTGTCCAGTACGAATCGCTTCATTTTCTCCCCCGTAATTTTGGCCAGGGGCCTCGCCTCGACCCATTTGGTGAAATAATCAATGGCAACCACCACATACTTGACCCCTCCTGGACCCTCAGGAAACGACCCAATAATGTCTATGGCCCACTTCTGGAACAGCCAAGACGTTGATACCGGTATCATTGGGTGCTTGTGGCGGTGTGTCATGGGAGCATGCACTTGACAATTGTCACATTTCTTGATTTCCTCCGATGCTGTCTCGTACATTCTGGGCCAATAGAACCCCGCGTTCATAGCCTTGGCTATGACTGTTCTTGGTCCAGAGTGCATGCCATAAATTCCCTCGTGTATTTCTCACACCACGTATTTGGCTTTCTCATTGTCAACACATTTTAATGATGGACCCAAGTATGACCTTCGGTAGAGCTCCCCATCTATCAATTCGTATTGCAAGGCCCTTACTCTTATCTTGCGGGCTGCCCAATCGCCCTCTGGTAGTGTCCCGTCCCTGAGGAACTTTATAATCGGTGTCATCCAGGTTTCCTGAATGTTATCGACCGTGGCTACTTCCTCTGTTGCGATGGAGGGGGAGGTCAGGACCTCCACTTTGACTTCCCTTGCCAAGTGGTCGAAGGGCGCGGAGGCTAGCTTGCTAAGGGCGTCAGACTTCCTATTTCTTCCTCGGGGGATGTACTCCAGCTTGAAAGTTTTGAAGGTTTTAGCCAATTTCCTCACCCTGCCTACATATTGGGCCATCGAGCTGTCCTTCGTTTCATATTCCCCGTGATATTGCTTGACTACTAGCTGTGAATCAGTGTTAGCTTCGATGTGTCTTGCTTTCATCTTTTTTGCTAGCCTCAGCCCAGCCAGAAGGGCCTCATATTCTGCCGTGTTATTGGTGTTTTCGAAATCCAATCTGATGGCGTATGTTAGTTCGATTCCCTCGGGGCTGATCAGTGCGATTCCTGCCACGCTTCCTTCCTCGCTTGAAGCCCCGTCTGTGAACAACTTCCATACTGCGTCGTCCTCCTTCTTCTTTTCTTCCTCCTCCAGGTTTTTCCATTTGAGGAGTTCATTTTCCTCTTCCTCGGGGACTTCTGCCAAGAAATCTGCCAGTATCTGTCCTTTTGTTGTAGTTCTTGCCTTGTATTCTAGGGAATGTTCCCCTAGTTCAACGGCCCATTTAGTCAATCTGCCCGATAGTTCTGGTCTCCTAAGGACCTTTTGAAGCGGTTGGTTTGTCAACAGTGTGATCTTGTGTGCTTGGAAATATCTCCGGAGCCTTCGGGAGGCGAAGACAAGTGCCAGGGTTAGTTTCTCCAGGGGCATGTAACGCTCCTCCGGGCCTTTGAGGGTTCTGCTGATGAAGTATATGGGGATTTGTTTTTCTTCCCTTTCCACCATCATTACTGTACTGATCGTTGTCTTGGATGCAGATAGGTATAAGAGCAGATCCTCCCCGGGGACTGGGGTGGCTAAGATTGGGAGCTTGCAGATGTAGCCTTTCATCTCCCAGAATGCTGCCTCAGCTTCTGGGGTCCACCTGAACTTGCTTGTCTGGAGACAGTCTTTCAGGACTTTCATGAAAGGAAGAGTTCTGTCGGCTACTTTGGATAAGAAACGATTAAGGGCTATCAGACTTCCGTTCAGTTGTTGAATATCTTTTATGGATCTGGGGGGACCGCATTTCGGCCACTGCCTGGGTTTTCCTTGATTCCGCCCTTGGTGACTACTACCCCCAAGAACTTCCCTTCTTCCACCCCGAAGCAACATTTCCCCGGGTTTAATTTCATGTTCACATCTTGCATGGTTTGTATGGTTTCGGCTATGTCTTCTATCATAGCCATTTCAGTGAGACTTTTGATGACAATATCATCTACATACACTTCTAAGTTTCGTCCCCGCTGTTCTCTAAAGAGGATGTTCATGAACCTTCGGTACATGGCTCCTGCGTTTTTTAGCCCGAAGGGCATTTTGGTGTAGCAAAATGTGCCCTCGTCTGTGATGAATGCAGTTTTCTCCTCATCCTCTATCGACATTTGAATCTGGTGGTACCCCTTGTACGCGTCAAGGAAGCACTTCAAAGGGTACTAAGACAGGGAGTCCACCTGGACGTCTATCTCCGGGAGGGGATAGCAGTCCTTGGGACACACTTTATTCAGATCTTGGAAGTCTATGCACATCCTCCACCCTCCGTCATTCTTTTTGACCAGGACGGGATTAGCGATCCAGGAAGGGTACTTGACCTCCCTTACTATTCCGGCCCTGAGCAGCTTCCTTGTTTCTTCGCATGCAGCCCTTCTTTTGCTGGTCCCATGCTTCGTTTCTTTTGCTTTATTGGTTGTACCCAGGTGTAAGTGTTGAGCCTATGCTCAGTCAGACTCCTCGGGATTCCGGTCATGTCTCCATATTGGAACGCGAAGACATCTATGTTGAGGAGGAGCAATTATTTGAGAGCACTTTTGCATTTGTCACTGAGGTAGATGCCCACCTTTACCGTTTTCTCTAGAAACCTGTCACAGAGGGCCCATTCTTCGATTCCTTCTTTTTGGGATTTCTCGGCCACCTTCCCCTCTGAGACTGAGGATATTACCTCGTAGGAAGACTTCACCCAAGCCAAACCTTTGGGTGTTTGAAATACCAGGGCTCCATGAGGGGCTGAGGCCTGTGCTTCTAGGTCCCCGATCCCTGGCCTGCCTAGGATTGCATTGTATTTGGAAGGTGCTCGGACCATAGTGAAAGTGAGGGTTATAGTCCGGACCCGATCTCCTACTCCAACTGTGAATGGGAGCCTAATCTTTCCCAGGGGATGGGATAAGCTGTTGTTGAAACCTACCAAAGGGATCGAGTCTTCTTCCAATCTGTCCCTTACATCCCTATCGAACCTCAGAAAACAGTGCTCATATATTACCTCTACTCCACTCCCTCCATCCACATGTATCCTGGCCACCTTGTGCCCGACTATGATGGCTGAGATGTTGAGAGGAAGCCTTTACACTTCGTGCTCCTCTAGGTGTGGCATTAATATGGGGGGCCTTCATGCGGTCCGGGGGACCCAGTACCCTGGCCTTGACACTTCTGGTGGGGTCGCACTCATCTCTCCTTCTAATCATATCCATGTATGCCCTTTCTGGTTCTTTTGTATCCTTCCCCTTCTGATCCCCCCTTCTTTGATTTCTTTGACTAAGTGTGCCAGCTTACCTGTTTTCACTGCAGCCTCTATTTCTCTTTTCAGATACATGCAATCATCAGTTTTATGACCGTAGCCCTTGTGGAAGTCACAATATTCATTTGGTTGGGCTTTCGGTCCTGGCTTTATGGGGGGTGGCTTGGGGAAGGAGTTCTTTACCCTTTCCGTAGCCAATATTTCACTCGGAGTCTTTGTAAGGGGGGTAAAACTGTCCGAATAGGGTGCTAGCCCCCTACCCCGAGGTCTATATGGGGAGTATGTTGGTTTTACCCTATCATGAAATGCATTATCGAAAGTTGTTTTTCAGGGATATGGTGTACCTTTTTCCAGAAGCTTTGGTGTAGGGTTGGTTCTCTGGGCCAGGACATCCATCTCCTTGGCCTTGCTGACTGTATATTTTCCCCTGACGAAGGCTCTGACTCGATCCATAAGATTGTCAAATGTGGGCGGGAACTCCTCACCCAGTTTTTCATATAGTTATGAATGTTTCAGCCCGTTGATGAAGCTGCTGATCTTCATTACCTCCGGGACATCTTTGATGTTCATACTTTCCTTAACAAACCTCTCCATGTATTGGTCTACCCGTTCGTTGTCCCGTTGCCGTATGTGCATGATTTCGTTGGGGTTCTTGATCACTTTCCTTTGCTGACTGAAGTTTCTCAGGAACTTCTCGCTCAGCTCCTCGTAGCTGTCTATTCCCCCGGGAGGGAGGCTGTCGAACCAGAGTCTGGCTCCCTCCATCAGGGTCTGGACAAACATGTGGCACCAAGTGGGCATAGGCCATCGCCCCAGTTGTCCTGCACCTTTGAAGGCATGTAGGTGATCCTCCGGGTCTTTTGTTCCATCGTATCTGTCGAAGTTCAGGGGCAATTTGAGCTTCGGAGGCATGGGTGCCTCAGCGATCCTTTTGGTGAACTTTGAGACCTCGGCTAGGTCTCGAGGCAGATAGGGTTGGTCCAACCCACTGTCGTCTTTGTTTTCCTTCTCCTTTCCCTTCGGCCCTTTTCCTCTTATAAGGTCCTCCCTTTCCTCTGACGTCATTTGCCTCAGGGTCGTCATGAAAGTCTCTAGGGAGTCGGAGTTATCGTTTTTGTTCTGTGGGCCGGCTTCTCCCTTGCTGGGTGGTGTGTCAAAGGACAGTCTGGCTTTGAGGCTCTCTAGCCTCTCCTGCCTCTCTAAGTCCTCAAGCTGCTTCTTAAGTTCTTCTTTGTGCATGGCCACGAAGTCCGGGGTGATAGTGTTTCCTTTCTCTGAGGCCCCTGTCTGATTCTCATTCTCTTCCTCGTGAGTGATATCTTCTACTAAGACTGCATCGTTGATACCCTGTACCGTCTGGATGGTTCGTGAGCTAGGAGGTGTTGCCATGTCGTTCTTTTTGGATGATGGGTTCTTAGAACGTCGGTGGTTTTTTGAGTGGGAAAATCAGTCAGGCAACGGTCCCACGAATGGCGCCAATGTCGAGTCCTCAGGTCACTGATGACGTCCAAAGGATCTCGCTGACGTTGCAATGCCCCTGTTTCCGTCTTCTAAAAAAAAAAGAAAACCATTAGCCTCGTCACGGAGGGCCCCGGGAAGGGGATCCATGACCAAGCTCCGGCGTGAGAATAAGTAAACTTTCCAGAAATAAATGAGAAGCTTATTCTGTTGGTACATCCGTCTGTCGCCTACGTCTTGTATCGAGTCTTGTGTAGAATAGGATAGAACAGGGCACAGAATTTAAGAAATTGTATTTAGGTGTGATTCCGCTCCAAATGACATTTTGTCATTTGGAGCGAAACCCCATATCAAGCTAATTCCGCCCGAAGTGTTTAGATTCTGATTTCGCTCCAATTTGTTTGATGTGATTCCGCTCAAGATTGTAAGGCCTATATATAGGTGTGTGTCTGGAGCGAAATTATAGTTCTAGGGGTATTGTCTTCCGGTGAGCCACGAAGTGCTGCCGAAGTGTTGTTAGACGTGTAAATTGATTGCAGATCAATAAAACAACAAGTTTAAAGTGAATACGGCTGAGATTGTACCAAAACATTAGTTTCCGCCTCTTGTTTTGGATAAGAAATCTTCTGATTGACTCGTCAGGGTCCAAATTCGATCCTACAAGTGGTATCAGAGCTCAGAAGGAAGAGTTCTATACAATTCAGCTGCGTTTTCTGTTTTTCTACACCTTCTTTACAAATTGAACATCATTTCACGGTCCGAATTGGTTCAAATTCACACAGTACACTCGGAATCATGTATTAACAAAGCCTTAGAAGTTTCATGTCCAAATTCGAACTAAAAGTGAAAATTTTTGAGGTTTCGCTCGAAATTGATCGATGGTATGATGACATCAGCTTGATTTCGCTTGAGATTTGATCTTAATTCGACTCCAAATTAGATTTCAGCTTGATTTCGCTCGCTCGAGATTTAATCTTTGATTTCGCTCCAGGATATCATATCAGTGATTCCACTCCTGAGTTGATTCTAATTCCGTTCCAGGCTACCAAACTCAGATTTCGCTCCAAAGTTTCAAAGTCTGATTTCGCTCCAGAGAATTTGTTAGTGATTCCGCTCAGAACTGTTATTAGTGATTTCGCTCAGAACCAGTATTCAACTCCAAAATTATTTGGTGATTCCACTTGAAGATTCATTTGAAATTTGAAAAATGGACAACGAGTTCTACAATGCTTTTGCTAGTCCTATCACAATCACTCAGAGTACATTACTTGAGAATGAAACGGGGACATCACAGAAACCGCCTAAGCTCTTGGATATTGATGATTACAATGGTTGGTCCGAACGCTTTGGAAATTGGGTTGAAGCTTATCACTTGGATGCTTGGGAACACACTGAAGTCCCATATGAAAGACCCACAAGAAATGGTATTCAGTTAACAATCAGAGATATGAGTGCTGAGGAGAAAAAGAAGTATAGAGATGAGAAATTGATGGTGAGTCTGCTTCAGCAAGCGATCAAAGAAGACATTCTGATTTTGCTTCAACATGATGGAAGTGCTTATTCAATCTGGACTGAATTGGAAGCAAAGTCAATAGGAAGTGATGATATGCTTAAAAACAAGATGTCTCTCATGAAGAAAGAATTTGATCTATTTCGTGGGTTGAAATCCGAAAACACCAAGCAGATTATTGAAAGATATTGTAACTTGGTGAGAAATATGACGAAGCTAGGCATCAAAAAGGATACTGATGAGTTGATTGAGAAACTTGCAGATGCGTTACCACATGATACTTGGGGAACATTCCTGATGATGTTGAGAAACAATCGGAAAGGGTATAAAAAGTTAACACTAGGTGAGTTTATCAAACATCTGGAAGCTCAAGAGATGGAGCAAAGAAAGATTGCCAGAATGAAGAACTACGATGGAGAACAAGACATCGGCTTGTATTTCAAGAGTGGTGTTAGTGAAAAGACAATTTTTTCTCCAAAGGTTGAAACTGCTTATAACGCAAAAGGTTCTTCTGAAAGTGCATCTCAAGGATCAAGCAGCACAACAGGATTCTCTTCATTTCCAACCTATGATCCACAGTTTTCTACGACAAAGAGTGGCAAAGTTATTCATTGCAATATTGCTTTAAAGCTTGAGAATGATCAGAATTATACTGAGGAAGTTGCAAAAAGTCACATGTCTTTGTTGGTGACCGTGCTTGAATCCTATGGAGGCTTAGTTGCAGGAAGGATCGGAAATCCAATGCTCGCGAAAGAGGATTACGATCAAATTGATGCCTAAGAAATGGAATTGATGGATATTAAATGGTGCATGGCTAGTGTGTTGAGACGGGCTAAAAAGTTTAAACAAATCACAGGCAGAGATGATTTTCACGAGGCACATGTTTCACCTTTAGGTTTTGATAAATCTAAAGTTACTTGTTTTCGTTGCAGGGAAAAGGGACATTTCAAGAGAGAGTGCACAAATCGAGAAGCAAGTGGAGCTCAAAATCCTTTCGGAAACAATGATTACTACAAAAAGGCGATTTATCATCAAGTCACACAACAGCCATATCAACAACAACAGGCACCACATCAGGCTCAAACTGCACATGGTAGAAAAGAAATTGAAGATTCAAAGAGAGCATATCTGGTTAATCAGGGAAAAGATGGTGTTTTTAGCTGGGATAAATATATTCCAACAGAAAGTAAAGTATGTTTGGCAGATCAAGATGATGAAAAATTGCCAGAAGGGTTCAATTGGGATAATTTTTGCCCAGACCAAGAATTCATGACCAAAGAGATATCCAAAGAGATCTCAAATGGTAAAGCTTTTATTGCTAATGCTTATGATGAGTATTGGGCTGCAAAATACAGAAAAGTCAGGGAAGCTGAAGAGGAAAAATGGAGAAAAATTGAAGAAGAGGAAGAAGAAGAAGAAGAGAGGTTAAAAGCTGAAGTTGAAGCCGAGAAAAAGAAAAGAGCTGAGTTTTTCCAAACGAAAAGAACAGTCAAAGATGTTCCGGAATTTGAAATTAAAGTTGATACTGAAGCAGTAAAATTTCCTGAAAAGTGTTTTAATTGTGATTCTTTGATCATGCAAAACAATGAGCTGCTACACCACATAAAAAGATTGAAAGAATCTTATGATACTTTGAACAGAGAGATTAACAAGTACACTGATTCGAATAGTGAACAAGCAGTTGCATTGAATACACTCAAAGGAGCTTACATGAGACAGCTTGATGATGTTAATTACTACACAGAGAAGTGTGCTGATCTGGAATTTAAATTGGCAACCCAAAGAATTGAAACTGAAAGAGTCAACAATTTACTGAAAAGTTACTTATGTTCTACTTTTGTTGTTGACAGGATTTACCCGATTGTTGAAAGAATGAAGACATTTGAGGAAGAGAAGACTTCAGAAGAAAAGAAGTCTGAGACAAAAGAAGATGATGAAGTGAAAAGTTCTGGTGAGAAACCAAGTATTGTCTACAATAAATGTCCACCCCCGGTCGAAAATGGATATTTGTCTCGAAATCCAAATTTCGAAAGTGTCAAAAAGGTAACTAACTTACAGTGGGAGTCTGTGTCGTCAGATAATTTACCAGAAAATATTGATATCACGTTCACATCGTCCGATACTGATCATGAGTCCGAGTTGATAAAAAGTGTGGTCGATCAGGTGTTAGACAAAGATGACATAGAGGAGTCAAAACCGGAGTCCAAATCCGAGTCAAAGTCTGGGTCTGATAAGTCAAAGTCAACAATCAAAAAGGACAAACGGGTTTATGATAAGGAATTTTTACTATCAAAATCTAATTTGAATGACGAACCGGTCAAAGTAGCATATACTTTGAAAGATTCTGACAAATTATATTCTGATGAGATTTTTCCAATAAGAGGTGTGAAAACTGAAATGATTAAAAAGGTTTTCAAACTAACAGAAATTAATATTTCTGAAATAAAAGATGTAAATCTTTCTGAAAAACCTAAACTTTACACCTCAAGAGTTCAACAACGTTTAAACAAGAAAAAAGGTTACAGTTCTGGTTCGGGTTTTCAAAAGAAACCAAACCATAAATGTAATTTCAAAAAGAAAGGATTAGGATTTATACCACCGAAAAATTATAAAAATGAAAAAGTTTATAAATCAAAAACTGTGTTTGTTTCAGGAAAATCTTTAGAAGATGAGAAAGAGCAAGCATTCAGAAAACAGACAAATCAAGAATTCCTTGAAAAGAAGCAAGATGTCACACCCCCAAAATCCACACGCGGAGTACTACCGCTTGGAGGCGTGACATGACCAGGATCAAGCCACCAAGCGGTAGTACTCCGCGTGTGGATTTTGGGGGTGTGACAGATTGGTATCAGAGCCATTGGTTATAGAGAACTCGGTTTTAATAAGGGGAAAACGTTTTTATTAAAACCAGA
This sequence comes from Helianthus tuberosus, assembly GCA_030545235.1. Lineage (NCBI taxonomy): Eukaryota > Viridiplantae > Streptophyta > Magnoliopsida > Asterales > Asteraceae > Helianthus > Helianthus tuberosus. The sequence goes on along the minus strand of CM060430.1, from coordinate 14,660,156 downwards.
CTATAACTAGAACAGTGCTTAACGATCCACAACGACGCCTCGCTCCACGTGCAAGACTCATCACTCTAGGTAATATGGTACATGTCTTATTGCCTACTTGCTAGAATTGCATAGAACTTTGCTCCGGGTATGCTTAGGTTAACTTAACACTATTGCATGAGAACACTTGTGTGATTATTCTCTTTTGTTATCGCACTACTCGCGAACCTCTCTCACTTATGTCATATTTGCTATGAAGATCATGTCTGGACGCATTAACATGACGCAAGCCCAACTGACGGCTCTCATTAACGAACAAGTTGCTGCGGCAGTTGCAGCCGCACAAGCAGGAGGTCAACCACCTGTTTGTACCTTCAAAACTTTCATGGACTGTCGTCCTACTACTTTTAGTGGCACGGAAGGAGCGGTTGGACTCCTCCATTGGTTTGAAAAGCTCGAGTCCGTATTTGAAATGTGTGAATGCCCTGAGGCTCGCAGGGTGAAGTACGCCACTGGTACTCTAGAAGGCATCGCGCTGACTTGGTGGAATGCGCAGGTTCAGATGTTAGGGTTGGCTGTTGCTAATGCCACACCCTGGAACGGTTTCAAGGAATTGATCAAAGAGGAATACTGTAGCCGTGATGATATTCATAAGCTGGAGGTAGAGTTTTACCACTTGAAAATGACGGGGTCAGAAATTGAAGCGTACACCAGAAGATCGAATGAGTTGGCTATTCTGTGTCCTACTATGGTGGACCCTCCCATTAAGCGTATCGAACTGTATCTCAATGGTCTGGTGCCGGAGATTCAAAGTCACGTAACCTCAGCGAATCTTGGCACTATTCAACAGATCGTCAAGCTAGCTCATCGCCTCACCGATCAGGTGGTGGAACAGAACAGGCTGCCTAAACGTATCAGCGCTACTACCGTTACCACTCCAATTACTCCTGCTATTCCCAGTGACAACAAGCGGAAATGGGAAGGGGATTCTAGCAGGGGTTCAGCTACTGTACAGTCTCAAGCACAGCAGCAGCGCAAGACTAGTGATTACCAGAGTCCGAGTCAGCAATCGTCTGGTGGTCAGGGGCAGAGTGGATATCGGGGAACTCATCCACTGTGTAACAGGTGCAACAAACACCACAGTGGTCAGTGTCGTAGAGGCCGCTGTCAGAGATGTCTAAGGGTAGGTCATGAAGCTAAAGATTGCAGGAGCTCAAGGCCTGCGAATCAGAACCAGCAACAACAACCACCCGTTTCACGAAACCAGTCACAGCAACAACAGCAAGGAAATAAGACATGCTTTCAGTGTGGGGCTGAAGGTCATTTCAAGAGGAACTGCCCCCAGTTAAACCAGAATCAGAACAACAACAACAATAATCAGGGCAGTGGGAACAACAATGGGGGAAACAACAACAACAATGGTGCAAAGGGCCGTGTATTTGTGATTGGTCAGAGTGACGCAAGGAACGATCCTCATGTGGTTATGGGTAAGTTTCTTCTCGACGACTTTTATGTTACTGTACTATTTGATTCGGGTGCGAATACCAGTTATATGTCTCTGAAAGTTAGTCAAATGCTTAAACGCGCACCAACACTTTTGAACACCAAACATGTCGTAGAGTTAGCTAACGGTAAAAGTCTAGAGGCCACACACATAGTTCAGGGTTGTAATCTTATCCTCGCTGGTCAGACTTTCTCTATCGATCTCATTCCTATAACTCTGAGTAGTTTCGACATTGTCATTGGTATGGATTGGTTATCCCAACAACAAGCAGAGATCCTATGCAAAGAGAAGATCATTCGTATTCCCCGTACTGGCAAAGAACCTCTCGAAGTTCAAGGCGATAAGTGTGGTGTCGTGAGTGGCATCATCTCCTTCTTGAAGGCGCAAAAGTGTCTGCGAAAGGGCCACATAGCTATTCTAGCACTCGTTACTGATACATCTACGACAGAGAGAAAGATTGAGGATATTCCTGTAGTACGCGACTTTCCTCAAGTATTTCCTGAAGAGTTACCAGGGTTACCGCCTCATCGCCAGGTCGAATTTCAGATCGAGCTAGCTCCAGGAGCAGCACCTATAGCTCGAGCGCCTTATCGCTTAGCTCCAACTGAACTGGAAGAACTGTTTAAGCAATTGCAAGAACTCTTGGAAAAGGGTTTCATACGTCCTAGCTCATCACCCTGGGGAGCTCCAGTACTATTTGTAAAGAAGAAAGACGGTACCTTTCGTATGTGCATAGATTACCGCGAACTGAACAAGGTGACCGTGAAGAATCGCTATCCTCTTCCACGCATCGATGACTTATTCGACCAGTTGCAAGGGTTGAGCTATTACTCAAAGATTGATCTAAGGTCAGGTTACCATCAACTGAGAGTCCGGGATGAGGACGTCTCCAAAACAGCATTCAGAACTCGCTACGGTCATTACGAGTTTTTGGTTATGCCATTCGGGCTAACGAACGCACCTGCGGTTTTCATGGATCTTATGAACAGGGTGTGCAAACCTTATCTTGACAAGTTTGTTATTGTTTTTATTGATGACATCCTGATCTACTCGAAGAATCGGGAGGAGCATGAGCAGCATTTACGACTTATTCTGGAACTCCTTCGAACGGAACAGCTGTACGCTAAGTTTTCAAAATGTGACTTCTGGCTTTGTGAAGTCCACTTTCTAGGCCACGTGGTAACCAAGGATGGGATTCATGTCGATCCATCCAAAGTAGATTCGATCAAGAACTGGCCTGCACCTCGTACACCAACCGAAATACGCCAATTCTTGGGTTTGGCGGGTTATTACAGACGGTTCATCAAAGACTTCTCAAAGATTGCACAGCCGCTTACATTACTGACACAGAAAGGTATTGCTTACCGTTGGAGTGATAGACAGGAAACAGCGTTTCAGCACTTAAAAGATAGACTTTGTAGCGCACCTATCCTCTCATTGCCTGAAGGCACGGACGATTTTGTAGTCTACTGTGATGCATCTATCCAAGGTCTTGGATGTGTGTTGATGCAACGGGATAAAGTTATTGCTTATGCTTCGCGCCAACTTAAGATTCACGAACGGAATTACACTACGCACGATTTAGAGCTTGGAGCTGTTGTTTTTGCGCTCAAGATATGGCGACATTATCTGTATGGCACCAAGTGCACCATCTACACCGATCACAGGAGTCTTGAGCATATCTTCAAGCAGAAAGAATTGAACATGCGACAACGTCGATGGGTCGAGTTACTGAACGATTACGAATGTGCTATAAAGTACCATCCGGGCAAAGCCAATGTGGTGGCAGACGCCCTCAGTCGAAAGGATACTACACCTAGGCGTGTACGAGCGTTGCAACTCACTATTCAGTCCAGTCTTCCTTCACAGATACGAGATGCTCAGGTAGAAGCATTGAAACCAGAAAACGTCAGGGCTGAAGCTCTATGCGGCTCAAGGCAACGGTTAGAACAAAGGGCAGACGGCGCCTATTATGTAACCGGACGCATCTGGGTCCCACTCTATGGTAATTTACGCGAGCTTGTAATGGATGAAGCTCATAAGTCTCGCTACTCAGTACATCCTGGTTCGGATAAAATGTACCACGACCTCAGAACTACATATTGGTGGCCTAGCATGAAGGCCCACATAGCAACTTACGTTAGCAAGTGTTTGACTTGTGCGAGAGTCAAAGCGGAATATCAGAAACCATCAGGCCCACTCCAACAACCTGAGATACCACAATGGAAATGGGAGCAAATTTCCATGGATTTTGTTACTGGCCTGCCTAGATCTCAACGTGGGAATGATACTATTTGGGTGATCGTGGATCGACTCACAAAGTCTGCTCACTTCTTGGCTATCAAGGAAACGGATAAGTTCTCCACTCTAGCAGACGTATACCTTAAAGAAGTTGTCTCGAGGCACGGGGTGCCCACATCTATTATCTCTGATCGTGATGCATGTTTTACTTCAGAACTGTGGCAAGCAATGCACAAATCTTTTGGCTCTCGATTAGACATGAGCACAGCTTATCATCCTCAAACAGATGGGCAATCTGAGCGCACTATTCAAACTCTAGAAGACATGCTTCGGGCGTGCGTAATTGACTTTGGCAAGGGCTGGGAAAAACATCTGCCACTTGTGGAATTTTCGTACAACAACAGCTACCACACCAGCATAAAAGCTGCTCCGTTTGAGGCATTGTACGGGCGTAAATGCCGATCACCTCTTTGTTGGGCAGAGGTGGGTGACAGTCAGATCACAGGTCCAGAAATGGTAGTTGATACTACTGAAAAGATTGCTCAAATACGACAACGCATGGCGGCAGCTCGTGACCGTCAGAAAGTATACGCTGATAAAGACAGGAAACTACTCGAATTCCAGGTAGGGGATCGAGCACTACTCAAAGTTTCACCCTGGAAGGGTGTTGTTCGTTTTGGCAAACGAGGCAAACTCAATCCACGATACGTTGGACCATTTGAAGTCATTGAGAAAATAGGCAAAGTGGCCTACAGACTGAACTTACCAGCTGAACTCAGTGCAGTTCACAACGTCTTTCATGTGTCGAATCTGAAGAAGTGGCAGTCAGATGAGACCTTCATAGTTCCTTTGAAGGAGCTCACTATCGACGAACGGTTGCATTTCGTCGAAGAACCAGTTGAAATCACGGACCGGGATGTTAAGGTCCTCAAGAAAACCAGAATACCTCTTGTTCGAGTTCGTTGGAACTCCTGTCGTGGCCCAGAGTATACCTGGGAACGCGAAGATCAAATGGAACTCAAATATCCCCAGTTGTTCGAAAACAATGCAACTACTACTGAGGCTGAAGCTACTACAGAATTTCGGGAAGAAATTCCAAATCAACGGGGGGATGATGTGACACCCCAGGAGAACCAGTAAACGATAACTTACCTAGCTTCCTCAGTAACCGCATGCTAAATTTCGGGACGAAATTTCTTTCAAGTCGGGGATAATGTGACAACTCGAGTTTCTGAGATTTCCTTCTTCGCATTTAGTGCACGTTAATTTTTTTTTATTATGTTGTTTGTTTACACGACTCGTTGTTTCACAACGCTTACGTTTGTAAAACGTTAAATAGAACTGCGATTGATATTTTATATTTGGGATGCATAATATTTATATTATATGTGAGTGTATGTTAATAAGGTTTGTATTAATTAACATTTTAAATAAAGTTAGAACTCACTGAAATCAATTACTCATGAAAACACCCAAGTGGTGAAAACACTTTAAGTGTTTTCGTCCACTGATGACCAACGAAATCACAGATGGGCTTGGCCCAGTGTCCAGTCTTGAGATATTTTACATATATAATCATTTTATAAACAATCTTCTCAGGGAAGTTTCACATTTACCAAACCATATCTTATCACAATTGTTTTTCTCTCTATCTCTGAAAACCCAACAAAAGAGAACTCATCTTGAAGCAAAATCTCTGTTTAAATCCTTGGTTAGTGATCTTCATGTTCAGTTGTTTAAGATGCTTATCGTATGATTATTGGATGTTTAGTCATGATGTATGTATATATGTGAATATGTGATTTATCATAGTGTGCTTGCTAGATAATTATCATCCACGAAGTGTCTGTATATTGGATGTTTGGATCAACAGTGGGTATATGTAATGAATGATAAACTGATTTATTTATGTTCTTGATCTCACAAAGTTTTGGTAGAGTATTTGTTTCATATCAATGATTGATTTAAATGGCTTGTAGATGATTAAACATGTAACTGTATAAGATTTTAGTGCTGGGTTTAAGTTACAGTGAGTATTGTTGATGATGATGAATAGTCACGAAAACACCCCACCATCTTTAAAGTGGACGAAATCACTTTAGGTGATTTCGGCCCATTGTTTGATTTCGGCCCATAAGGATTTCGGCCCATGTGTGTTTTCGGCTCTTAAGTGTTTTCGGCCACATAAAGGGATTTCGGCCAACATATGGATTTCGGCCACTTTAAGGGATTTCGGACATAAGGGGTTTTCGGCTGATGGGGTTTTCGGCTATAAGTGGATTTCGGCCTATAGTGTTTTCGGCTCAGGTGTTCTGTGTGTTGTTATTAATCTGTTAGTTTATTAATTCAGTTAGTTTTTGATGCTGTTAGTTGTTAACTCTGTTAAGCTAGTAAGTTGTTAACTTTTATGGTTTGTTAACCTTGTTAAGTTGTTAACTCTATTTATTTAATTTACACAGTAAGTTATTAAACTTGTCTGTATGTTAACTCTGTTAGTTCTTATTCAACTATGTTATGGCTCATTAACTATGCCAAGTCAGTAACTGTATTAAGTACGTTATTGGATGATATGCTATAATAAACTGTGATTAACTATTATGTGATGTGCGATTAACTGTCAAACACGCTTTGTGATATTACCGTGATGATAGTTATATGTGAAATATTACGAGCGTAAACTGACTGAACATACGTGCACTATAGGACTTGACTGATTAATTGTGAGCACTTAACTTAGCATACCGAGCAAACAAGGTGAGTTCACACCTCTACCAAGGCATGGGATTCCCGGGGTTGGGAATGGGTTGATTAATTGATTATTTATGCTTAAGAGTTATTGGAATTACATACCATTGGCCTCGGGAGAGGAAGGTCAATGGTAGATACTACTAGACTAGTGATACATATACTTCTCTTCGCAAACATGCCGGGATCGGCCGCGATACTAGAACAATCTTCGCAAACATGCCTGGAATGGCCGCGAACTATACTTTAATCTTCGCAAACATGCCTGGAGGGCCGCGATACAAATATACCTAGTCTAGAAAACATGGGAAACCCCCACTAAACTTCGCAAACATGCCTGGAGGGCCGCGATGCTATTACATACGATACATGATTACTAATCGAACATATTTTACGAAATGAACGTTATAACTAAATAACCAACTGTGAACTCGCTCAACTAGTTGTTGACTCTCTGTTACATGCCTTGCAGGACCATAGGTACTTTTGGAGCTTGCACGGGAGGCACAGTCGTTGTGGACATGGATTATGAATGTGTTGTTAAACACTATGACATTTTGTACTTAAACTTATGTTGGGTTCTACATTAATGCTTCCGCTACACACTTGTTTATATTTGGTTTTGGAAACACCTATCGTATTGATGAATGACTTTTACTTTATACTTATGTTCAATATGATTGGTGGCTTGATCCTGGTCATGTCACGCCTCCAAGCGGTAGTACTCCGCGTGTGGATTTTGGGGGTGTGACACAAGAGGACATGAAGAAGAATGTTGCTCAGAAGAAGACAGAGACGAGAACCTGTTTTCAGTGTAAAACAGTCGGTCATATTGCCAGGAATTGTCCAAAGGCAATACAAACAAAACAGGGAGTCTCTGGTAAACTCAAAGAAAAAGCTGTTAAGAAAACTGAACTTACAACCAAAAAATTTACAGGCTTTGAAAATTCAACCTTTGAGATTGGTGAATGTTCAAAGAATGTTGTAAAAAGAAAAGAAAATCTGAAAAATCAAAAATGGGTTGTTAAGGGTTCAGGAAACAGTTCTGGTGATGAATCTGATTCCACAAAATCAGAGGAGCCACGTGTTGAAGAAAAGGTTGAGAAATCAGTTCTGACAGTGGATGATGTGAATTTTCCACCACTGAATGCTAAAAATTTGAAATCTAAAATTGGAAACGTTGAAATTTCAAATCAATTTTATTCTGACAAGAAGAAATTTGATGTTGATAAGGTTTTCAACAGAAATGTGAAACACATTTTTGGAAAAATGGTCGATGGTAAGGCCAAAGGAGTTAAAGAATTCTATGCTTCCAAAATGAATGTTTACAAGTCTGTTGAAAGTAAAGATGAAGAAGAGGTTGTTACACCCAAGAAAGGTCAGGCTTGGGTGGATATATTTTTCAAACAGTAAAAACCTGACTTGCCGGAGCTCCCAAGTTGGTAATCGCGGAGCATGAATCGGCATCATTCATTGTGTATGAAAATTGTTTTTTGTATAAGTGTGAATTGCCGGAACTCCCAGGTTTGTAAGTGTGGAGTATGAATCGGCACCTTGAGAATTCAACCAACAGATGATGATTGGTTGAAAATGATTGATATTTGATCTTATAAGTGGTTATTCAAGGTCATTAAGTTGAACTTGATTTAACTATCATTTTAAAAGTATTGGTATACAATGTGATGAGTTTTTCCCCGAACCTACAAATGGTAAAATCAACAAAACTAATTTTCCGGAAAACCCATTTTGATTAAAACAAACTTAAGTGTTTTGAAATCATAATGGGAAAATAGTTTGTTGTGAGGGGGAGTTCTGATTGTTTATGCCAAGTGGATGGCGAATTGAGGCAATTCGATATCAGTTGTCATGTTCTTGTACAGTTTGTTTTCAATTTTCTTTAGATGTTCTTGTATTTTAGGGGGAGTATAATTTCAGAAAATCCAAAAACATTAGAAAATTTGAAAAAGCCAAAAACATGATAAAATGGAAAATGAGTTTTTGTTGCATAAAAGAGGAAATGATAGTACATCAGTGGACTGTCACAGCATGCTAAAGAAATGGAAAGAAAAAAATGTGAAAAACGGTCTCACTAAGGATGTGACGGTAGGCTCAGCTAGATTAGTAGATTTGCGATAACGATACAAACTTAAATGAAAAAGCCTAGTTCTAGTGGGAAACATGGTCGAAAGCATAGTACTTAGTTTTATCCTTCTTGACTGTGTGCCTACTCAGTAATCGCTGATTGTCGAAAGACATAAAACTGGTTAAGTTTGTGAATTTTCACAACTTTGCTAAAAAGTCACTGTGATTGTGCATTTCATTTTGCAAAGATTTAAACTTGTTTTATTTCTTTATTTTGTTTAAGCATCGGACATCCTATGCGTATACGTGAGTATCGACCTGGATGTTGTTGCCTAAACGTTCTGCTTTATTTTCTTTGGTGTTTCGTTTAAGCTTTGGACCTCCTCTGCCTATACGGAAGTATCGACCTGGCGGTTAAAGCCTAAACAACTTCAACTTGTTTTTATTTTCTTATTTTGTTTAAACATTGGACTTTCTCTGCGTATACGGAAGTATCGACCTGATTGTTAATGTTTAAACATTCTGCTTTGTTTTTGCACAAATCACAGTTGATAAAAGTTTAAAGGCATTACTTGAGTCAGTGTATTACATGATGAGGGGATATGCTGAGATCGTGGGGTTCATAAGAGCTTAGTACAAGATTAATATACCTTAATGTATCGGTAAGCATTTCAAAAGTTTTTAGATTGAGTTTAAGAGGATAACAATATCGTCAATCTACGTGAATCGTTTAGAACTGAAAATGTTTAAAGCTTAATGGTGTTGGTGATTTGTCTCAAAAACTGATATGATCCTCTTGCACGAACTCACAAAAATATTGTCTGTAAATATTTCTTTACTGCATTTCTTTGTTTTCAAAAATTCAAAAAGATTTTCTGAGTGTTTTAGCATAAAATTTTGTAAAAATCCAAAAAGATTTTCGACAACTGTTATTGAAAGGCTGAGTTTCAAAATCCCAAGTGCTAAACTTGATGAATAGGTTTGGGAGAGACTGTATGAAGAAGTTTTACAAATGGTTTACAGAGAACAAATCATTTTGAATATTTTCTGCAAATAGTTTCTAAATTTTAAAAAATTTAATCTTTGAGAAACTTATGAGTGTGGTAGAGAATTGCAGATATGAAGATTGATCAAAGCCAGATTCCGATATCTGAGCAGATGGTGATTTCCAGACTATGATCCCATCACATTGAGAGGGGGAGTCTGAAGACATCAAGATAGAGTTTGAGTAAGGATGCTTAGAATGAAGAATACTTTGAAGAGAAACACGAAGACTGATAAAGACTGAAGGTTTGACAACCGAAGACTCGACACTGAAGACTCCGTCAACATCCGAGGGGGAGTTTGTTGGTGCATCCGTCTGTCGCCTACGTCTTGTATCGAGTCTTGTGTAGAATAGGATAGAACAGGGCACGGAATTTAAGAAATTGTATTTAGGTGTGATTCCGCTCCAAATGACATTTTGTCATTTGGAGCGAAACCCCATATCAAGCTAATTCCGCCCGAAGTGTTTAGATTCTGATTTCGCTCCAATTTGTTTGATGTGATTCCGCTCAAGATTGTAAGGCCTATATATAGGTGTGTATCTGGAGCGAAATTATAGTTCTAGGGGTATTGTCTTCCGGTGAGCCACGAAGTGCTGCCGAAGTGTTGTTAGACGTGTAAATTGATTGCAGATCAATAAAACAACAAGTTTAAAGTGAATACGGCTGAGATTGTACCAAAACATTAGTTTCCGCCTCTTGTTTTGGATAAGAAATCTTCTGATTGACTCGTCAGGGTCCAAATTCGATCCTATATATTCCGATGAGTATGGTCGCCGGAATATTCTCCTTGGTGTGGATTCTAATAAGTGAGTTATTATGTCGGAATTAATGAAGGTATCTGATGGTCGGAATAAATGAGAGTGTAGAGCATTTAGTGAGGGTTTTCTTGTCCCTTAAGAGTAGATCTTCCTTATATAAAGGAGATCGCTTATCTCCCTTGGAAAAGGATACCGAGATGATCTAACGGTATCTTACTGTCTTTGGGGACTCAGACACGTGTCTGAGCCCCAACGGTAAGATGAGGGGCTTCATTTAATGAGGCCAGCTCGATTGTACCATGTTTCCGGCGATCTCTTTCCTCCTATCAGTCAAGCATTTAATGCCCTGCAGCATCCTTGGATCCTTTCTTCTCTGTTTCCCGCTCATTTTATGTGTACAAGACTTTTATCAGAGAAAGATGTTAGCCTTGGGCTTTAGCAATTGGGCTCAGATGATAAGAGCCCAAGACGGGTTACGTTGGGCTACCAACTGGCCCGTCGTCAGATACCATGTGGGTATTCATAGTGAATTTAGAAGCTGTTTTTATTTATTTCTTAATCATATTCATTTGTTATCCACTCCTAGATACAACCTTGGTGAAACTTGTTACGGTACATTTAAAATGAAGGGTTTTATGGTAACTATTTAGTAGTGAATCACTAGTTCGATCCTTCAACTGAGCAGGTTTTACTTCACCGCATTGTCGTCCCTTCGGGCGAGTGTTCACAGGCTTCGGCCCTAGGTGAGGGTTTTCCCCGGTTCGGGGGTGAGGGTTTTCCCCGGTTCGGGGGTGAGTGTATTCCGATGTGGTGAATTTCGCCAGTAGCCTATTTGGAGTATTCGTTGGCCGTTTAAAAAAAGTAGTGAAGGGTCTAGATGTAAATAAAGAGTAACCAACCTAACCGTGTACCTAAACAGATTAAGCTAATGAGATGGTAGCTATGTTTTGATTGGGTTCACCCTTGTGGTAATTCTCTCTTTCTCTTCATTGATTGACAATTTGCAAAAAGTCGATAAAATTGAGGTCTATGGTGTAGGTAGTATGAAACTATGAACAGGGCCGGCTCAAAATATAGTAGGCCCGAAGAGGATAACAAAATTGAGGCCCTTTTCGTTAAAAATAAAAGAAAAAAAATTGCTTTTGATCCTATGATTCATATACCATCTCTATGTATACATAGTTATATATCATAAACCTCAACGTCAACAATTTTAAAGCCAAAATCACCTACATATAATATGTTTTCTTAAGAATTTGTGGCCCTAGGGAAGTGGAGGCCTAAAGCGCTTGCTTTATTTTACTCCCCCTTGAGCCGGCCCTGAGTATGAACCAATTGTTAATCTATTGAAGGTTCTTCATGTGGGTCTAATGTTTACTACACAATCCGTAAATCTGGTTTGGGATCATGAGTGGACTTTGGAAATTCTTGATGAACGATTTGTTTTGGACGTTCCAAGTATCAAAATTAACTTTTGAAATTAGAAATCCACATCACTAGTTATAAAATCCACCTAATCATTAAAAGTTAAAAAAAATAAGACTTAATTGCCCGGATGGTCCCTGTGGTTTCACGTTTTTTCACGTTTAGTCCCCACCTTTTGAAAATAGCATGTATGCTCCCTATGGTTTGTCATTTTGTTACTCGGATGGTCCCCAAACATTTACTTTGGGGACTATCTGAGTAACAAAATGACAAACCATAGGGAGCATACCTGCTATTTCCAAACTAACTGACATCTACTCAGGGACTATTCGAGTAACAAAATGACAAACCATAGAGAGCATACCTGCTATTTTCAAAAGGTGAGGACTAAACGCGAAAAAACGTGAAACCACAGGGACCATCCGAGCAATTAACTCAAAAAATAATGGCAAACTAGTGATTACACATTATGGTGAAACTAAATGAAATTTGAATGACTTTAAAAAATAAAAAAGAATGAAACTTGAATAACTTAAAAAAAAGATTAAATAATTTAGTAGAACAGCGAGAAAACCTGGTTACTATGTGTTAGCAAATACATAAAATACACATAAAATATGTGTTGACAAACATTGTGTTACCAAATACAGGTTGACATTTAATAGTGAACGTCAACATGGTATAGCCCAGTTGGTCAGGGGAGTTTTTTGTAAGGTTTCTTCTCTGGAGAGATCCTAGGTTCAACTTTTGCTGTGTACATATTGGGATTTCAGTATGGAGTTGGGCCTGGGCAGGGTTTAAGAGCTTGTCTCGACCTGTGAGGTAGTGGGTCCTTTGGCCCCTACAATTGCCGTTCGAAAGAAAAAAAAATAATAGTGAACATTGTTTTAGCGATCACTCTTGAATATTTAATGTTGAGTAAATTACTTTTGTGTTCATGTGTTTTAGTGGTTTTAACTATTTGAGTTCAAAATCAAAAGATTTAATGCCCTGAGTACCTAAAGTCTCATTTTATAACCCTTTAAGTCCAAATTTATAACGCCGTTAACCAAATCTGTTAACTCTTTGTGAAAAAGACTAAAATGCTTGATTTGAGTCTAAACTTATAACGCCGTTAACCAAATTTGTAACTTTTTGTGAAAAGACTAAAATGCTTTATATGTTCTAAATTATACTTGTTTTTATGTACATTTCCGTCCACTTTTAAGTAACTTTAGAATTGTTTTTATTGATTATTGCTCATTTTTCTAAAATAAAGTATTTTGACTAAAATTAAGACCGCGACTAAAAGTGAAATATATTTGGTAGGTTATAAAAAATAAACTTGATGTTACATATACTAAGGGGCTGTTTAGCAACTACTGAATGGTTAAGGGGCTGTTTGGTAGCCTCTTAATGACCATTCAGATGCTATCTCTTAATGGTTTAAAACCTCTGAATGAATAAGAGGTAACCACAAGTCTGAATGGTTAAGAGGTAACCTCTGAATGGTAAATCATCACATGTCACATTCTTCTACCTTCTATTTGGTAAAATTCTTAATGGTTCCATTAAGAGGTAGCCTCTTAATGACCATTCAGAGGCTACCAAACAGCCCCTAAGTGTTGAATCAGTAAGATGTCTGAACCATTAAGTGCTGAACCAGTAAGATGTCTGAACCATTAAGAGCCAGTATAATATTTAACCGTTCAGAGGCAAATGTTTGACCAATTCAGATTAGATGTCTTAACCATCCAGACTCAGTATAAAACTTAAACATTCAGAGGCAAATGTCTGAACCATTCAGACATCTACTCACGAAACAAACAGTCTGAACCATTAAGTGCTGAACCAGTAAGAGGTCTGAACCATTAAGAGGCTCATTAAGAGTTTCACAAACAGCCCCTAATATTAATTCGGCCAACTTAATGGTAAGTTATTATCATGACAATTAAATCACATTCAATTGTTATATATATATATATATATATATATATAAGGAAAATGTAAAATACAATATCCCTTAACGTACATTACGTACGATATAGGGAAATCGCATGTTATAAAATAGCATTGATGAAATCGCATGTGATAATTTTGATGAAATCGCATGTTGGTTTTTTTTAACAATTTCGCATGTGTTAATTTTGATGAAATCGCATGTTAAAAAAACAACAGGCGAAATTGTTAAAAAAAACATGCGATTTTAACATGGGATGAAGATCTGACGGCTGAGATTAGCGCGTACATATTGTACGATAAGGGCATTTGTACGTTAACCTAACCATATATATATATATAGGGCAAGGATGTATAGAAAACCCACTTTAATTTAGAAAACCCGGGAAACTCTAACCTCCCGATGTTTTTAAAAAAAAAAAAAATATATACACATGTTATATACATGTTTTTAAGGTATTTGGGCAAAAAAAAATCAAAAAAGCGCCGAGTATATATTTTAAAAAAAAATAAACAAGTTTTGGTGTAACACGTGTTACATTCATCTGACATATTTGTAACACGTGTTACACCAAAACTTGTTTATTTTTTTTTAAAATATCTACTCGGCGCTTTTTTGATTTTTTTTTTGCCCAAATACCTTAAAAACATGTATATAACATGTGTATATTTTTTTTTTTTTAAATTCGGGAGGTTAGAGTTTCCCGGGTTTTCTAAATTAAAGTGGGTTTTCTATAGATACTTACATTATATATATATATATATTCAAATTATACTCTTATACAATTACTAATTTGGGTTACCTACCCCTTTGTGAAACATCACGTCATATGAAACTATGAATTCAAATAGCAGTTGAAATTTTAACTTAAAAAAAGTGTAAACTGCCAAAAATGGTCCCTGAGGTTTGGTCACTTTTGAATCTGAGTCCCTGGGGTTTCAATTTTGTTGCCATTTTCATCCAAAAGCAAAATTTGGTCAGATCCAATTTTTTTGTCTTTTTCCTCGCATTTAATGCAGGGCAAAATGGCCTTTTAACGTTTTATTATAGCAAATTAAAAAAATTAAAATTGACTTTATAAATCAGTGGCAAAGTAAATTAGTATTCTTTCTCGCCCTCATTTCTCTCTCTCTCACTAACCTACACATACACTCTCTCCCTAACCTACAGACCACCACCACCCGGATACCACCACCACCACACGACCATCACCACCACTCTCTAACCTTACACACACTCTCTCTAACTTACAGACCACCACCGCCCGGTGCCGCTTCCACCCAGTTACATCCACCACCCGGATTGAAAAACCTTACTAAAAACAAATCCAGCAAAACCCTAGTTTTGATTTCAATTCACTATCTCGGTATCTCCCCAAAAGGGTTCGTCACAAATCCAATTTCCCCCAAACCCACAAAACCCCGACTCAAAAAGCTTTGATCTTGCACCCATAAACACCCATCCCATATCCAAAATCGACGCCAACAAGTTTGATATGTCCCACTCACTCATCTCCACTAACCCCTAACTATAACCATCCAACTGTCGTGACCCTAGATAAATCGGGTTACTGAGAAAAAAAAAGAGATGACGAGAATGGTGTTCTTGTTTTGACAGCAGTGGTGCGGGGTTTTCGACAGTGGGTAATGGTAGTTCCGGTGTCGGAGGGTGGTGGCCGGAAGTGAGACCTCAACTAGTTTCGGTGTTGGTAGCTGGTGGCTAGAGGTGGTTGTTGGTGGTTGAGGGTGGTGGAGCTTTTTGGAGTGATGGATGGTGGTGACTGGAGATGGTTGTTGGAGGTGTCTGGAGGTGGTTGTTGCAGGCTGTAGAAAGAGGTGTCGAGATAGAGCTAGAGTGAGAGACTAGATTTTCTTTAAATCTTTATATACACATATTACATTATATCATATATATTATATCATTTTAAATTTATTTTTTGTTTTATTTGTTAAAATAATTTTTAAATGAAAGGGTAAAAGGACGTTGAAAGACCATTTTGCCCTTCATTAAAATGGAGGAAAAAGACAAAAAAAGCTGGATACTAATTGAAAAATCTGACCAGATTTTGCTTTTGATGAAAATGACAACAAAACTGAAACCACAGGGACCCAGATTCAAAAGATTTGAGTTTTGGACTAAAATGACAAAACTGACCAAACCTTAGGGACCAGACAGTTTACTCTAAAAAAACACACCGTATGGTTGTCATTTTAAGTTTTAACACATACCGTTTAAAAAAGAGAGAAAAGGAAAAAAAGGATGTAACCCATCTATTCCATCGATTCATATTAACCCACCATCTTAAGGGTTTTGTTTACTCTATTTGGTGTCTTTTATGTTCATCTCAACAGGTTCCATGGCTTCACTTTTTGTTCCTATATATTATTATGTAATTGATGTAACAATTATCCTTCTCCATTGTTATTGATCCGTAGCATATATTCGTCGTTTGACTTTTTTTGTTAGGTTTAGCTAATCCGTTATGTTTTCCTTCAAAATTGATCATATTTTTGTTGATAGATCAATTTATTAGATACGTTTATCACAATATCTTCCATTTAATATTGAACAACATTTGAAATTGATATGCGATTTAGGTTTCTGTTACTTACTTTTGTATATATTGTTGTTAGCATTGGTAAGTATGGGTGAGAATGGAAACGCCATTTTAATAAGAGGGATAGGATAGGATAGGATAGAGAGAGGGATGGCTAGGGTAGTCATGTTGAATAACCAGATCTGATGGGTTTGTGTCCGAAGCGAACCAACAGCGACTGGTTTGGTGACGTTGCAATCATCGAAGATTTGCCATCCGGATCTGAGCGAACCTCCATTCGCTGGAAAGTAACGATCTGAAGCACGCCACTTGGTTCATGAGGTCAAAATTCAATTCGATTGCGGTTCTATATAGGCTACGTAAAATCCCTTTGATGCGGTGTGACCCTCTCAAAACTGTTTATTATTGACTCGGTGTGTCTGTTCATGCGGAGCATGATACAAAATGACACCTTTCGTTTAGTTGCTTGCGAAGCATCATTTAATCATATCAATTAAATGAAGCCGGTTCAATTAAAGAGAGATTTTGACTTTCGTGCAAATTTTGGTGTGAGTTGTTATGGACTAATATCATTGCAAGGTATGGGACTTGTGCCACATCTGTTGTATGGGCAACTGATGTGGGGCTTATGTACCAAATGGGCTCTCTTACCTACAAGACTAGTCTTTTGGGTTGAGTTCTCTCGTTTGGTATGTAACACGAGTCTTTGATAAGTTGTTTCACCGACTTTCTGTTAATCTCTCTAGATTTGTTGTTTCTCTCTAGACGAATAACTTGCTGTTTCTCTGATGAAGTTATGAAAAACAACCAAGACAAACAACTTGAACTTGCTTGATTTAACTAAGGGGGTGTTTCGGATTCCTTCTCAAAAACAACTTATTAACTAATATAAGTCATAAGTTATAAGTTACAGAGTTTAGATCCTGTATAAACAACACATACTGTGAGAACCATAAGAACAGATCTGAACCATCCAATTTTTAGATCAACGGTTGGTGTTGATTATATTTAAACCCTTTTAATCACTAAACATTATTATAAGACCAGGGGTAATATAGTAAATGTGCTGTTTTGTGAACCCACCAAATCTTCGAACTCTCGGATGGTTCCCACTTTTTACGTGATAACTGTATTTACAAACTCCTCCTTCCATCGTCATCTTTGTTTTGCTGATTATATAAAAACCAACCAAACAATTTCTCATTGAACACAATGCTATCTTTCTCACACATTCCAAGGAATAAGCTTCTCTAAACCGAAGAGTGAAGATTTCAAGGAGGTGCAATCATTTTCCCGTTTGTGAATATTGTACTGATCAAGGGAAACTTGAAATCAGGTAAGGGTATTCATCTCCGACTGTTAATCTTCTTTTTTATTTTTCTAGGGTTTTTTTTTGGGGGAAGTTGTTGTACGATTTTAGTTGCTAGTAATCGGAAGTTCCGATTGATGATGATGGAAAACGAAAGTTGGAAGTTTGTTTTGTTATTTGATTTTTGTTGAATCGATTGAGGTGTGTGTGCTGACGGTGGTGTATGCTGACGGTGGTGTGTGCTGAGGATGGCGACAGCGGTGTGTGCAAAACGGTGGTGTTTGATGGCGTCGATGTCCACGGCGGTGTTTGCTGACGGGTATTGTTTGCTCCCGATGATGTCCACGGCGCTGTTTGCTGACGGGTGTGTGCTGACGGGTTGGGGTTATCTTCAATTTATCGTATTGTGTTTTTTTGAAAAAATAGCGTAGTGTTGTCTTCAATTTATTATATTGTGGTGTGTGCTGACTGTGGTGTTATGTATGTAATGATGAATTATGTTTTGTGATAAACATGTACTGAACATAGGTTTTGGTCGAATCAAAGATGGATGAAACAAAGTGGAAACCAAACATCAACAAAAAAGGTATTTTGGGGCATTTTGGTTTTACGGATGAAACGTACATTAATTTTCGATAGTAGGGACGTTTGGTATTATATAACGCATGTGCTGGTTGTAATTCTTGCCTTATGAGACTAATACATGTGTTGAATGTCCTAAAAACAGAAGATCACAAAGATGTTTCAAAGAAAGATGATATTATTGATGATGTTGCATCAGACCCAACAAAAAAGAGGAGTCAAGAAAGGAATGTTATGACGGCTAAAAGAGGTGTGCTATCATTGTATTTATATGGTTATTTTGACTGTGGTATTTACTTTTTTTGTTGATTATATTGCATTTTCAATCTCATCGAGAACCAAACATGAACAGGGTGGCAAAGTTGAGGGGTTCAAGGTTTTATCAAAGTCCCCTAAAGGTTTACACATTGGAATTAACACTATGTTTTAAAATGTAAAAAAAATTGTTTTCTATGGTTTGACTTATTTTCATGCAGGTCTAGAAACACCGCGCCCCAACAAAGGAAAGGGATACAAGATTGATACAATTAAAGTGCCCTTTCAAAAAAATATGAAAGCAAAAACAATGTTGAGGTTTACAAAAGTTAATAACGGCTTGTATTATGATACAATTAAGTTTCCTTTTGAAAATACTAATATATGTGATATTACGTATATAAAAAATTGTAGGAAACGGTTTAGATGGATACAAAAAAAGAGGAGTCGATCATAAGTCAAACAGAGGTAAGTATTTTTATTTTTGAACACATGCGGATTTATTTCGGCAACATTAGTGTTGCTTGTTGATTTCTAATAAAGGTTATATTTTACAAGGTCGTAAGAAAAAGAAAGAAAAAACGTATGCCACTCATCCACATCATGACTTTGATGACGACTTCATTGACCTACCTCCACGAAATAAAGTCGAGCGTTCAACGTGCGATAATGTCCACGCACCATACGTAGCCCTATCGACCAATAGAATTAGAATACGAAACAACCCAATTCATATGGTGAGACTACTAGGGTGTCTTTCAGTAGAACGACTATCGATAGAAAAAATAGGCTTTGGGGGGATATTGTATATGGATATAACAATGGTCCCAACAATGCTAGGGTTGTGATTGGTTTCTATTGTAATTATCATAGTAACACGTTAAATGTCGGTACACACACAATTAAGATAACCCCGAAATTGATCATGGATGTACTAGGCATACCAATGGGTCCTGTAGAGGTAACCGATGTTGAAAGACCAAGTAATTCATATCCTATTACAGCTCAACGGAGGAAGCATGTTAACATTTTTTCTACATTGCCAATAGTTGGAAAGATTGTTGATTTCATGGAAGCATCAAATGATTGTGGAATGATGTTTATACTAAGTTTTTCGGTGGTATTTAATACAATAATGGGGGAGATGAAAAAATCTTCTACGTCTAATATGTCATTCCTACCATCATTGACGAGCAATGTGAGTATAGATCAGATGAATTGGTGCGGGTGTCTCCTGAATTGTTTGAAGAAAACCAAGCGAAAATGGAGTAGAGTGGTACAATGGTCCACTAGTACTACTTGCGGTATTTACATTATCCAACATTGTTTAGCAAATAAAATTGATTCACTTCTTAATTATGTTAAGTCTATTTGCAGCTAATATACGCTCATGACAAAGGGAGACAAGTAACGGAGGGTTTTTGAGAGTTATTGGTTTTCACACCTGATCTCGATCCAATCACTCGGTTGTGTTATGCGAGGTTTTTCGAAAACGTGTGTGTTGTGTTAGCCTTAGGAAAGGCAAGTAGTGTTCCAGCTTTAGGAAAAGTTGTATTTGCATGAAGCTGTAGTATGCGGTGTTCGCACAAAGATGTAGTTTTCGCAAGTTCGAGCGAGAGTAACAGTCGTAGGTTCGTGCAAAACCCCTGCTGGTTCGTACAGAGCTAGTCTGTTGGTACTTAGACTATAGACTAGGTCAATCCTAAGACTCGACCTAATTCCCTATAGTTATGGCTCTGATACCAATCTGTCACACCCCAACCGATGGCGGAAACATCGGGGCGTGGCACTGAGCGAAACAGATTGTTCACGAGAATCCGTAACAACTATTAATGTCAATATATTTAACATTTAATGTCCCATACCATCAAACATATAAAGCAAAACAGTCATTACAAATATCAGTCTCATAAACAAAACACTGTTCCGACAACTCAGATTTATTTAGTGGAGTTTCTAGACTTCCTACTCGTTTCGGCAAGCATAGCATCCTATCAACTTGTCACATACGTTAAAATAAAGTCAATACACAGAATGTAAAGGTGAGTACACAAGTTTGAGTAGCATATAGTAGTGAAAAGCGTTTACGCTTAACCAGCATGTATCACTTAACAGGCGAAGCAAGTAACCATCAAAACTATGTTCATACTTAACCACAAGACTGCGTTGTAGAGTATGCGCGACACATGTCCAGCGGACACGTGAAGTAAAGAGATGTGATCCCTAGCAACCCCTGTCCCCGACAGGTGCTGAGTCCAAACTATAGTACTATCGTTGCTAGAGGCGGTATAGTGTAACACTGTATAAGCATAGTACAAGCATTCATATATCACGTATAGCATGCGGGAACGGTTTGCGTTATAAAGTGTTTGCGTTATAAAGTGTTTGCGTTATAAAGTGTTTGCGTTGTGTGTTGTTGTGTTTTGATAGAGAACGTATGTAACACCCAAAAGTGCGTTAAAAGAAAATGGGTTCAAGTATACTCACAGTGCGTGTTTAGCTAGTAAACACAGACTTGGATTGAAGGAGCGCGTTGGTATTAGCCTGAGCATAGAACAGTAGCGTAAGCGTTGAACGGTGCATTAAATAGAGTGTCGAATGGTGACTCGGTCGAATGAGTATAACCCATCCGAGCGGATGGTCATCCTAGCGGATGACCATTCGAACGGATGGCCATTCGAATGAGATGTGGGTGTTTGTAAATCGTTTGAAAATTTGAAGTTTTCGTTGTAGCGTTTAAACAGTGTAAAGTATAGATGCCAAGTCATCCGGTCGGATGGCATCCGGACGGATGGCCATTCGATCGGATGGCTATTCGATCAAGAAGTTGGTAGTTTGAAGTTTAATCAAGTCGTTTTGAACAAGGACATGTCACCTGATCGAATGGTCATTCGATCGGATGGTCATCCGATCGGATAGCCACTTGAGTGGGCGATCTGTTGTTTTGAAAGCTTGAAATTTTCTAAGTTAAAAAGTTTGCGATTTAACGGAGATGGCGTGACAACGCGTTGAACAACGGAAACACACCAAGGACCAGTTCATTCGATCGGATGGGAATCACCCCATTCGATCAGATTCACTGTTCTTGATGGAGTTTGTGACACCTGTGCCTCCACGGCCATCAAACAAATACTGTATCAATGAAATATTGTATTTCATACTTGGGATTTGTATAAATATGTGTATCCTTTGCACATATCAATTCTTGTTTGATTTCAAGCTTTAAATCACTTTCTGGAAGGTTATACGCGCATTGATGCGTAAATGTAACCCGTTTAATGCAACGAACACTCCGGAATAGTGAAATAGGCTTAACATACCTTAAATAACCTTTACATAACTTAGAAATAAGTTTTGAAGGCTTTGGTATGGCAAAATCGAGTTAAATCGCTTACAGGGACTAAAGTTGACAAACTGCGAAAGTATGCCAATTTGAACTGTAACGGACATTCCGGAACATGACCATAAGTTAAACATACCTTAAATATCCTTTATATAGCTTAGAAATAGGCTTTGAGGGGTTCGGTGTGCTAAAATAAACTTTTGGCTCATTCAGGGACTAAAAGTGTCAAAAAGTGCATAAGTTTGCACTTTCGTGCATAACTTACGTTCTGAATACATCCGGACATCCAAAAATTTATGTAAGCACTAAAATATTTTATTTTAGTGTTTGGCATAAGAAAAATCCATTCGTCACGCCATTTGGATCGTTCTTCGCGCTTAGGCGCATTCCGTCGTAATTAACCGAACAACGCAACCGTACGGCCAAACGAACCGACATCCGAGATATTTTTGAGCACATTTTAAGTTCCCTATACTTTAACTTCATTTTAGAGCTTTGAAATGGGGTTAACGGGCCTTAAACATGTCGGAAATAGCTCAAAACACTAACAGGAACCAAAAGTGTAATTCTGTGAAAGTAGGTCCTTGCGCACCTCAACATTATGAGTGTTATGGTGCGCAAGCATGGGTCAGATGCAGAAAATCGTTTTTGACTGCTGATTAACAGATTTTAAACACTCCAAAGGCCAAATGCCACGTGTTAATCACTGATGGTGGGGGCAAATGACATACCACAACATTTCAACAAGTGTACGGATGATATTCGATCACGTTATTCGATAAACGATCCTAACGGTTGTCCATTTACTATAAATACCCAACCCCATCCATTGAAAAAACCCACTAGAATCTGATCTTAGAAGCTCTAAGTTGAAACCATTGTTTCATACCTGAGCTACTTGGATCAAGATTAGCTTTCGGGGACCCTTTGTAAGTGTTCCTTCGTTCTTTTATTGCTTTTCAAGTCCGAAAGTCAAACTTTGTTTGACTTTCTGCATTGACCAGTTTATGGTCAATGCGAAGTTCATTTGAACTTCATAACGTGAGCGTAATCACGATGGTTATAGTCCCTAGTGACTATACCTACTGATTACCACGTTATCTAGGCTCAGTGACGAGTCGTAGTTTCGGCCAAAATGCGCATTCTTGCGTATTTTGTAACCAAACTACTCTTAGGTATCAAAACCGTTTGTTTTGATACCAAACCTGTTTTCTAAACTTAGTTAAACATGTTTTAACATGCTTAGCTCGTCACTTTTAGTTTAGTGCTTATATAGGGTCGTAAGGTAAGCGATCTAAACAATCGCTTATACTTTCGAACCCGACCCATTTGGTCGATCATTAGGATCCGACCAAACACATTAGGTGACCATAGTATATAGGGAATAACCTTCCGAGGTTATACCTTATGGTCACGGCGTTTAGTTAGTTGTATAATAGGTAGTTTACATGCCTTAGGTAAATGACCAAAATGCCCTTTTTACGCCAAAATTCATATTAAGCATATGTAACATAACTTTTGATATCTAAACTGATGTGGCAACAATATTAGACATGTTAAGGCATATTTTACCTATCATAGGGCTAGTTAGGCGGTCCGAACGCGTCTCACGCGAACGACGCGTTAAAGTAGCATAAGCTACCTAAACGGGTCGTAATGGGTCGTAAGCACTTAGGTTAGGTTTCATTTTAGTATGTGGGCCTTGTTAAACCATATTACATGAGTTCCCCTACTCATTTGGTTTGCGAGCCTCATTCTATCCGATCCTCCGTTATAGGTCCGGTTTATTAATGTAGTTACCTATATTAGGTGCCGTTTGATATCCGTGATCTCTAGCATTGTTTGGTTGTTACTCAAGGACTACTAAGCAATCTCAAGTGAGTACATAGAACCCCCCTCTTTTACTGTTTTCCAAACATTTTGGGGTGAAACACATGTGCCTACTTGTTACTTTCATGCTTTCCTGCTTTCACATCATATACTTGCTATGTTCATTAGTACATTTATAGTACACGATTTCATTGTGTTTTGCTATGTATGCCCATTGTGTGCGTACTTAGTACATTATTTTACATTACATTTTATGCTATGTATGCCCATTGTGTGCGTACTTAGTACATTATTTTACATTACATTCTATGCTATGTATGCCCATTGTGTGCGTACTTAGTACATTATTTTACATTACATTCTATGCTATGTATGCCCATTGTGTGCGTACTTAGTACATTATTTTACATTACATTTTATGCTATGTATGCCCATTGTGTGCATACTTAGTACATTTATTATTCATCACATGCATACATTTTGGTATGACATTTGGTTTGTTTAAATGAGACAATGTACATTCATTAACATCGATCATGCCGCTCGGTAGTAGGTAGTGGTACCATAGGACTTGACAAATCCCATTCCTGTAATCTCGAGTTTGTTTGGATGGAAGGAATGACCGAATCCGAATACATTTTTTGATAACCTTTACTAAAAGGGTTATCCGACTGTCGCAAGGCTTGGATGTATGAATTTTCACAATACCGTATAAATGTTTATATCAGTATAGCATACATTTATTACATAAAACATAACTTTGATTTAAACCATGTTTTACTTCAATACCTTGTTTTTGTGCATTTTACATATGGTTTAGTTGATATATTTCACTTACCATACATAAACATTTTGACATTTACATACACAATTCATGATTTACATTAGACATAAACATTAGACATAGACATTAGACATAGTTTTCACATAAATATTTTGACATTTGATTATACATAAACATTTTACTTTGGTGGTTTGGTTTGAGTAAGTGATTTAAGTAACGAGGCGTGTGTAATATGATACAAGCATGGTGGATACGCCGCTGGTACTTCCTATATATAAGTGTTTGTATGGTATTACATATCGTAGCGTCATTTGAATCATTTCAATTTGAGACATATAACATTTTATACAAATAACATACTTTTCACAAGACATTGTTTTACAAACAACTTATCTTATACAAACTCATTTTACTTGGTTATTCATTTAACCAAACATTATTCTCTTATTTATACATATCATCTGAACTTATTGTTTTTCAAACGATTTACAAAACAAATCAATTTACAAGGTTCATGACTGACTTTTGCTAAACATTTTTTCTTCTAAACTTACAAGTCATGAATCCTATTTTCACAAAACCTATGTACCTCACAGGCATTTTTATGCTGACATACCTATTTTCACATGTGTTTCAGGATATGATGCATAGGATTTATCAAGATACACTTAGGCGGACTTGGGCCTTAGTGACAATAAAAGATGCAAGACTAGTTATTTATGTTATGTTTCTTTGATTGTCAAGACATTGTAACTCTTTTAATCAATAAAACAATATTTCAATTTCCATGTGTTATGAAAACAATGATTCTATTACAACACTCCCCGACGTTTCCGTCACGTTTTGTTGTTTTACGTGGTCGGGGTGTGACAGAAAAGTTGGTATCAGAGCTCATGGTTATAGGGAATTAGGTTATTAGTAATACTTTGACCTAGTCTATAACCTTCCTAGGACCCTAACGCGAGTTCACTTGCGTTTAGTCATAAAACAATACCGTCACCTATCCTTAGGCGACGACCACAACAAGAACATAAATTTCAAAACCGCTTTGAAAACTAATCATCTGTTCTAGGATGATTGATTACTAGGTTTTGAACCCTCTGTTATATGGTTTTGAACCCCTTTGAATTTTCAAAACCTAGTCAAAGTTTGGGTCTTATAGTGTGAACACGTGCAATCTGGAAGAGTGGATGCCTGTACTCTGAGTTTTCTGTCTAAGGCTAGAGTGTTCGTACAAATCCACAAATCGGACCAGTCACTTTTACCTGGGAACTCTTGGGGTGAGTGTCCACTTATAGGCTAAAGCATGTCTTCGCGATACATTAATATGACCCGCTTACTTTGATTAGTCACCGTCTCATTTGTTTGCCTTAGGTAACAAACAAATGATCGCAATTTCTATGCATTGTCATTCTGTTTTGATTATCCGATAACCTTTCACCTGTTTCTCCCTATGGCTTTCATTTCCTTCTAGAATGTCTCTTCCTCTCAGCAACGGTCAAATGTCCGAGCAAACAGCCAAATTTGCCCAACAAATAGGCGAAGTGATTCTGAAGACTGTGGATTTAGGCATTGCCATGTCTCGTCTCAACAATGAAGCCTCTCGTCTCAACAATGAAGCCACTCAAGAATCACCAAAGGAAGCAGAAGCCAAGCCTTCACCTAAACCAAAGAAACGTAAAGCTTCAAAGAATCCCGCAGCGGTGGCACCAAAACAGGCAAGACCTAGCCAAGTGACAGCACTACCAGCCAGGAAGCCATACAACGGAACTGCACCCTTGTACAACCAATGTAGCCTTCATCATCACCCTAGTGTGAAGTGCCGCAAATGCCAAATTTGTGGACTTATAGGTCATACGGCAAGGGTTTGCCCAACTACGGCAGTACTAAATCAAACAGGACCCATCCGGGTGGCAACATCACCTGCTAAGAAGCAATACAAGGGAACGGCACCAATATGCGACAAATGTAATGGGCATCACCAAGCTCACTTACAGTGTCGTCTGTGTGTATCATGTGGGCGAGTTGGTCACCTGGCAACTGCTTGTCGATATAACCTGAATCAAGGTGGTCCAAATCAACCACAGGCCGACTCTGCTCAAGCTCGTTTCTCACCAGGGTCTTGCTACAACTGTGACGAGATGGGCCATTTCCTAAGGGATTGCCCAAAGCTTGCTAATGCAAATCCAACCCACGGATGAGCAGTTGGCTGACTAGAAGATGTTGCTGTCTTATGCTTTTGTTCTTCTATTTTCTTGTAATGTGAAACAATCTGTTTTGTTTATAAATAAATTGTTGTTCACAATTCTGATATACAAGTGTAGTTACATGTGTGTATGACTTTTCCTATGATACCTACATCAAGAAACTATGTACCTTACAAACTACTCTGGTGATTTCTCTCTTTCAAATGATCGCTCATGATTACCTCGAAAATTTTAAGTACTCGTTTCACTCTAAGAAACAAAGTACAGAAAATAAAGTGACATTATGAGTAATCATGCTTTTGCACATCTGTGCCTTTGAATCCTTGGTTAGATAACTAAGGGTATTTTCAAATCTCATACCCATTACGTTTTGATTTTTCAACATACACAGTACAAGTATTTCAAAAACAATCTTCATGATCTCAAAACATTTCATATAGTTTGAAAACAATTTTTTTAAATGCATTGTCTATGTTATTTCAAAAACATTGGCTATGCTTTCAAAAACAACCTTCATAATTTCAAAATGTTTCATATAGTCTGAAAACAATATTAACACAGTACATTTTCTTATCAAGTGCATGATTTCGAAAAACATCATTCATGTTTTCAAAAACCTTATACATAATTTCAAAATTCATCTCGCATGATTTTAAAAACAATTTTTTTATAAATATATACCTACCTAATACACCTACTTTATGATTTCAAAGGTATTATATATAAGGTTTCAAAAACATTGAACACATTTTTTTTAAAGAACCCCATGCATAGTTTTCAAAAATATTTTTTTTCATACATTGACTTAACTTTCAAATTTCGCTTCATATGTCGCCTTGGCATATCCGGCATCTCAACTTCATAAGCATTTTACTTCATGTTTTGACCTAAGCACATCAAGTACAAGGTTTCAAAACATCTTCAACTTCTAAAATCCATATGGGATCTTTTTATCTTCACATTTAGACCCTTGTGGATGATTATCATTCAAATCAGAGTCCTTGATTGGATTCCTTATGTACCTAAATTCGAACATTTCGGTTCCTTATAATCGAAATCGAATTTTTCTTTTAAAAATCTTTCTATCTTTATAGTTAGATTCTTGATAATGTTTAAAGTACCAAATGAAATCCACGGAATGGATTCCTAATGTGCTTTAAATACATGTACACAATCAACAAAACAAATTAACAAATAAACAATCTTTGTGGTTATATGACTATGTGTTATGCATCTTGTGTTTTCTTTTATGCATTTTGTGTTTTTGGACTCTGGGTATTCGTTATCCAAATCCTCGTAGAATCTTTCATATATTCATATGAGGGATTCGTAGTAGGATATTCAAAAAGGTACTACCTTAAATCCTAAATGGGCTTCTATGTAATAGTTAAGACCCTTGGATTATATAGTACTATTCCATGATTCATAAGAGACCCTTTTAGGGGGTCTAGTCAAAAAGATTGATTCAAAAATCTGGTTAAGAATGACATGTGATGATATAAGCTGAAAAGACTCCTTGGTTGTCTATTAAAATCATTTATTGATTTAATAAAAGGGACCCTATGGTGGTCTAGTCACACTCATCACAGGTTTGTTCATTTGGTTTCCTCCTACACATTATAAAATAGACTGTGTGAACTATGCAAGAAATTGTCTAATTATGGACGCGTACATAATTATGAAATTTAGTGCACAGAAACCCAGTAAGATTTATTATGTGTAAGAACCGATAGTAACAACAATAACAAAATGAGAACGATGTAATGGAGGTACGGTGGACGCACCAATGACGCTTCATATACTTGTATATAAGTATCCCTCTTACATTGCAAGCATGATGTTATTAAAGTTACTAGAAGTTTAGAACCCTAACCAATGTTGTTCAATCTTTTTAACTTCATGTTTCAAACTCTCACAAGTTTCCTCTAAATAAAATTTCGGGACGAAATTTCCTAAAGTAGGGGAGACTGTGACACCTGTGCCTCCATGGCCATCAAACAAATACTGTATCAATGAAATATTGTATTTCATACTTGGGATTTGTATAAATATGTGTATCCTTTGCACATATCAATTCTTGTTCGATTTCAAGCTTTAAATCGCTTTCTGGAAGGTTATACGCGCACTGATGCGTAAATATAACCCGTTTAATGCAACGAACACTCTGGAATAGTGAAATAGGCTTAACATACCTTAAATAACCTTTACATAACTTAGAAATAAGTTTTGAAGGCTTTGGTATGGCAAAATCGAGTTAAATCGCTTACAGGGACTAAAGTTGACAAACTGCAAAAGTATGCCAATTTGAACTGTAACGGACATTCCGGAACATGACCATAAGTTAAACACACCTTAAATATCCTTTATATATCTTAGAAATAGGCTTTGAGGGGTTCAGTGTGCTAAAATAAACTTTTGGCTCATTCAGGGACTAAAAGTGTCAAAAAGTGCATAAGTTTGCACTTTCGCGCATAACTTACGTTCTGAATACATCGGACATCCAAAAATTTATGTAATCACTAAAATATTTTATTTTAGTGTTTGGCATAAGAAAAATCCATTCGTCACGCCATTTGGATCGTTCTTCGCGCTTAGGCGCATTCCGTCGTAATTAACCGAACAACGCAACCGTACGGCCAAACGAACCGACATCCGAGATATTTTTTAGCACATTTTAAGTTCCCTATACTTTAACTTCATTTTAGAGCTTTGAAATGGGGTTAACGGGCCTCAAACATGTCGGAAATAGCTAAAAACACTAACAGGGACCAAAAGTGTAATTCTGTGAAAGTAGGTCCTTGCGCACCTCAACATTATGAGTGTTACGGTGCGCAAGCATGGGTCAGATGCAGAAAATCTTTTTTGACTGCTGATTAACAGATTTTAAACACTCCAAAGGCCAAATGCCACGTGTTAATCACTGATGGTGGGGGCAAATGACATACCACAACATTTCAACAAGTGTACAGATGATATTCGATCACGTTATTTGATAAACGATCCTAACGGTTGTCCATTTACTATAAATACCCAACCCCATCCATTGCAAAACCCACTAGAATCTTATCTTAGAAGCTCTAAGTTGAAACCATTGTTTCATACCGTAGCTACTTGGATCAAGATTAGCTTTCGGGGACCCTTTGTAAGTGTTCCTTCGTTCTTTTATTGCTTTTCGAGTCCGAAAGTCAAACTTTGTTTGACTTTCTGCATTGACCAGTTTATGGTCAATGCGAAGTTCATTTGAACTTCATAACGTGAGCGTAATCACGATGGTTATAGTCCCTAGTGACTATACCTACTGATTACCACGTTATCTAGGCTCAGTGACGAGTCGTAGTTTCGGCCAAAATGCGCATTCTTGCGTATTTTGTAACCAAACTACTCTTAGGTATCAAAACCGTTTGTTTTGATACCAAACCTGTTTTCTAAACTTAGTTAAGCATGTTTTAACATGCTTAGCTCGTCACTTTTAGTTTAGTGCTTATATAGGGTAGTAAGGTAAGCGATCTAAACAATCGCTTATACTTTCGAACCCGACCCGTTTGGTCGATCAATAGGATCCGACCAAACACATTAGGTGACCATAGTATATAGGGAATAACCTTCCGAGGTTATACCTTATGGTCACGGCGTTTAGTTAGTTGTATGATAGGTAGTTTATATGCCTTAGGTAAATGACCAAAATGCCCTTTTTACGCCAAAATTCATATTAAGCATATGTAACATAACTTTTGATATCTAAACTGATGTGGCAACAATATTAGACATGTTAAGGCATATTTTACCTATCATAGGGCTAGTTAGACGGTCTGAACGCGTCTCACACGAACGACGCGTTAAAGTAGCATAAGCTACCTAAACGGGTCGTAATGGGTCGTAAGCACTTAGGTTAGGTTTCATTTTAGTATGTGGGCCTTGTTAAACCATATTACATGAGTTCCCCTACTCATTTGGTTTACGAGCCTCATTCTATCCGATCCTCCATTATAGGTCCGGTTTATTAATATAGTTACCTATATTAGGTGCCGTTTGATATCCGTGATCTCTAGCATTGTTTGGTTGTTACTCAAGGACTACTAAGCAATCTCAAGTGAGTACATAGAACCCCCCTCTTTTACTGTTTTCCAAACTTTTTGGGGTGAAACACATGTGCCTACTTGTTACTTTCATGCTTTCCTGCTTTCACATCATATACTTGCTATGTTCATTAGTACATTTATAGTACACGATTTCATTGTGTTTTGCTATGTATGCCCATTGTGTGCGTACTTAGTACATTATTTTACATTACATTTTATGCTATGTATGCCCATTGTGTGCGTACTTAGTACATTATTTTACATTACATTCTATGCTATGTATGCCCATTGTGTGCGTACTTAGTACATTATTTTACATTACATTCTATGCTATGTATGCCCATTGTGTGCGTACTTAGTACACTATTTTACATTACATTTTATGCTATGTATGCCTATTGTGTGCATACTTAGTACATTTATTATTCATCACATGCATACATTTTGGTATGACATTTGGTTTGTTTAAATGAGACAATGTACATTCATTAACACCGATCATGCCGCTCGGTAGTAGGTAGTGGTACCATAGGACTTGACAAATCCCATTCCTGTAATCTCGGGTTTGTTTGGATGGAAGGAATGACCGAATCCGAATACATTTTTTGATAACCTTTACTAAAAGGGTTATCCGACTGTCGCAAGGCTTGGATGTATGAATTTTCACAATACCGTATAAATGTTTATATCAGTATAGCATACATTTATTACACAAAACATAACTTTGATTTAAACCATGTTTTACTTCAATACCTTGTTTTTGTGCATTTTACATATGGTTTAGTTGATATATTTCACTTACCATACATAAACATTTTGACATTTATATACACAATTCATGATTTACATTAGACATAAACATTAGACATAGACATTAGACATGGTTTTCACATAAACATTTTGACATTTGATTATACATAAACATTTTACTTTGGTGGTTTGGTTTGAGTAAGTGATTTAAGTAACGAGGCGTGTGTAATATGATACAAGCATGGTGGATACGCCGCTGGTACTTCCTATATATAAGTGTTTGTATGGTATTACATATCGTAGCATCATTTGAATCATTTCAATTTGAGACATATAACATTTTATACAAATAACATACTTTTCACAAGACATTGTTTTACAAACAACTTATCTTATACAAACTCATTTTACTTGGTTATTCATTTAACCAAACATTATTCTCTTATTTATACATATCATCTGAACTTATTGTTTTTCAAACGATTTACAAAACAAATCAATTTACAAGGTTCATGACTGACTTTTGCTAAACAATTTTTCTTCTAAACTTACAAGTCATGAATCCTATTTTCACAAAACCTATGTACCTCACAGGCATTTTTATGCTGACGTACCTATTTTCACATGTGTTTCAGGATATGATGCATAGGATTTATCAAGATACACTTAGGCGGACTTGGGCCTTAGTGACAATAAAAGATGCAAGACTAGTTATTTATGTTATGTTTCTTTGATTGTCAAGACATTGTAACTCTTTTAATCAATAAAACAATATTTCAATTTCCATGTGTTATGAAAACAATGATTCTGTTACAACACTCCCCGACGTTTCCGCCACGTTTTGTTGTTTTACGTGGTCGGGGTGTGACAGAGTTTCATGTTGTAACACCCCGTGTTCAAAGTCAACGTTCTGGTCAAAGTCAACGTTTGGCTTATTATCGAACTCTATGTCTTTTTAATCGCTTTTAGTTGTATTATGTGGATTGCTTATTATTAATCGCAGTTAATCGATGTTTATCGCTAGCCTAATGGCTATCGCAACCCGAATCGCATGTTCTGGATATTGTTTTACGTGTGTGTGCTATTATGCGTTACTTGTGCATGTTTACCTTATGTTTGTGGTGATTAATCTAGAACGCTATCGCATCGTAATCTAATCGCAACGCTAAACGCAAGGTTAATTATACGGATTGTATGTTAGATATAGTATTTATGTGTTTATTATTAATCTATTATATCGCATAATCAAATCTCGCTTAAACACATCGCAACGCTCGAAACTCGAATCGAAACGACAAAACTCAACACGCCAGACACTTGGATCGAAAGGCCCACCCGATCGAGTGGCCATCCGATCGGATTGTCACCCGATCGAGTCACCATCCAATCAGTGACCTGCTCGATCCAAGTGCACTTTCCACTTTGGGAAACCCTATAAATACCTCCTGTCACATCACAAACCCACCTTTCTGCACTCTCTCGTCCGACCAGCGCTCCAACCTCACTTTTTCTCAGATCTCTCGCATTTTCGGTAAGATCTCGACCTAAATCTTATACTTCCTTCATCTACTCATCATTCTCCATCTTTTCCACTGTTGAATCTTCACTTTTAACCATGAAATCAGCGGATTTGAGGTGTTCTAGGATGATGTCATCATGGTGTTCTTATGAACTTCATGTTTTGACCTCAATCCACCAAGAACAACTCAGATCTGAAGGATTTCCACAAGATTCAACATGATTTTAGCTCAGATCTGAACGTATTCGAGGTTAAAAGGATTGAGAGATGGTTTTCTAACTTTCTTTCAACGCTTTTACACTCAATGCTTCAGAACCGATAGTGATGTGCCAGACTTAGATCTGATTCCTATCACCGAGACAGCCAACTCCGGGTTAAACATGAACCACCGTCTCGAACCAGCCAACTGCTCAGGTCAGGGTGATTCCTGTTCAGTCTAACGGCTTGGGACTTGACGAGGTTCCGTTGGTTAGCACGTGGTCATACCGTCTCAGTCAAAACTACAAAACTTTCCAAAATAATCAAGTGTCAAGACGATCAGGTCATTGGAACGGAATGCCGTCTGATCGGATTGTCATCCGGTCGGATTGCCATCTGATCGAACAGCCACCCGATCAGATTGCACTTGAGGTCCCACACTTAAACTTTTACAACATTTCAAGGATCTGAACGTCGAACGGATTGCCACTCAATCGGATTGCCACCCGATCGAGTGACCAACCTATTGATTAACATTAGGATCTTTAACACTTAACATTTTCCAACACTTGTAGTTCTAACGGATTGCCACCCGATCGGATTGCCATCCGATCGAGTGACCTTCCTATGGACTTATTATCTTTTGAGGAATGTCTCACTGATTGGATCACCAACCGATCGAACAGCTATCCGATTGGATTGCCGTTCGATCGAGCGACCTGAAAAGTAGAGATACTTCTCTGTCTTCTCAATGCTACAACAAAAACTTCAAAGCCAACATACAAACCATCATACACAAACACTTCCTCACCAAACGAGTGACAATCCAATCGAATGACCATCCGAACGGATTGTCACCCAATCGGACAGCCATCCAATCGGATTGCCACTCGACACCTCAACACTTCACACCATTTAACGCATCGCTCATCGTTTATGCTATCGTTAACTGTTCAGGCTAACTCCCCCGCGCTCCCTTCAATCCAAGACTGTGTTATTCATTTAACACGATCTGTGAGTATACTCGAACCCTTTTTTCTTTTAGCACTTTTGGGTGTTACATACGTTACTTATGAAAATCACAATCTCCACACAACACAAACATTATTTATACGCTGACCTCTATCGCATGTTTACGTGTTACTCTATGAATGCTTGTATGTTATGTTTACACAATGATTGTTGCCTGACACCTTAGCAACGATAGTACTATAGTTTGGACTCGGCACATGTCGTGGACAGGGGTTGTTAAGTTCTTTCTCACATGTTACAGTGGTGATATGTGTTGCGCATTCTACAAATCGCAGTCGCGTCTGTGCATATTTCATTGTCGATGACCTACTAGCTTCTCTTTGTTACATGTTACTTGCTGGTTATGCGTAAACGCTTTCAAAATCTATTATACTATTAAACTTGTATGCTCACCTTTAAACTATGTGTATTGACCTCTATTTTAACGTATGTAACAGGTGTTTGATGCTTAGGATGTTGCTTGCTAATGCTGGAACCAAGTTTAGGATCGAGTCTAGAAACCAACAAAGACAATTTATGTTTATTTGAAAATCTGAGTTGTCGGAACATGTCTACTTGTTTTTGAGATAACACTGTCTGTAATAATTTACTTGCTTTATGGGTTACGGTATGGGACGTAATGATTAACTATTTGGTAGAGTAGATGTTATGGAATTTCTCTTGAACAATCTGTTTCGCTCAGTGCCATGCCCTGGTGTTTCCGCCACTGGTCAGGGTGTGACAGATTGGTATCAGAGCCATAACTATAGGGAAATTAGCCAAGACTCGACCTAGTCCGGGTCGATCTCTTAGTATTGACCTAACCTATAGTCTAGGTACTAATAGACCGACTTGTGCGAACCTAGTAGGGTTCTGTACGAGCTTATTACTGCTATTCGATCTATCTATCCGCCTTTCCTAAGGCTGGAATACTATTACACTGCCTTTCCTAAGGTAGTTGCACCGCACTATATTTCAAATGAACGAGTGAATTAGGTCGAGACTAGGTGTGAAAACCGCAAACTCTTGATTTAAATCGCTTGTCCATCTCGCATTTTACTACAAACACAAGAAGTTGCGTTGAATTAGGAGTGAAATCCATACTTCGACGCAGATCTCTCGCTTTATTTCTCGATTTTCATCACACAAACAGGAATGTAGTCGTTAAGTTAGGGGTGAAACCCAAATCTTGATGACTTATTCCGTACCCTACTTTGTTTTGCAAAAACTCTCACCAAAATTTTGATGGATTCCAACGACTCGAGCCACGTAAATAACCGAAAGGATGCGTGCCATTCACCATGTAACGGTGATAGAGCATAGTCCACTAGGCCAAAACGTGTGCTAGTAGTCCTTGAGAATAGTCGGATCACTTTGGTTAGTCGATGTCTCTCGCCTAAGACACTCCAGTCGCCGAATTTACTGTTTTATGTGGGAATTATGTGGTTTTTCATGTTTATGTGTTCGATTTTTGGTGATTTATTCGCTTTTCGCTGTTTATTTTGATCAACACGCATAACCCGCACTACACGACACTACCCAAAGTTCATGCTATGTTACTCGCTAATCGCAATCACTGCTCTCGAACGCTGGACTGATAGGTGTATACGTGCATTAGATGTAGGTGAATACGTGCAAAATATAGTATGACCTCTGTGATCTAAGTGCTTAGTTGCCTATGTGTTTATGTGCCTACGTGTTTATATGCTTCTGTGTTTATGTAATGATTGTGTTCCTGTGCTTTAGTTGCTTTCGTGTATTCGCTAGACTTTATTAGGATTTATTGCAATTTATGGCTGAGTCCTATGGCGATGTCTGTTGCAGACAATGTCGTCATCAAATGGACCCTGTCACCCTCGCCTCTCCCGCCGTCATGAGGAGGAAAAACGAATCGTTGCCATGGTCGCTAAGCAAATGGCGAAAGTTATACCGAAAATCGTCAGTGAATTAAGCGAGACCGCTAGCAAATCATCTGAAGAATCGAGAACTGAAGCTCCTAAGTCTGCCTTCAGCTTCAAACAATTCAAGGCTTGCGGTCCTAAGGAATTTACTGGCGAAGACGGGCCAATAGCTATGTTTCAATGGTTTGATTCCATAGAAGTCACCTTACGCCAAAGTGGCTGTCCTGACGAACTCCGCACTGTTAACGCTACCAGTGTCTTCCAGTCCCGCGCTTTAGACTGGTGGACTGCCGAGAGAAACAAGAGGGGAAACGATGAAGCTTTCAAGCTGACATGGAAAGAGTTGAAGGACCTGATGATGAAAGAGTTCTGCCCTCCCCATGAACTCCAAAAGTTGGAGGACGAGTTTTGGCATCTGAAGCAGAAGGATGGAGACAACGCCGCTTTGACTGCTCGCTTCAAGCAGCTCAGTGTAATCTGCCCTGACCAAGTGAAAACGCCTGAAATCTCTATCAAGAAATACATCCGTACTCTTCCGGACTGTGTGGCTGACTTTATCCAAGCAGCCAAGACGACAACCATCGAGGAGACTTTTCTTCTCGCCGCTGAAATCAATGATAAGCGATTCAAGACTGGTGTCTAGGACAAAGCCTCAAAGAATCTGCATCAAGTTACTACCGCCACAACTGCTGAAACCGCCACCGCACCGCAGTCTTCAAAGTCCTCTCGTCGTAAGAGGAAGAATGCTAACAAAGCTTGTGCTGCCGCCAATGCTCCTCAACAAGCTGCTCTGCTTCAGGCAGTACCTGCTCAACCGTAGCCTCAGTATCGTCATGTCACAGCTCCCATCACCAATGCACTGCCTGCAAAGCGTGCATATACTTATCCTCACCCTGCATGCCCAACCTGTACCTACCATCATCCAGTATGACTTGCCTGTCGATTTTGTGTGCACTGCAACGCGTACGGCCACTTCACCGCTAACTGCTGTACCGGCCCGCGTTAATTTCAAGCTCAATGTCAAGCACCTGCTCTACCACCTCCACATCCTGCTCCCCAGGGCCAATATGCAGCTCCGGCACCCGCGGCTCATGCTAGAGTTTGCTTTGCTTGTGGTGATCCCAACCACTTCGCAAATATGTGCCCCAACCAGGTAGTGAAGCAAGAGCAGCAGCAGCAGCAGCAACAACAGCAGCAGCCACAACAGCAGCAGCCCCAGCAGCAGCAACAACAACAACAAGCACCTCGTGGACGCACCTTCAACATTAATGTCCGCCAAGCTCAAGCTGACAACAACGTGGTTAATGGTACGTTCCTTGTGAATGGTATATATACCTCGTGTTTGTTTGATACAGGAGCAGCTAACTGTTTTGTATCCCTAGAATTCAAAAAGCTCCTTAATCGTAAGCGCGCCCACCTGCCCTCGACATTCGACGTTGAGATCGCCACCGGAAGAACCATCGCCGTCAATTCAGTTCTCCGTGATTGTACGCTTGCTCTCAACAATCACATTTTCCCTATCGACCTCATCCCGATGCAGCTCGGAAGTTTTGACGTCGTAGTAGGCATGGATTTTCTTCGCTAAAATCATGCTGAAATTATTTGTTTCGATAAGATGATTCGATTCTCCCTTGCTAACGGTGACAAGCTATGTGTCTATGGCGAATTACCTTCGAAAGATCCGAAACTCATTTTTTGTATCCAAGCAAGTAAGTATCTCCGCAAGGAATACACTGCTTTCTTGACGCACATCGTGGTTGCAGAACCCGAGAAGAAAACCGCCAAAGACGTTCCTATCATTTGTGAATTCCCCAATGTTTTCCCTGATGAATTACCCGGATTACCGCCCTCGTGTGATATCGATTTCCGCATTGATCTCGTCCCTGGAGCCAATCCCATCGCTAAATCTTCGTACCGTCTCGCTCCTTTTGAGATGCGAGAACTCTCAAGCCAACTCCAGGAACTTCTTGACAAAGGCTTTATTCTCCCTAGTACCTCTCCGTGGGGCGCGCCAGTCCTTTTCATCAAAAAGAAGGACGGGTCGTTCCGGATGTGCATCGACTACAGGGAGTTGAATAAGCTAACAATCAAGAACCGCTATCCTCTGCCGCGTATTGACGATCTATTCGACCAACTGCAAGGTGCTACTTATTCTTCCAAGATTGACCTGCGTTCTGGCTATCATCAACTGCGAATCCAGGAGGATGATATTCCTATAACTGCCTTTTGTACTCGATATGGCCATTTTGAATTCGTGGTCATGCCCTTTGGTCTCACAAATGCGCCTGCAGTCTTTATGGATCTAATGAATCGAGTGTGCAAGCCCTATCTCGACCGTTTTGTCATTGTGTTCATCGACGATATCTTGATATATTCAAAGTCCAAGGCCGAACACGCGCAGCATCTACGTTTGGTCCTTGAACTTTTCCAAGGGAATCGACTCTACGCCAAGTTCTCCAAGTGCGAATTTTGGCTAGAGGAGGTTCAATTCCTCGGTCACGTTCTGAATAGCCAAGGTGTTCATGTTGATTCCGTAAAGATTGAAGCAGTCAAGAGTTGGGTTACACCCAAGAATCCATCTGAGGTCCGTTCATTCCTTGGATTGGCAGGTTATTACCGCCGATTCATCTGAGGTCCGTTCATTCCCGCTTACTTCATTGACTCACAAGGAGAAACCTTTCATTTGGGGAACCGAACAGGAGGAAGCCTTTCAGAGTTTGAAGTATATGCTTTGTAACGCTCCCATCCTCACTCTTCTCGAAGGAGATGAAGATTTCATTGTTTATTGTGATGCCTCGAACCTTGGTCTTGGTTGCATCCTTATGCAGCGAGACAAGGTGATCGCTTACGCTTCTCGACAGCTCAAGATCCATGAGAAGAACTACACGACTCACGACCTCGAGCTCGGTGCCGTTGTTTTTGCGTTGAAGATATGGCGACACTACTTTTACGGTACTAAGTGTATGATCTTCACAGATCATAGGAGCCTACAACATATCCTAAACCAAAAAGAGTTGAACATGCGCCAACGTCGATGGGTCAAACTTCTCAACGATTACGACTGTGAGATCCGTTATCATCCAGGCAAAGCTAATGTTGTAGTTGACGCCCTCAGCAGACGAAGCTATTTGCATAGCATTCGTGATACTCAAGCCCAATATCATCTCGAAACGCTTATTCGTGACGCGCAGCATGCTTGTTTCACCGAACGCACTCTGAAGAAGGAAAGGATCTATCATAATGGCTATTATTTAGTGAGTAAAGCCAATGGGATATTCCATTATCTGGATCGGATTTGGATACCCAGGCGTACTAACTTACGCCAGACTCTATTGGATGAAGCCCATAAATTGCGATACTCTATTCATCCCGGTGCCGTTAAAATGTACCATGACCTGCGTGCCAAGTACTGGTGGCCGGGAATGAAGAAAGAGATTGCTATCTATGTTTCGAAGTGCCTTACTTGTTTGAAAGCCAAGGCTGAACAACAAAGACCCTCTGGCTTG
The DNA here is from genome assembly GCA_030545235.1 of Helianthus tuberosus. NCBI lineage: Eukaryota > Viridiplantae > Streptophyta > Magnoliopsida > Asterales > Asteraceae > Helianthus > Helianthus tuberosus. The sequence goes on along the minus strand of CM060430.1, from coordinate 14,620,606 downwards.
CTCGAGCAGCCCGAAATTCCCAAGTGGAAGTGGGAGAGCATAGCTATGGACTTTATAACAAAACTTTCGCGTACTACTTCAGGTCACGACAGCATCTGGGTTATTGTTGATCGCTTGACTAAATCTGTGCATTTTCTGCCAATACGGGAAGACTACAAGGTAGAAAAATTAGCCCGAATCTACACCAACGAAGTTATATGTCGACACGGGATGCCTCGTGATATCATTTCTGATCGGTTTACCTCGCGTCTTTGGGAAACGTAGTATGTAAAGCGTCAATGAAATCGTTGATCATTAATGTTTCGCGAGGACATTAATATGCGTGACGAATAGGAAGCAATCCAAACCTAGACGATTTCATGTCGAATACTATCGACTGGGACACAAACGCACTCTTCTGTATGGGTCCACGACCAAGAGTGGGGCTCACCAATACCCATTAGATCTAACCCTCTGTACCTAGGTCCAAACTGGATTAATGGTGCTTAGATGTATGACCCTAATCGCACATGATCTAAGGTGTTTCATTCCATGACTTAACATACAATTGAACATGTATTTTCCCCGATAGTTGTAAAGTTGTAAAGCATTTAAGATGAATAGGGGACATGAACTCACAGTATTGCGTCCGTGAATGATAAGTGTTCGTGATCTTACGCGTGGTCGTCTTGAACAATGTTACGACCTACAAATGTTCTTATATTTGTTAGACACTTCGGTCTTTGTAAATGACTTGAGTACAAGTCTTGTGTTTTAAATATGTGTAAGACTTGTATGTCTTTATTGTTCGTTGAACTGTGTATTTAGATGAATGAATTGTTAAGCTGTTGTATATATATATTTCACCAAATATATATATATAAGTAATCTTGTATCTTGTGAGTTGTATCATCGGGTCTTGTCTTCTTGATTTCGTGCCTTTGTATAAGAAGATTGTACAATTGTAATTTTTACCAATTATATGTCATTGGGCTTAGCCCAAGAATTCATGTTATTGGGCCCAAATAGTGTTGGGCCCAAATAGTGTTGGGCCTAAATAGTGTTGGGCCTCAATAGTGTTGGGCCTCAATAGTGTTGGGCCTCAATAGTGTTGGGCCTCAATAGTGTTAGGCCTAAATAGTATTGGGCCTAAATAGTATTGGGCCTAAATAGTATTGGGCTTAATGTTATTGGGCCTTGGCCCATATGTTTAGTATTGGGCTTAGCCCATGAGTTTTGATATTGGGTTTAGCCCATGTATTTATGTTAAGCCCATTTAGTAAAGATAGCCCATTAGTAAATATATAAGCCCACTTGAAAGTATAAGTTGTAACACCCTTATTATTATTTAACGATTTTCGTATAATTTACGAAAATAAACGGGTAATTAGAATTTCAATACATTGAAAATACGGGTTTCATTAAACTTTATTTACAGAATTAAAACTATACAAAATAGCATGTTTGAGTTCGTCATTTAACAAAACAATGATACATAGTGCGGAAGCTTATTTCTTGATCGTGTTCGGTTCTTCGTTGTGCTTGATCGTCCGCCGGTGCTAAAATAATACCTGAAACTCATAAAACATGAGTTGGATTAGTCATACGTAACTTATAACGTATTTAAACGAGTCCGGGAAGCGAAACTGATTAAAATAAAAAAATTTCGCCAAAACAGGGCTCCGTCTCGCCACGCGACGGCGCCACGTTGCTCCCTCGCGCCACGCGGGGGAGACCAGTTTCCAGCAGGCTGCAGCTCAGTTCAGCTATGCCAGTTTTTACGGAAACGGTCATAACTTCTTCGTTATTGATCCGTTTTACCCGATTCTTTTTCCTACGCGTCCGTAATTCAATCCTCCATCTTATGGAGTTAAAATCCTACATCCAACATAAGAAATTTTGAGACTTCTAAGCCTTTGACTCGTTACCTTTTTACCGAATTTTAACCCGTTTATGCATTTTATCAAACAAACGTATTTGTTTGATTCCTATATCACATACACTTCTTCAAATTAATGTTACCTACCATATTAGGTCCTAATCATAGGTTTATTACATAATTTAAACCCGTTTTCGCTCGTATGCTTATTTTGACCCGTTAAGGGTATTTAAGCACTTTCGAGCCTAAAATCGCTTTCATTTGTATCTAACTTTATATTTTCACATTTCTTACCAAGTAGTCTTCCACCACAACTATATTTGTGGTGGATTTAATATGGAGATACATATATTCCGAGTTTTATCCCTCAGACTATCATTTTACGGCAAAGACCCATATTGAGTCATTTGACCCAAGATTTACCCTTTTCATTCTTTATACTTATTCAAAGTATTTGCTTGATCATATAACTTGTTTTTAAACGAATCTTAAGGTTCATTTACTCGATTTTGCTTACGAGGGTGTTTTGGTCATCTTAAACCCTTTCTTTACAACAAAGGACTTTTCATGTCGTAATTGACCAAAATTCCACTTTTTAAACTAGGATCTTGTTTAAATAGCCATCATGTTTTTAAAACACAATGACAATAACTTAAATCATTTGGTTTACTTAAAAGATAACCCAATGTCCATTTTAACTTGTTTAGCCCTCATTGAACTTCAAGTTCTAATGATGATTTGACCAATTATACATACCTGGCTCGAATCAATATATTGACCCGTTTTGATACCTTGCCTTAGTAGCCGCTAAGTAATAGCGATGACAACATTCAATCGATATTTATTCCTGTAATCATGCAACTCGACAAAACATTAGCCGATATTGTCAAAGGGTGATATTTTCACCTTTTGACCCGTTTGATCTATATGACCATTTACTTTTGCGAGATGGATTTATTATCATCTCGTCTACATAACTTGTACCGGTTTACACCATACGGTCAATTTACTTATAAATTTATTTCTTGATTATTTTGACCCCTTTATATCTTACGCCATAAAGTGTCCTTTAAAACTAACGGTTATCGTCAACGAGTGACTACATTGCCGTTTTACCCTTATTAATTGTATTGATTTTCCTTATAAGGTAAATCACTCAAAACTCGTTATTTATTAGTCATTACATGACTAAATGACCTTATTAGCTCTTTTTAACCATTCAACATGGTTTATCATTATTGTCTTTTGTTTCGAACCTCGCACGTCGGGTCGAAACATCATAAGTCAAAATGTGACTTTTGATTATTCAAAATCTATAAAACCAATAGATATCAAATAAAAGGTGTAAGTTTTAACTTACCTCGCATCCCGAATACGCCTTTCTTCTCACTTGATTCGTTTGACCCGCTCACTCATCAAGCTTCCATCTAGCTCGTTAAGCGTCAAACTATCATCATAATTCATAAGATGGTTAGATTAGTCATTATCAATTATGACTACTCCATCTAACGGGTCTTATGTCGACTTTATCACTCGATTAAATCATTGGTTAGTTTGACTTCCTAAAAGTCAATTGATCTATCGACATATCCAAATGCACACTTCACATGGAATTTCAACATTTTAGCTTCGTTTAGGCATTTTAACAAACACCTAGTGGGCATACTTTTACACATTTACAAACTAGTTCATAACTAGTTATTTTTACCAAGATTAACATCAAATTTACCACTATCACTTATGATCAAATACTTCAAAATTGAAATTTGTTTAAGTATTTCCCGATTACTTAACATGCATGATGATTCTAATCATAATCATATCATCAATTCCACCTTATGACTAATACCCACTTAGCCTAGTGTGGGAATTCATTCAATCATTCAATTCATAGCATGTTAGGTATGATTTTCACTTAGGGTTTCGTTCCTAAGCAAGTATACATCACTTATCAAGCCATAGCTTCTCTAATTCATGCCTAATTCGCGATTAGGATGATTATCAAATTTTTACAACTTCACAAATGTTAGAAATTCAACATACCTCACGATCCCCTTGACTTGGTGATCACGAATTTGTGTTCATGCATTGATTTGGCTCTTGATTTGGGCTTCAATTTGATCAATTTGTTGAAGTTAGGGTTTGAGCTCTCCTGAGCTTTCTCCTGGTCGACCAGAACACGCACACACACACCTAGTGTGTGTGTTGTGTTTAATTTTAATAAATCAAGTTTCAATTCTTCCCTTTTTAGCCCCTCTAGTTTGTAGCTTTATAATAAGGGTTATTTCCCAAGTTTCCTTCTTTGTTTTAAGACACATATTTAACTAGGTTGATATTCCTAGTTACTTGGTGGGTTCGGGGAAATTATAACCCTTTTTTTTAAGTCCCGTTAACTCGGGCCTTTTATAAACTTATTTCCTTAAAAGTATTCATTCACGTTTTATTAAATATTAGGTTTATTTATTTAAATCCTAATATTTACTGGGTCACTTCTACCGCTAACGGTACTTTACCCGTCTTTTAGTATTAACGGGGTTTGATTACCAAACCCGTTTTCGGGGTGTTACAAGTCTACCCCCCTTAAAGAGGTTTCGTCCTCGAAACCTTTTCTTACATAATTCATTGAGTTTAAACTCAATGTATTCGATCCGAGAAATATTTTAAACATTACTTATACTTTTTATCCAATCGTTAGTATTACCCGAAAAGTACGGTATCATCTTTTTGGTTACTAATTGTCTACATATCTCATACGACATAGTGTAACTTCGAAATAACGTAATCACGTTATTTCCACTAGTTTAGTTAACTTAGCGATATCCATCGCTTTCATATACTATCGAATTTCCTTATGAATCCGTTACTTTGAATCGTTTAAAGGTCTTTAGTGAAATCTTTCACTTTTAGCAACAATTTCTTTTGTTTTCAAATTCATTTATTCGGTTCAGTTATACCGAATCCACCGCTTACAAGCAACCAACTTACTTAAATGACCTTAACCGGTCTCACTAACTAGACTTATTAGTCCAGTTGCTTTTTACCGCTCGCTTGGTGATAATGTGATTCCACTTCACATTGCATTTCTTGACCGTGATCGTGTCACGTCATGTTTAATTTATATCAACCTTTCATTTTCGAAAATACCACTTTTTCGAATATATCGTCTTGCACCTATCGATGTTAAGACCCATACTCTTTGATATTTATTATTTCCAAATTCGTCTTATAGTATTCATATTTGTTAAAACGTTGTTTCTTACTAAAACTGAATTTTAGTTTAACGTTTTTCCTTTTAACTATGTCAATTACTCATATTAAGGAAATTGACAACCCATAATTTATTCTTTTCCGTTCTCATTTTACGCGGGGAATCATAACTAGTTCCCTTGCTTTACACTATTGACCCGTAGGTTCTTTCACTTAGCCTCATAGGCTATTTCTTTAAATTTTTCACCTTTTTAAGGTGAGACATTAACAACTCGTTTCCTTCTCTTTATGACCCGAGGGTCTTTTTGGTCCCGTAGACCTTAACACTGTGTTTAATCCCGTAGGTTATGATGATCCCGTAGATCATCTTTTATTCTTGTCTATATTCAAATGTATATATACATATATAGCTTCAAGGCATCTCTTATTATGTTTGGAATCGTTTATTTTCGCTCTTGAACTTCAATTGACCTTGACCGTAGTCTAAGGCTTCATTTGTTTACTTCCGGACTAATCCTCCGACTTTATGCCTTCTGACGTTATTTACGCGTCAGTTTGTTCTACGCTTACCGTTTCCCGGTTCATACTTATACTTCTATACAACCCATTACCCAGGTTCTTTTATCTTTACGTTCTTAACGCCCATAACCCTTTACATAGGTTAGTTAACATCTCACACTTTTACTTATTCAGTCTGCGCCTACTTACACTAGCAAGCGTCATCATTTATTTAATTCGTTTGACTTGTTCGTGTGATCAAATTTCATTCTTTGTTCGACCCGTTCGACTTTTAACTAGTCGAACGTAATTTTTTTAACAAAATTTATGTTTGCGAAAATTCTTGTCATCTTTTAGTCATGACTCATATTCCGAGTCTTTTGACTTTCTATTTCGCGTTCCTGTTTCTCAGTCTACGCATGCGTTTAAATCCTTACCCACCAACCGGGTGTTTTACCGAAGTCGTTATTATTGCAACCCTTACGGTATGCATTATGACTTCGTTTCGCTTTTATATTCCTACTTTGTTCTCAAATTTGGCGTTTTACAAAATCAGCCCGTTAAGGGTCATATTTGCATTCTCTGGGTTCGAGTGTAAGCACACCCCTCCCAATTGCATACCTTAATCCTTTTACATTAATCTTTGTCCCTTCACTCGGGCTCGTCATTCTAATGTAATACGCTTCCGTCACCCGGCTGTGCGTTTACATTATTATCAAATATTTTGCTCATTTGATTCATTTGGGTACTTTTAAGTTAGTCCCATTCACCCCGCCCTTACTACATCGGATGTAAACGTGTCCGCCATAAGAAGTTCATGGTATCATATGCCACTACTTACTTGGCCAGAGTAAGCGATTAACACATGACACGCATAACCTTTTTATAGTTTTCACATCACGCCCTATGTAAGTAACGCCTCTATTTGTTTCTCTTGGAAACAATATCCCGAATACATTTTCTATTCGGGTTTTTCCAAGTTTTTAATCTACATATGCAACTTTCAATTTCTAATTATTTGTTGCATATTACTATTTGTGCGGTTATTTAAAATGTGCACATGGTAATGTTACTTATGCGTTCAGTATCCCGATCCGTAGACCGGGTTAAAGATTAATAGACACACCACAATATTGAGTTATACACTGACAGGTGTACGCCTACACCCCGTGCTCAGGTCGTGGCCATCTCGTAAGATGATGCCAAGGATATCCGGGACATGGTCATTAACCCCCCAAAGGCTTTAAGCAAACAAAACACATTCAAAACATAGCATATCAATAAATTTAACCACTATTCGATTAAAGAATTCAATGCCGGACCAAGCGGTATTTTATATACCGTACCCCAAGCCCGTATAGGGAAAATAAGTTAAAAGTATTTACCTTGGTAAGTATAAATCACAACTAGCAAGTGAAGGTAGCTTTTACTGGTTCTTCTTATTCTGGAACAAAGGTTTATAATAACCTATTAGATTTCTAACGGGTCTTTATTTAAGCCTAAGCTTAGACCGGTTAGCTTTAAGGACGATACGGTTCAAACGCACGATTAAGCGAAGACTGGATATAATGTGATTTAGACCCGACAAGTTTGAAGACTTGTATAATATGGGTATACTAAACACATTCTGGATTTTGAGACAAAAATGATAAGGTTTGACCCGTTTCGGTCAATTTATGCAAACTAGTTACATAAACCGAACCGAACGCGAAAAGAGCGTTACGGGTAACCATAAGAGTCATATGCAAGTTCCCTGAGATAATATGCCTTAAATATGTTATAATATCAGTAAGATATCTTCTATTATGCCCAAAACGGTTTTAAACTCACATTATGCCTTATAAGGGCATTTTGGTCATTTAAAAGATTATAAAAGAGTTTAATTGGAAATCTGAGTTACAAGTCTGATTTATACAGTAAATACACTTAATTTAACATGTTATAACAGTAGGGTATGACCCATATGTGAAACTTATCATTTAAAACCAAACTATGCACCTTAGGGGTATTTTGGTAATTTCACAAGGGCTAAAAAGGTCAAAACTGGAAACCTGAGTTCAAAAACTTTTACTTACTGTTATTATATAAAAATATACTAAAAACATCAATAGGTATCAACCTTATATGTTTAAGATGGTTATAGTACATACTATGCGTTAAAAACGCTTAAAAGGCGATTTGGAGCCATTTCCGGGTTTTTAAAAGAAAGCTGATATTTTTATTATTCCAGAAGGCTCAAAATATTTTATTTAACAATTGAAATCAGTAGAAAAAGGTTTGGGGTCAAAAGGATTCGTAAAACTCATTTTATGGCTTAAAAGGGCAAAATCGGTATTAACCGAATTAAACTTAGAGACCTATGTTATGCTCAGCCAAAAAATAAATAAAAATCTTTAAAAATCCCAAAATATTATATTACATCAGTGGGTAAAAATTTTGATATCAAAAAGTGGGTTTAAATAGGCTATATGCTAATTACGCCATTTAATTAACATAAAGCTTTCAAATTACGATAATGAGCATAACTCTAAATCTAGACCTCAAACTGATGTCAAATTTTAGGTGCAAGTTTATAAATCAGTAACTAATGTTTCTACTCTTTCACTTTTTCAAAAATCACGTTTTATAGTCAAAAGGGCATAATAGTCAACTTTTAAGCATTAATCGGAAACATGCATATGAATTGGATAAGTATTGAACCAAGTTGTATAATCTCAGAGAGTTATACTTATGTGCAACCTGGTCCAAAATAAGCTCTAAGGCAGATCTTAAACATGCACAAACGGGTCAGAACTGAAAGTCAAAGCAAAAGTCAATTTATGCGACTTTCGGTTCCGATCCGGGTTTAAACTGAAAATTGTCGAGTTGAACATGTTGAGATATGTTCTTACATTAGTTACCAAATTATTTTAATGATCAAATAGGTTGCATGCATCCTACATTGCTAATTATGCTTAAATTTGCAAATAATCATTCTGTTGACTTTTTAAAGTATGCTTTGACTCGACAATTAACATAGTTAGAGTGGGAATCTGGAAATACCCTTTTAAGGGTTTGTTACCCACATAAATACCTACTTGTAGGTACTTTCAATTCGAGAAATGACTGAGCAAATTTCATTTAATCTCGAAGTCAAACTTAAATTACGATGGTTTGACTTTTGCTTAATTAGCTAAGCTAGAACGAATTAGAAGGGGTTAGGAATACTTACAAGAGTCCTAATTAAGCTTAGAGAGCACTAGAAAGCCTGAGGTTGATCAGAGAAGCTCCAGAAGTGGTCTTGTGAATTTTTGTAAATGCAAGTGTTCAAAGTTACAACTTCAAGTCCCTTTTATAACACTTTTGATCTCATTAGATGATGCCACAAAGGTCTACTGATGTTGTAAGATCTGTCCAAGTGCCCCCTATGCATGTAAAACCATTGGAGTGCCCCAGGTATCCGACAACAGCTGTTAACCATTGAAAACAGGCCTGCAACTGCCATCTGTTCACTGTTTATCGCTGGCAGCTTGTAGGCGGGCCGCGAGAGGCCTTACGCGGGCCGCGTACAAGTGGTGACCAGGTTAACAAGTTTCCATTGTTTTACATTTTGGTCCTTGGTCCTTTGAAACGTGGTTTTGGCTATTTATCTTGAACTCTTGACCCTCAAACCTGACTTTTAAGGGCCTTAGGACATTTACAAACTTGGGTAGGTCCTTGGTTAACCTTGTGCTTACCCGAAAAGTCACGAATTTCAACGTTAACGCATTTAACCCTTCGTGCACGGTTTTGATCATAACTTTCTCATACGATATCGAAACTTTATGAAATTTTTACCACATATTCTAGTGAGTATATTTTACCATTACAAAGCTTCGGGTTTGCCAAAAGGTCACTCAGAGGTATAATTTCAATATGTTGACACATTTAGCCCCTGTAGTTTGTAATTCCTCACTTTCTTTCATTTTCCGCTTTGTATGATCCATGATTTAATCGTTTAAGATTATAAACACCATGTAGGTTTATTGTAGAGCCTATTTATCCATTGTTGACACTTTGGACCCTTATATTCACATAGTTTCACTGTTTGTCAACTTTAGTCCCTCTAAAGTGCTTTTTCACATATTCATCAGCGAAACACTTCTTCAGATTACAGATGTGAAAAACACTGTGGATAGCACTGAGCTCTTCAGGCAAGTTTAACTTATAAGCAACTGACCCGACACGTTCGATAACCTCGAAAGGTCCTATGTATCTCGGGCTTAGCTTGCCTTTCTTACCAAATCGCATCACCCCCTTCCAGGGTGATACTTTAAGCAATACCTTGTCACCTACTTCGAAGTGAAAAGACTTACGTTTTGGATCCGCATAACTTTTCTGCCCATCCCTGGCAGCTTTCAGGCGATCGCGAATTTGGACAATCTTGTCCGTTGTTTCAAAGACCAAATCTGGTCCTGATAATTGAACTTCTCCTACTTCCGCCCAACAAATGGGTGTTCTGCATTTTCTACCATATAATGCCTCAAAAGGCGCAGCCTTAATACTAGTATAGTAGCTATTATTATAGGAGAACTCGATCAACGGTAGGTGGTTATCCCAACTACCACCTAAATCAATCACACATGCTCGAAGCATGTCTTCCAGTGTTTGGATGGTACGCTCACTCTGTCCGTCCGTCTGTGGATGGTAAGCCGTACTAAAGTTTAAGCGCGTGCCTAGAGATTGTTGGAAACTTTTCCAAAAATGAGAGGTGTATCTCGTATCTCAGTCAGAGATAATCGACATTGGTACACCATGTAGAGCTACGATCTTATCTACATACAATTGAGCTAACATGTCTGAGCTGTAAGTTTCCTTAATGGGAAGAAAATGTGCTGACTTGGTCAGTCTATCTACTATGACCCATATAGTATCGTTTCCCTTCCTTGTCTTTGGCAATTTGGTGATAAAATCCATTGTCACCATCTCCCATTTCCATGTGGGAAGTTCAGGTTGTTGCAGTAAACATGACGGCTTTTGGTGCTCAGCTTTGACTTGCGCACACGTCAAACACTTTGCTACATAGGCAGCTACAGACTTTTTCAAGCCTATCCACCAGTAGTTTGCCTTTAGGTCCTGGTACATCTTATCAGCCCCAGGATGAACAGAATACTTGGAACTGTGGGCTTCCTGGAGGATAACATCTCGAAGTCCTCCAAAAATGGGAACCTATATTCGTCCATTCAATCTTAACATTCCATCCTTGTCATAGGATAACTGCTCCTCAATTACTCCTAACTTTTCTTCAGGATAGTTAGCCTCCAGCACAGCTTCCTTCTGTGCAGCTAATATCCTTTCGTTCAAACCATTTTTGATTTCAATGCGTTTGGCATTGATCCTTATCGGCTTTACTCTTTCTTTCCTACTTAAGGCGTCAGCAACTACATTTGCCTTGCCTGGATGGTATTTTATCTCACAATCATAATCATTTAGAGTTTCCATCCATCGTCTTTGCCTCATGTTTAAGTCCTTCTGATTAAACAGGTGTTGAAGGCTTTTGTGATCTGAATAGATCACACACTTGGTTCCATATAAGTAATGCCTCCATAGCTTTAATGCAAATACAACGGCACCCAGCTCCAAGTCGTGGGTGGTGTAGTTCTTCTTGTGCACCTTTAGTTGTCGTGAAGCGTAGGCAATAACCTTGTCTTTCTGCATGAGTACACAACCCATACCAGTGTGTGACGCATCACAATACACTACAAACTCTTCTATACCATCGGGCAATGTTAACACTGGTGCATTGCTCAACTTTTTCTTAAGAATGTCAAAGGATTCCTGCTGCTTAGGGCCCCAATCAAACTTAACCTTCTTACGTGTCAACGAAGTTAGAGGCGCAGCAATCCTTGAAAAGTTCTCGATAAAACGCCTATAATATCCTGCCAGACCCAGAAAACTGCGAATCTCAGTAGGCGTCTTTGGCTCTTGCCAATTCATAACTGCTTCTACCTTAGCGGGATCCACTTGGATACCACGCTCACTTACCACATGTCCAAGGAATTGGACTTCTTGAAGCCAAAATTCGCACTTCGAAAATTTGGCGTAGAGTTTCTCATGATGTAGAAGTTTGAGAATACAATGAAGGAGTTTCTCGTGGTCAGCTTGGTTCTTCGAGTAAATAAGGATGTCGTCAATAAAGACGATGATGAATTTGTCCAAGTAAGGCTTGCAGACGCGATTCATGAGATCCATGAATGCGGCCGGTGCATTAGTGAGCCCGAAAGGCATCACTAGGAACTCGTAATGTCCATAACGAGTCCTAAATGCTGTCTTGTGCACATCTTCATCTTTAACCTTTAACTGATGATAGCCTGACCTCAAATCGATCTTAGAAAAATAGCTTGCCCCTTGTAACTGATCGAACAGATCGTCGATCCTGGGCAAAGGATATATATTCTTGATGGTGACCTTATTAAGCTCACGGTAATCGATGCACAGACGCATCGATCCATCCTTCTTTTTGACAAACAAGATCGGCGCTCCCCAAGGAGACGAACTAGGTCTAATAAAACCTTTAGCTAACAGATCATCTAACTGCGTCCTTAACTCCTTCATCTTCGTTGGTGCCAACCTATATGGTGCTCTTGCTACTGATGCTGCACCCGGAATGATGTCAATTCGGAATTCCACTTGCCTATCTGGTGGTAAACCAGGTAGTTCTTCGGGAAAAACTTCAGGATATTCTGAAATGACAGGGATGTCTTCAATCTTGGGTTTTGGCTCATCAATAGTAACTTGTGCCATATAAATGACACAACCCTTCTGCAGACATCTGGATGCCTTGAGCATGGACACTTGCTCAGGCAATCCATGCTGAGTATCCCCCTGAATGGTAAGCAACTCCCCAGACGGAGTTTTGACTACCACTTGCTTTCTGTTGCACACAATCTGAGCTTTATTATGTGATAACCAATCCATACCTATCACTATGTCAAAACCGGCTAGCTTAAAGGGAAGTAAGGATAATGGAAAAGAGTGATTCCTAATGGATATAACACATCCATCTAAAACAGTTGAGGCAGTTTCTATGGTTCCATCAGCTAATTCCACCTCATACTTCACACTTAAGGCTTTTACAGGCAAATTTAACAATTCACAAAACTTATTATCCACAAAAGACTTATCTGCTCCAGAATCAAACAATACTCTAGCAAAAACATCATTCACGAGAAAAGTACCTGTAATCACGTTGTCATCCTGAACAGCTTCCTTAGCGTCCATCTTAAAGACCCTTGCGTTGGTCTTTTTCCCATCTTCGGTTTTCTTGGTGTTCTTTGGGCAATTAGACTTAATGTGCCCTTTTTCATTGCAACCGTAACATGTTGCATCTTTCAGCTTCTTACACTCCAAAGTCTTATGATCCGTGGATTTGCAAATCCCACAGGGTCTCAAGTGAGACTGGGATTTCGACTCAAATCGACATCTACCAAAGTGGTTCTTCTTACAAGTTTTACATTTGGGCTTATCCCCCGATTGTTGCCCATCTTTCTTAGATCCCGACCCTTTCTTGTGGTCGTTATTTCCTCGGTGTCTCTTATCTGATCTTCGTGAGGTATCGTCCTCACGCTTCCTCTTACCTTCTTCTGAGTTCCTGAGCGCTCTCAACCTGACTACGTCCAAGGTAAGAGATAGAGATAGATCAGCTGCTGATCTGAAGGTTGCAGGCCTTGATGCCTTAACACTTGCTTTAATTTCAGGGGCTAAACCCCCGATAAAGCGAGCAATCCTTTTAGGTTCTGGGGTTACCAAGTACGGAACCAACCTAGATAGGGTATTGAAAGTGGTGAGGTATGCTTGGCAATCTAAATTCTTCATCACCAATGATAGGAAATCTGATTTGATTCTTTCAACTTTGTGCTGCGGGCAATAATTCTCTTTAATAAGAGCAACGAACTGATCCCATGACAAGTTGTAGAGTGGGATCTTTCCAGCAGCTTGTATGAGAGACTTCCACCACGCCAGTGCTTCTCCCTTGAACGATTGGGATACGTATTTCACTACGTCCCTTTCAGCACAACCGCTGATGTCCACAACCATATCCATTTCGTCCAACCAGGTCATGCAGTCGACCGCTCCCTTCTCCCCAGTAAAGTCCCGGGGTTTGCAAGAAACAAAGTACTTGTATGTACATGACTTGGTATGAGGTTTGGCATCAAACTCCACCTTTTTTGAGGGAACACTGTTTTGATTTGATGAGTGTCGATCATCATTCTTTTTGAGCTCATCTTTCTTAAGTTCATCTTTCTTAGAGGGCGGTTTGCTATGAGCCTCCGAGTGAACTTTTGGCTTGGAATGTGGCGCGGATCGGGTCCTACTTCGGGTCCCGCTTGATTCACTATATTGCCTCTCGATGGCTTTGGTAACAGCATTTTCCACTATTGCTTGTAACTCCGCACCAGTTACAAGTATCTTAGCATTTTCAGGGTTTTCTGCTGGACGACTGTTTATTTCTTCAGACTTAGCCATGTAGTCTTAATTGCTACATAAAAATAAGGACAAGGTCTATTTAGAAGCCTAAACAGTATTATCGTTCTTGACGATTTATTAACCATGGTAAATAAAGGCCATATTAGTTAATTTGCTAAGTAATTTCATTCAGGACTTTTTATTAGTAACTTAATCCTAGAATGAAATAAAATATTGGCACAACAGGCCTAGTCACGTAGACAATTTCTAAATTATAAATTTAGATCTTATAGGATTAAAGTTTGAATAAATAAGACAAATCAATCCCTTTCTTGGCAGGGAGTCTATACACTACAGCTACCTTTTGTTTTATATGACATTAATTATAACCCGTAGGCATTATGTCACAATCAGATATATATAAAAATATAAATTGGATAATTATTAAAAGGGTGACATGTGTGATTTTGCGGATCACACTAGCCAAGAATGTTAACATGTTTGCAGATGTTAACAGAGATTTGAATCTTTTTAAACAGGTTCTACCATATTGGCCAAGTCTTTAATATGACATTCAAGCTAGGTTTTAGCTTTTTAAGATTCTTATTATTTCATTAAAATGGTAAATCAAAATAATAAATGTTATTTTTCATTTAATCATATATTATATTCATGCATATAATTTAAAAATGAAAAACTTAAATTAACGATTCCAATTAAAATTAAACTAGTACGAGTTTGCCCTAAACGGGACTTTTACACAAATAACATGCCCATGCAGGGGCCAAACTAACAAACAAACCCACGCAGGGGTCAAATAGAAAAAACATGCCCACGCAGGGGCAAAACATAAAGGAAAAATGCCCACGCAGGGGCAGAGTACAGAAATAAATGTCCTCGCAGGGACATGATTACAACTAAAATAAATAAACAAACAAAGGATTTAGTGATCCTTCTTGCTTTTACCCTTGATCAAATCCACCATCTTTTTGAACATCCCCCGGTTATGCCTTCGTTCCTGCCGCATCTCATGCCGCACCTCTTGTCGCACCTCATTTATCCCTTGAAGGATTTCTTGAAATTGTGGCGGTGACATCACCGGTGTCCATGGTGGTTGCTGAAGGTGCTGAGGTTGAGGAGGCGGCGGTTGCTGATACCCATATGGTGGGTATCCATAGGTTAAGTGTCCCGTAGCCCAGGGACCTCCGTAGGGACCTTCCTGATGGAGGGTGTTGGAGTTTGCTGCTATCCAGTAGGGATCCTCTGTAAAGTTGTAATTTGTGTGCATCGGCTGCTCGAAGGGGTTGTATGCTGCCGCACCAGTGTAAGCTGGTATTGGGTCTCCAAAACCTAGTGGTGGCTGTGGCACGACTGGCGCAGAGTTCACTTCTGAGACGGGGTGTGAAGATTCTCCCATCTCCGGTCCTTCGTGCAGTGGCGAGTACCGGCTGCCACTAGAATGTGGAGGGGTGCTGATGTGCACTCCCCCTCACGCGGATATTCGCAAGGTCGTTCTCCTTCGCCTCGGGGCGAGGGAGGCTGAAGTTGAGGTGGTGCTGCTGGCGGAGTGACCGCGACAAGTCGGGAATCCTCGGAAGGATTCTGCTGCTGCTGTGGCTGCTGCTGTGGCTGGTGCAGGGGAGAGCTGTGTTGCGGCTGGTGCAAGGGAGAGTGGTGTGGCTGATGCAGGGGAGATCTATGGTAACTGGGAGTAAATACCCAGTCATACTGCTTGAATTTCTCCTCAAAGCTGTCGGGACCATTGTAAGGTGATCCCACAAACGGTGACCCATCTGAGATTTCAATGGGATGGTTCGGAGTCCCAGATGGTGGCATTGAAGGATCGGTATCTTCATCGATATCCATCGGGTTGCCACCAGAAAAGTGGTCCTCGGGTCCAAGTGGGTTAAAACCCATTGGCACTCCCAGATAGTCAGCAAGGTTGAACTGGCCCTGGAAAACAGGTGATAGGTGGTCAAAAGGTGATTGGTGTCCTTGGAGAGGTATGTAGGACTGGTGAGAGTTGTGGGGCTCATTTTCTGAATGAGGCCCGAAGGAGTGTGGGATGGAAGGGGAGGTGCTCAGTGAAACCGAGCGCCTAGCTGGTTCAATAAAAGACCTCCAAAGATCTTGAGCATCTGAGTTATGAGGATCAGAAGGTGTTCGCCGGTGCGAAGGTCCGGCTTCATAGTCGTTTGGGGCTACATGTGCTACTTGTCCCCTTCCTCTTCCTCTTATACGTGGCGGCATTTTGTCAACCTGTCAAACATAAACAAGTGATACAACAAAAAAAATATATATAAGACAAAGTTAGAATTAAAACAAAAATTTGGAAATTTCCTAAGTTCTTTGTCTAGACTCGAGAATCGAGGATTGTGCAATTGTGTAACTGAGATTAAACACAAAAGGCTAGTGTTTAATTCACTCAGAGTTGGCTCTGATACCAACCTGTCACACCCCTATTTTCCACGTGTCACCGGTGGGCCCGGTGGGAAGTATAGTGACGCAGTTGATATCATCATAGACAAATAACACAATATATAGATGCACAGCGGAAGCAAAGATAGATTCATTTCATTTCAACTTTAATAAAATGTAATATTAAATATCACGAGTAGTTGAAACGGATCCACAGGCGGATCAAAAATAAAAGAAGATATTGTTCAACAGTTTATTTGACATCCAAGCTTGCGAGACTTATTGTGGACGCTTAGAAGACAGCCAGCCTAGTATGCGTAGTACCTGCACTTAACCTTTTGGGAAAAATACGTCAGTTTACACTGGTAAATACAATTTAACTGACTCATTTTGAAAAGGTTTGAAAATTGATTTAAATGCACGTGGCACAAAACATTTTATAACTTGGGATAATTATGTGAAAATAATCTTGTAAGGGATTTACATGTTACTTATGCGTTCAGTAGCCCGATCCATAGACCGGGTTAAAGATTAATAGACACACCACAATATTGAGTTATACACTGACAGGTGTACGCCTACACCCCGTGCTCAGGTCGTGGCCATCTCGTAAGATGATGCCAAGGATATCCGGGACATGGTCATTAACCCCCCAAAGGCTTTAAGCAAACAAAACACATTCAAAACATAGCATATCAATAAATTTAACCACTATTCGATTAAAGAATTCAATGCCGGACCAAGCGGTATTTTATATACCGTACCCCAAGCCCGTATAGGGAAAATAAGTTAAAAGTATTTACCTTGGTAAGTATAAATCACAACTAGCAAGTGAAGGTAGCTTTTACTGGTTCTTCTTATTCTGGAACAAAGGTTTATAATAACCTATTAGATTTCTAAAGGGTCTTTATTTAAGCCTAAGCTTAGACCGGTTAGCTTTAAGGACGATACGGTTCAAACGCACGATTAAGCGAAGACCGGATAGAATGTGATTTAGACCCGACAAGTTTGAAGACTTGTATAATATGGGTATACTAAACACATTCTGGATTTTGAGACAAAAATGATAAGGTTTGACCCGTTTCGGTCAATTTATGCAAACTAGTTACATAAACCGAACCGAACGCGAAAAGAGCGTTACGGGTAACCATAAGAGTCATATGCAAGTTCCCTGAGAAAATATGCCTTAAATATGTTATAATATCAGTAAGATATCTTCTATTATGCCCAAAATGGTTTTAAACTCAAATTATGCCTTATAAGGGCATTTTGGTCATTTAAAAGATTATAAAAGAGTTTAATTGGAAATCTGAGTTACAAGTATGATTTATACCGTAAATACACTTAATTTAACATGTTATAACAGTAGGGTATGACCCATATGTGAAACTTATCATTTAAAACCAAACTACGCACCTTAGGGGTATTTTGGTAATTTCACAAGGGCTAAAAAGGTCAAAACTGGAAACCTGAGTTCAAAACCTTTTACTTACTGTTATTATATAAAAATATACTAAAAACATCAGTAGGTATCAACCTTATATGTTTAATATGGTTATAGTACATACTATGCGTTAAAAACGCTTAAAAGGCGATTTGGAGCCATTTCCGGGTTTTTAAAAGAAAGCTGATATTTTTATAATTCCAGAAGGCTCAAAATATTTTATTTAACAATTGAAATCAGTAGAAAAAGGTTTGGGGTCAAAAGGATTCGTAAAACTCATTTTATGGCTTAAAAGGGCAAAATCGGTATTAACCAAATTAAACTTAGAGACCTATGTTATGCTCAGCCAAAAATTAAATAAAAATCTTTAAAAATCCCAAAATATTATATTACATCAGTGGGTAAAAAGTTTGATATCAAAAAGTGGGTTTAAATAGGCTATATGCTAATTACGCCATTTAATTAACATAAAGCTTTCAAATTACGATAATGAGCATAACTCTAAATCTAGACCTCAAACTGATGTCAAATTTTAGGTGCAAGTTTATAAATCAGTAACTAATGTTTCTACTCTTTCACTTTTTCAAAAATCACGTTTTATAGTCAAAAGGGCATAACAGTCAACTTTTAAGCATTAATCGGAAACATGCATATGAATTGGATAAGTATTGAACCAAGTTGTATAATCTCAGAGAGTTATACTTATGTGAAACCTGGTCCAAAATAAGCTCTAAGGCAGATCTTAAACATGCACAAATGGGTCAAAACTGAAAGTCAAAGCAAAAGTCAATTTATGCGACTTTCGGTTCCGATCCGGGTTTAAACTGAAAATTGTCGAGTTGAACATGTTGAGATATGTTCTTACATTAGTTACCAAATTATTTTAATGATCAAACAGGTTGCATGCATCCTACATTGCTAATTATGCTTAAATTTGCAAATAATCATTCTGTTGACTTTTTAAAGTATGCTTTGACTCGACAATTAACTTAGTTAGAGTGGGAATCTGGAAATACCCTTTTAAGGGTTTGTTACCCACATAAATACCTACTTGTAGGTACTTTCAATTCGAGAAATGACTGAGCAAATTTCATTTAATCTCGAAGTCAAACTTAAATTACGATGGTTTGACTTTTGCTTAATTAGCTAAGCTAGAACGAATTAGAAGGGGTTAGGAATACTTACAAGAGTCCTAATTAAGCTTAGAGAGCACTAGAAAACCTGAGGTTGATCAGAGAAGCTCCAGAAGTGGTCTTGTGAATTTTTGTAAATGCAAGTGTTCAAAGTTACAACTTCAAGTCCCTTTTATAACACTTTTGATCTCATTAGATGATGCCACAAAGGTCTACTGATGTTGTAAGATCTGTCCAAGTGCCCCCTATGCATGTAAAACCATTGGAGTGCCCCAGGTATCCGACAACAGCTGTTAACCATCGAAAACAGGCCTGCAACTGCCATATGTTCGCTGTTTGTCGCTAGCAGCTTGTAGGCGGGCCGCGAGAGGCCTTACGCGGGCCGCGTACAAGTGGTGACCAGGTTAACAAGTTTCCATTGTTTTACATTTTGGTCCTTGGTCCTTTGAAACGTGGTTTTGGCTATTTATCTTGCACTCTTGACCCTCAAACCTGACTTTTAAGGGCCTTAGGACATTTACAAACTTGGGTAGGTCCTTGGTTAACCTTGTGCTTACCCGAAAAGTCACGAATTTCAACGTTAACGCATTTAACCCTTCGTGCACGGTTTTGATCATAACTTTCTCATACGATATCGAAACTTTATGAAATTTTTACCACATATTCTAGTGAGTATATTTTACCATTACAAAGCTTCAGGTTTGCCAAAAGGTCACTCAGAGGTATAATTTCAACATGTTGACACATTTAGCCCCTGTAGTTTGTAATTCCTCACTTTCTTTCATTTTCCACTTTGTATGATCCATGATTTAATCGTTTAAGATTATAAACACCATGTAGGGTTATTGTAGAGCCTATTTATCCATTGTTGACACTTTGGACCCTTATATTCACATAGTTTCACTGTTTGTCAACTTTAGTCCCTCTAAAGTGCTTTTTCACATATTCAAAGCTTATGACACGTGTCAATACATTATTGGACGTAAATTTTCGAGGTGTTACAGACCGTTCCATCATCATATCCACAATTCGTTTGACTCTTGTCGTCTTCAAACGCGAGTGTCCTTCAATTAAAACATTCACAAAAGTTAGTAACGTCAACTTCAATAATCGCCCGTATTATAATACAAGGCTTTTTCTACTATACGCGTCAACGCGCGTATTTTCGTCAACTATATCAATCATTTTAATTGGGGTAACGTGTATCACACGAAAGCCCTATGTGTTGTTTACAACACCTTAGCATGTTAAACTATTAACATACATGTACTTACCGGATTTGCGATCAAGCCTTGAACCGAACACATTTGTCAACAACCTTGAGCTCTGATTACCAACTTGTAACACCCTTATTATTATTTAATGATTTTCGTATAATTTACGAAAATAAACGGGTAATTAGAATTTCAATACATTGAAAATACGGGTTTCATTAAACTTTATTTACAGAATTAAAACTATACAAAATAGCATGTTTGAGTTCGTCATTTAACAAAACAACGATACATAGTGCGGAAGCTTATTTCTTGATCGTGTTCGGTTCTTCGTTGTGCTTGATCGTCCGCCGGTGCTAAAATAATACCTGAAACTCATAAAACATGAGTTGGATTAGTCATACGTAACTTATAACGTATTTAAACGAGTCCGGGAAGCGAAACTGATTAAAATAAAAAAATTTCGCCAAAACAGGGCTCCGTCTCGCCACGCAACGGCGCCACGTTGCTCCCTCGCGCCACGCGGGGGAGACCAGTTTCCAGCAGGCTGCAGCTCAGTTCAGCTATGCCAGTTTTTACGGAAACGGCCATAACTTCTTCGTTATTGATCCGTTTTACCCGATTCTTTTTCCGACGCGTTCGTAATTTAATCCTCCATCTTATGGAGTTAAAATCCTACATCCAACATAAGAAATTTTGAGACTTCTAAGCCTTTAACTCGTTACCTTTTTACCGAATTTTAACCCGTTTATGCATTTTATCAAACAAACGTATTTGTTTGATTCCTATATCACATACACTTCTTCAAATTAATGTTACCTACCATATTAGGTCCTAATAATAGGTTTATTACACAATTTAAACCCGTTTTCGCTCGTATGCTTATTTTGACCCGTTAAGGGTATTTAAGCACTTTCGAGCCTAAAATCGCTTTCATTTGTATCTAACTTTATATTTTCACATTTCTTACCAAGTAGTCTTCCACCACAACTATATTTGTGGTGGATTTAATATGGAGATACATATATTCCGAGTTTTATCTCTCGGACTATCATTTTACGGCAGAGACCCATATTGAGTCATTTGACCCAAGATTTACCCTTTTCATTCTTTATACTTATTCAAAGTATTTGCTTGATCATATAACTTGTTTTTAAACGACTCTTAAGGTTCATTTACTCGATTTTGCTTACGAGGGCGTTTTGGTCATCTTAAACCCTTTCTTTACAACAAAGGACTTTTCATGTCGTAATTGACCAAAATTCCACTTTTTAAACTAGGATCTTGTTTAAATAGCCATCATGTTTTTAAAACACAATGACAATAACTTAAATCATTTGGTTTACTTAAAAGATAACCCAATGTCCATTTTAACTTGTTTAGCCCTCATTGAACTTCAAGTTCTAATGATGATTTGACTAATTATACATACCTGGCTCGAATCAATATATTGACCCGTTTTGATACCTTGCCTTAGTAGCCGCTAAGTAATAGCGATGACAACATTCAATCGATATTTATTCCTGTAATCATGCAACTCGACAAAACATTAGCCGATATTGTCAAAGGGTGATATTTTCACCTTTTGACCCGTTTGATCTATATGACCATTTACTTTTTTGAGATGGATTTATTATCATCTCGTCTACATAACTTGTACCGGTTTACACCATACGGTCAATTTACTTATAAATTTATTTCTTGATTATTTTGACCCCTTTATATCTTACGCCATAAAGTGTCCTTCAAAACTAACGGTTATCGTCAACGAGTGACTACATTGCCGTTTTACCCTTATTAATTGTATTGATTTACCTTATAAGGTAAATCACTCAAAACTCGTTATTTATTAGTCATTACAAGACTAAATGACCTTATTAGCTCTTTTTAACCATTCAACATGGTTTATCATTATTGTCTTTTGTTTCGAACCTCGCACGTCGGGTCGAAACATCATAAGTCAAAATGTGACTTTTGATTATTCAAAATCTATAAAACCAATAGATATCAAATAAAAGGTGTAAGTTTTAACTTACCTCGCATCCCGAATACGCCTTTCTTCTCACTTGATTCGTTTGACCCGCTCACTCATCAAGCTTCCATCTAGCTCGTTAAGCGTCAAACTATCATCATAATTCATAAGATGGTTAGATTAGTCATTATCAATTATAACTACTCCATCTAACGGGTCTTATGTCGACTTTATCACTCGATTAAATCATTGGTTAGTTTGACTTCCTAAAAGTCAATTGATCTATCGACATATCCAAATGCACACTTCACATGGAATTTCAACATTTTAGCTTCGTTTAGGCATTTTAACAAACACCTAGTGGGCATAATTTTACACATTTACAAACTAGTTCATAACTAGTTATTTTTACCAAGATTAACATCAAATTTACCACTATCACTTATGATCAAATACTTCAAAATTGAAATTTGTTTAAGTATTTCCCGATTACTTAACATGCATGATGATTCTAATCATAATCATATCATCAATTCCACCTTATGACTAATACCCACTTAGCCTAGTGTGGGAATTCATTCAATCATTCAATTCATAGCATGTTAGGTATGATTTTCACTTAGGGTTTCGTTCCTAAGCAAGTATACATCACTTATCAAGCCATAGCTTCTCTAATTCATGCCTAATTCACGATTAGGATGATTATCAAATTTTTACAACTTCACAAATGTTAGAAATTCAACATACCTCACGATCCCCTTGACTTGGTGATCACGAATTTGTGTTCATGCATTGATTTGGCTCTTGATTTGGGCTTCAATTTGATCAATTTGTTGAAGTTATGGTTTGAGCTCTCCTGAGCTTTCTCCTGGTCGACCAGAACATGCACACACACACCTAGTGTGTGTGTTGTGTTTAATTTTAATAAATCAAGTTTCAATTCTTCCCTTTTTAGCCCTTCTAGTTTGTAGCTTTATAATAAGGGTTATTTCCCAAGTTTCCTTCTTTGTTTTAAGACACATATTTAACTAGGTTGATATTCCTAGTTACTTGGTGGGTTCGGGGAAATTATAACCCTTTTTTTTTAAGTCCCGTTAACTCGGGCCTTTTATAAACTTATTTCCTTAAAAGTATTCATTCACGTTTTATTAAATATTAGGTTTATTTATTTAAATCCTAATATTTACCGGGTCACTTCTACCGCTAACGGTACTTTACCCGTCTTTTAGTATTAACGGGGTTTGATTACCAAACCCGTTTTCGGGGTGTTACATAAGCCCATTTAGTAAATATATAAGCCCACTTAAAAGTATTCTATCATTTTTACAAAAATCATTTTTATAAAATCACTAAGTATAGACTTTTTAGTCATAAGAATACATAAAACTTTTATACGTTTAAAATCATCCGAATTTTGTTATCGATAGCATATTTATTTTTCGCGTTGAAAGATCGTCTAAACGTCGTAGTAACTTCTCGGATTGGCGATACGTTTATGGATTCTTCCGTCGTCCGTTTTGACCATAAATGGTGTCCGATCATTCGGATCGTCCGTAACTTGTTTTTAAGAAATATTTCTATGTAGTCTTGTAAGACTTTGATTGTAATGTAACTTATGTTCATTTGTTACATTGAATTCAAGTTCCTAGTTTTGATATGTATAACTAATACACCAAGTATCGTATCGCACATAAGTTGTTAAAGTGACCAAATATATATTTTCTCAAAAATATATATTTATCTAACTCTGTTTTTATAAAAACCATTCTTTAAAATCTTTTTAGTCATGTAAAGATTTAGCCAAAAATAATGGTTTTCTTAACATATGATTTTTAATAAAAATCGGCCATATAACCTTTGTAATATGCACTTTACCATGTTTAAATAAACATATCATTTTCTTTTCGAATTCACCAATCAATTTACTCATAACATTCTTAAAGAATAACACATGAGATTTATAACATAACCTCATTAAGATGATCTCAAAATCATGTAGGATTTTTGGTATGATCATAACATATCTTGTAGAAGTATTGTTTTTAATGAAAAACATTAAATATCTTTACTACACCATAAATTATGATCATCCATTCAACCTTTATGTTTAACAAAAACCCTTTTAACATAGACATGTATACTTGTTAGATCATGTTTTTAAACATTATCTAACAAGTTATTCATATGATTTTTCATTAAGACTAGATCAAATATTCAAATAATAAGCCAATCACAACATAAACAAACATATATCTCATGATTTTTATTTTGCTTCTTTGTATTTTCAACTTATTCTTGTATGATTCTTTTGGTTATATCATGATCTTTAAATAACAACTACATAAATATGTATAACAAAATAGATTTAGAAGCTCACTTCTAGCACTTGTGGCTAGGGATGATCTAGGTGATGATAAGAAGCAAAGAAGATGATGATCTTGATGGTAGAATGCTCTTGAATGGATGAAAATACTTGCTTTAACTTGTGAGTGCTTTAGATCAACTTAGGCTCCATAGAAGTACAACTTGATCATCAAAGAAATGACTAAAATGAAGTGGGTGTTTGGATGGTGTTCTTGGTTAAATGGATGAAGATGATGAGAGAGTTTGTGTGTGTATGAAAAGGTGTAAATATGTGGGTAATGTGCTAGTAAACTTAATGTGTAAGTGTTATAATAAATCACCAACTTCATCCACTTGTAATTAACCAAAATATCTAGATATTTTAGCAAGTAATTAAGGGTGTGGGACCCCTTTATTTTTGTCATATACATGGGGGGGGGGTCTTATGGTGATTAAAAGTGTTAGTAATTTTTCAAGGTTTCTAAATGTAATAAAATGTTCAAGTGTTTAGGTGTTTTAAGGATTCAAAGTTTCAAGAGGTTTCATGACCTAGAATGATCATAAACTAGTTTTATTTGGCTAAAAATAATATTCACTATTTTGTAAACTATGTCAAAATATAGTTCGGCTAGTTGTTTAGTGCTCGTTCCGCAAGTAGATAGTCGAAAGGTTCGCTTATGAAAGTTGTAGGGAAAAATTCGGTTATGTATATAAATGATATTCCCTATGTATTTTCATATGAAATTTGTGTTTAAACAACACTTTTGAACTTTGTAGTAATAACACTAATGCTGAATTTTGCGGAAAATATTGAAATGGTAACTTTTAGCGCTTTTCGGGCAGTTTTTGGTGTTACCGGACATCGGGAAAGTATTAGACCAAACCCTTGCATTTCCAATTAGGGTTTAATATATATTTGATGTTGGACTTTCGTCTGAGTCCTAAAGATGTCATTTAGATGGTTTCTGCGAATCCTGCGTTTTTGTCAGCACACTAGTTTACTAGGTACTATTCTAGTTGTTTCGACGCATTGTTTAAATTGTTTCAAATATAACCGATAGAAACGAATAATTTGCATCATAAATGAGTGTTCTAAAATGTATATCATGTAATCGTGCAGTTCGGATGTTCAAAACACATAACGGTATAATGTAAATGATTGTTTTAAATGTACGTAAATTACTAGAAATTGGCAGTTGTCACATTCTCCCCTTGTTATTGAGAATTTCGTCCCGAAATTCAAGCTAAGTCATCCTTTGCAGGAGACTTATCGAACAGGTGAGAGTATTTGACTTTGATTTTAATTTCACGTTCCCAAGTATACTCGGGTCCGTGTCGAGAGTTCCAACGTACATTTAATAATTTTTACGACTCCTCCACGATTTCTGGACTTTATAGTCCATGACTTCAACAGGTTCTTCAATGAATTTGATTTTGTCGTCAATATGAATGTCATCCACAGGGATGATAACCGTTTCTTGCGTTGGACTCTTTTTAAGATTCGATACATAAAACATGTCGTGTATACTGCTAAGTTCGTCTAGTAATTTCAGCTTGTAGGCCATAGTGCCAATCTTCTATAAAATTTCAAATGATCTAAAGTAACGAGGGTTAAGCTTTACACGTTTACCGAACTTCGCTACACCCTTCCAAGGCGAGACTTTCAACAAGACTTTGCCTCCGTCCTCGAAAGATAATGGTTTCTGTCTCTTGTCTGCGTAGCTCTTTTGTCGATCGTGAGCCTACTTGATACGGTCTCGGATCTGAAAATTTTTATCCGTAGTCTCTTGGACTAATTCCGGACCAATTAATTGTCTATCGCCAGTTTCCGCCCAACATAGAGGAGAGCGACATTTTCGACCATAAAAAGCTTCAAACGGTGCAGCTTGAATTTTGTATGGTAGCTTTTATTGTAGGAAAAATCAACCAAGGTAAATGAGTATCCCAATTGCCGCCTAAATCCATAACACATGCACGAAGCATATCTTTGAGTGTTTGGATATTCCGTTCGCTCTGGCCGTTAGTTTGTGGATGAAAGGCCATACTTAGATTCAAGCGAGATCCAAAGGCCTGTTGGAATGACTTCCAATCTTGACACAAAGCGACCGTCTTGGTCTGAGATGATTGAAATAGGCACTCTATGACGAGCCACTATTTCTTTGAGATAGAGTTCCGCTAGTTTTTCTGTACTATCCTTCTCCCGAATCGGTAAGAAGTGTGCGGACTTTGTTAATCTATCGACGATTACCCATATCATATCATGGCCTCTTGAGGTCCTGGGTAACTTCGTACTGAAGTCCATTGATATTTGTTCCCATTTCCAAACGAAAATCTCGGGTTGTTGTAGCAAACCCAAAGGTTTCTGATATTCGGCTTTGACCTTCGTGCAGGTCAAGAATTTTCCGACATAAGTCGCGATATCACTTTTGAGGTTAGGCCACTAATAGTATTCATTCAATACTTAGGCCGATGCGCTTCCTTAAAAATATCATCCCGAAGGCCGCCAAAGAATGGAACCCAATTTCAACCCATAAGGTATAAAGTTCCATCTTCTTTCGGCACTAATTGTTCCTTCATGCCTCGAAGTGTTTCTGCTTGAATATGCTCTTACTTGAGCGCTTGTGAATCATCTTCTCTAGTGCTTGAACTCTCAATATTTGAACTCGTTCCTTGCGGCTCAAGGCGTCTGCTACAACGTTCGCCTTGCTCAGATGGTACTTTATTTCAGAATCTTAGTCGTTCAACAATTCAAACCTACGTCGTTGACGTATGTTTAATTCTTTTTGGTTGAATATGTGTTGAAGGCTTTTATGATCCGTGAAAATAGTGCATTGAGTACCATATAAATTATGTCGCCATATTTTCAAAGCGAATACCATCGCGCCTAACTCGAGGTCATGCATGGTACAGTTCTTCTCCTGAAATTTTAGCTGACGTGACGCGTACGCGATAACTTTTTCCCGTTTCATAAGTACGCAACCCAATCCTTGAAGAGAAACATCACAGTATACTACAAAGTCATCGGTACTGTCGGGTAGTGATAAGATTTTGAAATGCTATGCACCAATCTTAAGGATAAGTTGTAATGCTTACTTCTTGTTTTTAGATTGGGGTGAATTTCTTGCCTTTATTTTATTTTTATTTTTTTGTGTGAGGGAGGTTAGCGGTTGAGCAATCTAAAAAAATAATTCTCAATAAATCTCTGATAATATCCCGCCAATCCCACAAATTGTCAGACTTCGGTTGGAGTCTTGGGCACTTCCCAATTCTCAATTGCTTCAATCCTCGATGGGTCTACTTGAATGCCTTTCTCGTTCACTACATGCTCGAGAAATTGTACTTTGCGAATCCAAAATTCGCACTTGGAAAATTTCGTGTATAGTTTCTCCATCTTTAGTAGCTCGAAAATGGTTCACAAATGTTGTTCATGTTCATCAGTCGATCGAGAGTATATCAAAATGTCATCAATTAACACTATGATGAATTTGTCGAGATACGGCTTGCACACGCGATTCATTAAATCCATGAAGACCGCTAGTGCATTCCTTAAACCAAAAGGCATAACGAGAAACTCGTAGTGACCGTAACGAGTCCGAAAAGCCATTTTCGGTATGCTTTCTTCTTGAATTCGTAATTGATGATACCCAGATTGTAAGTCTAACTTGAAATAGAAGCTCGAACCTTTCATGAACCATTTGAGTTAGTTGGAAATTCATTTGTAACATGGTTTAGAAATATGAGTTTTCGTTCATCGAAATGTTGTGCACTTTTGCAAAACTTGCATGTCTTTCCACCCCCAAAACCTTTATAAAGATGTATAATGGTAAACAGCGGGGGTTATGAACTCACAATGTCCTTATTCGGTCAACTATAAGGTTCAGAAGGTGCTAATCGATATGAAGATCTGGCTATGGGTGTGGCTCCCGTTACCAAGTCGATGTGAAACTTGACTTGTCGATATGGTGGTAGTCCTGGCAAGTCTTCAGGAAAGACTTCAGGGGATTCTTTTACCACAGGAATATCTGTCATCTGAGGCCCATCGGCCTTCTTATCGACAACAAGTGCTAGAAAGGCAATACAACCTTTCCGTAAGCACTTTTGTGCCTTCATGCAATTTATGGTCCGCAATGATGTGTTGCGCTTCTCTCCATAGATAACAAGTGTCTCTTCGTTCGATAATGGTAGGCGAATGGTCTTCTCATGACAGACGACTTTGACTTGGTTATCGGATAACCAGTCCATGCCAACCACTACATCGAAATTACCCAACTGAACAGGTAAGATATCGATATTGAATTTCAGTTTGCCAAGTTCCAAAGAACATTCTCTAACAACTTCCCCTGACTCGACTAATTTACTGCTTACCAAATCTATAGAATGAGGAGAGGTCTAGCTTACTTGACACTAGGCCAAGTACATTTTGAATTCTATGTAACGAGAACTTCACTGTATAATTTTAGATGTAGAACAATCCAATTCCTATGTTTAGATGTAGGATAACCCAATCCCTATGTTTAGATGTAGTACAGCTCAGCCCCTTATTGTAGCTAGGATAATCTCGTCACAAACCATGAAACTCGTTTCATAGGAATGAGTTTGATTAGTAGGAAATGTGTCGGTGACCCTTAATGGCCTCACATAACTCAGCTAATTCCCCATTAGCTAACTTGATATAGTATTGTGTGTCTAACATGACTCTAATTTGAGTATATGCTTAACATCTAAAGACACTAGCTAAGCTCGGTGTTGGTATTAAAAGAATTGATACATGATAATCGTAGAGTGTACGTACTCATGACATCATTGGGATTTTGTGGAGTATTCATAGTTCTAACCACACACACACTTATTCACCAGCTTGATCCATTCTTAAGTATTATCGTCTTACTAGCCTTTGTTTTGCGCCCGGTCTCAGCACACTGCTACTCTTGGTGCTTTTGCAATTGCCCTCATGATGAACGTCTCACTTGTTGCATTTAGAATTTTGGCAAGTTACCAGCATACCTATTGGTGTCAAAATTATTTATGGCAGCAAATGCCTTTGTTTTTCTCGTCGCGAGAGTTTCCTTCCATTTGTTACTCGTTTTTAAACCTTTCCTAAGGTGTGAGAACTTTCGCCTCCCGTAGAATCCTTGGTGAGACTAACTGCGAGAGTTATTGTTTAAGTGATCAAGGTAGGGTGAGAAGATGTGACCATACCTTGGATTTCAGGCTAAACTTAAATTACAACGCTCAATGCGTTTGAATTTGGGCGTTACCAAATATGGAACAACCCTTGAGAAACCGTGAAAGCATCGAATGTAACCAACATCAGGCTCTAGTCGTGATCGAGTTCTATAATAAAATCATATGAAAATTGATATGAAAATCAGATGATATAAAAGAATGATGTATGGTTAAATAAATAATCAATTGAACTGTAGTGTAAAAATATATCATGACTTGAAATAGAATATCATGTCTTGGGTAAAAGATGTCGTATCTTGTATAAACATGTCATGTCATGTATTGTCTTTGTCGAAGAAGTTTGGATAACACTACGGTATGATATGCAATATAATATAAGCACTTATATATAGGAAGTACCAGCGGCGTTTCCACCATGCCTTTATCATATTACACACGCCTCGTTGTTTAAATTACTTATCAATAACCACCAAAGAAGGTCTTGTGTATACCACTGTCAAATGTCATGTATAACAATGTCTTGCGTAACAATGTCATGTATAAACTATGTCTTGTGTAAAAGCAATGGTTTTCAACACATACTTTTGACTTAAACATTTGTTTCTTTTGGCGCCATGATCTTTTTAATACACACTATTAAAAGAATCTAGACATATATATTTGGATAAATATAGTCTATCATGCGCCCAAGAATAAAGAATGCAATCGGTCAAGGAAACCTTAAGACCGCATGGTTCATATATGTTTGAATAAATGATAATACGAATAACCGAAAATGAATGATAATGTGGATAACCAAAACCAAAAGGTGTAATGCCTCTTGCATGTATTGGTCATACATCTGAATGGAAAAAGAAATAATTTGTTGAGGAAGGGAAACCAACCAGTGGTCTTCGTCCATATAATATGTATTCCACACACCATGGACCTCGGTCGTCCTAAGTAGAGAAAATCCTTTATCGTACTTGTCCATGTGACAAACATGGTAATAGTGCTTGAGTTTCACGAGCTCTAACAAGATCATTAGAATCTCCAAAGATGTCGAATAGAATGCAATGAGGGAGTTGCAGCATGGCTCATGCCATAACATCCCTTGGGACAAGGCAAAAGTCAAGCGACGGAATTTATTGTATCCATTATCAATGAATAAAATAAGGTGAAATATGATAAGGTAAAGTAAGGTAAGGTGTCATGGGCACCAAGGAAATAGCCCATGTACAAGAATTTTAGAATGTTAAGGAAAAATCTTCCATGAGTGGCTAACAAGTTTTGTTTGTTTAGATGACTAGTCTCAACTAAATCGTGGTATTGTAACACCTCGAAAATTTACGTCCAATACTGTATTGACACGTGTCATAAGCTTTGAATATGTGAAAAAGCACTTTAGAGGGACTAAAGTTGACAAACAGTGAAACTATGTGAATATAAGGGTCCAAAGTGTCAACAATGGATAAATAGGCTCTACAATAACCCTACATGGTGTTTATAATCTTAAACGATTAAATCATGGATCATACAAAGCGGAAAATGAAAGAAAGTGAGGAATTACAAACTACAGGGGCTAAATGTGTCAACATGTTGAAATTATACCTCTGAGTGACCTTTTGGCAAACTCGAAGTTTTGTAATGGTAAAATATACTCACTAGAATATGTGGTAAAAATTTCATAAAGTTTCGATATCGTATGAGAAAGTTATGATCAAAACCGTGCACAAAGGGTTAAATGCGTTCACGTTGAAATTCGTGACTTTTCGGGTAAGCACAAGGTTAACCAAGGACCTACCCAAGTTTGTAAATGTCCTAAGGCCCTTAAAAGTCAGGTTTGAGGGTCAAGAGTGCAAGATAAATAGCCAAAACCATGTTTCAAAGGACCAAGGACCAAAATGTAAAACAATGGAAACTTGTTAACCTGGTCACCACTTGTACGCGGCCCGCGTAAGGCCTCTCGCGGCCCGCCTACA
Source organism: Helianthus tuberosus (assembly GCA_030545235.1). NCBI lineage: Eukaryota > Viridiplantae > Streptophyta > Magnoliopsida > Asterales > Asteraceae > Helianthus > Helianthus tuberosus. Next base: position 14,588,947 of record CM060430.1, on the reverse strand, counting down.
AGCTGCCAGCGACAAACAGCAAATAGATGGCAGTTGCAGGCCTGTTTTCGATGGTTAACAGCTGTTGTCGGATACCTGGGGCACTCCAATGGTTTTACATGCATAGGGGGCACTTGGACAGATCTTACAACATCGGTAGACCTTTGTGGCATCATCTAATGAGATCAAAAGTGTTATAAAAGGGACTTGAAGTTGTAACTTTGAACACTTGCATTTACAAAAATTCACAAGACCACTTCTGGAGCTTCTCTGATCAACCTCAGGCTTTCTAGTGCTTTCTAAGCTTAATTAGGACTCTTGTAAGTATTCCTAACCCCTTCTAATTCGTTCTAGCTTAGCTAATTAAGCAAAAGTCAAACCATCGTCATTTAAGTTTGACTTCGAGATTAAATGAAATTTGCTCAGTCATTTCTCGAATTGAAAGTGCCTACAAGTAGGTATTCATGTGGGTAACAAACCCTTAAAAGGGTATTTCCAGATTCCCACTCTAACTATGTTAATTGTCGAGTCAAAGCATACTTTAAAAAGTCAACAGAATGATTATTTGCAAATTTAAGCATAATTAGCAATGTAGGATGCATGCAACCTGTTTGATCATTAAAATAATTTGGTAACTAATGTAAGAACATATCTCAACATGTTCAACTCGACAATTTTCAGTTTAAACCCGGATCGGAACCGAAAGTCGCATAAATTGACTTTTGCTTTGACTTTCAGTTCTGACCCGTTTGTGCATGTTTAAGATCTGCCTTAGAGCTTATTTTGGACCAGGTTGCACATAAGTATAACTCTCTGAGATTATACAACTTGGTTCAATACTTATCCAATTCATATGCATGTTTCCGATTAATGCTTAAAAGTTGACTATTATGCCCTTTTGACTATAAAACGTGATTTTTGAAAAAGTGAAAGAGTAGAAACATTAGTTACTGATTTATAAACTTGCACCTAAAATTTGACATCAGTTTGAGGTCTAGATTTAGAGTTATGCTCATTATCGTAATTTGAAAGCTTTATGTTAATTAAATGGCGTAATTAGCATATAGCCTATTTAAACCCACTTTTTGATATCAAAATTTTTACCCACTGATGTAATATAATATTTTGGGATTTTTAAAGATTTTTATTTATTTTTTGGCTGAGCATAACATAGGTCTCTAAGTTTAATTCGGTTAATACCGATTTTGCCCTTTTAAGCCATAAAATGAGTTTTACGAATCCTTTTGACCCCAAACCTTTTTCTACTGATTTCAATTGTTAAATAAAATATTTTGAGCCTTCTGGAATTATAAAAATATCAGCTTTCTTTTAAAAACCCGGAAATGGCTCCAAATCGCCTTTTAAGCGTTTTTAACGCATAGTATGTACTATAACCATATTAAACATATAAGGTTGATACCTACTGATGTTTTTAGTATATTTTTATATAATAACAGTAAGTAAAAGTTTTTGAACTCAGGTTTCCAGTTTTGACCTTTTTAGCCCTTGTGAAATTACCAAAATACCCCTAAGGTGCATAGTTTGGTTTTAAATGATAAGTTTCACATATGGGTCATACCCTACTGTTATAACATGTTAAATTAAGTGTATTTACTGTATAAATCAGACTTGTAACTCAGATTTCCAATTAAACTCTTTTATAATCTTTTAAATGACCAAAATGCCCTTATAAGGCATAATTTGAGTTTAAAACCGTTTTGGGCATAATAGAAGATATCTTACTGATATTATAACATATTTAAGGCATTTTAACTCAAGGAACTTGCATATGACTCTCATGGTTACCCGTAACGCCCTTTTCGCGTCCGGTTCGGTTTATGTAACTAGTTTGCATAAATTGACCGAAACGGGTCAAACCTTATCATTTTTGTCTCAAAATCCAGAATGTATTTAGTATACCCATATTATACAAGTATTCAAACTTGTCGGGTCTAAATCACATTCTATCCGGTCTTCGCTTAATCGTGCGTTTAAACCGTATCGTCCTTAAAGCTAACCGGTCTAAGCTTAGGCTTAAATAAAGACCCGTTAGAAATCTAATAGGTTATTATAAACCTTTGTTCCAGAATAAGAAGAACCAGTAAAAGCTACCTTCACTTTCTAGTTGTGATTTATACTTACCAAGGTAAATACTTTTAACTTATTTTCCCTATACGGGCTTGGGGTACGGTATATAAAATACCGCTTGGTCCGGCATTGAATTCTTTAATCGAATAGTGGTTAAATTTATTGATATGCTATGTTTTGAATGTGTTTTGTTTGCTTAAAGCCTTTGGGGGGTTAATGACCATGTCCCGGATATCCTTGGCATCATCTTACGAGATGGCCATGACCTGAGCACGGGGTGTAGGCGTACACCTGTCAGTGTATAACTCAATATTGTGGTGTGTCTATTAATCTTTAACCCGGTCTACGGATCGGGATACTGAACGCATAAGTAACATGTAAATCCCTTACAAGATTATTTTCACATAATTATCCCAAGTTATAAAATGTTTTGTGCCACGTGCATTTAAATCAATTTTCAAACCTTTTCAAAATGAGTCAGTTAAATTGTATTTACCAGTGTAAACTGACGTATTTTTCCCAAAAGGTTAAGTGCAGGTACTACGCGTACTAGAATGGCTGTCTTCTAAGCGTCCACAATAAGTCTCGCAAGCTTGGATGTCAAATAAACTGTTGAACAATATCTTCTTTTATTTTTGATCCGCCTGTGGATCCGTTTCAACTACTCGTGATATTTAATATTACATTTTATTAAAGTTGAAATGAATCTATCTTTGCTTCCGCTGTGCATCTATATATTGTGTTGTTTGTCTATGATGATATCAACTGCGTCACTATACTCCCCACCGGGCCCACCGGTGACACGTGGAAAATAGGGGTGTGACAGGTTGGTATCAGAGCCAACTCTGAGTGAATTAAACACTAGCCTTTTGTGTTTAATCTCAGTTACACAATTGCACAATCCTCGATTCTCGAGTCTAGACAAAGAACTTAGGAAATTTCCAAATTTTTGTTTTAATTCTAACTTTGTCTTATATATATATTTTTTTGTTGTATCACTTGTTTATGTTTGACAGGTTGACAAAATGCCGCCACGTATGAGAGGAAGAGGAAGGGGACAAGGAGCACATGTAGCCCCAAACGACCATGAAGCCGGACCTTCGCACCGGCGAACACCTTCTGATCCTCATAACTCAGATGCTCAAGATCTTTGGAGGTCTTTTATTGAACCAGCTAGGCGCTCGGTTTCACTGAGCACCTCCCCTTCCATCCCACACTCCTTCGGCCCTCATTCAGAAAATGAGCCCCACAACTCTCACCAGTCCTACATACCTCTCCAAGGACACCAATCACCTTTTGACCACCTATCACCTGTTTTCCAGGGCCAGTTCAACCCTGCTGACTATCTGGGAGTGCCAATGGGTTTTAACCCACTTGGACCCGAGGACCACTTTTCTGGTGGCAACCCGATGGATATCGATGAAGATACCGATCCTTCAATGCCACCATCTGGGACTCCGAACCATCCCATTGAAATCTCAGATGGGTCACCGTTTGTGGGATCACCTTACAATGGTCCCGACAGCTTTGAGGAGAAATTCAAGCAGTATGACTGGGAATTTACTCCCAGTTACCATAGCTCTCCCCTGCATCAGCCACACCACTCTCCCCTGCACCAGCCGCAACACAGCTCTCCCCTGCACCAGCCACAGCAACAGCCACAGCAGCAGCAGAATCCTTCCGAGGATTGCCGACTTGTCGCGGTCACTCCGCCAGCAGCACCACCTCAACTTCAGCCTCCCTCGCCCACGAGGCGAAGTAGAACGACCTTTCGAATATCCGCGCGAGGGGGAGTGCGCATCAGCACCCCTCCACATTCTAGTGGCAGCCGGTACTCGCCACTGCACGAAGGACCGGAGATGGGAGAATCTTCACACCCCGTCTCAGAAGTGAACTCTGCGCTAGTCGCGCCACAGCCACCACTGGGTTTTGGAGACCCAATACCAGCTTACACTGGTGCGGCAGCATACAACCCCTTCGAGCAGCCGATGCACACAAATTACAACTTTACAGAGGATCCCTACTGGATAGCAGCAAACTCCAACACCCTCCATCAGGAAGGTCCCTACGGAGGTCCCTGGGCTACGGGACACTCGACCTATGGATACCCACCATATGGGTATCAGCAACCGCCGCCTCCTCAACCTCAGCACCTTCAGCAACCACCACGGACACCGGTGATGTCACCGCCACAATTTCAAGAAATCCTTCAACGGATAAATGAGGTGCGACAAGAGGTGCGGCATGAGATGCGGCAGGAACGAAGGCATAACCGGGGGATGTTCAAAAAGATGGTGGATTTGATCAAGGGTAAAAGCAAGAAGGATCACTAAATCCTTTGTTCGTTTATTTATTTTAGTTGTAATCATGTCCCTGCGAGGACATTTATTTCTGTACTCTGCCCCTGCGTGGGCATTTTTCCTTTCTGTTCTGCCCCTGCGTGGGCATGTTTTTTCTATTTGACCCCTGCGTGGGTTTGTTTGTTAGTTTGGCCCCTGCGTGGGCATGTTATTTGTGTAAAAGTCCCGTTTAGGGCAAACTCGTACTAGTTTAATTTTAATTGGAATCGTTAATTTAAGTTTTTCATTTTTCAATTATATGCATGAATATAATATATGATTAAATGAAAAATAACATTTATTATTTTGATTTACCATTTTAATGAAATAATAAGAATCTTAAAAAGGTAAAACCTAGCTTGAATGTCATATTAAAGACTTGGCCAATATGGTAGAACCTGTTTAAAAAGATTTAAATCTCTGTTAACATCTGCAAACATGTTAACATTCTTGGCTAGTGTGATCCGCAAAATCACACATGTCACCCTTTTAATAAATTATCCAAATTTATATTTTTATATATACCTGATTATGACATAATGCCTACGGGCTATAACTAATGTCATATAAAACAAAAGGCAGCCGTAGTTTATAGACTCCCTGCCAAGAAAGGGATTGATTTGTCTTATTTATTCAAACTTTAATCCTATAAGATCTAAATTTATAATTTAGAAATTTGTCTACGTGACTAGGCCTGTTGTGCCAATATTTTATTTCATTCTAGGATAAGGTTACTAATAAAAAGTCCTGAATGAAATTACTTAACAAATTAACTAATATGGCTCTTATTTACCATGGTTAATAAATCGTCAAGAACGATAATACTGTTTAGGCTTCTAAAATAGACCTTGTCCTTATTTTATGTAGCAATTAAGACTACATGGCTAAGTCTGAAGAAATAAACAGTCGTCCAGCGGAAAACCCTGAAAATGCTAAGATACTTGTAACTGGTGCGGAATTACAAGCAATAGTGGAAAATGCTGTTACCAAAGCCATCGAGAGGCAATATAGTGAATCAAGCGGGACCCGAAGTAGGACCCGATCCGCGCCACATTCCAAGCCAAAAGTTCACTCGGAGGCTCATAGCAAACCGCCCTCTAAGAAAGATGAACTTAAGAAAGATGAGCTCAAAAAGAATGATGATCGACACTCATCAAATCAAAACAGTGTTCCCTCAAAAAAGGTGGAGTTTGATGCTAAACCTCATACCAAGTCATGTACATACAAGTACTTTGTTTCTTGCAAACCCCGGGACTTTACTGGGGAGAAGGGAGCGGTCGACTGCATGACCTGGTTGGACGAAATGGATACGGTTGTGGACATCAGCGGTTGTGCTGAAAGGGACGTAGTGAAATACGTATCCCAATCGTTCAAGGGAGAAGCACTGGCGTGGTGGAAGTCTCTCATACAAGCTGCTGGAAAGATCCCACTCTACAACTTGTCATGGGATCAGTTCGTTCCTCTTATTAAAGAGAATTATTGCCCACAGCACGAAGTTGAAAGAATCGAATCAGATTTCCTATCATTGGTGATGAAGAATTTAGATTGCCAAGCATACCTCACCACTTTCAATACCCTATCTAGGTTGGTTCCGTACTTGGTAACCCCAGAACCTAAAAGGATTGCTCGCTTTATCGGGGGTTTAGCCCCTGAAATTAAAGCAAGTGTTAAGGCATCAAGGCCTGCAACCTTCAGATCAGCAGCTGATCTATCTCTATCTCTTACCTTGGACGTAGTCAGGTTGAGAGCGCTCAGGAACTCAGAAGAAGGTAAGAGGAAGCGTGAGGACGATACCTCACGAAGATCAGATAAGAGACACCGAGGAAATAACGACCACAAGAAAGGGTCGGGATCTAAGAAAGATGGGCAACAATCGGGGGATAAGCCCAAATGTAAAACTTGTAAGAAGAACCACTTTGGTAGATGTCGATTTGAGTCGAAATCCCAGTCTCACTTGAGACCCTGTGGGATTTGCAAATCCACGGATCATAAGACTTTGGAGTGTAAGAAGCTGAAAGATGCAACATGTTACGGTTGCAATGAAAAAGGGCACATTAAGTCTAATTGCCCAAAGAACACCAAGAAAACCGAAGATGGGAAAAAGACCAACGCAAGGGTCTTTAAGATGGACGCTAAGGAAGCTGTTCAGGATGACAACGTGATTACAGGTACTTTTCTCATGAATGATGTTTTTGCTAGAGTATTGTTTGATTCTGGAGCAGATAAGTCTTTTGTGGATAATAAGTTTTGTGAATTGTTAAATTTGCCTGTAAAAGCCTTAAGTGTGAAGTATGAGGTGGAATTAGCTGATGGAACCATAGAAACCGCCTCAACTGTTTTAGATGGATGTGTTATATCCATTAGGAATCACTCTTTTCCATTATCCTTACTTCCCTTTAAGCTAGCCGGTTTTGACATAGTGATAGGTATGGATTGGTTATCACATAATCAAGCTCAGATTGTGTGCAACAGAAAGCAAGTGGTAGTCAAAACTCCATCTGGGGAGTTGCTTACCATTCAGGGGGATACTCAGCATGGATTGCCGAGGCAAGTGTCCATGCTCAAGGCATCCAGATGTCTGCAGAAGGGTTGTGTCATTTATATGGCACAAGTTACTATTGATGAGCCAAAACCCAAGATTGAAGACATCCCTGTCATTTCAGAATATCCTGAAGTTTTTCCCGAAGAACTACCTGGTTTACCACCAGATAGGCAAGTGGAATTCCGAATTGACATCATTCCGGGTGTAGCACCAGTAGCAAGAGCACCATATAGGTTGGCACCAACGGAGATGAAGGAGTTAAGGACGCAGTTAGATGATCTGTTAGCTAAAGGTTTTATTAGACCTAGTTCGTCTCCTTGGGGAGCGCCGATCTTGTTTGTCAAAAAGAAAGATGGATCGATGCGTCTGTGCATCGATTACCGTGAGCTTAATAAGGTCACCATCAAGAATAGGTATCCTTTGCCCAGGATCGACGATCTGTTCGATCAGTTACAAGGGGCAAGCTATTTTTCTAAGATCGATTTGAGGTCAGGCTATCATCAGTTAAAGGTTAAAGATGAAGATGTGCACAAGACAGCATTTAGGACTCGTTATGGACATTACGAGTTCCTAGTGATGCCTTTCGGGCTCACTAATGCACCGGCCGCATTCATGGATCTCATGAATCGCGTCTGCAAGCCTTACTTGGACAAATTCGTCATCGTCTTTATTGACGACATCCTTATTTACTCGAAGAACCAAGCTGACCACGAGAAACACCTTCGTTGTATTCTCAAACTTCTACATCATGAGAAACTCTACGCCAAATTTTCGAAGTGCGAATTTTGGCTTCGAGAAGTCCAATTCCTTGGACATGTGGTAAGTGAGCGTGGTATCCAAGTGGATCCCGCTAAGGTAGAAGCAGTTATGAATTGGCAAGAGCTAAAGACGCCTACTGAGATTTGCAGTTTTCTGGGTCTGGCAGGATATTATAGGCGTTTTATCGAGAACTTTTCAAGGATTGCTGCGCCTCTAACTTCGTTGACACGTAAGAAGGTTAAGTTTGATTGGGGCCCTAAGCAGCAGGAATCCTTTGACATTCTTAAGAAAAAGTTGAGCAATGCACCAGTGTTAACATTGCCCGATGGTATAGAAGAGTTTGTAGTGTATTGTGATGCGTCACACACTGGTATGGGCTGTGTACTCATGCAGAAAGGCAAGGTTATTGCCTACGCTTCACGACAACTAAAGGTGCACGAGAAGAACTACACCACCCACGACTTAGAGCTGGGTGCCGTTGTATTTGAATTAAAGCTATGGAGGCATTACTTATATGGAACCAAGTGTGTGGTCTATTCAGATCACAAAAGCCTTCAACACCTGTTTAATCAGAAGGACTTAAACATGAGGCAAAGACGATGGATGGAAACTCTAAATGATTATGATTGTGAGATAAAATACCATCCAGGCAAGGCAAATGTAGTTGCTGACGCCTTAAGTAGGAAAGAAAGAGTAAAGCCGATAAGGATCAATGCCAAACGCATTGAAATCAAAAATGGTTTGAACGAAAGGATATTAGCTGCACAGAAGGAAGCTGTGCTGGAGGCTAACTATCCTGAAGAAAAGTTAGGAGTAACTGAGGAGCAGTTATCCTATGACAAGGATGGAATGTTAAGATTGAATGGACGAATATGGGTTCCTATTTTTGGAGGACTTCGAGATGTTATCCTCCAGGAAGCCCACAGTTCCAAGTATTCTGTTCATCCTGGGGCTGATAAGATGTACCAGGACCTAAAGGCAAACTACTGGTGGATAGGCTTGAAAAAGTCTGTAGCTGCCTATGTAGCAAAGTGTTTGATGTGTGCGCAAGTCAAAGCTGAGCACCAAAAGCCGTCAGGTTTACTGCAACAACCTGAACTTCCCACATGGAAATGGGAGATGGTGACAATGGATTTTATCACCAAATTGCCAAAGACAAGGAAGGGAAATGATACTATATGGGTCATAGTAGATAGGCTGACCAAGTCAGCACATTTTCTTCCCATTAAGGAAACTTACAGCTCAGACATGTTAGCTCAATTGTATGTAGATAAGATCATAGCTCTACATGGTGTACCAGTGTCGATTATCTCTGACCGAGATACGAGATACACCTCTCATTTTTGGAAAAGTTTCCAACAATCTCTAGGCACGCGCTTAAACTTTAGTACGGCTTACCATCCACAGACGGACGGACAGAGTGAGCGTACCATCCAAACACTGGAAGACATGCTTCGAGCATGTGTGATTGATTTAGGTGGTAGTTGGGATAACCACCTACCGTTGATCGAGTTCTCCTATAATAATAGCTACCATACTAGTATTAAGGCTGCGCCTTTTGAGGCATTATATGGTAGAAAATGCAGAACACCCATTTGTTGGGCGGAAGTAGGAGAAGTTCAATTATCAGGACCAGATTTGGTCTTTGAAACAACGGACAAGATTGTCCAGATTCGCGATCGCCTGAAAGCTGCCAGGGATAGGCAGAAAAGTTATGCGGATCCAAAACGTAAGTCTTTTCACTTCGAAGTTGGTGACAAGGTATTGCTTAAAGTATCACCCTGGAAGGGGGTGATGCGATTTGGTAAGAAAGGCAAGCTAAGCCCGAGATACATAGGACCTTTCGAGGTTATCGAACGTGTTGGGTCAGTTGCTTATAAGTTAAACTTGCCTGAAGAGCTCAGTGCTATCCACAATGTTTTTCACATCTGTAATCTGAAGAAGTGTTTCGCTGATGAATCACTGGTCATACCACATACGGATGTGCATATAGATGAAAGCTTGAAATTTGTGGAGAAACCATTGTCGATTGAGGATCGACAGGTAAATAAGCTTCGAAGGAAGCATGTACCTATTGTTAAGGTCAAATGGGATGCCCGTAGAGGTCCCGAATACACATGGGAGGTAGAATCCACGATGAAAGAAAAATACCCTTATTTGTTTCAGTAAATCTCGAGGTCGAGATTTCTTTTAAGGGGTGAGGATGTAACACCTCGAAAATTTACGTCCAATAATGTATTGACACGTGTCATAAGCTTTGAATATGTGAAAAAGCACTTTAGAGGGACTAAAGTTGACAAACAGTGAAACTATGTGAATATAAGGGTCCAAAGTGTCAACAATGGATAAATAGGCTCTACAATAACTCTACATGGTGTTTATAATCTTAAACGATTAAAACATGGATCATACAAAGCGGAAAATGAAAGAAAGTGAAGAATTACAAACTACAGGGGCTAAATGTGTCAACATGTTGAAATTATACCTCTGAGTGACCTTTTGGCAAACCTGAAGCTTTGTAATGGTAAAATATACTCACCAGAATATGTGGTAAAAATTTCATAAAGTTTCGATATCGTATGAGAAAGTTATGATCAAAATCGTGCACGAAGGGTTAAATGCGTTAACGTTGAAATTCGTGACTTTTCGGGTAGGCACAAGGTTAACCAAGGACCTACCCAAGTTTGTAAATGTCCTAAGGCCCTTAAAAGTCAGGTTTGAGGGTCAAGAGTGCAAGATAAATAGCCAAAACCACGTTTCAAAGGACCAAGGACCAAAATGTAAAACAATGGAAACTTGTTTGTAAGTCCCGAAAATCCGGATCAAACAACGATATCAAACAATCACCAAGGATGGGCGGAATCCAAACTTGATGATCTTCAAGAAATAATCAAGAACAATATGAAGATTTGAATATTCAAAGGCTTAAACTTGCATACAAATCTTGTTTGTCTAATACAAGTTTCTAAAACCAATTGAACCAACCAACCATGCTCCTAATTTCTAACTTCTATTTATAGTAAGGGGTTTCCCCCAAAACCCTAGGCCCATAATTCCTCCAAAGCCTACTCTAATACCCCCACTTCTAGAACTTGATCCATTAAGCAATTAATCTACTAATCTATAAACCTATAGGGCCTAACAATCTCCCCCTAGGTTTACTGGATTAGTTGTTGAATCCGTTTGGAGGACCACCTTGCAACGGAGCCGGATCATCAAACAAACGATTCTTGATTACGATCTTAAACTTCCTTTTCAGCTTGGCTTTCAAAAGATATCAGCATACCCACATCACTTTGTAGTTGTTTGATCGCCTGATCTTTGCTTGATATTTGAGCCTGCAAAGATGAGATCGGTGAATTTTTTCAGGGTAGCATCTTGTTTCAACACAATCACTCTTCTTTGCAGCTTCGCTACATCAACAGTCGTATCATCATCACTATCTCTTTCTTCAACAAATTTCATTTTGTTGGCTGCAAAGTGCATGGCTGCTTTATCATGCTCAGAGAAATCGGCACCACTGAACTTCCTACATTGAACCTGATGCCGCTTGAGCTTTCTGGTTGCAAATGAGTTGTTTCAGGCAGATCGAGATCGAGATCGAAATCGAATTTTAAATCAAAATCGAGATCTTGCGTGCTTGTTTCTTGAGTAGCAGCAGTGACTTGTGGATCAGTGGGCATAGTAGGCTATAGATCTGAGCTTGGGCCAGAGAAAGAATATAAGGAGCTGTTTCGGTTCTTCGTTTCTTGTTGGATGCTTGTTCAGCATCATCTGTCGAATCATCTTCAGTTTCAGGAATAGATACGGAAGGAGGGTTTCCGACACTATCCTTCAAGAATTCAATCAGGGCTTGTAGGATTTCTTCAGTTATTAACGTTGATTTTCAAATGGGTTCTTCAGCTTTCTCAGAGACAATCACTTCCACATCACTGACGTCATCAGATTCTTCTTCGTCTATCTCTAACACTTCAGTTTTCATCTCAGCATTAGCAGCAGCGTTCATGAGTTGCTCGCCATGGTCTTCAACAACTGTGGCATTCAAAGGCTTTGGTTTGAAAAGCATAGGAACCTGCAAATCTTGTAATTCGATTAAATGGTCTGGGAAGACAAGGAGATGAGATTAGTCCGAAACGTGACTTGAAAGAGAGAATGATTGCCAATAATAGTGTTTCGGATTGGGCCTGAGATCAAACGGCCAAGCCCCAACTCGGAACAATGGTCCGAATTATATGTGAGAGCAATGGGCCGGATCTGATTCGCGTTATCCACGACAGTGGGCCCTAATCCGAAACAGTGTGTCAGACTATTACTTTAATGATTTGCTTTTTCATGACAGAAACATCTTTCTCAAAATCAACGATCCAACCAACCGAGCAACCTTTTTTAGAAAAGAAATTATCAAAACAAAACAAATTAATAATAGAAAACTAATGGAGGAGTAATATAGGGAGAACCTGCCATGGGATCAAAATCGTTCTCGAACTGATTAAGGAACACTTTTCAGCCCTTCGTTTACTTAGGCTGGTCCACACAATTGTTGATATGTTTGTCCTCTTAAATCCACCGCTCAAACTTCAACTTTTTGCTTTGTGATACGCTTTTAGGTAGATTTATACTGTGACATCTGTGTGTCCCATTCCAAGGCATACCCCCGCGATCAAGGTAAGCACAACGGTTCATCGTAGCAGGTGAGTATACTGAGATCATCCTTTTATTATATTTTTTTTATTTTTCAACGCCAGACTTCCTGGTGAACAGGTCAGTACTTTCGTACAGCAGAGAGACCAAGGAAGATCTGACGAGGGCGAGACAGGTTTTGGCCCTTTTGTGGCTCTTTTAGCAAGATATCCTGACTGTGTCCAGGTCTGCATATAATCTGGATGCAACAGAGGGACAACCCTGATATCCCGGATGAATCATCAGCATAAAGACCCAAAACTTCAGATGTTGGCTATCTATCAACGCAGGATTTAAGACCATGAAATCATACACCGTTGGTCTGTTACCCACGAGATGTCCAGTCCATTATGTTTGTATCACTTTTGCTTCTTTTGCTTTTCGAGCGGCAGACCTATCAACACATCGCAGTGGAGCCTAATGATGTGTGTAAAATGCAACATATAAATTACATCAAATGAGGCATAAAACTAACCCTTTTTAAGTACTAATATTGGAAAAAGAGTGTTTTTGTCTTCCTTTTGTATTTTCAGGATTAAATGAGCTCAAAAACGTAAAGGAAGCAAAAAGACAGCTAAATCCAACATAAATACAAGAAAAGGAATATTAGTGGACTGCCCGACCCCTCAACGGCACCTTCCAAAGCAAAGTAGAGAAATCAGAAGACTGAACACGCCCCGTGCTCAGCAAGCACGGGGCCGTGCCCAAGAAGCAGCAGAAAAGACAAACCTATAGAAGCTTCTATTGCCCACCACGGGCCGTGCTCAGCGGACACGGGGGCGTGTCGAAAGTACAGCAGGCGCATTTATTGTAATTGCGAATTACAATTAATGAGGAGAGAGATTGTCAGACAGACACGGGGCCGTGCCCAGCGGACACGGGGCCGTGTCCAGCTCTCTGTTCAGCCTATAAATAGGAGTGCTTGGATTCATTTCATCTCATCCCTTGGCACACCACCTCTCTCACACTTCATCCACCACCCACCACCATCACAACACCATCATCCACCACCATCATCCATTGTCCATCGTAGAGTGTGTGAGTCGTCTCGGGATCCAAGATTGATCGTAAGAGTTCTTGACAATCAAGGCCATGTTTGCCTAAGTCTCTTACATCACTTGGTGAAGACAAAGTGTCTAGTATAATACTTTTTATTTCTAATCTTTTGCACTTTTTATTTGGTTTTGTATTAATGACTTTAATAACTAGTTACTTATGTTGAAGGTGATCTTTCCTTATCGTTTGTCCGTGGTGTCTTGGCATTATTTTACTGTCTATATAAAATAAAGGATTTTCACCATTCATATCTCCACGGTCTATATGGAGATATGTTGGCTACCTGGTAGGGGGTTAAGGGAACGGTTTGGTAAAGGTCTTGCCATTGTTCAGCGTTTAGAGGTCCTGCAATGGACCTGGGTCAAATTTAGTAGGACCTCCTTCAATACTTCACGGTATTGGATGGCGGGGGTCCAAACTCTTTGATCCCCTCATAAGTTAACTACTATTAATATATAACCCGGCTATTTAGGACTGTATCCCTGCTGACTCAGACTACTTAGCCGAGGGTAACGTCACCGCCAAAAGCGGGGCCTACCACAATACTGCATTAATAACTTAATTCATTATCTTCCAATAATCCACCCTTTTAGGATTGTATCCCTGCTGACTCAAACTACTGGGGTGAGGGTAACGTCGCCTTCAAAAGAGGGGCCTACTACAATAACTAAGATAATCTCTTAATTATGTGCAAAAGTGCGGAAATAATCAAAGGTTATACTAGATACGAGTCGGAACCAAGTGATTCATCTTGTCTATCTGTTTTTCTTTTATTTTTATTTTTTTCAGCATTTTAGTTAGTTTTATTTTTTCTTAGTTTAAAACATTTTTCTAAACTTTTATTTTGGTTAGACGTTGAGGATAAACCGGTACTAAAAGCTCTTGTGTCCTTGGACGACCTCGGTATCTTACCAACGCTATACTACACTCAACGATGGGTGCACTTGCCCATATGTGTGTTTAATGTTAGTGAAATATCGTGTTTTATAAATTTAAAACTTGGCTAAAATAAGTGTTAAAAAGGGCTTAAAATATACACCTAAAATAAGTAACACTTCGCACGCATCAAGTTTTTGGCGCCGTTGCCGGGGACACAAGGATTTTAAGAAAGTTAGGAATCAACGGCCTAATCATCTTTTATTTTTCTTTTTATTTTTTTTAGGATTTTCTTAGTTTTTCAGCTTCTGCAGAGCTCAGCACGGGCCGTGCCCGCTGAACACGCCCCCGTGCTCAATCATTGGAACTGGCAATCCTGTTTTACATCAGACAGTAAGCTGAACACGGGGCCGTGCCCACTCAACACGCCCCCGTGCCCAAGTTTCAGTTACTGAAAACAGAACCGTTAGATCCCGGCGGTTGGTAATTTCTGACATAAACATGAGTGATAGTAATTATTTTTACTTTCGGCACTCTTATGGTACGTGGTGTCAATTATGTGGTGGCGAACATGAAGAAGTAAAATGCTACTTCCTAAATTATAGGCCCCACTACATGGACCCACCAACTTCTCACAACCTTAAGAGGGGCGAAAGTAAAAATAAGCACTATTTCTCCCTCGAATGCGCCCAGCCAGATATTCTAGGGGAAATGCTCCTTGGCGAGTTATTTCAACTAGAAGAGCTAATTCTGAAATGGTTAGAAGAGCTTGGGAAGGATTTTATTGATCCACCCCAAGACGATACCCATGAAGAAATGTTGGAACCGCATTCCGACAACCTCGTTGCTCCCGAAAATACCTTCGTACCTAGCAAAGACTTGGACGATAGTCGTCCCTGTGTCGATTGTGCCGTGAAGGACTCTCCATCGACTTCGTTCGGTGCATACATAGACCTGAGCGATTCGGCATACACCTTCTTTAACAAGAGCCCGGGAAAGGGTTGGACTTGTCCACCTAGAATGAAAATAGGAATTACCCTCACCGACAACCTCTTGCGTTCTCGCCTTAGTCTAGGACAATTAAGGTATATTAGGCACTTTGGGGTTGTTCCACCCAGTAAGGAACCACCCGATATCGATGAGATCCTTGAAGTAGCAAAACTCCATAAAGCAGCCTCCAGACACGGGGCCGTGTCCAGGTCAACACGCCCCCGTGCTCACTAAAAAAAGATTCTCTGCTGATTTGGTCAGAATACGGACAAAATGTGTCAGGATTTCCTCTGAACACGGGGCCGTGTCCAGTCAACACGAGGCCGTGCCCAGTGCGCTGTCGTTTTCTTTAAATGCAGCCTGATTCCTGCTCATTTTGACCACCTCAATTGACAGAGATCCCTGGGATTTTCACTTATACCATCCTAGGTAAGTGTTAAAAGAAGGTTCCAAAGGACCCTCTTGTCCCTTCCACTTTTATTCATTTCCTCCTCTTTCAAAATTTTTTTTCAAAATTTCCTCCATGGAAGCTTGGAAATCCCTTGATTCCAACCCTCTATGTGAAGTTTGTAAGATTATTTGCTAAAGATTCTTGCTTAAAGTTAGTTGTATAACTTTGTTTTAAATTATCTGAGCTTAAAACCCAGATAGAAATCATAAAAATAATTTAAAACTCCAAGATTCTTTAGCCAAAAATCCTGCAGACAAATGGACACGGGGCCGTGCTCAACGAGCACGGGGCCGTGTCCAGGGGCTCTGTTTTGTAAAAATTTAGCTTTCTTCGGTTTCCTTCACAGAAAATGGCAAGCAGAACAAGCGGATCATCTTCAAGAAATAACCGACAAGGGAGAAGATCTTCAACAGCAGAAGACTCTCTTGTAAACTATGTTTACGCTCTAAGGGAGGCTATTGATGAAATGACGGGAGTGGAAGAAGCATTGGTCGACCGTATCAACCATCTTACAGTAGGGCTGGAGGGCTGTCTCCACGAAGTAAACCTCTTGCACCAGAGGTTGAACCTTCTCGCCACCCCACCTTTGGTACCTATAATAACCCAAAGGGCGTGGAACATGGTGCCCGAAGTTGTCATTCCAGCCGAATGGTACGCCATGCACCAAGAGCTTCCGCGAAGAGTGGTGCAAGGAGTCCCGGTGAATGTTCCCCCTCAACCACCAGCAGCGGAGGAAAATGAAGCCGCATTCTTCCTTCCTAGGGAGATCGAAGAATGGCTTTAAACAACGTTTAGGGAAGAATTCGTTCGGCTAAAAGTCCTACTATATCGGGAAACCATTCTCGAAATTTTCTTAAAATAGTAGAACTCCTTATGATAACCTCGTGTACCTGCTGACCTATCTAGTTAAGTTTTAGTTTTATTTTAATTTAGGATTATGTAAGTTCTCTCTATGATGAAATGAAATGATGGTTTTAAGGTTTGGATGGTTTGTAATGAATAAAACACACTCATGGTGGTAAAGGATGAAAAGGGGAACGAGAAAAATGAACCCATGCACAAGAACAAAGCAACCCGACAATTCTCACCAGTTCAGAAGGTTCAACACGGGCCGTGCCCAACCAACACGGCCCCGTGCCGAACCACCTGCAGAAAAACGCCCAGTTCAGGTACCTGGACACGGGTCGTGTTCACCCAACACGCCCCCGTGTCCAGACTTCTGTTTCTCTTATTTTAATTTTGTTACTGGCACTTGAACACGGTGCCGTGCCCGGATAACACGGGGCCGTGTTCAGTGCCCAGTAACACAAATTTTTGCTTTTTAAACACTATTTTACACATCTAATCAACCTAAAAATTTATTTTTGGGACACATTGAGGACAATGTGTAATTTAAGTGTGGGGGGGATGCTAAAACCTTGAATTTTGCAAGTCCTAAATACAAGCCTTACACAAAACTCTATTGGAACCGCTAATCACCCCAAATTTTTTTCAAAAATTTCATTTTTTTTTACTTGTCTAGGTTTAACTCGGGAAATTCAAGTTCTCAAAAAGGTTATATTTTTACGAATTTACAGCCGATAGCGTAGTGATAAAAAGAACCAACATAAGAAAATTATGAAAAGGTATAGCAAACTTATTTAAAATTTGATTATATATACTTGATCACATAAAAACCCATTCCCACAAAAGTGAGTTTTGAGTCTTTATTGAGCACACAATTACATATCATTTGACTAAATGCTCATTTTTCGTTTCTTGTGTGAATAGCCGCTTGGTTCTTATGACTCTAGAACTTGCCATGACAATACATTCCCGGTCCTTATCAACTTAAACCCAAGTAAGTAAATGATGGAGGCATTAGGACTAACCCTTTTTTATTTCTACACCATTATTTTTCTTTTTCTTTTACCACCTACCCAAAAATCCCCCTAGTTAGCCCCTTTGAGCCTAAACCTTTTCGTTTCATCACCCAAACAAAAAACCCTTTTACCCACCAAAACCTTTTTCAATTTTAACCCTTTATTTTAGTAACAAGTTCGGTTCTTCGTGAAAAAAAAAAATATGTGTGATAATGATGAAGCAAAAAGAAAATAAACAAACAAGTTAATAAAAAATAACTTAGTTTGAATAAAAGCTTCATCAAAATAAAAAGTTGCAAAAATACGAAAATCGACACTTGTTACGCTTTTAGCCCTTTTTCTACTAACCACTAACCCAACCACCTACCTTTAACCCTAGCCTAACCCTTAACCCACAAAGTCCTCTTGATATCTACAAAGGTATAAAAGTTAAAAAGGAGGAGGATTGATTTCTTGGCAAGCCTATGGTAGGAATAAGTTCCATGCCGCTCTCGAGTGATTCACTAAAAATACACCTTCGGCCGAGTGTGAGTGATTTCCCCGCGAGGTATGTGAACTTGTATATAAATAGAATTTTAAAAAGGCATGTTATGCCCAAATAAGTAATTTCTTTTATGAAAAGTTCTAAATAAATCATTACGAATAGGAGTGTAAATAAATAAAAATAAAACCCAAAAAGATCTTGGAAATCCCGACACCCTACGACAAGCCCAAAACCTTCTCTTCTACCTATTCCATTTGGGAGTGTAAGCCACATATTAAAGAGTTTTGCTTGAGGACAAGCAAAAGTTCAAGTGTGGGGGTATTTGATGTGTGTAAAATGCAACATATAAATTACATCAAATGAGGCATAAAACTAACCCTTTTTAAGTACTAATATTGGAAAAAGAGTGTTTTTGTCTTCCTTTTGTATTTTCAGGATTAAATGAGCTCAAAAACG
Organism: Helianthus tuberosus; assembly: GCA_030545235.1. Classification (NCBI taxonomy): domain Eukaryota; kingdom Viridiplantae; phylum Streptophyta; class Magnoliopsida; order Asterales; family Asteraceae; genus Helianthus; species Helianthus tuberosus. The sequence continues at coordinate 14,570,385 of CM060430.1, read as the reverse complement.
CAAAGGAAGCAAAAAGACAGCTAAATCCAACATAAATACAAGAAAAGGAATATTAGTGGACTGCCCGACCCCTCAACGGCACCTTCCAAAGCAAAGTAGAGAAATCAGAAGACTGAACACGCCCCGTGCTCAGCCAGCACGGGGCCGTGCCCAAGAAGCAGCAGAAAAGACAAACCTATAGAAGCTTCTATTGCCCACCACGGGCCGTGCTCAGCGGACACGGGGGCGTGTCGAAAGTACAGCAGGCGCATTTATTGTAATTGCGAATTACAATTAATGAGGAGAGAGATTGTCAGACGGACACGGGGTCGTGCCCAGCGGACACGGGGCCGTGTCCAGCTCTCTGTTCAGCCTATAAATAGGAGTGCTTGGATTCATTTCATCTCATCCCTTGGCACACCACCTCTCTCACACTTCATCCACCACCCACCACCATCACAACACCATCATCCATCATCCACCACCATCATCCATTGTCCATTGTAGAGTGTGTGAGTCGTCTCGGGATCCAAGATTGATCGTAAGAGTACTTGACAATCAAGGCCATGTTTGCCTAAGTCTCTTACATCACTTGGTGAAGACAAAGTGTCTAGTATAATACTTTTTATTTCTAATCTTTTGCACTTTTTATTTGGTTTTGTATTAATGACTTTAATAACTAGTTACTTATGTTGAAGGTGATCTTTCCTTATCGTTTGTCCGTGGTGTCTTGGCATTATTTTACTGTCTATATAAAATAAAGGATTTTCACCATTCATATCTCCACGGTCTATATGGAGATATGTTGGCTACCTGGTAGGGGGTTAAGGGAACGGTTTGGTAAAGGTCTTGCCATTGTTCAGCGTTTAGAGGTCCTGCAATGGACCTGGGTCAAATTTAGTAGGACCTCCTTCAATACTTCACGGTATTGGATGGTGGGGGTCCAAACTCTTTGATCCCCTCATAAGTTAACTACTATTAATATATAACCCGGCTATTTAGGACTGTATCCCTGCTGACTCAGACTACTTAGCCGAGGGTAACGTCACCGCCAAAAGCGGGGCCTACCACAATACTGCATTAATAACTTAATTCATTATCTTCCAATAATCCACCCTTTTAGGATTGTATCCCTGCTGACTCAAACTACTGGGGTGAGGGTAACGTCGCCTTCAAAAGAGGGGCCTACTACAATAACTAAGATAATCTCTTAATTATGTGCAAAAGTGCGGAAATAATCAAAAGTTATACTAGATACGAGTCGGAACCAAGTGATTCATCTTGTCTATCTGTTTTTCTTTTATTTTTATTTTTTTCAGCATTTTAGTTAGTTTTATTTTTTCTTAGTTTAAAACATTTTTCTAAACTTTTATTTTGGTTAGACGTTGAGGATAAACCGGTACTAAAAGCTCTTGTGTCCTTGGACGACCTCGGTATCTTACCAACGCTATACTACACTCAACGATGGGTGCACTTGCCCATATGTGTGTTTAGTGTTAGTGAAATATCGTGTTTTATAAATTTAAAACTTGGCTAAAATAAGTGTTAAAAAGGGCTTAAAATATACACCTAAAATAAGTAACACTTCGCACGCATCACCTAACCTGTTTAACATTGAAACCTTACGTGTGTTAATCAAATTCTTTAACACGAAAGCTCATTTCATTTCCCAGGCAACTATTTCTCCCCCTCAAACGATGCATATTCTTTGGCACGATTTTTGTTTTTCCTTTCTCCCCCTCAAACAAAGCATATGTATATATATGTTTTTTTTTTTTTTGCATATGTACATATACGTCCCTCTCCCCCCTAAATTTGTGCATCTCACTTTATGCACAAATTTACTTATTTATTTATATTAAGACGATTTTTTTTTTGTCGCTCAGTCGGTGATACGTATCATTTTCAAAAGATCTACAAGCACATTGAATCTCGAGATGCTGACATGTTTTGAAAAAAATATGCTGAATTAGCATCAGTGTGGATCTGTTTAAGTTTAAACAATCCTCTGTCTTAGCAATCTCAAATAAAACGCACCTTGATATCAATGTGCTTGGTTTTAGAGAGAAAAACAGGGTTTTTGATAATCTGGATAACGGCATCATTATCAAAATAAGTGTTAGAGTTTAGATAAGTCAAACCGTAATCCTTGAGCTGGTGTTGTATCCAAAGAACCTGAGAGCAGAAGGCAGCAGATGCTGTAACGCACTTTGCTTCCGCTGCAAAAGTGAGCTGTTGCTTCTTGCACTGCCATGAGATGAGACTGTCCCCCAAGAATTGGCATCCAGCCGATGTTGACTTGATATCCCTGTTTTGATGAACTTGAAAGCCCAGAAACATTTTCACTTCTCCCAACGAGCGCATTTCGAACTTCTTTCTCATCATACGGATATACGAATGGCCTCCAGACGTGCCACCGATGCGTGCACCTCATCATAATCCGGACCTTTTAACTTGCTCAAAGCCAATTGTGCCTCGTACCTCACAATCCCGCCGGGGACATCTTGTTTGTTTCTGAATAGGCATGAGTTGAATAGCCAATTGTGCACCAGCAACTTCCTTATGCTATACCAGATTGCACCCCCTTATTTGATGCAGCAGCGATGTTGATCACCGGTGGATCTACAGTGCAATCTGAGGGAATTGCTCCCGAAAACAGAGAAGTTCCTTGAACGTTTGAGAGTCCTGAGGAGACTTCAGTGTTATGGACTGCACCATTCGGGATAGCTATAGCAGGTTCAGAAATCGGCTTCTGAACAGTCGAAGAAGTAAAGTTGCGAGCCACTCTTGGTGAAGAGAACCTCAATTCCTTTGACGCACATCTGAGATACACTTAAAAGGCTGTGCTACAGATCAGGGACATAATTAACGTCTGAGAAGGTGAGAACCCCGTATCTGATAGTGCCCTTCATGGTTATTATTCCAGTTTCCCCTCCCGCGAAGTTGACAAATCCACTGTAGAATACCCCCTTTTTTGTTATTCAATTGGGATAAGTCTTCTGTCACGTGTCTGGAACAACTACAATCGATAAACCAAGGTCTAACGATCGCCCTCCATAGCCGTTCCTGCACACTTAGCGGGATTAATTAGAAACTGGAACCCAGGCCATTGTTGACCTGAGTTGACCATTGCTATCTTTATATGAAACCTCACGAAAGATCATCTGGCTCATAACATCGCTTGCGGTTTTTGGTGATGAAGTGGATGTCGATGGTTGTGAACACAGAGACTGGCATCCAACAGGAGTTTTAGGTTTCCAATTCTTAGTGTCTGAAGCACTTTCATTTGATGGAAGAACTTTTGTTTTTCTTTGAAACCTGTTAATGTTGGAAAATTTTAGATTCTCCTGTTTCGCAAGATTCCAGTCTCTGTCAGAAGGCCTTGCTTTGGGAGGACCATTAACGATAAAGTGAGAGTGCATAGCCTTCTGATGGTACATGTTCCTAGAGTAGTAGGGACGATGAACACAATTTCTTGCAATGTGTCCTGGAATTCCACAATTAAAACAAGTCTGCCTTTTTGAGAAAAAGACATCTAGTTCGGCTTGCGTTATTCTCGAGAACTGATCACGTCTTTTCCATTCATTTGACACTGAGTGCTTTTGATTGTGCTTATTCTTGGAGGAACCCGGCTCACAACTGCCAACACAAGAGTAAGTATCCGCGACCTTACCCTTGAGCTTGGGTTCTATTTGCTTGAGATTTGAGTTTTCCCTTTTTGCATTCTTTCTTTTCGGCCTTCTGTTTCTACGTGATCGCTTTCTTTTAGGGGGAACAGATTCAGTTGACTCTGTTTTGTTAAGGTTACTTTTGGGATCGATAGCTGAACTGTCTATGGAAGTGACTTTCACATCTTCCTTTTCTTTAGAGACCATGTTCTCAAAAGAATCTGCAGAGAAGGTTTCTACAATAATTTCTTCTACAGTTTCATCATCTGATTCGAATGTGGAATTGATTTCTGTGGATTCCTTCTCCATGTTTCCATGGGTTTCTGCAGAATTGGACTCTATGGATCTCTTTTCTTCAGTCAGATCAGCTTCTGAGCTCTCGACATTAGATGATTCTGGTAACTCAGATGATGAGCAGTCTGTGTCTAAGGCAGTTTGACTGTCTTCTTTCGCAATGCTGCTAGATTCTGATTGATCATCACAATTGGAAATGCTCGAAGATTTGAGCTCATTTTCTGAGATTCCTGAATCCTTTGTTTGATTACCAAGATCGTTAGATGATCCCTGCTCAACAAAAAATTCTTCATTATCACAATCAGTCACATCAAAAACATCATTACTGCAGGGAGCATCTGATGTGTCATTCGATGCTTCAGACATACAGGTGCGGTATTCTGAATTATCAGAATTGTTTTCTGAGTTATTTGAAGCAGGTGTCTCAAATTCCTCAGATGACACATCAGGCTCTCCTGCCACATCATTCTCAACATTTTCAACATTTTCAGCATTTTCAACACAATCATTTTTATCACATGCATAATCTAAAATAATAGCACCAGATTCATCAGTCTTAGTAGGAACACCCCAAGTCTCAGCAAACCAAGAAAAAACAGTGTTCCAAGCATAAATGCCATTTTTATCAGAAACAACATTATTAGCAGCACTTTGATGTGATTCATCATCCTCCTTAGACTCTTCTTCAGTTCTTACTGACTCTGCACACAAACTAGAAAAGTTAGTATTTTCAACAGAATCAGAATTTGATGAACTTTCCTTCATCTCCTCTGCGATTTTGTTAACCGGTTCCGTTTTTGGTTCAGTTTTGGTTTCAGCATTTATCATGGTTTCATTTTTCTGATCGGACTCATTGTCTGCTGGTTTATTTTGAACAATTTCCTCTTTAACAAAACTCATTGGTTTCTTGAAATCAGTATATTGACTCCTTTTAGACTTAGATGGATCATAATCAACATAGTCACTAGGTTTGCCATACATCATAGTATCATAATTTTCCATTTCTTGCTCAGTGACTGGCAGTCTGGAATAATTATGATTATATGGTGGCGGGACCTTTTTATACCCCAAACCCTTTCCCTTGTTTTCTTGATATGCAAGTTGCACATTACACAGATTCTGAACTGTGGCACTGGAAGTATCAAACTTCTTGATGTTTAACTCGTTCTGTTTGTACTTTCCAGTGAGGAGCTCTAGCTCACCCTTCACAGAGTCACATTCAAGAGTTTTGACTGTGAGCCTATGTTTATAGTCATGAACCCAACATTGCTGCTGGTTCACGTCTCTGTGAAGTTGAGCTATGTCCTTTTTAAGTGCTTCAATCTTCTCATAGAGAATTTTGTTATTCTCTCGAAGACTGATGTACTTTCCCATCACAGTATTATAATCAGTAATTAATGCTGAATTTTGAGATCTCAGCAAAGAAACTTTCTTCCTACAGTGCTCGGAACATAAAAGAGAGTTTAGCGTTTCAGAAAGTGATCTCGGTTCTTCAGTCTGGGCCACTTTATCAGGATGAGAGCCTGTTGAATATGGGGTCTTCTCATCAGATGATGCAGTAGTCATAGTCGAAGATGAGGGAATCTGAGCAGTGCTGAGATCAGTAATAAGTGGCGAATTAGCAACGACCTTCCCATAGTTGGACATAGAAGACGATGTGTTTTCGAGATTCTGATTCCTCTGCTTGTCCTCCTGAACATATTCACTGACAAAGGAAATCACATCTCTCGTTTCTGTTGTGCAATGATTGCATTTTCCCATAATAACTGCAACACGATAGTCCCATGTCTTGCTACGTGGCAAACCGTACAGAAAAGCCCTGTTAATCCTACCAAGTGTCACATTCAATCCGCTTTTCTCGATTTCAGAAAGCAGCTGCGTAAACCTTCTGATCACGTCTTCTACGCTTTCACCCTCAATGAAACTGAAATTATCGAGTTGTTCCCAGAGCAACTGACGTTGAGAATCGATACTTGAGGGATTCATTGTTGAACCAAGTTATCGAAGAGCCGGGTTATGTAAATCACGAGCCACGACAAGAAACAATGCACACACTAATTCGAGCACGTCGCAAATATACGAACCAGTTTCTTTTACCGCTCCTCAAAAACATGTCAAAACTTTATCAAACCGAACAAACACCTTCTTTTTTTTTTTACCTTTTTTTTTATAACCCTTTTTCAATTTTTTAAATTTATTTTAAAAATAAACTAATATTATAATTATATATTTTTTAATAAAAACTTTTAATTAATATATATTAATGATTTAGTAATGATTACCTAATAATTAATAATTAATCTTATAATTATTATATTTAATAATACTAAACGACAAAAAAATATCGTTGTCAGTCTTCTTCCTAAAACACGTTCCGAAACCCTAATTTTAAACGTCAGCCGCCGCCGTCAAGATGATTAACCACGGAGATTATCGGAGGTGATGGTGCGGTTGCTGGAGAAGAAGATGAGGGTAATGATGATGAGCGATGACGATGATACCAGATAACAGTGAGTTACAGGTGGTTCGTCGACGATTGAACGGAGAAGACGGAGAACGGTGGTGGATGGTAATGATGGAGAACGGAGGTGATGGTTACCGGAGATAGTTGAACGGATAAGACGGAGAAGATGTAGGAGATAACGGAGGGTTGTTGAATGAGGTGGTGACGGTGAACAGTGGCTACGATGAAGAAGACAACCGGAGTTAGTAGTCGGAGAATCAAAAGTGATCGGAGAAACGATGATGATGACGGTGGTCGAAGCCGGAGACAACGATGATGAAGGTGGAGGTTGATAACTGCTGATGGTAGTTGACGGGTTTCACTGTGATGAGAACGATGGCAGGTCGGTGATGCAGGTTGTTCGGTGGTGTTCGGAGAAGACAAAGTAGATGAACGGGATGGATGGATGAATGAATATGACGATGATGTACGATGTATGATGACAATGAAGGATGAATGTTGATCAAGATGAAACGATTCCGGATGATATCGGACGAGTCTTGGATGATGACAATTGATGACGGATGATTGCGGATGAAGAATTGATGATTACGGATGAAATCAGATGAAGATTGTTGATCCGAGATGTTGTTGAATGTCCGAAATGACGATTCCGGATGATTACGGATGATGAATGATGAAGTATGACGTCCGAGATGATGGTTCGAAATGAAACTTTAAATATGAATACGGTTGATGATGACGATAATGATGAGCGAAGCAACGTTGACGTTGACAGAAGACAGAAAATGAAAATATCTTAAAGATTTTGAAAATTTTATCACTTTTTTAAAAACAGATAAAAAAGCAGAATATGATAATTTTATGAATAAAATGAAGAACACGATGAAGATCACGAAGAACACGATGAAAATCTTCAACCAAAAATGCAGAATTTCTTGAATGTTTGATATCTAAATGGCTCTGATACCAATTGTAAGTCCCGAAAATCCGGATCAAACAACGATATCAAACAATCACCAAGGATGGGCGGAATCCAAACTTGATGATCTTCAAGAAATAATCAAGAACAATATGAAGATTTGAAGATTTGAATATTCAAAGGCTTAAACTTGCATACAAATCTTGTTTGTCTAATACAAGTTTCTAAAACCAATTGAACCAACCAACCATGCTCCTAATTTCTAACTTCTATTTATAGTAAGGGGTTTCCCCCAAAACCCTAGGCCCATAATTCCCCCAAAGCCTACTCTAATACCCCCACTTCTAGAACTTGATCCATTAAGCAATTAATCTACTAATCCATAAACCTATAGGGCCTAACATTGTTAACCTGGTCACCACTTGTACGCGGCCCGCGTAAGGCCTCTCGCGGCCCGCCTACAAGCTGCCAGCGACAAACAGCGAACAGATGGCAGTTACAGGCCTGTTTTCGATGGTTAACAGCTGTTGTCGGATACCTGGGGCACTCCAATGGTTTTACATGCATAGGGGGGCACTTGGACAGATCTTACAACATCAGTAGACCTTTGTGGCATCATCTAATGAGATCAAAAGTGTTATAAAAGGGACTTGAAGTTGTAACTTTGAACACTTGCATTTACAAAAATTCACAAGACCACTTCTGGAGCTTCTCTGATCAACCTCAGGCTTTCTAGTGCTCTCTAAGCTTAATTAGGACTCTTGTAAGTATTCATAACCCCTTCTAATTCGTTCTAGCTTAGCTAATTAAGCAAAAGTCAAACCATCGTAATTTAAGTTTGACTTCGAGATTAAATGAAATTTGCTCAGTCATTTCTCGAATTGAAAGTACCTACAAGTAGGTATTTATGTGGGTAACAAACCCTTAAAAGGATATTTCCAGATTCCCACTCTAACTATGTTAATTGTCGAGTCAAAGCATACTTTAAAAAGACAACAGAATGATTATTTGCAAATTTAAGCATAATTAGCAATGTAGGATGCATGCAACCTGTTTGATCATTAAAATAATTTGGTAACTAATGTAAGAACATATCTCAACATGTTCAACTCGACAATTTTCAGTTTAAACCCGGATCGGAACCGAAAGTCGCATAAATTGACTTTTGCTTTGACTTTCAGTTCTGACCCGTTTGTGCATGTTTAAGATCTGCCTTAGAGCTTATTTTGGACCAGGTTTCACATAAGTATAACTCTCTGAGATTATACAACTTGGTTCAATACTTATCCAATTCATATGCATGTTTCCGATTAATGCTTAAAAGTTGACTATTATGCCCTTTTGACTATAAAATGTGATTTTTGAAAAAGTGAAAGAGTAGAAACATTAGTTACTGATTTATAAACTTGCACCTAAAATTTGACATCAGTTTGAGGTCTAGATTTAGAGTTATGCTCATTATCGTAATTTGAAAGCTTTATGTTAATTAAATGGCGTAATTAGCATATAGCCTATTTAAACCCACTTTTTGATATCAAACTTTTTACCCACTGATGTAATATAATATTTTGGGATTTTTAAAGATTTTTATTTAATTTTTGGCTGAGCATAACATAGGTCTCTAAGTTTAATTCGGTTAATACCGATTTTGCCATTTTAAGCCATAAAATGAGTTTTACGAATCCTTTTGACCCCAAACCTTTTTCTACTGATTTCAATTGTTAAATAAAATATTTTGAGCCTTCTGGAATTATAAACATATCAGCTTTCTTTTAAAAACCCGGAAATGGCTCCAAATCGCCTTTTAAGCGTTTTTAACGCATAGTATGTACTATAACCATATTAAACATATAAGGTTGATACCTACTGATGTTTTTAGTATATTTTTATATAATAACAGTAAGTAAAAGTTTTTGAACTCAGGTTTCCAGTTTTGACCTTTTTAGCCCTTGTGAAATTACTAAAATACCCCTAAGGTGCATAGTTTGGTTTTAAATGATAAGTTTCACATATGGCTCATACCCTACTGTTATAACATGTTAAATTAAGTGTATTTACTGTATAAATCAGACTTGTAACTCAGATTTCCAATTAAACTCTTTTATAATCTTTTAAATGATCAAAATGCCCTTATAAGGCATAATTTGAGTTTAAAACCGTTTTGGGCATAATAGAAGATATCTTACTGATATTATAACATATTTAAGGCATTTTAACTCAGGGAACTTGCATATGACTCTCATGGTTACCCGTAACGCCCTTTTCGCGTCCGGTTCGGTTTATGTAACTAGTTTGCATAAATTGACCGAAACGGGTCAAACCTTATCATTTTTGTCTCAAAATCCAGAATGTATTTAGTATACCCATATTATACAAGTATTCAAACTTGTCGGGTCTAAATCACATTCTATCCGGTCTTCGGTTAATCGTGCGTTTGAACCGTATCGTCCTTAAAGCTAACCGGTCTAAGCTTAGGCTTAAATAAAGACCCGTTAGAAATCTAATAGGTTATTATAAACCTTTGTTCTAGAATAAGAAGAACCAGTAAAAGCTACCTTCACTTGCTAGTTGTGATTTATACTTACCAAGGTAAATACTTTTAACTTATTTTCCCTATACGGGCTTGGGGTACGGTATATAAAATACCGCTTGGTCCAGCATTGAATTCTTTAATCGAATAGTGGTTAAATTTATTGATATGCTATGTTTTGAATGTGTTTTGTTTGCTTAAAGCCTTTGGGGGGTTAATGACCATGTCCCGGATATCCTTGGCATCATCTTACGAGATGGCCACGACCTGAGCACGGGGTGTAGGCGTACACCTGTCAGTGTATAACTCAATATTGTGGTGTGTCTATTAATCTTTAACCCGGTCTACGGATCGGGCTACTGAACGCATAAGTAACATGTAAATCCCTTACAAGATTATTTTCACATAATTATCCCAAGTTATAAAATGTTTTGTGCCACGTGCATTTAAATCAATTTTCAAACCTTTTCAAAATGAGTCAGTTAAATTGTATTTACCAGTGTAAACTGACGTATTTTTTTCCAAAAGGTTAAGTGCAGGTACTACGCGTACTAGGCTGGCTGTCTTCTAAGCGTCCACAATAAGTCTCGCAAGCTTGGATGTCAAATAAACTGTTGAACAAAATCTTCTTTTATTTTTGATCCGCCTGTGGATCCGTTTCAACTACTCGTGATATTTAATATTACATTTTATTAAAGTTGAAATGAATCTATCTTTGCTTCCGCTGTGCATCTATATATTGTGTTGTTTGTCTATGATGATATCAACTGCGTCACTATACTCCCCACCGGGCCCACCGGTGACACGTGGAAAATAGGGGTGTGACAGGTTGGTATCAGAGCCAACTCTGAGTGAATTAAACACTAGCCTTTTGTGTTTAATCTCAGTTACACAATTGCACAATTCTCGATTCTCGAGTCTAGACAAAGAACTTAGGAAATTTCCAAATTTTTGTTTTAATTCTAACTTTGTCTTATATATATATTTTTTTGTTGTATCACTTGTTTATGTTTGACAGGTTGACAAAATGTTTATGCAATGAAAACCTTTATAAGAACAAGAGGTTTGTATAAATTGTTTTCGTGAGAGGTTCCCTAGTGATTGTAGACTAGACTCGAGAAAGAATCCTGGTTCACTACAATAGATGCTCTGATACCAATCTGTCACACCCGCTCGTAGCGGAAGCGCGAGGTGTGATCTGATCGGTTCTCATTGCATAACAATATAAGTGAACATACTAAATGAATAAAAACAAGCTCCAATGCCATTGTCATAATCGTTTCAAAAGAACGCAACATAAGTTAAATGTATTGGTTACAAACCATCAAATGAAAATAAGTTATCATCATTTTATACATCAAAATGTAAGTCTTAAAATGTCAAGGCTTTGACCACTATATCACCGCAAAGAGGCGGTATATAACGGGCAAACCCTTCAAATGGTGGCATGGAGTCTTGATACTTGCTTTCCTTGACTGAAATGTCTGCATGGTCCACTAATTTCCTGAAATACATGTTAAGTTTGAAAACATCAACAAAAGTTGGCGAGTTCATGCAGTTTAGTTGTATGAGATGTATCTGTAAAATGTGAGTTGTATAAAATGTATTCGTAAAATGTGAGTTGTATAAAATGTATCCATAAAATGTGAGTTGTATAAAATGTATCCGTAAAATGTGAGTTGTATAAAATGTATCCATACGTAATGATGTAGTATGTAAAGCGTCAATGAAATCGTTGATCATTAATGTTTCGCGAGGACATTAATATGCGTGACGAATAGGAAGCAATCCAAACCTAGACGATTTCATGTCGAATACTATCGACTGGGACACAAACGCACTCTTCTGTATGGGTCCACGACCAAGAGTGGGGCTCGCCAATACCCATTAGATCTAACCCTCTGTACCTAGGTCCAAACTGGATTAATGGTGCTTAGATGTATGACCCTAATCGCACATGATCTAAGGTGTTTCATTCCATGACTTAACATACAATTGAACATGTATTTTCCCCGATAGTTATAAAGTTGTAAAGCATTTAAGATGAATAAGGGACATGAACTCACAGTATTGCGTCCGTGAATGATAAGTGTTCGTGATCTTACGCGTGGTCGTCTTGAACAATGTTGCGTCCTACAAATGTTCTTATATTTGTTAGACACTTCGGTCTTTGTAAATGACTTGAGTACAAGTCTTGTGTCTTAAATATGTGTAAGACTTGTATATCTTTATTGTTCGTTAAACTGTGTATTTAGATGAATGAATTGTTAAGCTGTTATACATATATTTCACCAAATATATATATATATATATATATATATATATATATAAGTAATCTTGTATCTTGTGAGTTGGATCATCGGGTCTTGTCTTCTTGATTTCGTGCCTTTGTATAAGAAGATTGTACAATTGTAATTTTTACCAATTATATGTCATTGGGCTTAGCCCAAGAATTCATGTTATTGGGCCCAAATAGTGTTGGGCCTAAATAGTGTTGGACCTCAATAGTGTTGGGCCTCAATAGTGTTGGGCCTCAATAGTGTTGGGCCTAAATAGTGTTGGGCCTAAATAGTATTGGGCCTAAATAGTATTGGGCTTAATGTTATTGGGCCTTGGCCCATATGTTTGGTATTGGGCTTAGCCCATGAGTTTTGATATTGGGTTTAGCCCATGTATTTATGTTAAGCCCATTTAGTAAAGATAGCCCATTAGTAAATATATAAGCCCACTTGAAAGTATAAGCCCATTTAGTACATATATAAGCCCACTTGAAAGTATTCTATCATTTTTATAAAATCACTAAGTATAGACTTTTTAGTCATAAGAATACATAAAACTTTTATACGTTTAAAATCATCCGAATTTTGTTATCGATAGCATATTTATTTTTCGCGTTGAAAGATCGTCTAAACGTCGTAGTAACTTCTCGGATTGGCGATACGTTTATGGATTCGTCCGTCGTCCGTTTTGACCATAAATGGTGTCCGATCATTCGGATCGTCCGTAACTTGTTTTTAAGACATATTTCTATGTAGTCTTGTAAGACTTTGATTGTAATGTAACTTATGTTCATTTATTACATTGAATTCAAGTTCCTAGTTTTGATATGTATAACTAATACACCAAGTATCGTATTGCACATAAGTTGTTAAAGTGACCAAATATATATTTTCTCAAAAATATATATTTATCTAACTCTGTTTTTATAAAAACCATTCTTTAAAATCTTTTTAGTCATGTAAAGATTTAGCCAAAAATAATGGTTTTCTTAACATATGATTTTTAATAAAAATCGGCCATATAACCTTTGTAATATGCACTTTACCATGTTTAAATAAACATATCATTTTCTTTTCGAATTCACCAATCAATTTACTCATAACATTCTTAAAGAATAACACATGAGATTTATAACATAACCTCATTAAGATGATCTCAAAATCATGTAGGATTTTTGGTATGATCATAACATATGTTAACTAGTTCAATTCCATGCTTTAATTCTAGTTTTAACCACTTTTACAAAAATCCCATCTTGTATGTTTGTTTTCATAATCTTGTAGAAGTATTGTTTTTAATGAAAAACATTAAATATCTTTACTACACCATAAATTATGATCATCCATTTAACCTTTATGTTTAACAAAAACCCTTTTAACATAGACATGTATACTTGTTAGATCATGTTTTTAAACATTATCTAACAAGTTATTCGTATGATTTTTCATTAAGACTAGATCAAATATTCAAATAATAAGCCTTAAATCACAACATAAACAAATATATATCTCATGATTTTTATTTTGCTTCTTTGTATTTTCAACTTATTCTTGTATGATTCTTTTGGTTATATCATGATCTTTAAATAACAACTACATAAATATGTATAAAAAATAGATTTAGAAGCTCACTTCTAGCACTTGTGGCTAGGGATGATCTAGGTGATGATAAGAAGCAAAGAAGATGATGATCTTGATGGTAGAATGCTCTTGAATGGATGAAAATACTTGCTTTAACTTGTGAGTGCTTTAGATCATCTTAGGCTCCATAGAAGTACAACTTGATCATCAAAGAAATGACTAAAATGAAGTGGGTGTTTGGATGGTGTTCTTGGTTAAATGGATGAAGATGATGAGAGAGTTTGTGTATGTATGAAAAGGTGTAAATATGTGGGTAATGTGCTAGTAAACTTAATGTGTAAGTGTTATAATAAATCACCAACTTCATCCACTTGTAATTAACCAAAATATCTAGATATTTTAGCAAGTAATTAAGGGTGTGGGACTCCTTTATTTTCGTCATATACATGGGGGGGGGGGGGGGGGGTCTTATGGTGATTAAAAGTGTTAGTAATTTTTCAAGGTTTCTAAATGTAATAAAATGTTCAAGTGTTTAGGTGTTTTAAGGATTCAAAGTTTCAAGAGGTTTCATGACCTAGAATGATCATAAACTAGTTTTATTTGGCTAAAAATAATATTCACTAGTTTGTAAACTATGTCAAAATATAGTTCGGCTAGTTGTTTAGCGCTCGTTCCGCAAGTAGATGTAACACCCGTCTAATTATTTAACGATTTTCGTGCAACATCAATAAATAATACGTGTATTTATATTCACACCTTCCTATAATATTACGGGTTTGTTTAAAACTTTTACAAAAGTTATATGTACAGTTTAATGTAAACAAGTTCGTCATTTAAAAGTGACGATGTAACAATGTGCGGAAGCTTGTATATTGAACGTGTTCGGTTCCTCATCGAGCTTGATCTTCATCCGGGTACACTTGACATTTACCTATCATCAAAACCAACCTAAACGTTAGTTTTGATAGTTAATTAGCAAGTTTAAACAAGAAATATGGGTCAAACGAACAAATTTAAACAAGTTGCCAGCATCTGGCTCTCTCGCGGGCCGCGAGAGTTTTTAAGACATATTAAGCGGGCCACTAGAAGTCCCCGCGTGTCGCGACGGATTTCAAGTCTCCCTTCGCGTGGCGCGAGGGAGTGCTTTTTCCAGCAGATTCAGAGCTGTGTCCTGCATTTTCCCAGCAACGCTATACTTTACGGAAACGGCCATAACTTCTTCGTTATTGGTCCGTTTCACCCGATTCTTTTTCCTACGCGACCGTAATTTAATTATCCATCTTATGGAGTTAAAATCCGACATCCGGATTAAAAAAATTCCAGACTTTTAAGTCTTCGGTTTACTACCCTTTTTACCAAATATTGACCCGTTCATGTTTTTACCAAACCAACTTATTTGTTTGACCTCCATTCCTTACGAACCCAATATTTCCAACATTTTCATATCATATTAGGTTTCAATCAAGGGTTCCTACGCGTTATTGACCCGTCTTTACTTATAGTCTTATTTTGACCCGTTATGGGTATTTATGTCCTTTTAAACATAATTTACGCCCATTTCTCCTATGCCTCATAATTCCACCCGTTCATAACGAAAAGTCTTCCACCACAAATATGATTGTGGTGGATTTAATGAAATAGACTAACTATTCTGAGTTTTATCTCCCGGATATGTCATTTTACGGCAAGACGCATTTGAGGCATTTAACCCTTGAAATTTATGCGTTCAAATTTTATACGCATCTATGAGTTAAAAAATCATAATATAAGTTTCTAAACAACCTTTATGGGTCGTTTTCCCAATTTACCCTTCAAGGGCATTTTAGTCAACATTAGCCCCTCATTTACTACTAAGGGCTTTCGCTACTTATTTGACCATAAGGTATATTATCCACAACTATATTTATACGTACCTGGCTCGGGTCAACTTATTGACCCGTTTCAATACATTGCCTCTATAATATGTTAATTCGTAGCATTCTAATCCATAAACCATTATTATCCTGTAAGCATAAGACTTGACACATACTTATTAGTCGTCATTTGTCAAATGGTACTACAAGTCACCCTTTGACCCGTTTGGTCTAAACGACCAAACATTTTGCATTTGAATTTAGAATGGTATATATATACATATATACACCATCTCGTTATTTAACCCAATTCGGCTTACGCCGTAGGGTGTCTTGTAACCTTTACTTATATTTGTCGGCACATGACTAAATTACCATTTTATTTCTATCCTTATTATGAGTTACCCCATACGGTAACATTTCCAGATTCATTATATGCTTGTCATTTACGGCTATATTACCATTTACCCATGTTTATCCTTCATCATGGTTTTTACCAAATTTTGCGTATGTCCCGACTCGTATCAATTGCGTCGTAAATCCATATTTTCCCAATATTGTTTTTATCGAAATTAAAACCTTTAGAATAACTAAATATTCTACAAAAGGTGTAAGTTTCACTTACCTTGCATCTGAATTACGCTTTTCTTTTCTCACTTGCTTCGATCGACCCGCTTCCATCCCAAGCTTCACCTAGCTTGTTAAGCGCCTACTTTCATTCATCATTCACAAGGTTGTTAGATTAGTCATTCTAAATCATGACTTTCACACCTTATGAATCTTTGACTACTTTCTTATTGAACTAAATCATAAATTATGAGTTTAATTCTTATGTCAAGACCCACTTCAAATCAAGTATGAACTCTTAACAATTTCCCCTTTTTGTTCAAGTAGTTCATTTATACAAGTTAGTATGGTGTTTATAAACACCAATACAACATCAATTTCATTAAATCATCTAAAACCCATTTTTCATAAGATTTAACGCATAATTCTTTATAATAATCAAATCTGCGTTTTTACCCAACTTTTAGCATTTTAATCCTCACTTAGGCGTTTCATCAAACACCTAGCGGGTCAGATTTTTATATCATCAAAACCAAGTTTATGACTTGTAATTATCATCTAAATTAACTTCTATTAGACAATTCTGCCCAAGTCTTAACATCCATATTTCTGAAATTTACTCTTAAATTCAGATTATGCTAGAGCAAGATCATAATTCTAGGGTTTATCAAGTTTTCTTCAAGTTCATTAATAACCTACAATGGTGATTATGAACTCTATAATTAACATGAAATCTTTTAACAAGATTTCACCTAGGGTTCATCCCTAGACACCATATCTCTTCTAATTTCATTCATGCATGACACAATCAAGCTCAATTTCAGTTTTTCACAATTAACCTAGAACTTGAGATGAATCAAAATACTAGAATTTTGCATACCTTATGATCCCTTCAGTGAGGTGATCACTAATTCGTGTTTAGAACTTGATTTGGGACTGAATTGAACCTCCAATTGATCAATTTTTAGTGGAACTAGGGCTTGAAGGGGAGCTCTTGGTCGCCCCCTGCTTCTTGATCGACCAGACACCCCTTTTGGGTGTGTTTGGTTTATTCTTAATTTTGTTTATTGAAATTAAGTTTCAATTTTAACAACATAGGCCCCTCCACTTTTATTTAGCTTATATCTTTGGCAATTTAACTTTATTCATGCTTTAAAACAAGATAATCAACTAACTAAGTTATTTATTTCCTAGTCAGTTTAGTAGGTTCGGGAAGTCATAACCCGTTTTACTTTAAGTCCCGTTAAATCGAGCCTTTTATCCATCCTATTTTTCTTGAAAGCTCTTATTCACTTTAAATAAATATTAGGATTATTTAATTTACTCCTAATATTTGCCGGTTTACTTTTACCACTAACGGTACTTTCCCCGTCTTTAGTATTAACGGGGTTTAATTACCAAACCCGATTTCGGGGTGTTACAAGTCTACCCCCCTTAAAGAGGTTTCGTCCTCGAAACCTTTTAGGACATAATTCATTGAGTTTAAACTCAATGTATTTGAGCCGAGAAATCCTTTAAACATTACTTATACTTTTAACCAATTGTTAGTATTACCAGAAAAGTATGGTAACATCTTTTTGGATATTAATTGTCTACGTATCTCATACGACATAGTGCAACTCGAAATAACGTAATCTCGTTATTTCCACTAGTTTAGTTACTTAGCGCTATTCATCACTTTCATATACTATCGAATTCTTTATGGATCCGTTACTTTGACCCGTTTAAAGGTCTTTAGTGAAATCTTTCACTTTTAGCAACAATTTCTTTTGTTTTCAAATTCATTTATTCGGTTCAGTTATACCGAATCCACCGCTTACAAACAACCAAATTTACTTTAATGACCTTAACCGGTCTCACTAACTAGACTTGTTAGTCCAGTTACTTTTTACCGCTCGCTTAGTGATAATGTGATTCCACTTCACATTGCATTTCTTGACCGTGATCGTGTCACGTCTCGTTTAATTTATATCAACCTTTCATTTTCGAAAATACCACTTTTTCGAATATATCGTCTTGCACCTGTCGATGTTAAGACCCATACTCTTTGATATTTGTTATTTCCAAATTCGTCTTATAGTATTCATATTTGTTAAAACGTTATTTCTTACTAAAACTGTATTTTAGTTTAACGTTTTTCCTTTTAACTATGTCAATTACTCATATTAAGGAAATTGACAACCCATAATTTATTCTTTTCCGTTCTCATTTTACGCGGGGAATCATAACTAGTTCCCTTGCTTTACACTATTGACCCATAGGTTCTTTCACTTAGCCTCATAGGTTATTTCTTTAAATTTTTCACCTTTTTAAGGTGAGACATTAACAACTCGTTTCCTTCTCTTTATGACTCGAGGGTCTTTTTGGCCCCGTAAACCTTAACACTGTGTTTAATCCCGTAGGTTATGATGATCCCGTAGATCATCTTTTATTCTTGTCTATATTCAAATGTATATATACGTATATAGCTTCAAGGCATCTCTTATTATGTTTGGAATCGTTTATTTTCGCTCTTGAACTTCAATTGACCTTGACCGTAGTCTAAGGCTTCATTTGTTTACTTCCGGACTAATCCTCCTACTTTATGACTTCTGACGTTATTTACGCGTCAGTTTGTTCTACGCTTACCGTCTCCCGGTTTATACTTATACTTCTATACAACCCATTACCCCGGTTCTTTTATCTTAGCGTTCTTAACGCCCATAACCCTTTACATAGGTTAGTTAACATCTCACACTTTTACTTATTCAATCCGCGCCTACTTACATTAGCAAGCGTCATCATTTATTTAATTCGTTTGACTTGTTCGTGTGAAATTTCATCACTGGTGAACGTCAAATTTCATTCTTTGTTCGACCCGTTCGACTTTTAACTAGTCGAACGTAATTTTTTTAACAAAATTTATGTTTGCGAAAATTCTTGTCATCTTTTAGTCATGACTCATATTCCGAGTCTTTTGACTTTCTATTTCGCGTTCCTGTTTCTCAGTCTACGCATGCGTTTAAATCCTTACCCACCAACCGGGTGTTTTACCGAAGTCGTTATTATTGCAACCCTTACGGTATGCATTATGACTTCGTTTCGCTTTTATATTCCTACTTTGTTCTCAAATTTGGCGTTTTACAAAATCAGCCCGTTAAGGGTCATATTTGCATTCTCTGGGTTCGAGTGTAAGCACACCCCTCCCAATTGCATACCTTAATCCTTTTACATTAATCTTTGTCCCTTCACTCGGGCTCGTCATTCTAATGTAATACGCTTCCGTCACCCGGCTGTGCGTTTACATTATTATCAAATATTTTGCTCATTTGATTCATTTGGGTACTTTTAAGTTAGTCCCATTCACCCCGCCCTTACTACATCGGATGTAAACGTGTCCGCCATAAGAAGTTCATGGTATCATATGCCACTACTTACTTGGCCAGAGTAAGCGATTAACACATGACACGCATAACCTTTTTATAGTTTTCACATCACGCCCTATGTAAGTAACGCCTCTATTTGTTTATCTTGGAAACAATATCCCGAATACATTTTCTATTCGGGTTTTTCCAAGTTTTTTATCTACATATGCAACTTTCAATTTCTACTTATTTGTTGCATATAACTATTTGTGCGATTATTTAAAATGTGCACCTGGTAATGTTTGCCCCGACGGGCGTTCCTTGCCATTAACCTTGTTCGCGGTCGTTACGCGATTTAGTCCTCGGTGAGCATGCTCCTCTTGTCATACTTCGGACCGTTCCATCATCATATCCACAATTCGTTTGACTCTCGTCGTCTTCAAACGCGAGTGTCCTTCAATTAAAACATTCACAAAAGTTAGTAACGTCAACTTCAATAATCGCCCGTATTATAATACAAGGCTTTTTCTACTATACGCGTCAACGCGCGTATTTTCGTCAACTATATCAATCGTTTTAGTTGGGGTAACGTGTATCGCACGATAGCCCTAGGTGTTGTTTACAACACTTTAACATGCTAAACTATTAACATACTTGTACTTACCGGATTTGCGATCAAGCCTCGAACCGAACACCAATCTTTATTAAGAGCATAAGGTTTAAGTCCAAGCATAGTTTTCCCACCATACTTGAATCTCTTAAACCAAGGCTCTGATACCAACTTGTAACACCCGTCTAATTATTTAACGATTTTCGTGCAACATCAATAAATAATACGTGTATTTATATTCACACCTTCCTATAATATTATGGGTTTGTTTAAAACTTTTACAAAAGTTATATGTACAGTTTAATGTAAACAAGTTCGTCATTTAAAAGTGATGATGTAACAATGTGCGGAAGCTTATATATTGAACGTGTTCGGTTCCTCATCGAGCTTGATCTTCATCCGGGTACACTTGACATTTACCTATCATCAAAACCAACCTAAACGTTAGTTTTGATAGTTAATTAGCAAGTTTAAACAAGAAATATGGGTCAAACAAACAAATTTAAACAAGTTGCCAGCATCTGGCTCTCTCGCGGGCCGCGAGAGTTTTTAAGACATATTACGCGGGCCGCTAGAAGTCCCCGCGTGTCGCGACGGATTTCAAGTCTCCCTTCGCGTGGCGCGAGGGAGTGCTTTTTCCAGCAGATTCAGAGCTGTGTCCTGCATTTTCCCAGCAACGCTATACTTTACGGAAACGGCCATAACTTCTTCGTTATTGGTCCGTTTCACCCAATTCTTTTTCCTACGCGACCGTAATTTAATTATCCATCTTATGGAGTTAAAATCCGACATCCGGATTAACAAAATTCCAGACTTTTAAGTCTTCGGTTTACTACCCTTTTTACCAAATATTGACCCGTTCATGTTTTTACCAAACCAACTTATTTGTTTGACCTCCATTCCTTACGAACCCAATATTTCCAACATTTTCATATCATATTAGGTTTCAATCACGGGTTCCTACGCGTTATTGACCCGTCTTTACTTATAGTCTTATTTTGATCCGTTATGGGTATTTATGTCCTTTTAAACATAATTTACGCCCATTTCTCCTATGCCTCATAATTCCACCCGTTCATAACAAAAAGTCTTCCACCACAAATATGATTGTGGTGGATTTAATGAAATAGACTAACTATTCCGAGTTTTATCTCCCGGATATGTCATTTTACGGCAAGACGCATTTGAGGCATTTAACCCTTGAAAATTTATGCATTCAAATTTTATACGCATCTAAGAGTTACAAAATCATAATATAAGTTTCTAAACAACCTTTATGGGTCGTTTTCCCAATTTACCCTTCAAGGGCATTTTAGTCAACATTAGCCCCTCATTTACTACGAAGGGCTTTCGCTACTTATTTGACCATAAGGTATATTATCCACAACTATATTTATACGTACCTGGCTCGGATTATTGACCCGTTTCAATACCTTGCCTCTATAATATGCTAATTCGTAGCATTCTAATCCATAAACCATTATTATCCTGTAAGCATAAGACTTGACACATACTTATTAGTCGTCATTTGTCAAATGGTACTACAAGTCACCCTTTGACCCGTTTGGTCTAAACGACCAAACATTTTGCATTTGAATTTAGAATGGTATATATATACATATATACACCATCTCGTTATTTAACCCAATTCGGCTTACGCCGTAGGGTGTCTTGTAACCTTTACTTATATTTGTCGGCACATGACTAAATTACCATTTTATTTCTATCCTTATTATGAGTTACCCCATACGGTAACATTTCCAGATTCATTATATGCTTGTCATTTACGGCTATATTACCATTTACCCATGTTTATCCTTCATCATGGTTTTTACCAAATTTTGCGTATGTCCCGACTCGTATCAATTGCGTCGTAAATCCATATTTTCCCAATATTGTTTTTATCGAAATTAAAACCTTTAGAATAACTAAATATTCTACAAAAGGTGTAAGTTTCACTTACCTTGCATCCGAATTACGCTTTTCTTTTCTCACTTGCTTCGATCGACCCGCTTCCATCCCAAGCTTCACCTAGCTTGTTAAGCGCCTACTTTCATTCATCATTCACAAGGTTGTTAGATTAGTCATTCTAAATCATGACTTTCACACCTTATGAATCTTTGACTACTTTCTTATTGAACTAAATCATAAATTATGAGTTTAATTCTTATGTCAAGACCCACTTCAAATCAAGTATGAACTCTTAACAATTTCCCCTTTTTGTTCAAGTAGTTCATTTATACAAGTTAGTATGGTGTTTATAAACACCAATACAACATCAATTTCATTAAATCATCTAAAACCCATTTTTCATAAGCTTTAACGCATAATTATTTATAATAATCAAATCTGCGTTTTTACCCAACTTTTAGCATTTTAATCCTCACTTAGGCGTTTCATCAAACACCTAGCGGGTCAGATTTTTATATCATCAAAACCAAGTTTATGACTTGTAATTATCATCTAAATTAACTTCGATTAGACAATTCTACACAAGTCTTAACATCCATATTTCTGAAATTTACTCTTAAATTCAGATTATGCTAGAGCAAGATCATAATTCTAGGGTTTATCAAGTTTTCTTCAAGTTCATTAATCACCTACAATGGTGATTATGAACTCTATAATTAACATGAAATCTTTTAACAAGATTTCACCTAGGGTTCATCCCTAGACACCATATCTCTTCTAATTTCATTCATGCATGACACAATCAAGCAAAATTTCAGTTTTTCACAATTAACCTAGAACTTGAGATGAATCAAAATACTAGAATTTTGCATACCTTATGATCCCTTCAGTGAGGTGATTACTAATTCGTGTTTAGAACTTGATTTGGGACTGAATTGAACCTCCAATTAATCAATTTTTAGTGGAACTAGGGCTTGAAGGGGAGCTCTTGGTCGCCCCCTGCTTCTTGATCGACCAGACACCCCTTTTGGGTGTGTTTGGTTTATTCTTAATTTTGTTTATTGAAATTAAGTTTCAATTTTAACAACATAGGCCCCTCCACTTTTATTTAGCTTATATCTTTGGCAATTTAACTTTATTCATGCTTTAAAACAAGATAATCAACTAACTAAGTTATTTATTTCCTAGTCAGTTTAGTAGGTTCGGGAAGTCATAACCCGTTTTACTTTAAGTCCCGTTAAATCGAGCCTTTTATCCATCCTATTTTTCTTGAAAGCTCTTATTCACTTTAAATAAATATTAGGATTATTTAATTTATTCCTAATATTTGCCGGTTTACTTTTACCACTAACGGTACTTTCCCCGTCTTTAGTATTAACGGGGTTTAATTACCAAACCCGATTTCGGGGTGTTACAGTAGATAGTCGAAAGGTTCGCTTATGAAAGTTGTAGGGAAAAATTTGGTTATGTATATAAATGATATTCCCTATGTATTTTCATATGAAATTTGTGTTTAAACAACACTTTTGAACTTTGTAGTAATAACACTAATGCTGAATTTTGCGGAAAAATATTGAAATGGTAACTTTTAGCGCTTTTCGGGCAGTTTTTGGTGTTACCGGACATCGGGAAAGTATTAGAACAAACCCTTGCATTTCCAATTAGGGTTTAATATATATTTGATGTTGGACTATCGTCTAAGTCCTAAAGATGTCATTTAGATGGTTTCTGCGAATCCTGCGTTTTTGTCAGCACACTAGTTTACTAGGTACTATTCTAGTTGTTTTGACGCATTGTTTAAATTGTTTCAAATATAACCGATAGAAACGAATAATGTGCATCATAAATGAGTGTTCTAAAATGTATATCATGTAATCGTGCAGTTCGGATGTTCAAAACACATAACGGTATGTTTTAAATGTACGTAAATTACTAGAAATTGGCAGTTGTCACAAGAGTGACATGAAGGCAAAGTACCCGCAATTGTTTGATACAGATAAAGCCTAATTTCGGGACGAAATTCCCTAAAGTAGGGGAGGCTGTAACACCCTGTGTTCAAAGTCAACGTTCTGGTCAAAGTCAACGTTTGACTTATTATCGAACTCTATGTTTTTTTAATCGCTTTTAGTTTTATTATGTGGATTGCTTATTATTAATCGCAGTTAATCGATGTTTATCGCTAGCCTAATCGCTATCGCAACCCGAATCGCATGTTCTGGATATTGTTTTACGTGTGTGTTGTATTATGCGTTACTTGTGCATGTTTACCTTATGTTTGTGGTGATTAATCTAGAATGTTATCGCATCGTAATCTAATCGCAACGCTAAACGCAAGGTTAATTATACGGATTGTATGTTAGATATAGTATTTGTGTGTTTATTATTAATCTATTATATCGCATAATCAAATCTCGTTTAAACACATCATAAAGCTCGAAACGCGAATCGAAACAACAAAACTCAACACGCCGGACACTTGGATCGAATGGCCCATCCGATCGGTGACCTGCCCGATCCAAGCGCACTTTCCACTTTGGGAAACCCTATAAATACCTCCTGTCACATCACAAACCCACCTTTCTGCACTCTCTCGTCCGACCAGCGCTCCAACCTCACTTTTTCTCGGATCTCTCGCATTTCCGGTAAGATCTCGACCTAAATCTTGTACTTCCTTCATCTACTCATCATTCTCCATCTTTTCCACCGTTGAATCTTCACTTTTAACCGTGAAATCAACGGATTTGAGGTGTTCTAGGATGATGTCATCATGGTGTTCTTATGAACTTCATGTTTTGACCTCAATCCACCAAGAACAACTCAGATCTGAAGGATTTCCATAAGATTCAACATGATTTTAGCTCAGATCTGAACGTATTCGAGGTTAAAAGGATTGAGAGATGGTTTTCTAACTTTCTTCCAACTCTTTTACACTCAATGCTTTAGAACCGATAGTGATGTGCCGGACTTAGATCTGATTCCTATCACCGAGACAGCCAACTCCGGGTTAAACATGAACCACCATCTCGAACCAGCCAACTGCTCGGGTCAGGGTGATTCCTATTCGGTCTAACGGCTTGGGACTTGACGAGGTTCCGTTGGTTAGCACGTGGTCATACCGTCTCAGTCAAAACTGTAAAACTTTCCAAAATAATCAAGTGTCAAGACGATCAGGTCGTTGGAACAGAATGTCGTCCAATTGGATTGCCATCTGGTCGGATTGCCATCCGATCGAACAGCCACCCGATCGGATTGCACTTGAGGTCCCACACTTAAACTTTTTCAACATTTCAAGGATCTGAGCGTCGAACGGATTACCACTCGATCGGATTGCCACCCGATCGAGTGACCAACCTATTGATTGACATTAGGATCTTTAACACTTCACATTTTCCAACACTTGTAGTTCTAACGGATTGCCACCCGATCGGATTGCCATCCGATCGAGTGACCATCCTATGGACTTGTTATCTTTTGAGGAATGTCTCACTGATCGGATCACCAACCGATCGAACAGTTATCCGATCGGATTGCCGTTCGATCGAGCGACCTGAAAAGTAGAGATACTTCTCTGTCTTCTCAATGCTACAACAAAAACTTTAAAGCCAACATACAAACCATCATACACAAACACTTCCTCACCAAACGAGTGACAATCCAATCGAATGGCTATCCGATCGGATGACCATCCGAACGGATTGTCATCCGGTCGAATGGTCACCCGATCGGACAGCCATCCGATCGGATTGCCACTCGACACCTCAACACTTCGCACCGTTTAACGCATCGCTCATCGTTTATACTATCATTAACTGTTCAGGCTAACTCCCCCACGCTCTCTTCAATCCAAGACTGTGTTATTCATTTAACACGATCTGTGAGTATACTCGAACCCTTTTTGCTTTTAGCACGTTTGGGTGTTACATACGTTACTTATGCAAATCACAATCGCCACACAACGCAAACACTATTTATACGCTGACCTCTATCGCATGTTTATGTGTTACTCTATGAATGTTTGTATGTTATGTTTACACAGTGATTGTCGCCTGACACCTTAGCAACGATAGTACTATAGTTTGGACTCAGCACCTGTCGTGGACAGGGGTTGTTAAGGGCTTTCTCACATATTACAGTGGTGATATGTGTTGCGCATTCTACAACTCGCAGTCGCGTCTGTGCATATTTCATTGTCGATAACCTACTAGCTTCTCTTTGTTACATGTTACATGTTGGTTATGCGTAAACGCTTTCGAAATCTATTATACTATTAAACTTGTATGCTCACCTTTACACTATGTGTATTGACCTCTATTTTAAGGTATGTAACAGGTGTTTGATGCTTAGGATGTTGCTTGCTAATGCTGGAACCAAGTTTAGGATCGAGTCTAGAAACCAACAAAGACAATTTATGTTTATTTGAAAATCTGAGTTGTCGGAACATGTCTACTTGTTTTTGAGATAACACTGTCTGTAATAATTTACTTGCTTTATGGGTTACGGTATGGGACGTAATGATTAACTATTTGGTAAAGTAGATGTTATGGAATTTCTCTTGAACAATCTGTTTCGCTCAGTGCCACACCCTGGTGTTTCCGCCACCGGTCAGGGTGTGACACATGTTCAACCCGTTATTCGGTCATCTCTCCGGTGGAAATTTGTTTTCAAGCCGGCTCTCAACTAGGAAATGAGTAGAGAGTCTAAATGAGCATGGATTCCATCGATTTTGTGTAGAATGTTGAAGAAAAGTTTGAAAAGAGATGAAAAGTGTTGAAATCCTTCAAAATCTTGGTTAAAGGTGTGGAAATCCTTTAGATCTGAACCAATCTTGATGAGATGATGTCACACAACAGTTTGCATAAGCAACTGTGTGAGAACCACCTTCAAGAAGTCCAAATCAGGTGATTTCAAGAAGAAAACCAGTGTTTTTGATGGAGAAAATGATGGAGAAGTGTGTAGTGATCATGATTGTACAAGATTTGAGGAGAAATACTTACGAAATAGCCTTGAATCGAGAGAGAAAGTACTTGAGAGCGTCTGGTGTGTGTGCGGTCGAGTGGAGATGTCACATTAGTGAACAGTAGTGTACGGAAGTATTTATAGTGTGAGAGAGGGGTAAGTCGGTGGAGAAATGCGAGGTGTCGAGTGGGTGTCCGGTCGGGTGGCCATCCGATCAGATGGTCATCCGGGCGGATGTCCATTCGACCGGATGTCCATTCGGACAGCCGTGTTGTGCGAGTTAGTTTTCCAACTTTTGTTTCGTGTGGTAAGCGTTGCGTTGCGTTTAAGCGAGTTACGAGTAAGCGTTGCGTTGAGATAGCCACATAACATTAAACAGATAATCACACAATTAATCACATTAATAGTCCCACGAATAGTACCTGTAACTAAAATGCATAAAAGTAAATGTGCGTTTCGAGTTGCGTTGAGTTTGCGTTGTGATAGTGTTTGGCCTAACATGCGATGTAATATGCGATAAAATGCATGTAAATAGTATGCGTTATAAACTACGTTAAATGCGATAACTGCGTTTTGAATAAGCGTTGTAAAATAGAGTTGTAATAAAATGCGTTGTAGTATGCGTTTAAAATAGTTAACCCATAGCGATAATCGAAATCTCGAGAGTACAAGCAATTAAGCAAGAAATGACAGATCTAAGTAGTGACCCGGAAAGTCGGATTGTTACAACTCCACACCCACTTAACCAGAAAAACTAACCTCCATCCGCTTTGGGGACTATCTGAGTAACAACTTGTCAAACCACAGGGACTAAGAGTGTAATTTTGAAAAGTTGGGGACTAAAGATGAAATTTCACCAAACCACAGGGACTATACGTGCATTTTACTCCTAAATTTAAAAGATGAAATAAACAAACGGATATAAACGAACGAATTTAAATGAACAGACATAAACGGACGTAAATGAACAAACATAAACGATCGTTCATGAACCTAAATGAACAAACGGGATATTTTTCATGTTCATTCGTTTATTTAAATGAACAAAAAAAATGTTCATGTTCGTTCATTTGATAAATAAACGAACATGAACGAATTTCCTGCCGAACGATTCATGAGCGGTTCACTGAACGTTCGGTTCGTTTACAAGCCTAAATGAAATAAATCAAAATGGGTAAATTTGCAATTTTATTAGTTAAAGAAAGGGATATATGCAATTTTATTTTTCAGTTGGGTAAATACGCAAATAAGAAGTTTTTTAAAGGGAAATATGCAATTGTCCCATTAAGATTAGAGGTCTTAACCATTCAGACTTAGGGGCTGTTTGTTTACCTCTTAATGAGACTCTTAATGGTTCAGATCTCTTACTGGTTCAGCACTTAATGGTTCAGACTGTTTGTTTCACGAGCAGATGTCTGAATGGTTCAGACATTTGCCTCTGAATGGTTCAGACATTTGCCTCTGAATGGTTAAGATTTATACAGAGTCTGAATGGTTAAGACCGCTAATCTGAATTGGTCAGACATTTGCCTCTGAACGGTTAAGCATTATACATGCTCTTAATGGTTCAGACCTCTTACTGGTTCAACACTTAATGGTTCAGACCTCTTATTGGTTCAACACTTAACCATTCAGATGTTGCCAAACAGCCCCTTAGTATAATGCTTAACCATTCAAAGATAATGCTTAACCATTCAGAGGCAATTGTCTGAACCATTCAGACATCTGCTCGCGAAACAAACAACCTAAACCATTAAATGCTGAACCAGTAAGAGATCTGAATCATTAAAAGCTAAACAAACAACCCCTTAGTAACGGGTGATTTAAATATATTCGTTTATCTATCAATAAATCATTTATTGTTAATCAGGCTTCTAATAAACGATTTGCTGGCCTCTCGAAAAAATAAAAATAAGTCATTTATTGTGTTAGCAAAAACAAATGAGTTTTGTCGGTGAACATTGTGTTAGAGGGATAGGCATCCTCCCGGGGTTGAACCTTGTGCCACAACACCGCCGCCACCCACAAGGGTAGGCGAGGTGGGTTGTTTGAACGGATAGATCAACCTGTGTACAATGTTGTTGTTTGATGCACTTATTGACCATTGGGATTAGTTGGTTGGCTTTGATTGGTTAAGGAGTTTGACTTTATTAAAATTAAAAAAAATTATGGCAAGGGTAAGACGCCGCTAGTCTTTTGTGGGTTAATGGTAGTTTTTTAGATTTTTGACATGGCGGGATTTGATAGGTTGGGACAAGGGTGCTACCCTTGGCTGCCCCCCTTCCACCTTAGGGTGGAGGGGTGCCCTTCAGGTAAGGGGTCTAGGGTACTTACCCTAGACGGGTACTCCGTTGTCACCCCTTAGGGTACCCTACGAGGGTAGAGTTCACGGGTATAGAGAAATATATGATGAGTGGTTGATGGAGTAAAAGCGATGGGGCCATGGTTTTAGTGTAGTTGAAAGGAGTGTTGATGGTGTTTTGATGTATTTAGGGTACTTGAAGGGAAAAGTGACGTAACGATGCATGATTGGAGAGGGCTAGGGTACCTAAGACTATGGGGTATGGGGCTTGGGTTGGGGCGTGGGTTGGGGGAAAACGCCTAAGCCACCACCCCAGGTGGGCTTTGGTTGTGGCGTGGCCCTTGGGGCTTGGGTTTGAAGCCGGGCGTGGGGCGGGCTTGAGGAACGATGTGGCGGCCTCCTATTCGCTGTCCACAGCCATGTCATAGCGGGTTTGAATTTTAAATTCCAACCGTTTGGCCAAGCCAAGCGGTCACCTCAACCCCCAACATCCCCTATAAATGTAACCCCAAACCCCACCGGCTACCCCATCCCAAACCGTCGCTGTCCACCGCTACCCCACCGGCTACCCCAACCATAACCCACTTGATCCCACCAACCCGCTACCCCAACCCGAAGAAGATGGCCTCTTGGACCCACGAAGAAGAATTGGCTCTCGTCACAAGCGTCGTTAGGGCTGTAAACGAACCGAACGTTCAGCGAACAGTTCGTGAACCGTTCGGCGGGAAGTTCGTTTATGTTCGTTCGTTTACTAAACGAACGAACATGAACAAGAAATTTCGTTCGAATAGTTAAATGAACGAACATGAACAGAGGTCTCGTTCGTTCGATTGTGTTCGTGAACGTTCGGTAAGGTGTTCGTGAACGTGTTCGTTAACATTCGTTGATTTGCATTCGTTTATATTCGTATGTTTGTGTTTTAATTGAAGATCTTTGTATTTTCTTATATTTTATTTGTACTTTTTATATTATTTAACTTTTATTTATTTTATTACCCTAACAATTAAACTAGGAAACTCACTTTCACCTTGTTTATGCATCATTTTCCTTTCATTTCTCATTATTTATATCGACGAATACGATTGACCTCCGTGCCACAATAAGGGATTCAAGTTCGAGTGCTACTCTCTGGGCCATCTATCTTTATCCTTCGTCGCGTTTGCCAAATTTATTTGTGTTCGTGAACCGTTCGCGAACACGCTCATTTCCTTAATGAACGAACACGAACATAAAATTTCGTTCGGTAAGTGTTCATGAACCGTTCGTGAACACATTTATTTCCTTAACGAACGAACATGAACAAGGCCTTGTTCGTGTTCGTTCGGTTCGTTTACAGCCCTAAGCGTCGTTGACGCTATGAAGGGCCGGCAACCCGGCCAAACACTATATTGGCCGGAAGCATTCGCAAGCTACCGACATAACGTCGGACACGACCGGCACAACCTCAACGCGTGCCAACATAAATGGCGCGAGCTACGGCCCAAGCTCGATCGTTTCAAGGCCTACTACGAAGCCGTTCCGAGCGACGAGTTAAGCCACGAGGACCGGGTGGCGGTGGCGAACATTGAGTTTCGAGGCAAGGAGCGAAAGTCGTTCGACAAGCTCGCCCTTTTTGAAATTTACCTAAAGCTCAAGGTATTTTTATTTTGTAATTTTTAGGAATTATGTAATTTTTAGGATTATGTAATTTTTAGGATTATGTAATTTTTAAAAATTTTAGGTATTTTTTTTATAAATGTTGTGTGAATTTTTTAAATTTTTTGTAATTTTTTTAATAACCTGCCAACCCAAGCGGTGCACCCACGCCCCGCCATACCCCACGGACACGTCACTGGGGGGGGGGGGGGGGGCTAGAACTCCACGTGTCAACTCATGCCCCCAACACAAGCTCCACCATACCCCACGGTCTAAAAGGCGTGCCCCTTCACTCTTAGCAAAGACACATGAACATTTATTAGTGAGCATTGTTAGAATATTCACACCTGAGCATTTAATAATCTGAATGAAGCCTCAAATTGGTTAATTTTTACTTTGTATTTTTTTGTTTAAGAAACACGAGAAAACACAAGTAAATGTGAGAGATGACAAGTTTAAGTAAAAAGAAGGAATCAAGGATGATCAACTTTAGAAGTCCCCTTGTTAATATACAGGACATGTTTGGCTAAGCTTATTATAGTTAAAAAGGACTTTTGGAAAAGGACTTTTTGGAAAAGGACTTTTTGAAAAGGAGTTTTTAAAAAAAGTGTTTGGATTAGCTTATTGATGTAAAATAACTAAAATGGACATTCTTTTAGATATAAGGGGGTAAAGAAGGGGTATATTGGTAATTTGTAGTTTGAAAAGTTAAAAGCTGGCCAAGAAGTCACAATATTGTGACTTCTTGAAACCTCATTTTTCTTCTTTGCAAAAAGTCATTTCTAAAAGGACTTTTGGCTTAGCCAAACACAAAAACAACTTATTGGCTTTTTGATAAGTCAATAAGCCAATAAGTTGTTTTGAAAAGCTTAGCCAAACATGCCCACAGTGTCCTAATCATGTCCTGAATTGTTTTCGAATTTAAATTAAAGTGTTTTTTTATGTTATTATAAGAGAACACAACATGGATGATAATTTAAGACCAGTATAGAAAGAAAAGATGGTGTGGCTCTTGAGTACCTAAAGCTACACCATTCTAAGATGTAGCACTTCTCGAATTCGGGAGGATATCCCCATTGAATCCATTCAAAATCATTTTCACATGCATCACCTAATGCCACATAAGCATTTTTTATTATTCTTCTTTCCATAGTTGGTTGCGGGATGAGTAGAGTTTAAGGTTTATGGTTTACATTTATTAGTTTGGGGTTTAAGTATTATTTTTAATAGGGTTTAGAGGTTAGTGTTTAGTCAACTTTTATGGTTTATTTTTTTTTGTTTATGGTCCAACTTTTAGGGTTTAGTTAGTTAGGTTTAAAGTATAGTTTTTTTAGAACGGCAACTCGTGTAGTTTCTATTTTACTCATAAATTACACTTTTTTGTACATCAAAGGATTAAATCTTCACCACTTAAAAATACAAAAGCCTTAGATCATGAGTAATGAGCATTATAGAGGGCATGAAGTGACTTGATAATGCCCCAACACCATCCCCTGGGCTTTATATGGGCATGAAGATGTATGGGCATTTCTAGTATAATGCCCAATGAGGAAAACAAAATTAGAAAGTAATGATGGAATGAGGACATTAAAGGACGTTAACCATTACACAAATTTTCAAGGGGTATTATGGTGTTAATGTGGCGGAAATACCCATTATGGGGCATTAACCATTACGGATGGCTTTATGCGACAACTTGATACATCATCATCATACTCAGTAAATCCCACGAATAGCAAAATTAAGGTAGGGTCCGAGGAGGGTAAGATGTAGACAACCTTACCTCTAGCCCGTAGGAATTGAGACACTGCTTTCAGTGAGACCACCGGCTCCATAGTATTTTTGCATCAAGCCTTCGACATAAGGCACGTAACTCTCGGCAAAAATGCCGATTAATGCATGTACCCCATTGTCTTTTGGCTACCAACGCCACTACATGATGCATGATTAACCGTACCTTTAACATTATTTTCACAAAATTAATAAAATAACGTTAAAATTAATGCAATTTCACTTTTGTACCTCCTCCTCGAATGCCCGCACATATATACCTTTAGTTATTCCAAATTGTTAACATAACGGGGATGTTTGGGATTTCTTTTCAACTTCTGCTTCTCAAAAGCAATAAGTAAGAAATTCTGACTTTTCTTTTCTTCTTTTCGAAGGCATAATTAGCTCCAAAAGTCATTCTTTCATGGTGTTTGGGATTCCTTTTTTACTTCAAAATACTTCTTAGGGGGTGTTTGGCCTAGCTTTTTTATCTAAGATTATAGCTTTTTTAGCTTATTTTTACAAAATAAGCACTAGTGGGTGTTTGGTTTAGCTTTTTAATCTTATGCTTATTAGCTTATATAAGCTAATTTCAAGAAGCTTATGGGTTGATGGTTTTTTAGCTTATTTGAATAAGCTTATTTGAACAAGATGGTTTTTTACTCATTTGCCCTCAAATGGTGGATTAACTCATTTGAATATGATACACACAATGCTATTATACCCCTTCCCATAATACACAATGGATTAACTCAACTTGTAAAATATAAACTAATCCAAACACTTAAAAATAACTTATCAAATGAAAGAAAATAAGAATAAGCTACTTTAAAATATAAACATAAGCCAAAAAAAAAAAAAAAAAAACCTCAGTGTTTGAGCATCAAAAGTCCTTGTTGGCTAAAGTCCTTTTACGGTTCATAAGGCGTCGCAGCATCACTCGGTCCACCAAATGTCCCGGCTCCTCTTCCTCCCCTAAATCAAATTTAGGGTTTGTAAGTTGTGTTCGATTCTAATTTTGACTTCAATTCGTATGTATATCTACGCTTTTACATTCGCACATTTTTCACTCTCACACTCTATTTAGGGCTTCTTTTTTGGTTTGTAACTTCACTTCTTTTGAGCTTTCTGTGTGTTATACTTTGAGAACTAATAATAAAAGTTTAATATTGCAATTATTTTCGTCAAAATGTAGTCAATTGTTTTACTAGTTCTTGCTTAATATGTTTCACTACTGTAATAGCTTGTTCAAAAACCTCCCGACCAGGGCGAAGCTTGAGATTTCCGGACCAGGGGTCGAAAATGTATATACCCAAAAATTTTTATAAAAGCGGGGTAAAAAACGTATATACCAAAAAATTTATATACAAAACTACATACTTTCCCCTACTGAGCGAAAAGTTCGGGGGTCGGCCGCCCCCACTAAGCGACGCCAATGCTCCCGACTCACTTGAAAATAGCTTGTTTGAAATCAGTTAGTTTGTAAACGAGCCAGGCGAGCCCAAGCCAAGGTCCGCTCTTGGCTGGCTTGTTAAAATATTATTTTTAGTTTAAATTCATAAAGTACTAGTATTTAGGACCCGCGCTTTGCGGCGTGACCATTAAGCCAAATATAAATTAGACGTAAAAACATTGAACCACACACATGTTGTAGCATGTAGCTTGCAAAACTTAGACAGAAACGTAAACCATAGAAAATTATAAATTTATAACTAATAGAACTTGTGCATTACGACGTGGCCGTTAAACCGTAAAAAAAACATAAAAATGTTGAAACACATGCGCGTTGCAGTGTGTTAACTCGAAAAATTCAGACTGAAACAAAATATAACAAATTTGTAAAAGATGAAAAATATAAGTGCCAAAGTTAGAAGTGTAAAAGTGTTGGGAGTACAATGAAAAATGGTTTGTGACAAAATTGTAAAGAAGAAAAGTATAGAAAAATTGAATAGTGAATTTGACTCACAAAGAAAAGCTATATAGGTAATGTGTAAAAGTAAAAAAAAAAAAAATGAAAATAAACAAGCCGGCTCTATGAGTGATGAGCTGTCTCAAGCTTTTGACGAGCCGAGCCCAAGCTCAACATTTCAGCTTGTTAAAATACACAAGCTGTCTTGGCTCTGCTCGACTTGGTTTGTAAACAAATTGCAGCTTGTATCTTGAGTGTTTAGTTTGTCCTAACTGTTTCATGCAATCAAATTGCAGCTTCTGATGCTGGTGATTTAGCAAAGAAAAGCATGGGAAAGAGGAGCAAAGACAAGAGTCCTAAGATTCCGGTCAAATCAACAAGAAAAGAACTAAAACTAATGTGAACTCCTATCTTGTCAAGGCAGAGTTAGAAGAGAATGGATTTGGGTGAAATAACAGAGAATGTAGAAAGTGATAGACTAAGCAACTTGCCAGATGATCTTATCCATAAAATCCTCTCTTTTATTAGCATCAAACATGTTGTCCAAACAAGTGCTTTGTCATCTAGATGGAGGTTTATCTGGACTTCAATGCCTTATCTCAATTTCTCAACCAAGGATTTCCCTAGGTTGCCCAGGTTCTCCAAATTTGTTACACGTCTGCTATCCAGTCGAAATAATCAAAGCGAAGTGTTTTCTGTCAATCTCACTTTTCGTGGAAAGGGTAGCCCTGAGTTTGTCCAAAGAATTTTGGACTATGCATTCTCCCACAATGTCCAACAATTGAATATTACTTGCTTGCCTGGCCGCGTGTACTATGTGGGCGAATTCCCTCCTCTTTTTAGTTCTCAATCTCTCAAACATCTCACCATGACTGGACGTATTCAGACATGTCCCATTCCGGCCGCACCTACTTGGGTGCTGCCGAATTTAACAACACTGAATCTCTCATTCTATGATGACAAGTGTGCTGCTCTTTTCTCCAACTGTCCAAACTTGAAGAATCTGACTTTGAAAAACTGCTCAATTTTGAACAGTTTTCATATACATCATTCTGGGCTATCTAGTCTAATACTTGAAAACGGTAGGGAGTGTGTCAAAGTGGTTACGCCTCAACTCAAGAATCTCACTATAAAATATTGGCGAGGGATACATCTGATTTCCGCACCCAACCTTTCCTCCTTGCGTTACACAGATCGTTATTGTTGTTACAAGGATAATGATGATGGTCCTTTGCTGCTTCCCACCGATCTTTGTCATTTGGAGAACGTGGATATATGTATTGATTCTAGCGATGATAATGAGGCATATACTCGTAAAATTTTTTGTCAGCTTCAACAGCTCCATTGTGTGAAATTTCTTACACTTAACTTGGAACTTGTCAAGGTATGCTAGTATTGATCTCTAAATTTTTGTCATGTGCACATAATAAAGATTTTTATTATAATATACTTGGTATTTTTTTGCAGTTTATTTCGTCATCAAAGAATCTAATCTCGCATCAACCTACTTCTCCATTTGTCAACTTAAAGAGTTTAAAAATTTATCCAGCTACATTTCTATCGGTAGGAGTAACTTTGTCTACTGAAATTCAAAGCTATCTACTTGGTGGTTCTCCAAGTGCCGCCTTCACACTGGTTTCACATGAGGTATTTACTCCATCAAGTATATTTATATCTTCCACACATTCTACTTATTGTTCTGATTGCTCGCAAAGTTCTTATTCAACGAGGGCCTATGCACTTTTTTAACGTGTTCTGGTGTGAGCAGCTTGAGCTTGTTTAAGTTTGGCTCTATTTGAGCTTTTAGCGAGCCGGATTGGCGCGATACACCCGTAGAATTTAAAATATATTTCATGCTTATTATATGATCTATGTAAACCCTGCAGGAGATCAGAGCTGTGAAGAATGTTACATCAGCACGAAACCTTATGAATGAATTGCACGACAAGCTGAAAGGAAATATTGAAACAAACACGAGTCATGCGTTAACAGAGCATGAGCAATTGAGACGCAAATATAACATGGTGGAGATGATTAACAAAGTATTGACAAAGGTGCCTGCATCCCATCAGGATAAGGATAAGCTGGTGGCAAGGTTTTATGGTTTATTGGTAGAGGTCAAGACTCTCTTCACACGTGATGAACCTGCTACATCATCACAACCGTCTTCATGAAAAATGGTAAGTTCTTGATTTTCCATATAATCACATTTGAATTTGTCAGTTATCCTTTATAGCAATTTGCAAAAAAGAGAAGCATAAACATAGCAAAAGGTTGAATCGCCTGATTTTACTGGTGGGGCAAGTTCAAATCCCACCTTCAACGCTTATTTTTCGTTTATCAAGTTGCCAAATTACATAGCAGCCGTTGAAGTTCTATAGAATTTGTATGTTAAGTTTTTCTAAGTTTTTTAAGTGGAGGGAAATTATTAAAAGAGTAAAATGACATTTTCGTCCCTATCGTCTTGGTCACTTTTGCGACTTTCGTCCAAAGGCTTGTTTTTCCGTATCTGAGTCTTGGTGGTTTCAAAATCTTGCCCTTTTCGTCCATTCCTTTAACACCATCCATTTTTTGGTGTTAAAAGAGGGGCATATTTGTTGTTTTACAAATACACAAATAAAAATATAAAAATTAAAACTAGAACTAAAATAAAAAAATAGTATAAAACAACAACCAACAACAACCGTACTCAAAAAAATCCCACACATAGCATAAAAAAATAATATAATGTATATAAAATTTAAAACCTAACCACTCCCTCCCGTGGCTTGATGAAAATGGTAAGATTTTGTAACCACGAGGACTCAAATGCGGAAAAACAAACCTTTGGACGAAAGTCGCAAAAGTGACCAAAACTCAGGGACGAAAATGAGAGCTTACTCTTACTAAAATCTTATAATGTTTTATATATTTATATAAGACCTCAATATTAGGCTATAGGGTGTGGTCATGACCCTTATGGTCACCATGACCCTCCATATCAGCGCCAGGTCACACACTTCTAGTCCATCATCCAAAACCACTACCCTAAGGGTGTGGTTATGACCTAAACCACTATTCTCTTAATTTAATTTATTTTTGTGAAAAGGAAATATTGAAAAAGGAAAGGAGGCTCATGGTTGCCATGGTTTAATCCATATCAACCATGGTGGATGATGCATTGGTTTTAAAAAGCGAGAGGCGCACAAAAGCGAC
Organism: Helianthus tuberosus; assembly: GCA_030545235.1. Classification (NCBI taxonomy): domain Eukaryota; kingdom Viridiplantae; phylum Streptophyta; class Magnoliopsida; order Asterales; family Asteraceae; genus Helianthus; species Helianthus tuberosus. The sequence goes on along the minus strand of CM060430.1, from coordinate 14,532,616 downwards.
GAGGTCTAAAAGCTCAAATAGAGCCAAACTTAAACAAGCTATGACGTAGTTATGATACTTATCTATGACGTATCTCGCAATGAAAGATTTTAATAGTTCTTTTTTGGTAATTAAATCAACATATCTACGCTCTAAACTTTGAGTTTATGCTCTAATTTTAACCCACCGAGTGAAATAGCTATTATTAGTATAAATTATAGGCTGATTCTTAAGAATCATAGAAAATAATAGTGTACCAAAATCATTTGGACAAGATTTTGTAGTTGGTTGAAAAATTATTCAAATACACTAAATGTACCTAACTCATTCATTTTGATCGCGGCCTCCTCTTTATTTAAGTTGTCAAACTACCAATGCTTCTCTTTTCACTTACAAAAAGGATCCCATTTCTGGGAGAGTATCATAAATTTATATAAAGTCAAGGCTTTTATTTTGGAGATGTCAATTTAGATTTATTAAGCCGGTGATATAAATTTCATTGTTTATCTATCAATAAGTGATTTGTTATTTTAGCAAAAAGTGGGCAACTTTGTTACATGAGAGAACTAATAAAGAGAATATCTGGTTGAAGAGTCTCGATGATATATCATAACTGGTAAATAATATCAATACAATAACTCTTCTCTCTCTCTCTCTCTCTCTCTCTCTCTCTCTCTCTATATATATATATATATAGGGGACCGCTAAAATGAGAACCATCTCCAGTTGTAAGAACCGCGTGAACCACTTTCTAGCCATTAGATCAAGATGATGGATGAATTAGATTAAAAGTATTTAAAAATAATATTAAGTATTTTTCGTCTTATTATGTCTTTAATATTTTAATTCAAAAGGGTATTTAGGTAAAATTATTTTTTTTGTCTTTTTATATATATTATATTTAATTGTCTTTTGTCCTATTCATTTATTACCTTTTGTCTTAATTTATTTTTTATTAATAAATAGATTTTTTGGTTAAATAATTTTTTGAAATCAGATTTTTATGATAATGTTTTTAAGATTTGTTTTAAAAAAAACGTTTTGAAGAGCCGTTTTTTTTACGCCCGGTTTTTACGTTAACGTTATTTCCGTTTTATGCGCCGGTTTTTACGTTAACGTTTTTTTACGTTTTACGCGCCCGGTTTTTTTTTACGTTTTACGCGCCCGATTTTTTATACGTTTTACGCGCACGGTTTTTACGTAAACTTTTTTAACGCCGTTTTTACGTTAACGTTATTTACGTTTTACGCGCCGTTTTTTACGTTAACGTTTTTTTACGTTTTACGCGCTGGTTTTTTACGTTAACATTTTTTACGTTTTTACGTTTTACGCGTCGGTTTTTTACGTTTTACTAATTTTTTTTACGATTTTACGTTTTACCTAAAACTTTTTACGATTTACGAAAAACTTTTTACGTTTTACATTTTACGTCTTACGTCTTACGATTTTACGTCCGTAATTACGCGCTTTTTTTACGACCCGGTTTTAAAATATTTCCCCCTCCCCCCTTTTTTACGCCCCATTTTTTACGCCGGTTTACGTGCGGATTTTAAAACTTTTTTTCGCCACGGTTTTAAACTTTTCTTACTCCCCGTTTTTACGCCCCGTTTTTTACGTCCGTAATTACACGCCGTTTTTTTACGACCCGGTTTTAAAAATGTTTTTTCACCCCCCCGTTTTTTAGGCCCCATTTTTTACGCCGGTTTTAAACTTTTTTTACACGCGGGTTTTAAAACTTTTTTTACGCCTCGGTTTTTAACTTTTTTACGCCCCCGTTTTTTACGCGACATTTTTACGCCCCGTTTTTACGGGCCTTTTTTTACGACCTGGAAAAAAAGGAGTTTGGCTCAGAGTTTCCAATGAAAAAAATGGCTGCAAAAGTGGGGTTGCAGGGTTCGAAAACCTGCCCTCCGCCATCCTCGCCGCGCCATCATCATCAATGGTCGGTAAATTGTTTCGAATCATCACAGTCAACTCAACCCCCATATCAAAAACACAAATCAAATCGCCGGAGAATCCCCAAAAACAGAATCACTTTTTGCACCCCTCGGAATCACATTTGCAAACCCCATAATCACTTTGGGCAAACACACAAAAAAACCCACATAAATCAAATAACACAAAACAACCCCAACATCAATAACACAAATCAAACCCCCAAACAGAATCAAACCCACAATAGAGAGAGAAACAACATCCACCAGATTTGCAGGCGGCGGACGACAGCCGGGGGCGGCCACCACTGTTACGGTGCGCACGGCGGCCGACGGTGCATGAACAAAGGTAGTTTGAAGATGACGGCCACCACTTCCGCCTCTACACAACTCCCACCAACCACCTCCCCACCACCGTCTTCCGACCAACCACCTCCCACCACCGTCTTCCGCCACCGACCAACCACCGACACACCCGGTCCGCCAGTCCGCCGTTCCTCTCTCTCCTTCTGTCTCTCTCTCTCTTCGTTCCCACTCCGGTCCGCCGGTCCGCCGTTCCCACTCCCGTCGCTCACCACCACCACCACCCAGACGATGGTGGTGGTGGTCCGTTCATCCATTGAAAGAGGGGGTGACCGGAATACCGGCTCCAGCGTTCGGCCGGTGTGGCTGTCAGACAGGGGACGAGAGAGATGAGACCATGAATTGAGAAATGAAGAGTTTGATGTTTCTGTGTGTGTGTGTTTATTTTTGGAGAAGATGATATATGAACTTGGATTAGAGAATGATATATAGATCTGAGAGTTATAGAGGAGAGAGGAGAGAGGTTTACAGAATGTCAGTGTATTTTAATGAAGAGAGAGGATAGATTTGATATTTGGGGTAAAAGACTAAAATACCCCTTTTGTTGGCTGAATATGATTGGTGGAGAGTGGTTTTCGCGGTTCTTACAACTGGGGGTGGTTCTTATTTTAGCGGCTCCCTATATATATATATAGAGGTAGAGGAAGGTTAACGTACATTACGGCTTAACGTACATCACGTACGACAGGTAATTACGCACGTTCATTTTAAAATCACGCACGTTATAACTCAAAAATCCAAAATCACGCATGTTGAAACACAATAATCACGCATATTGAAAACATTAATCACGCATGTTATAGAACAAATCACGCATGTTGTCGTACGTGAAGTACGTTAAGCCTTAATGTACGATATACTTTTTCTATATATATATATATATATATATATATATATATAGAAAAAGTATATAATAGTAATATACCAAATAGTTTCTCTCTCCTATTAACTAATTAATTAATTGTCTCCTTTTTTTTAGATTCAATTTAATTTATTCTCTCTTGCATCACTCCAACTTTTATAGATTTCTTTCATTTTTTTTGTTGACCTCATTCAGTATCGTCTCTCTTTACACACACAAATATATATATCTTCAAACTGACTATTTAAAATCCATTATTATTACTTATATGCTAATCTGACACTAATAATACATTTTTCAAACTGATACTCTATTATATATGTTAATGTTTAACCTACGTGTAAAGATAATATTTACATATGTACACTGGTCATCAATTTCTTCAACTTGGCGTCTATTTACATATATGTAAATGTTTAACATACATGTAAGCAGATTTAATATTGTTTATTTATATGCCTTTAAGTTCTCAATATATAAACTATTTACATATGTAATTCTTCAAAGTCATAATCAATTACTTCAATGTAAATATTCAGTTTCTTAGTCCTAGAACCTTTTATACATGTATACACAAGATAATTATTAACATACGTGTAAGTTAACTAACTACGTATGTGTAACTTTGTTTTACATATATGTAAGTAAATTATTTACATACGTAATATGAGAATGTTCATAATAGAAAAGAACAAAGAAAAATAAAATCTTTTTGAGGGTAATGAAACTAAATTAAAACCTTGAATCTTCTTGAGTTGACAAAAAAAATCTATTTACCGTAATTTACCAAAAACTTAGTCATATATCGATTCAAAATAATCAACCAAAATATCATTTATTTAAGTAAAAATGCAATAACCACCACAAAGAAGAAAATATATTTTCACATATTCTATCGATTAGAGTTATTGAGATATCTCAAAGTTACCTCAACATAGCAGACCAAAGAGAGCTTTCATATGCAATTCCATATTCTATCATTTAGAGTTAATTTTACATGCGTAACATTAGATCTTTCAATTCCGTAAATAACAAAAGTAGACCAGAAAGAAATATAATAGAGATAAAAGAAAATGATAACTAATAACCATATTAATAGGAAACATTTGGTGTTTTGATTTTTTTTTCTCTGATATCCCTAAATTACCCTTTTCTATTTAATATATTATCCTTAAAAGATCTAGATTATTACTAAAATGCCACCTTCTATATTAGCCCTTGATCAAATGATCTAATGATTCAGATAAGTTCTGCAAGTTCTGAAAAAATATAGGGTTCTGAAATGATCTTCACCCTATATATATATATATATATAGGGAAAAGATCAAATAGAAAGTTTATTTTGGCTAGGAAGTGTAGGAAGCAATAGGATTAGGACATGTGGCAACATTTAAAATAAAGAAAAAAGGGTATTTTAGTCAATCTAACCCTTTCTTCTTCCTTTTCAAAACCCAGTAACTTCAAAACCCACCATTTTCAAAACCCACCATCTTCAACCATTTCTTCACTTTCTATCTCAATAATCACTACATTATAGTGCGATTTTCATCACCAATCAATGATTCAAACACCCGATCAACGTGTTCTTCAGCTTTTTTGAAGAAAACCCAGTTTAATTTCATACAAAATCTCGTTTTTTCCGGTGATTTTGAAGATAATCACTCGATCCGTTCGATTCGAGCGCTGATAAGTGTTTCAATCATTCAATATTCGTCAATTGTTGAAGAAATCACTTCGATCCAGGTAAGAAATTCTTTAGTTTCATTTTTACAGTCTGGGTTTTTGATTTAGTCATTGCGTTTTACGATCTTGGCGGGGGTCCGAGGGCAGCGCCCCTTGTAGCGGGGTCCCAAGGGCGGCAGCCCCTGGCGGGGTCCAAGGGGCAGAGCCCCTGGCTGGGGTTGAGCTGCCAGGTAAACTGCATTGGTTCAGACAGTTCACAGCACAGACAAAACTATTGTCATGGTTCAATGCGTTTTAGAGAGAACACTTTCTTTGGTGTTTTTAGGCAATTGCGTTTTAGAACTAAAACATTTTATGTGTTTTCTGGCCATTGCGTTTTAGAAAAACACATTCTTGAAGTGTTTTTGGTGCATTGCGTTTTAGGTAAAACACTTTTTTAGGTGTTTTCAGTCCATTGCGTTTTACAGAGAACACTTTCTTTTGTCTTTTAGGCAATTGCGTTTTAGAATGAGTAATTTTTAAGTGTTTTATGGCCATTGCGTTTTACAAATAAGACATTTCTTTGTGTTTTTTGTGCATTGCGTTTTAGGTAAAACACTTTTTTATGTGTTTTCAGTCCATTGCGTTTTAGAAAACAAACATTTTAAGTGTTTTCTGGCAATTACGTTTTAGAAATAAGACATTTGTTTGTGTTTTTGGTGCATTACGTTTTAGGTAAAACATTTTTTTATTTGTTTTCAGTCAATTGCGTTTTAGAAAACAGAAATTTTAAGTGTTTTCTGGCCATTGCGTTTTAGAAATAAGACATTTGTTTGTGTTTTTGGTGCATTGCGTTTTAGGTAAAACACATTTTTATGTGTTTTTAGTCCATTGCGTTTTAGAAAATACATTTTCTTTTGAGTTTTTAGGCTATTGCGTTTTAGAAATAAGACATTTCTTTGTGTTTTCTGGCCATTGCGTTTTACAAACAAGTCATTTCTTTGTGTTTTTGGTGCATTGCGTTTTAGAAAAATGTCATTTTTAGGTTTTTTTTTCCATTGCGTTTTACGTAACTGGGGGTTTTTCTATTGCGTTTTACGCAACTGGGTTTTTAATTTTTTTTTTTTGAAAATATAGCAATAGTATACTCGTTTTAAAGATAAAAAACGCTCGTTTTTTTGGTGCAATTTTTATAAAAAAAATAATGTCGTATGAAAGAGTTATTAATGTTTAAAAAATGGGGGGGGGGGATTGGAGGAGAGAGAACCTATTTGCTTGGATTGACTAGAATGCCCCTAAACAAACTCACGCGCCTCTTTTCTTCCCTTCAATTTCCCTGATTTGATCTTAGCCCTTGATTAACTAAATGGATGGTCAATATCACTTCCTAGCCTTTCTAGCCAAATAAACTTCCTATTGTATCTCCACCATATATATATATATATAGGAGAGGAACTATACGATTATCATCCTAACTAACTCAACTACTCTAACTAACAACCCGCACTATTATACAAAATATACTCTAAATATGCCCCCTCAAGCTGAACGGGGTGCAACAATGTGAAGCTTGGATCGAAGAGTGTCAAAGCGAGCCAAAGATAACCCTTTGGTCAACATATCGACAAACTGAACAATCGTTGGCACATTGCGAACATGAAGAGTCTGAGCCAACACCAATCCCGGATAAAATGCAAGTCAATCTCCAAGTGTTTTGTGCGCTGATGAAACACTCTGTTGACTGCAAGATAAGCGGCACCAAGGTTGTCACACCAAAGAGTAGGTGGACATGACAAACTAATATGAAGCTCCTGTAAAAGCGATAAAATCCGTCGAATCTCAACAATAGTATGAGCTAAAGCACGATACTCGGCCTTTGTACTAGAATGGCCTCTGTACTTAGGTTCATGCTAGAATCATACATGCTTTATGTCATTTACTTAGCTAGCCCAAACTTAACATATATAGCGCTATAGGAGTAGCACGCCGCCCGTCGGGGTCTTGTTAAGTCTTTTATTCATAAACTAGTCTTGTTACTTTTTTGGCGAGGGACACTTAAATTCTTGTGGACACTTGGGTTTGACATATAGTGATGCATGCTAGTTTACCTTGTATACAATTGCCATATGGATTCAAAAAAATGCTTTTTGTACTTGTGTTATATTTATATAAACCTTGTGTACTCGCTAATGTTTTTGCGTTGAAACTTTATTTTAAACATGTTACAGGTTGATGATTGATGCTCGTATGAATCTAGTAGGAATGACTAGAAACACGCTCAAGAAATACTAGATTTGATTACTTTTGTTATGTTGAACTTTTGTTGTATTTTGTCTTTTGATGTTGTACTTGTATTTCGTATGATTGTATTTGACAATATGAATTATCAATGAAAATGGTTTTGAATTAATTATTGTCGCAAAATGGTGTTATGTGTGATGAGCAATCTATTTCGTCTCATTCCGATAATTCCGCCATCGGTTGGGGTGTGACAGAGGCGGTATTAATAAATAAATATAAAAATTATATATATTATAAAAATAATAATACTAGCTAATTTCATCATGAGATTCATCAAAATCATCAAAAACATGCATAAAAAAGAGATGAAATGCTTGAAATTGACACAAAAAGTAAAAAACAGTAAAAACAACTATGAAAATCCCATGAGGCGCACCTGAGGTGCAGCCTTTCTTAGCGCCCCAACCCCTCTGAGGCGCATATGCAGTAAAAACCCCATGAGGCACGCTTCAAACTCGTTTTTTGGCCGTTTCGCCTCGAGGCGCGCAAAATGGTGTTATGTGTGATGAGCAATCTATTTCGTCTCATTCCAATAATTCCGCCATCGGTTGGGGTGTGACAGAGACGGTATTAATAAACAAATATAAAAATTATATATATTATAAAAATAATAATACTAGCTAATTTCATCATGAGATTCATCAAAATCATCAAAAACATGCATAAAAAAGACATGAAATGCTTGAAATTGACAAAAAAAATAAAAAACAGTAAAAACAACTATGAAAATCCCATGAGGCGCACCTGAGGTGCAGCCTTTCTTAGCGCCTCAGCCCCTCTGAGGTGCATATGCAGTAAAAACCCCATGAGGTGCGCTTCAAACTCGTTTTTTGGCCGTTTCGCCTCGAGGCGCGCCTTGAAGCGCACGCCTCAAGCGTTTTTTAAAACCATGAGCTCAGGACACCATCACACTGAAGATGTTTGATGGTACAAGAGAAAATGTTCTCAACAAGCGGTTTGAAATGCCGAAAGCAACTTGAGAATGACAAGTTAGAGGATACATCCATGTAAATCGACTAAGATCATCAATAAAAGTAATGAAATATCGGTATCTATCTCTAGACATTATAGGTGAGGCACCCCAAATATCACAATGTATAATATGTAAAGGCATAGTGGAATGTGATACAAGAGATGTATATGGTAATCTTTGTTTATTTTAAAACACTACAAGCGTTACAATGTTTATGTGTGGTTTGTTTGTCAAATGTAAAGATGAACATCTAGACAAAACATCAACAGACGGATGACCTAGCCTAGAATGCCAAGTCTCATGAGAAACAGAGGTGAAACGGTCAACGAGTACAACTGATATGAGCTACCACGTGTATGGTGGAGAAGCTGTCCAACAAAAGTCTAAATAAACAATCCAAAATGAGAGAAAACAACAACAATGGGGAGATCAATGACTAACTGTGTAATCGATAAAAGGTTCTTGGCTTAGCCAGGAACAATAAGAACATGTCTAATAACAAGGTCTAAATCGGACAAACGAAGCAAGGCAGTGCCAATGTAGGAAATAGTAAGAAACATACCATTGCCTAAAACGACTCGCTCAGAGCCGGTGTAGGGAGCAACATCAAATACAATAGAAGAGTCGGCGGTCATATACGCTAGGGGTGTGCACGGTTCGGTTCGGTTATTAGCATTATCCGTAACCGTAACCGAAGTCATCGGTTAATCGTTTCGGTTAATTCGGTTAATTTGTCGGTTTTCGGTTCGGTTCGATTAATAACCAAATCAAACAAGGGCTAATTTTTTTTGCTTAGAAATACATGTAATGGAGGTATAAATACATGAAATAGATGTATAAATAAATGAAATGATGGTATAAATGCATGAATAAATGTTTAAATAAATGAAATGAAGGTATAAATAAATGAAATAGAGGTATTATTACATGAAATGAAAGTATAAAACATAAAATATATGAAATAGAGGTATAAAAGCTAGAAATATATAAAAAAATAAATGGTTCGGTTCGGTTAATTTCGGTTAACCGATGGTAAAAAAAAAATATCCGTTAACCGACTTTCGGTTAATTTCGGTTCGGTTTTATCGGTTTTCGGTTCAGTTTTGGTTAACAGTTCGGTTATTGCACACCTCTAGTATACGCAGTGGCACCAGAATCAGGTATCCAAGAATTAACTTTCTCACATATGTTGGATAAACCCGTTGTGAGCCCAAAGTAAGATGCACTAAGGGAATGTGCAGATGCATTTGGGCCTCAGCCCAAAATAAATGGCTGCCCATTTAGATTATATTGTCTTTCACATGATGAGTTGACCTGGTCAAAATGGTGTGAAAGCCCAAACATAGTAGATTGTGTAGAGCCCAACAAGGGTCCAAAATTCGTTGCTCAAACATAGATCCACTAGGCGTTTGATTCTGATGAACATCAATATTGTAGCTCGAATCTTTATAAACCCTAATACCAAATCCAGTAGCACCGGAGACGGCCATGTGAGGCGTGAGCCACAAATTACTGATGAACATCAGGTTTGCCACCGTCATTCACAATCGCATAATTTTTCATCTTCTTCACCGATAATCACACCTTGTCTCGATTTTCGGTTTCGTTGAATTTGATTTTGATTCAATCAGATCTAAAAAAAGGATGAAGAATTATGCTGAAAACCTGTTTCGATTGGTATTCATAGTGAATTCAGAAGCTGTTTTTATTGATTTCTTAATCGTATTTATTGTTATCCACTCCTATATGCAACCTTGGTGAAACTTGTTACGGTACATTTAAAATGAAGGGTTTTATGGTAACTATTTAGTAGTGAATCGCTAGTTCGATCCTTGAACTGAGCGAGTTTTACTTCACCGCACCGTCGTTGCCTTCGGGTGAGTGTTCACGGGCTTCGGCCCGGTTCGAAGGCGAGTGTATCTCGATGTGGTGAATTTCGCCCATTTAGAGAATTCGTTCACCCTTCAAAAAAAGGAGTGAAGGGTCTAGATGTAAATAAAGAGTAACCAACCTAACCGTGTACCTAAAGGGATTAAGCTAACTAGTTAAAAAAACCGTAGCCGCGTTGCGGCAAACTTATTTTGTTATTTAGCTTGTGTTTATATGTGTTTGAAATCACTACGAGCGCGTTGCACACGGAATCGCTGACAAGAGAAAAAAAATGTAGAAAAAAACACTAAAAATTAACCGAAAGAAAATCAACTAAAAAGTTGTATGTTAATGATGTTGTTCGATAGAACCGTAATCTGAGATGAGCAAATAGTAACGGGTACCGGTATCGAATTTCCTGAACCGAAAGATCCTAAGTACCAGTTCGGTACTGACGTTTGGCGTTCCTGGTCCCGGTTCGCTACCGGTTTTTACCTTCATATACCGATACCGTAACCGGTATTTTCTGTACCAATCAGTGGCGGATCTTGCCCGTTGAACGTGCCAGGGCCGAAAGACACGGACACTAAAAAAAGCCCGGGCAAGCCCGGGCCAAACATAGTATATATAAAAAATTTCGATCGAAATGCGGAAAATTAGCACTACGGCCGAAAAACTTGCCCGGGCCGTGGCCCTGCCATGGCTCTTCTAAGAACCGCCCCTGGTACCAATACCGATTCGGTATCAGTTGGCACCGAGCTCATCACTACCCCTGAAACTAAAAAAAAAGTCGTAAGATATCGTTGTTGTTCGTACGGTACCCGTGATCAGGGATGACCAAATGGTACTGGGTAGCAGTACCAAATTTCTCGAATTAAAAGATTATCAAACTCAATCTGGTAACAACTTTGGCGTTTTATGTACCACGTTGGTGCTGGTTTTTACCTTCATGTACCGATAACGAACCGGTATTTTCAATACAAGTACCGGTTAACAGTAAGTTTATCAAACTTAAAAAGTAAAGAAGATAACAATTATTATAATTATAATATTAAAATAATAAAACTAAAAAAAACTGTATATAAAATTTTATTATATTATAATACAAGTTAAATTACCTTCATGTACCGATAACGAACCGGTATTTTCAATACAAGTACCGGTTAACAGTAAGTTTATCAAACTTAAAAAGTAAAGAAGATAACAATTATTATAATTATAATATTAAAATAATAAAACTAAAAAAAACTGTATATAAAATTTTATTATATTATAATACAAGTTAAATTACTGTTCATTTCCTTCGGTTATTAATATTAATAATTAATTAATAATTAATATATAAATATAACTATAATATAATATAATATAATATAATATAATATAATATAATATAGGACAATGAGATGGTAGCTATGTTTTGATTGGGTTATTCACCCTTGTGGTAATTCTCTCTTCCTCTTCATTGATTGACAATTTGCAAAAAGTCGATGAAATTGAGGTCTATGGTGCAGGTAGTATGAACAGGGCCGGCTCAAAATATAGTAGACCCGAAGAGGATAACAAAATTGAGGTCCTTTTCGTAAAAAATAAAAGAAAAAAATTGCTTTTGATCCTATGATTCATATACCATCTCTGTGTATACATAGTTATATATCATAAACCTCAACGTCAACAATTTTAAAGCCAAAATCACCTACATATAATATGTTTTCTTAAGAATTTGTGGCCCTAGGGAAGTGGAGGCCTAAAGGGCTTGCTTTATTTCACTCCCCCTTGAGCCGGCCCTGAGTATGAACCAATTTTAATCCATTGAAGTTTCTTCATGTCGGTCTAATGTTTACTACACAATCGGTAATTCTGGTTTGGGATCATGAGTGGACTTTGGTAATTCTTGATGAACGATTTGTTTTGGTTCCAAGTATCAAAATTAACTTTTGAAATTAGAAATCCACATCACTAGTTATAAAATCCACCTAATCATTAAAAGTTAAAAACAAATTAATGACAAACTAGTGATTACACATTATTGTAACACTAAATGAAACTTGAATAACTTTAAAAAATAAAAAATAAAAAGATTAAATAACTTTAGTAGAACAGAGAGAAAACCTGGTTACTATATGAAGTTTTCCCTAAAAAACACATAAAATATGTGTTGACAAACATTGGGTTGGCAAATACAGATGGACATTTAGTAGTGAGCATTGTTTTAGCGAACACTCTTGAATATTTAATGTTGAGTAAATTACTTTTTGCGTCCATGTGTTTTAGTGGTTTTAACCACTTTAGTCCAAAATCAAAAGATTTAATGCCCTAAGTACCTAAAGTCTCATTTTATAACCCTTTGAGTCCAAATTTATAACGTCGTTAACCGAATCTGTTAACTCTTTGTGAAAAGACTAAAATGTTTGATTTGAGTCTAAACTTATAACGCCGTTAACTAAATCTGTGACTTTTTGTGAAAAGAGTAAAATGCTTTATATGTTCTAAAGTATACTTGTTTTTATATACATTTCCCTCCACTTTTAAGGAACTTTAGAATTGTTTTTATTGATTATTGCTCATTTTGGGTTCATATTTAAAGGTTTTAATAGATAAGAAGCTAAAATGAAGTATTTTGACTAAAATAAAGACCGCGACTAAAAGTGAAATATATTTGGTAGGTTATAAAAAAATAAACTTGATGTTACATATACGATGGGGCTGTTTCGCAACTTCTGAATTGTTAAGTGATGAATCTGTAAGAGTTCCGAACCATTAAGTGCTGAACCAGTAAGATGTCAGAACCACTAAGGGCCAGTATAATACTTAACCGTTCAGAGGCAAATGTCTGACCAATTCAGATTAGAGGTCTTAACCATTCAGACTCAGTATAAAACTTAAACATTCAGAGGCAAATGTCTGAACCATTCAGACATCTGCTCACGAAACAAACAGTCTGAATATTAAGTGCTGAACCAGTAAGATGTCTGAACCATTAAGAGGCTCAGTAAGAGCTAAACAAACAGCCGCTAATATTAATTCGGCTAACTTAATGGTAATTATTAGAGTTAATTGCCAAAATCTGTGACAACTGGCACAAACCGGTAATTTCCGTACACTTGAATTATTAATTATTGACTGCAATTATGTGCTTAATTGTCAGCATGTCTGAACACATGATTAAACAAGTGAATTCATGCACGTTGTATACTACGAAATATTGCTTTATGCATAAACGAGAGCGTTGCGTCAAAAAAATACTAAGTAAACTCACCGGTAAGACACAATGTGTCAACAGAACTGCAGAAAGCAGTCAGACAATAGAATTAAGGCCTAGGTGTAGGTCCGACGACAAAAGTATATTAAAACCCAAGAGTACATGCAAGGGTTTTATATATAGACATTGCGAAAGCAAAAATAAGCACTAAAAAGCACCCGAAACGCACTTTAAGTGCAGAATTTTGTATAATTCAGCTTTTAGCACACGAATATTATGCAGAAAATATAATTTTTCAGTCAGAATATTTCCCCAAGTGTCGGGAATCAAAAGTGTTACAAAATGATACTTTAAAGTCACTAAAAAGTGTAATTTAGCACTTTAACGAACCGGTGTATAACCGAACAACCGGACTTTACCCGGAGCACAAAAAAAATATATATATATTGACATTGACATTGTTTTCCTTTTTCTAAGCCAGTTAGGGTCCCCGAATACCCTAACACCCGTTATAAAACACTACACACTAATAATTAATTTTAAATCTCTAATTTACTAACTAATACCTTAACCATTAGTTCAAAACAAACCAAATTACCCCCCATTGAATCCGATTGGTTCCCTCCAAGGGAACACACACTTCCTTCTTGGATATTTTATTGATCTTTGCCAAATATCTAGGCTACATTTTGTCTCTTGGTCACTAGAATATGGTGGTTATTAAATAAACTTGTGGGGCTAGGACTTTCTTGCATTACAAACACTTAAACAAAAAAAAAGGAGTTGATTCCTTTCCCTCTTTGTTGCTTACGGCCAAGAGCCAAGTCACAACCATCCACCCACTTTCAAATTCCATCTTAATAAACCACATACACTCAAGTGTGTAAGGTCGCATACAAGGAGACCCGGTGCTTACGGAATCGCAAGGACCTCACCACAAAGCTATTAACCACCCGTTTTTTGTCTAGTTTCTTCCCTAGCCACGAGCTAGTAGTAAGTGACTCTAAACACCCTATTGATCTTGTCTAAAGTGGTTAATAAGAGATTTAACGGGTAAAGATCATAAACACTAGAGATCAAAGTTTAAAGTCTACTAAAAATGATGAACAAAGTGGTTAATGAGTAAATATTAGTGTAAAATTTATGAAACTTGTTTTGTTATGGTTATTTATTATTGTTGAATGCTAGTAGGGGAACGGATCGCCATCTAACCACGCTAGGTCATGTTCATGGAACATGAACTAGCACTATGTTTAGTGTAAAAATAACTAGATGACGAACCCTTTCACTCACAAACATGAACTTGTGTAAAAACGATTTTTCTTATGAAATGGAGTTCTAAACTAGTAGATCTAAAGATCTACAAGTGGTATTTTTGAATAACCAAGTGTGTGATGAAATCATGTTTAAAAAGTCGGATCTTTCTCGAAATAGAGACATTTTTGAACCAAAAAGTGTGTGGACACTGGTGTAACAAAGGTTTTAACAAAGAAATATTTTTGCGAATCTCGACTAGAAGTTGTGAGACTTCATATTCTTTAAAAATAAAGTTTTTAAGAAACTAAAATTATTTTTAAAGATAACGAGACTTACTAAATGTGCTAGTAAGTTACTACATATTTTTGTAAATATTCAAGTTCATGAAATGGAGAAATTAGTGATTATTGTTGACGATTATTGTTGATAATTGTTGTTGATGATTGATGACGATTTAAAAGAAAATAAACACATGTTTTGAAAACATGGGAAACCTCCATTTTTAGGGGAAACTCTGTCAAAATTTTTATAAATTTTGACACTTAGAAAAATATAAGTTTTTGAGAAACTTATTCCCTAAAAATGTATTTAAGAGTATTACCAAGGTTTCCCTAATTTTTGGTGATAAGAAATGGTGATTTCTTCAAAAATAAAAATGGATCTTATGTATATATATTTTTGAGAGAAAAATATATATTATTTTATCACCAACTTTTGTGCTAAGTGTATATAGTATGTGTTATACGTGCTAGTGTATTAAGACTTAAAAATACACTAAATACTCATGAGGAGTATAAACATAAAAATACACATACAACATACAAGATACATAATTCGGGTGCAAAGTGCAAAACACAAAAGACTTATATTTATTGTTGAGAAAATAATATAAGTAAGATACGTAGTTAAAAATACAGAATATTTTTAACACAAGAAAATATACACAAAAGAGAGTGACTGTACTTGTGCGACGCAAGTCTAGTGACTAACGTTAAGAAAACGCGTATAGGTTACGACGTTAATTAATCAAATCCGGTGAAGTTTACGACGCACAGGAACGCAAAGTTGTGAGTTCATGCTCCCCCTTTTCTCTTTAACTGTTTTCAGTTTTTATAACTTCGGGGGTGAAATACATGTACAAAAGTACAATATTTATAAATGGTATGATATAAATACAAGAAGTCCACTTGGTGAGAACGAGAACCAAGTGTGACAAAATATAAGATAATAAGAAACGCACTTGGTGAGGACGAGAACCAAGTTGGATGCGTTATGAGAAATGATAAAAAGAAACGCGCTTGGTGAGGACGAGAACCAAGTTGGATGCGTTATGAGAAATGATAAAAAGAAACGCGCTTGGTGAGGACGAGAACCAAGTAGGATGCGTTATGAGAAATAGTGTCACGAATAGGGTACAGAAGCACCATTAATCGTGTACATACTTAGACCGCAGAACAAAAGGTTAGATCTAACGGGTGCCTGGCAGCCACACTCTCGGTGAGGGCGAGAATCGAGTAGTGCTTTTGTGTCTCAGAATATACCAATTAAATGCCTTAGGTTTGGTGACTTCCTATGTCGTGTCACATGTTGATGGCTTTGCAACCCATTAACAATCCTGATATTTACAGAAATACTGTATTTATATATAAAATTCATACCATACTAGAATTGATATATAACTTGAAGTACGTGGGGTACTCAAGAAAATTGATATATAACTTGAAGTACGTGGGGTACTCAAGAAAATTGATATATAACTTGATGTACGTGGGGTACTCAAGAAGATTGATGTATAACTTGAAGTACGTGGAGTACTCAAGAAAAACTTGATTTATTCACAACTATGTTTTTATACAAAGTATACAAACGTGAAATACAAAACTGCATGAATTCACACCAACTTTATGTTGACGTTTTTTTCCAAAAACTCACATGTATTTCAGGTAACTAGGATGGATGTGCGCGCAGTCTTGCTTATGCTCGTGGATGTCGCTTGTGTTTAACTTTAAATAAAGTTGTAAACTTTTAAGACAATGTTTTAAGCTGTCTAGCGATGTAAACGCTAAACTTATGTTTTCAAATCATGGCATTTGATGTTATTTTACGAGCATGTAGCATGTTTACTCTTCGTATGCAATGGGAACCTTTCATGATCACACCTCGTGCTTCCGCCGCAGAAAGGGGTGTGACAGATTGGTATCAGAGCTGCGATTGTAGCGAACCAGGATTCCTTCTCGAGTCTAGTCTACAATCTCTAGGATCCATTCACGAAAACAATTTTCAAAGAGTTTTCATTGCATAAAACGTCCCGCGACATCCACTGCCTGAAACTATCTACATGAGTCTAGAAAAGACACTACGAGACTTAGAGTGCACTTGAGTAGCACTTGTCGTTGACTAGAAGTTACTTGCAATTATGTGTGATAATTAGCATGTACTAGAAGCAGAATGTCACAAGTATATGTGACTTTACCTAAAAGAAATGGCCCATCTGAAGGAAGAAATACGAGGATGAAACGAACTGTGCGGACTGTGCAAGGAGTTACGTAATAATGGATGCATACATAATTATGGAATTCAGTGCACAAAAATCACAGCAAGTCTTGTCACGTATAGATTCCCTCAGTGCAAGCCTACTAAGTACTCTGCTAGAGTAATAATTGTTTGATGCCACTTATGTGGTATATATACCTGTGAATATATATGATACTACTGTCGTGTATGACGATATCAAACAAATGCCTAAACCTAATGGGTTGTGTTCGTCAGAACACGGCACCCAGAAGAGCTGTGAACGCTCGTAACCAACCTCCTCCTCCCCCGCTGCCAAGAATTGCCGAAGAGCTGGAAGCTCTACTGAAAGAAAGGATCTCCGCTGCTATCGCCCAGTACGAGGCGAACCGAACTCAAGACAGTGGAGGACCAAGCAATACTAGACGTAACGGGCATGGAGATTCGGCTGGAGGAAATGTAGCTCAAGGCTGCACTTTCAAGCAGTTCCTCGACTGCAAGCCGATGAACTATGACGGCACAGGAGGTGCAGTAGCATTTGTGCGTTGGATGGAGAAGACTGAAGCTACTATCCGCATGAGCAAGTGTACCGCGGATCAACAAGTCACCTTTGCTACTGGGTTGTTTGTCGATGAAGCTCTGACTTGGTGGAACCTGCAAACCCAAACCTTGGGTGATGATGCAGCTTATGGCCTAACTTGGGATGAACTGAAGGAGAGAATGAGAGAGAAGTATTGCTCTCGTGCGAAACTCCAAAGGCTGGAAACGGAGTTCTGGCACTTGACCATGGAAGGTGCTGACATCAATGGTTACACTCGAAGGTTCCACGACCTGTCGAGAGTGCTTCCCTACATGGTGACTCCTGAATTTAAGCGTGTGGAACGCTACATTTGGGGACTGGCCTCAGAGTTTCGTGGCATGGTGACGTCGGCCAAACCACAAACAATCACCGAGGCTGTAACTCTGGCTGTCAGCCTGACTGAAGATTGTGTTCGTATGAAGAAGTTATCACTAAACCCAACAGAAAAGACCGAGACACATGCTGGGTCGTCCGGTGACAAAAAGAGAAAGCATACAAGTTTGAACCAAGCAACTCGCAACAACAAGGGTTTCAGCAAGAAGCGCGACACTAATCCGCCTCAGGAGACGAAAACCCATGCAACCAAAGCATACCAAGGCTCCATGCCTAGATGCCAAAAATGTAAGTATCATCATGATGGAGCTTGTCGCATTCCAAGGTGCGACAAATGTGGTAAATTGGGTCATCAAACAGAAGACTGTTGGGGAAAAGGAAAGAACCGAAGTGGAAACGGTGCTGGTAACAAGAATGGTAACGGGAAAGGGCAGAACCAAGGATGCTTCAAGTGTGGAAGCAATGATCATTTCATGAAGAACTGCCCAGAGAGAAACAACGCTCCGGCTCGAGCATTTGTGATTGGAGCAAGAGACGCACGCGAGGACCCTAACGTGGTCACCGGTACGTTTCTCGTTAACAATCACTTTGCATCCATATTATTTGACACTGGCGCCGATTATAGCTTCATGTCTGTGGAATTTAAACGCATACTCGGAATAGAATCTAGTAGATTAGAAATTCCTTATTCCATAGAACTAGCCAATGGTAAACTTGTTGAATCGGGCGAAGTTGTTAGAGGCTGCACGCTAGAACTTGGTGAGCGAAGATTTAGCATCGACCTCTTACCTATTCAATTAGGTAGCTTCGATGTAGTGGTCGGAATGGACTGGTTGTCCAAGAACATAGCTGAAGTCATTTGTCATGAGAAAATCATTCGCATCCCTCTGGCGAATGATGAAACTCTCATAGTACATGGAGAAAGACGAAACGCGCCTCTACGGATCATCAGTTGTATGAAGGCACAGAAGTGCTTAAGGAAAGGATGTGTTGCTTTCCTAGCACACGTTGTAGATAAGAAGGCTGTGGAGCCAAAACTCGAAGACATTCCTGTGGTGAAGGAATTTCCTGATGTGTTCCCTGAAGATCTGCCAGGACTACCTCCGCAACGACAAGTCGAATTCCATATAGACTTGGTTCCGGGAGCTGCACCTGTAGCCAAGGCACCCTATCGACTTGCGTCATCCGAAATGCAAGAATTATTACAACTCCAGGAGTTGTTGGATAAAGGATTCATAAGGCCAAGCTTCTCACCCTGGGGAGCTCCAGTATTATTCGTGAAGAAGAAGGATGGATCACTGCGGATGTGTATCGATTACAGGGAACTGAACAAGCTCACAATCAAGAATCGGTATCCGCTACCGAGGATTGATGACTTGTTTGATCAACTGCAAGGATCAAGCTACTATTCCAAGATCGACCTTCGATCTGGATACCATCAGCTGAGAATCCAAGATGAAAGCGTGCCAAAGACTGCATTCAGAACGCGCTATGGGCACTACGAATTTCTTGTGATGCCACTTGGGCTGACGAATGCACCAGCGGTCTTTATGGATCTAATGAACCGCGTATGCAAACCATATCTCGATAAATTCGTGATTGTATTTATCGATGATATCCTGATTTACTCGCGAACGAAAGAAGAGCACGAGCAACATCTCAGAACCATCTTGGAATTACTGAAGAAAGAGAAGCTTTATGCAAAGTTCTCGAAGTGCGAATTCTGGATTCGCGAAGTACAATTTCTTGGTCACGTGGTGAATGAGAAGGGCATTCATGTGGACCCGTCAAAGATTGAAGCAATAAAGAATTGGGAAGCTCCCAAAACCCCAACTGAAGTTCGACAATTTTTGGGCTTAGCGGGCTATTATCGGCGATTCATCGAGAATTTCTCAAAAATAGCTCAACCGCTAACGACCCTTACTCAGAAAGACAAGAAGTACGACTGGGGTCATAAACAAGAAGAAGCCTTCCAGTTACTGAAGAGCAAGCTATGCGATGCACCCATACTATCACTACCCGAAGGCACTGAAGACTTCGTGGTATACTGCAACGCCTCACGACAAGGCTTGGGTTGGGTTGCGTGCTCATGCAACGCCAAAAAGTCATCGCTTATGCTTCAAGACAACTGAAGGTTCACGAGAGAAATTATACCACTCACGACCTGGAGCTGGGTGCAGTGGTATTCGCCTTGAAGATTTGGCGACATTATTTATATGGTACTCGATGTACAATCTTCACAGATCACAAAAGCTTGCAACACATATTTGATCAGAAGGAATTGAATATGCGCCAGCGACGTTGGGTCGAGCTGCTGAATGATTATGACTGTGAGATTAAGTACCATCCTGGAAAGGCGAACATTATAGCAGACGCGTTGAGCCGAAAAGAAAGGGTTAAGACCCTAAGGGTTCGAGCACTGGAAATGACGATTCGAACGAACCTCACAGCACGCATTCGAGATGCACAACAAGAAGCTCTTAAAGAAGAGAACCGTAAAGCTGAATACCTCCGGGGTGCATTGAAGTACATGGCGCCAAATGAAGAGGGAGCCTTATACTTTAAAAAGCGCATTTGGGTTCCGCTCTATGGTGGCCTACGAGGAGTCATCCTTGATGAAGCGCACAAGTCAAGATACTCGATCCACCCAGGGTCGGACAAGATGTATCAAGACTTGAAAGAATATTATTGGTGGCCGAGACTCAAGAGCGACGTTGCTGTTTATGTTGGAAAATGCCGAACCTGTGCCAAGGTTAAGGCAGAATATCAGAAACTGTCCGGCCTACTACAACAACCAGAGATTCCCGTGTGGAAGTGGGAACAAATCTCGATGGACTTCATAACGAAATTACCCAGGACCCCGAGAGGGCACGATATGATATGGGTAATCGTTGATCGATTGACGAAGTCTGCGCATTTCCTACCAATCCGAGAAAAGGATAGCACTGGAAAGCTTGCAGAGATATACTTAAGAGAAATTGTGGCACGTCATGGAGTGCCAATCTCAATCATTTCAGACAGAGATGGACGCTTTGTCTCAAGAATCTGGCAATCATTTCAGGAAGCCTTTGGATCTCAGTTAGATCTGAGCACGACATTCCATCCGCAAACAGACGGCCAGAGCGAACGGACTATACAAACGTTAGAAGATATGCTTCGCGCATGTGTCATGGATCTAGGCGGCAGCTGGGATACTCATCTACCTTTAGTTGAGTTTTCCTACAATAACAGTTATCATACGAGCATAAAAGCCGCGCCGTTCGAAGCTCTGTATGGCCGCAAATGCCGATCGCCCTTATGTTGGGCAGACGCTGGAGATAAGCGTATGGTTGGTCCTGAATTTGTACAAGAGACAACCGACAAGATTGCGCAGATCCGAGAGCGCATTAAGGCGGCTCGAGAGCGACAAAAGAGCTACGTTGATCCGAATAGAAAATCGGTAGAATTCAAGGTGGGAGACAAAGTGTTGTTAAAAGTCTCACCATGGAAGGGCGTAGTCAGTTTTGGAAAGCGTGGAAAGCTGAATCCACGATACATCGGACCATTCAGAATATTGAAAAGAATTGGTACCGTGGCATACAAGTTGGAGTTACCGGAAGAACTTAATGGAGTACAGGATACGTTTCATGTATCCAACCTGAAGAAGAGTCCAACACAAGAAAACGTGATCATCCCGATAGATGAAGTGCATATTGATGAAGCCCTCCGATTTACAGAACAACCCGTTGAGGTTACCGACTGGAGAGTCAGCAAGGCCAGGAGGAGCAGTGTGAAACTTGTCAAAGTACGTTGGAGCTCTAAGCACGGACCCGAGTACACATGGGAACGTGAAGACCAGTTCAAGGAAAAGTATCCCCACCTATTCAAGAAGACTCCAGCGAGGGTTAGTTCGGCCTGAATTTCGGGACGAAATTCTTTTAACGGGGGGAGACTGTGACAACTGGCACAAACCGGTAATTTCCGTACACTTGAATTATTGATTATTGACTGCAATTATGTGCTTAATTGTCAGCAATGTCTGAACACATGATTAAACAAGTGAATTCATGCACGTTGTATACTACGAAATATTGCTTTATGCATAAACGAGAGCGTTGCGTCAAAAAAATACTAAGTAAACTCACCGGTAAGACACAATGTGTCAACAGAACTGCAGAAAGCAGTCAGACAATAGAATTAAGGCCTAGGTGTAGGTCCGACGACAAAAGTATATTAAAACCCAAGAGTACATGAAAGGGTTTAATATATAGACATTGCGAAAGCAAAAATAAGCACTAAAAAGCACCCGAAACGCACTTTAAGTGCAGAATTTTGTATAATTCAGCAATAATTCAGCTTTTAGCACACGAATATTATGCAGAAAATATAATTTTTCAGTCAGAATATTTCCCCAAGTGTCGGGAATCAAAAGTGTTACAAAATGATACTTTAAAGTCACTAAAAAGTGTAATTTAGCACTTTAACGAACCGGTGTATAACCGAACAACCGGACTTTACCCGGAGCACAAAAAAAATATATATATATTGACATTGACATTGTTTTCCTTTTTCTAAGCCAGTTAGGGTCCCCGAATACCCTAACACCCGTTATAAAACACTACACACTAATAATTAATTTTAAATCTCTAATTTACTAACTAATACCTTAACCATTAGTTCAAAACAAACCAAATTACCCCCCATTGAATCCGATTGGTTCCCTCCAAGGGAACACACACTTCCTTCTTGGATATTTTATTGATCTTTGCCAAATATCTAGGCTACATTTTGTCTCTTGGTCACTAGAATATGGTGGTTATTAAATAAACTTGTGGGGCTAGGACTTTCTTGCATTACAAACACTTAAACAAAAAAAAAGGAGTTGATTCCTTTCCCTCTTTGTTGCTTACGGCCAAGAGCCAAGTCACAACCATCCACCCACTTTCAAATTCCATCTTAATAAACCACATACACTCAAGTGTGTAAGGTCGCATACAAGGAGACCCGGTGCTTACGGAATCGCAAGGACCTCACCACAAAGCTATTAACCACCCGTTTTTTGTCTAGTTTCTTCCCTAGCCACGAGCTAGTAGTAAGTGACTCTAAACACCCTATTGATCTTGTCTAAAGTGGTTAATAAGAGATTTAACGGGTAAAGATCATAAACACTAGAGATCAAAGTTTAAAGTCTACTAAAAATGATGAACAAAGTGGTTAATGAGTAAATATTAGTGTAAAATTTATGAAACTTGTTTTGTTATGGTTATTTATTATTGTTGAATGCTAGTAGGGGAACGGATCGCCATCTAACCACGCTAGGTCATGTTCATGGAACATGAACTAGCACTATGTTTAGTGTAAAAATAACTAGATGACGAACCCTTTCACTCACAAACATGAACTTGTGTAAAAACGATTTTTCTTATGAAATGGAGTTCTAAACTAGTAGATCTAAAGATCTACAAGTGGTATTTTTGAATAACCAAGTGTGTGATGAAATCATGTTTAAAAAGTCGGATCTTTCTCGAAATAGAGACATTTTTGAACCAAAAAGTGTGTGGACACTGGTGTAACAAAGGTTTTAACAAAGAAATATTTTTGCGAATCTCGACTAGAAGTTGTGAGACTTCATATTCTTTAAAAATAAAGTTTTTAAGAAACTAAAATTATTTTTAAAGATAACGAGACTTACTAAATGTGCTAGTAAGTTACTACATATTTTTGTAAATATTCAAGTTCATGAAATGGAGAAATTAGTGATTATTGTTGACGATTATTGTTGATAATTGTTGTTGATGATTGATGACGATTTAAAAGAAAATAAACACATGTTTTGAAAACATGGGAAACCTCCATTTTTAGGGGAAACTCTGTCAAAATTTTTATAAATTTTGACACTTAGAAAAATATAAGTTTTTGAGAAACTTATTCCCTAAAAATGTATTTAAGAGTATTACCAAGGTTTCCCTAATTTTTGGTGATAAGAAATGGTGATTTCTTCAAAAATAAAAATGGATCTTATGTATATATATTTTTGAGAGAAAAATATATATTATTTTATCACCAACTTTTGTGCTAAGTGTATATAGTATGTGTTATACGTGCTAGTGTATTAAGACTTAAAAATACACTAAATACTCATGAGGAGTATAAACATAAAAATACACATACAACATACAAGATACATAATTCGGGTGCAAAGTGCAAAACACAAAAGACTTATATTTATTGTTGAGAAAATAATATAAGTAAGATACGTAGTTAAAAATACAGAATATTTTTAACACAAGAAAATATACACAAAAGAGAGTGACTGTACTTGTGCGACGCAAGTCTAGTGACTAACGTTAAGAAAACGCGTATAGGTTACGACGTTAATTAATCAAATCCGGTGAAGTTTACGACGCACAGGAACGCAAAGTTGTGAGTTCATGCTCCCCCTTTTCTCTTTAACTGTTTTCAGTTTTTATAACTTCGGGGGTGAAATACATGTACAAAAGTACAATATTTATAAATGGTATGATATAAATACAAGAAGTCCACTTGGTGAGAACGAGAACCAAGTGTGACAAAATATAAGATAATAAGAAACGCACTTGGTGAGGACGAGAACCAAGTTGGATGCGTTATGAGAAATGATAAAAAGAAACGCGCTTGGTGAGGACGAGAACCAAGTTGGATGCGTTATGAGAAATGATAAAAAGAAACGCGCTTGGTGAGGACGAGAACCAAGTAGGATGCGTTATGAGAAATAGTGTCACGAATAGGGTACAGAAGCACCATTAATCGTGTACATACTTAGACCGCAGAACAAAAGGTTAGATCTAACGGGTGCCTGGCAGCCACACTCTCGGTGAGGGCGAGAATCGAGTAGTGCTTTTGTGTCTCAGAATATACCAATTAAATGCCTTAGGTTTGGTGACTTCCTATGTCGTGTCACATGTTGATGGCTTTGCAACCCATTAACAATCCTGATATTTACAGAAATACTGTATTTATATATAAAATTCATACCATACTAGAATTGATATATAACTTGAAGTACGTGGGGTACTCAAGAAAATTGATATATAACTTGAAGTACGTGGGGTACTCAAGAAAATTGATATATAACTTGATGTACGTGGGGTACTCAAGAAGATTGATGTATAACTTGAAGTACGTGGAGTACTCAAGAAAAACTTGATTTATTCACAACTATGTTTTTATACAAAGTATACAAACGTGAAATACAAAACTGCATGAATTCACACCAACTTTATGTTGACGTTTTTTTCCAAAAACTCACATGTATTTCAGGTAACTAGGATGGATGTGCGCGCAGTCTTGCTTATGCTCGTGGATGTCGCTTGTGTTTAACTTTAAATAAAGTTGTAAACTTTTAAGACAATGTTTTAAGCTGTCTAGCGATGTAAACGCTAAACTTATGTTTTCAAATCATGGCATTTGATGTTATTTTACGAGCATGTAGCATGTTTACTCTTCGTATGCAATGGGAACCTTTCATGATCACACCTCGTGCTTCCGCCGCAGAAAGGGGTGTGACAGATTGGTATCAGAGCTGCGATTGTAGTGAACCAGGATTCCTTCTCGAGTCTAGTCTACAATCTCTAGGATCCATTCACGAAAACAATTTTCAAAGAGTTTTCATTGCATAAAACGTCCCGCGACATCCACTGCCTGAAACTATCTACATGAGTCTAGAAAAGACACTACGAGACTTAGAGTGCACTTGAGTAGCACTTGTCGTTGACTAGAAGTTACTTGCAATTATGTGTGATAATTAGCATGTACTAGAAGCAGAATGTCACAAGTATATGTGACTTTACCTAAAAGAAATGGCCCATCTGAAGGAAGAAATACGAGGATGAAACGAACTGTGCGGACTGTGCAAGGAGTTACGTAATAATGGATGCATACATAATTATGGAATTCAGTGCACAAAAATCACAGCAAGTCTTGTCACGTATAGATTCCCTCAGTGCAAGCCTACTAAGTACTCTGCTAGAGTAATAATTGTTTGATGCCACTTATGTGGTATATATACCTGTGAATATATATGATACTACTGTCGTGTATGACGATATCAAACAAATGCCTAAACCTAATGGGTTGTGTTCGTCAGAACACGGCACCCAGAAGAGCTGTGAACGCTCGTAACCAACCTCCTCCTCCCCCGCTGCCAAGAATTGCCGAAGAGCTGGAAGCTCTACTGAAAGAAAGGATCTCCGCTGCTATCGCCCAGTACGAGGCGAACCGAACTCAAGACAGTGGAGGACCAAGCAATACTAGACGTAACGGGCATGGAGATTCGGCTGGAGGAAATGTAGCTCAAGGCTGCACTTTCAAGCAGTTCCTCGACTGCAAGCCGATGAACTATGACGGCACAGGAGGTGCAGTAGCATTTGTGCGTTGGATGGAGAAGACTGAAGCTACTATCCGCATGAGCAAGTGTACCGCGGATCAACAAGTCACCTTTGCTACTGGGTTGTTTGTCGATGAAGCTCTGACTTGGTGGAACCTGCAAACCCAAACCTTGGGTGATGATGCAGCTTATGGCCTAACTTGGGATGAACTGAAGGAGAGAATGAGAGAGAAGTATTGCTCTCGTGCGAAACTCCAAAGGCTGGAAACGGAGTTCTGGCACTTGACCATGGAAGGTGCTGACATCAATGGTTACACTCGAAGGTTCCACGACCTGTCGAGAGTGCTTCCCTACATGGTGACTCCTGAATTTAAGCGTGTGGAACGCTACATTTGGGGACTGGCCTCAGAGTTTCGTGGCATGGTGACGTCGGCCAAACCACAAACAATCACCGAGGCTGTAACTCTGGCTGTCAGCCTGACTGAAGATTGTGTTCGTATGAAGAAGTTATCACTAAACCCAACAGAAAAGACCGAGACACATGCTGGGTCGTCCGGTGACAAAAAGAGAAAGCATACAAGTTTGAACCAAGCAACTCGCAACAACAAGGGTTTCAGCAAGAAGCGCGACACTAATCCGCCTCAGGAGACGAAAACCCATGCAACCAAAGCATACCAAGGCTCCATGCCTAGATGCCAAAAATGTAAGTATCATCATGATGGAGCTTGTCGCATTCCAAGGTGCGAC
The DNA here is from genome assembly GCA_030545235.1 of Helianthus tuberosus. Lineage (NCBI taxonomy): Eukaryota > Viridiplantae > Streptophyta > Magnoliopsida > Asterales > Asteraceae > Helianthus > Helianthus tuberosus. Next base: position 14,505,699 of record CM060430.1, on the reverse strand, counting down.
AAATGTGGTAAATTGGGTCATCAAACAGAAGACTGTTGGGGAAAAGGAAAGAACCGAAGTGGAAACGGTGCTGGTAACAAGAATGGTAACGGGAAAGGGCAGAACCAAGGATGCTTCAAGTGTGGAAGCAATGATCATTTCATGAAGAACTGCCCAGAGAGAAACAACGCTCCGGCTCGAGCATTTGTGATTGGAGCAAGAGACGCACGCGAGGACCCTAACGTGGTCACCGGTACGTTTCTCGTTAACAATCACTTTGCATCCATATTATTTGACACTGGCGCCGATTATAGCTTCATGTCTGTGGAATTTAAACGCATACTCGGAATAGAATCTAGTAGATTAGAAATTCCTTATTCCATAGAACTAGCCAATGGTAAACTTGTTGAATCGGGCGAAGTTGTTAGAGGCTGCACGCTAGAACTTGGTGAGCGAAGATTTAGCATCGACCTCTTACCTATTCAATTAGGTAGCTTCGATGTAGTGGTCGGAATGGACTGGTTGTCCAAGAACATAGCTGAAGTCATTTGTCATGAGAAAATCATTCGCATCCCTCTGGCGAATGATGAAACTCTCATAGTACATGGAGAAAGACGAAACGCGCCTCTACGGATCATCAGTTGTATGAAGGCACAGAAGTGCTTAAGGAAAGGATGTGTTGCTTTCCTAGCACACGTTGTAGATAAGAAGGCTGTGGAGCCAAAACTCGAAGACATTCCTGTGGTGAAGGAATTTCCTGATGTGTTCCCTGAAGATCTGCCAGGACTACCTCCGCAACGACAAGTCGAATTCCATATAGACTTGGTTCCGGGAGCTGCACCTGTAGCCAAGGCACCCTATCGACTTGCGTCATCCGAAATGCAAGAATTATTACAACTCCAGGAGTTGTTGGATAAAGGATTCATAAGGCCAAGCTTCTCACCCTGGGGAGCTCCAGTATTATTCGTGAAGAAGAAGGATGGATCACTGCGGATGTGTATCGATTACAGGGAACTGAACAAGCTCACAATCAAGAATCGGTATCCGCTACCGAGGATTGATGACTTGTTTGATCAACTGCAAGGATCAAGCTACTATTCCAAGATCGACCTTCGATCTGGATACCATCAGCTGAGAATCCAAGATGAAAGCGTGCCAAAGACTGCATTCAGAACGCGCTATGGGCACTACGAATTTCTTGTGATGCCACTTGGGCTGACGAATGCACCAGCGGTCTTTATGGATCTAATGAACCGCGTATGCAAACCATATCTCGATAAATTCGTGATTGTATTTATCGATGATATCCTGATTTACTCGCGAACGAAAGAAGAGCACGAGCAACATCTCAGAACCATCTTGGAATTACTGAAGAAAGAGAAGCTTTATGCAAAGTTCTCGAAGTGCGAATTCTGGATTCGCGAAGTACAATTTCTTGGTCACGTGGTGAATGAGAAGGGCATTCATGTGGACCCGTCAAAGATTGAAGCAATAAAGAATTGGGAAGCTCCCAAAACCCCAACTGAAGTTCGACAATTTTTGGGCTTAGCGGGCTATTATCGGCGATTCATCGAGAATTTCTCAAAAATAGCTCAACCGCTAACGACCCTTACTCAGAAAGACAAGAAGTACGACTGGGGTCACAAACAAGAAGAAGCCTTCCAGTTACTGAAGAGCAAGCTATGCGATGCACCCATACTATCACTACCCGAAGGCACTGAAGACTTCGTGGTATACTGCAACGCCTCACGACAAGGCTTGGGTTGGGTTGGGTTGCGTGCTCATGCAACGCCAAAAAGTCATCGCTTATGCTTCAAGACAACTGAAGGTTCACGAGAGAAATTATACCACTCACGACCTGGAGCTGGGTGCAGTGGTATTCGCCTTGAAGATTTGGCGACATTATTTATATGGTACTCGATGTACAATCTTCACAGATCACAAAAGCTTGCAACACATATTTGATCAGAAGGAATTGAATATGCGCCAGCGACGTTGGGTCGAGCTGCTGAATGATTATGACTGTGAGATTAAGTACCATCCTGGAAAGGCGAACATTATAGCAGACGCGTTGAGCCGAAAAGAAAGGGTTAAGACCCTAAGGGTTCGAGCACTGGAAATGACGATTCGAACGAACCTCACAGCACGCATTCGAGATGCACAACAAGAAGCTCTTAAAGAAGAGAACCGTAAAGCTGAATACCTCCGGGGTGCATTGAAGTACATGGCGCCAAATGAAGAGGGAGCCTTATACTTTAAAAAGCGCATTTGGGTTCCGCTCTATGGTGGCCTACGAGGAGTCATCCTTGATGAAGCGCACAAGTCAAGATACTCGATCCACCCAGGGTCGGACAAGATGTATCAAGACTTGAAAGAATATTATTGGTGGCCGAGACTCAAGAGCGACGTTGCTGTTTATGTTGGAAAATGCCTAACCTGTGCCAAGGTTAAGGCAGAATATCAGAAACTGTCCGGCCTACTACAACAACCAGAGATTCCCGTGTGGAAGTGGGAACAAATCTCGATGGACTTCATAACGAAATTACCCAGGACCCCGAGAGGGCACGATATGATATGGGTAATCGTTGATCGATTGACGAAGTCTGCGCATTTCCTACCAATCCGAGAAAAGGATAGCACTGGAAAGCTTGCAGAGATATACTTAAGAGAAATTGTGGCACGTCATGGAGTGCCAATCTCAATCATTTCAGACAGAGATGGACGCTTTGTCTCAAGAATCTGGCAATCATTTCAGGAAGCCTTTGGATCTCAGTTAGATCTGAGCACGACATTCCATCCGCAAACAGACGGCCAGAGCGAACGGACTATACAAACGTTAGAAGATATGCTTCGCGCATGTGTCATGGATCTAGGCGGCAGCTGGGATACTCATCTACCTTTAGTTGAGTTTTCCTACAATAACAGTTATCATACGAGCATAAAAGCCGCGCCGTTCGAAGCTCTGTATGGCCGCAAATGCCGATCGCCCTTATGTTGGGCAGACGCTGGAGATAAGCGTATGGTTGGTCCTGAATTTGTACAAGAGACAACCGACAAGATTGCGCAGATCCGAGAGCGCATTAAGGCGGCTCGAGAGCGACAAAAGAGCTACGTTGATCCGAATAGAAAATCGGTAGAATTCAAGGTGGGAGACAAAGTGTTGTTAAAAGTCTCACCATGGAAGGGCGTAGTCAGTTTTGGAAAGCGTGGAAAGCTGAATCCACGATACATCGGACCATTCAGAATATTGAAAAGAATTGGTACCGTGGCATACAAGTTGGAGTTACCGGAAGAACTTAATGGAGTACAGGATACGTTTCATGTATCCAACCTGAAGAAGAGTCCAACACAAGAAAACGTGATCATCCCGATAGATGAAGTGCATATTGATGAAGCCCTCCGATTTACAGAACAACCCGTTGAGGTTACCGACTGGAGAGTCAGCAAGGCCAGGAGGAGCAGTGTGAAACTTGTCAAAGTACGTTGGAGCTCTAAGCACGGACCCGAGTACACATGGGAACGTGAAGACCAGTTCAAGGAAAAGTATCCCCACCTATTCAAGAAGACTCCAGCGAGGGTTAGTTCGGCCTGAATTTCGGGACGAAATTCTTTTAACGGGGGGAGACTGTGACAACTGGCACAAACCGGTAATTTCCGTACACTTGAATTATTGATTATTGACTGCAATTATGTGCTTAATTGTCAGCAATGTCTGAACACATGATTAAACAAGTGAATTCATGCACGTTGTATACTACGAAATATTGCTTTATGCATAAACGAGAGCGTTGCGTCAAAAAAATACTAAGTAAACTCACCGGTAAGACACAATGTGTCAACAGAACTGCAGAAAGCAGTCAGACAATAGAATTAAGGCCTAGGTGTAGGTCCGACGACAAAAGTATATTAAAACCCAAGAGTACATGAAAGGGTTTAATATATAGACATTGCGAAAGCAAAAATAAGCACTAAAAAGCACCCGAAACGCACTTTAAGTGCAGAATTTTGTATAATTCAGCAATAATTCAGCTTTTAGCACACGAATATTATGCAGAAAATATAATTTTTCAGTCAGAATATTTCCCCAAGTGTCGGGAATCAAAAGTGTTACAAAATGATACTTTAAAGTCACTAAAAAGTGTAATTTAGCACTTTAACGAACCGGTGTATAACCGAACAACCGGACTTTACCCGGAGCACAAAAAAAATATATATATATTGACATTGACATTGTTTTCCTTTTTCTAAGCCAGTTAGGGTCCCCGAATACCCTAACACCCGTTATAAAACACTACACACTAATAATTAATTTTAAATCTCTAATTTACTAACTAATACCTTAACCATTAGTTCAAAACAAACCAAATTACCCCCCATTGAATCCGATTGGTTCCCTCCAAGGGAACACACACTTCCTTCTTGGATATTTTATTGATCTTTGCCAAATATCTAGGCTACATTTTGTCTCTTGGTCACTAGAATATGGTGGTTATTAAATAAACTTGTGGGGCTAGGACTTTCTTGCATTACAAACACTTAAACAAAAAAAAAGGAGTTGATTCCTTTCCCTCTTTGTTGCTTACGGCCAAGAGCCAAGTCACAACCATCCACCCACTTTCAAATTCCATCTTAATAAACCACATACACTCAAGTGTGTAAGGTCGCATACAAGGAGACCCGGTGCTTACGGAATCGCAAGGACCTCACCACAAAGCTATTAACCACCCGTTTTTTGTCTAGTTTCTTCCCTAGCCACGAGCTAGTAGTAAGTGACTCTAAACACCCTATTGATCTTGTCTAAAGTGGTTAATAAGAGATTTAACGGGTAAAGATCATAAACACTAGAGATCAAAGTTTAAAGTCTACTAAAAATGATGAACAAAGTGGTTAATGAGTAAATATTAGTGTAAAATTTATGAAACTTGTTTTGTTATGGTTATTTATTATTGTTGAATGCTAGTAGGGGAACGGATCGCCATCTAACCACGCTAGGTCATGTTCATGGAACATGAACTAGCACTATGTTTAGTGTAAAAATAACTAGATGACGAACCCTTTCACTCACAAACATGAACTTGTGTAAAAACGATTTTTCTTATGAAATGGAGTTCTAAACTAGTAGATCTAAAGATCTACAAGTGGTATTTTTGAATAACCAAGTGTGTGATGAAATCATGTTTAAAAAGTCGGATCTTTCTCGAAATAGAGACATTTTTGAACCAAAAAGTGTGTGGACACTGGTGTAACAAAGGTTTTAACAAAGAAATATTTTTGCGAATCTCGACTAGAAGTTGTGAGACTTCATATTCTTTAAAAATAAAGTTTTTAAGAAACTAAAATTATTTTTAAAGATAACGAGACTTACTAAATGTGCTAGTAAGTTACTACATATTTTTGTAAATATTCAAGTTCATGAAATGGAGAAATTAGTGATTATTGTTGACGATTATTGTTGATAATTGTTGTTGATGATTGATGACGATTTAAAAGAAAATAAACACATGTTTTGAAAACATGGGAAACCTCCATTTTTAGGGGAAACTCTGTCAAAATTTTTATAAATTTTGACACTTAGAAAAATATAAGTTTTTGAGAAACTTATTCCCTAAAAATGTATTTAAGAGTATTACCAAGGTTTCCCTAATTTTTGGTGATAAGAAATGGTGATTTCTTCAAAAATAAAAATGGATCTTATGTATATATATTTTTGAGAGAAAAATATATATTATTTTATCACCAACTTTTGTGCTAAGTGTATATAGTATGTGTTATACGTGCTAGTGTATTAAGACTTAAAAATACACTAAATACTCATGAGGAGTATAAACATAAAAATACACATACAACATACAAGATACATAATTCGGGTGCAAAGTGCAAAACACAAAAGACTTATATTTATTGTTGAGAAAATAATATAAGTAAGATACGTAGTTAAAAATACAGAATATTTTTAACACAAGAAAATATACACAAAAGAGAGTGACTGTACTTGTGCGACGCAAGTCTAGTGACTAACGTTAAGAAAACGCGTATAGGTTACGACGTTAATTAATCAAATCCGGTGAAGTTTACGACGCACAGGAACGCAAAGTTGTGAGTTCATGCTCCCCCTTTTCTCTTTAACTGTTTTCAGTTTTTATAACTTCGGGGGTGAAATACATGTACAAAAGTACAATATTTATAAATGGTATGATATAAATACAAGAAGTCCACTTGGTGAGAACGAGAACCAAGTGTGACAAAATATAAGATAATAAGAAACGCACTTGGTGAGGACGAGAACCAAGTTGGATGCGTTATGAGAAATGATAAAAAGAAACGCGCTTGGTGAGGACGAGAACCAAGTTGGATGCGTTATGAGAAATGATAAAAAGAAACGCGCTTGGTGAGGACGAGAACCAAGTAGGATGCGTTATGAGAAATAGTGTCACGAATAGGGTACAGAAGCACCATTAATCGTGTACATACTTAGACCGCAGAACAAAAGGTTAGATCTAACGGGTGCCTGGCAGCCACACTCTCGGTGAGGGCGAGAATCGAGTAGTGCTTTTGTGTCTCAGAATATACCAATTAAATGCCTTAGGTTTGGTGACTTCCTATGTCGTGTCACATGTTGATGGCTTTGCAACCCATTAACAATCCTGATATTTACAGAAATACTGTATTTATATATAAAATTCATACCATACTAGAATTGATATATAACTTGAAGTACGTGGGGTACTCAAGAAAATTGATATATAACTTGAAGTACGTGGGGTACTCAAGAAAATTGATATATAACTTGATGTACGTGGGGTACTCAAGAAGATTGATGTATAACTTGAAGTACGTGGAGTACTCAAGAAAAACTTGATTTATTCACAACTATGTTTTTATACAAAGTATACAAACGTGAAATACAAAACTGCATGAATTCACACCAACTTTATGTTGACGTTTTTTTTCCAAAAACTCACATGTATTTCAGGTAACTAGGATGGATGTGCGCGTGGTCTTGCTTATGCTCGTGGATGTCGCTTGTGTTTAACTTTAAATAAAGTTGTAAACTTTTAAGACAATGTTTTAAACTGTCTAGCGATGTAAACGCTAAACTTATGTTTTCAAATCATGGCATTTGATGTTATTTTACGAGCATGTAGCATGTTTACTCTTCGTATGCAATGAGAACCTTTCATGATCACACCTCGTGCTTCCGCCGCAGAAAGGGGTGTGACAGATTGGTATCAGAGCTGCGATTGTAGTGAACCAGGATTCCTTCTCGAGTCTAGTCTACAATCTCTAGGATCCATTCACGAAAACAATTTTCAAAGAGTTTTCATTGCATAAAACGTCCCGCGACATCCACTGCCTGAAACTATCTACATGAGTCTAGAAAAGACACTACGAGACTTAGAGTGCACTTGAGTAGCACTTGTCGTTGACTAGAAGTTACTTGCAATTATGTGTGATAATTAGCATGTACTAGAAGCAGAATGTCACAAGTATATGTGACTTTACCTAAAAGCAATGGCCCATCTGAAGGAAGAAATACGAGGATGAAACGAACTGTGCGGACTGTGCAAGGAGTTACGTAATAATGGATGCATACATAATTATGGAATTCAGTGCACAAAAATCACAGCAAGTCTTGTCACGTATAGATTCCCTAAGTGCAAGCCTACTAAGTACTCTGCTAGAGTAATAATTGTTTGATGCCACTTATGTGGTATATATACCTGTGAATATATATGATACTACTGTCGTGTATGACGATATCAAACAAATGCCTAAACCTAATGGGTTGTGTTCGTCAGAACACGGCACCCAGAAGAGCTGTGAACGTTCGTAACCAACCTCCTCCTCCCCCGCTGCCAAGAATTGCCGAAGAGCTGGAAGCTCTACTGAAAGAAATTATCTCCGCTGCTATCTCCGATCAAATTATTCAACTACCCACTTAATGGTGGAGATTTGATGCCCGATCAAGCGGTATGCTATATACCGTAACCCAAGCCCGTATAGGAAAATAAGTTAAAAGTATTTACCTGAGCAAGTATTAATCACAATAAGCAAAATGCAGGTAGCTTTTACTGGTCCTCATAATCTGGAATGAAGGTTTATAATAACCTATTAGAATTCTAACGGGCCTTTTATTAAGCTTAAGCTTAGACCGACTAGTTTCAAGATACGGTTCGTACGCACGATTAAGCGAAGACCGGATAGAATGTGATTCAGACCCTACAAGTTTGAAGACTTATTTAATATGGTTTTATTATTCACATTCTGGATTTTGAGATAAAACCGATAAGGTTTGACCCGTTTCGGCTAATTTATGTAAACTTGTTACATAAACCGAACCGAACGCGAAATAAGCGTAACGGGTACCCGTAAGAGCCATATACAGGTTTCCTAAGTTAATATGCTTCAAATATGTTGTGACATCAGTAAGATGTCTTTCATTATGCCCGAAACATGTTTAAACACAAACTAGGCCCCGTAGGGGTAGTTTGGTCATTTTAAAGGTTGTAAAAGAGTTTAGATGTTTAACTGAGTTACAGGTCTGATGTAAACAGCAAACATACTCCATTTACCAAGTTATATCAGTAGGTTAAAGCATATATGTGAAATTTATCATTTTTAACCAAACTATGCCCCGTAGGGGTATTTTGGTAATTTCACATAAGCCGAAAAGCTCAAAACCGGAGTCTGAGTTAATCAACCTTTGCTTACTATTAAAATATTATAATTTGCCTAAAATATCAGTAGGTATCAACCCGGGTATGTTCAATATGATTTTAAAACATACTATGCGTTAAAAACGCTAAATAAGGCGATTAAAGGCCATTTCCGGGTTCGATACTTAAATCTGATATTTTATATTTCCAGAAGGCTTAAAATAATTTATTTATCATATGCGATCAGTAGCAAAAGGTTTGGAGTTGTTTAGATGGGTAAAACTCATTTTATGGCCCGTAAGGGCAAAACCGACAATTACCGGGTTAAGCCTACGACTATGAGTTATGCTCAGCCTAAAATTTATTAAAAATCTTTAAAATTCCCAAAATAATATATTACATCAGTGGGTATTAATTTTGATACCAAAAAGTAGGCTTAACTAGGCTATACGCTAATTACGCCGTTTTATTAACATAGAGCATTAGTTTTGCGATAATGAGCATAACTCTTAATCTACAAGTCAAACTGATGTCAAACTTTGCATACAAGTTTATATATCAGTATTTAAGGTTTCTACACTTTTACATTTTCATAAATCACGTTTTAAGGTAATAAGGGCATAACGGTCAACATATGAGCAATTAACGGAAACATGCATATTAATTGGATAACTAATGAACCAAGGTGTATAATCACAGAGGGTTGTTCTAACATGTAACCTAGTCCAATTAAAGCTCTGAGGAATTTCTAAAACATGCCTAAACGGGTCAGAACTGAAAGTCAAAGTGAAAGTCAAACTATGTGACTTTCGGTTCCGAACCGGGTATTTACAGTAATTTGTCGGGTTGAACATGTTTAGACATGTTCTTACACTTATTACTAAGTTATAACAATGATCAATCAGGTTGTATATGATCTATTATGTTAATTATGCATAAATGGCATTTTAAACTTTCTGTTGACTTTTTAAGTACACGTTTAACCCGACTTTTGACCTAGTTAGAGTGGTAATTAGGGGGAACCCTTTTGAGGTTTTATTACCCACATAAATACCAACCTATAACTACTTTTAATTCGAGATATGACTGAGCCATTATTGACTAATCTCGAAGTCAAACCGTAATTACGACGGTTTGACTTTTAGCTAACTAACTAAGCTAAACTCAATTTAGAAAGGATTAGAACACTTACTGAAGTCCTAAGCTTGATTAGGGAACACTTGAGAGGAAGTTTGAGCTCCAGAAGTGATCCTCAAATGCAGATGAAGGTGTGAAGTAAATGTTTGCAAGACCTTGGCCTTTTATAGTGTTTTCACTCACCACAATGTGTTGACAACAAGGTCTAGCACACACCACAAGCTTCCCACAGGTGTCCTAGATGCTTAGGAGGTGCTTTAGGGGCCAAGGGATGTGAAAAAACGGGTATAGGTCGCACACAAAGGCAATGGCAGGCAAGAACCCACATTTCTCGGAGCTGGGCAGGGCTAGCGTGACGCCACCCCCCCTCGCGTCGCGCTAGGCCTTGTCTGATCAGATTTTGTGATTTTTGCGATTTGATCCTTGGCTCTTCAAAACTCGATTAGGCACCTGATTTCTTGCATTGTAAACCCTCATATTTGATCTATAAAGGCTTTAAAACATATACCCACTTTGTTAAGTCCCCGGGTAACTTTATTGTTACCCGAAAAGTCCTAACTTTCAACGTTTACGCTTTTACACTTCGCACACGAATTTGATCATAACTTTCTCATACGTTAACGAAACTTTACGAAATTTAAATCGTGTATTCTCGTGAGTATATTTAACATTTACAAAGCTTCGGGTTTGCCAAAAGGTCACTCAGAGGTATAATTTGAACATGTTGACACATTTAGTCCCTGTAGTTTGAAATCTCTCACTTTTAGCTTCGTATGATCCATGATTTATTCGTTTGAAGGTATGAGCATCATATAGGGTTAATGTACATTATATTTATTCACAGTTGACACTTAGAATACGTATATTCACATACTTTCCATGTTTGTCAACTTTAGTCCTTCTATAATATTTCTTTCACACGTTTAAATATTTGACACGTGTCTACACATTATAGGACGTGAATTTTCGAGGTGTTACATCCTCACCCCCTTAAAATAAATCTCGACCCGAGATTTACTGAAATAAGTAAGGGTACTTTTCTTTCATCGTGGATTCAAATTCCCACGTGTATTCGGGACCTCTACGGGCATCCCATTTGACCTTTACAATAGGTACATGCTTCCTTCGAAGCTTCTTTACCTGTCGATCTTCAATCGAAAAAGGTTTTTCCACAAATTTTAAGCTCTCGTCTATATGCACATCTGTATGTGGTATAACCAGTGATTCATCAGCGAAGCACTTCTTCAGATTGCAGATGTGGAACACATTGTGAATTCCACTGAGCTCTTCCGGTAAGTTTAACTTATAGGCAACTGACCCGACACGTTCGATAACTTCGAAAGGTCCTATGTATCTCGGGCTTAGCTTGCCTTTCTTACCAAACCGCATCACTCCTTTCTAGGGTGACACTTTAAGTAGGACTTTGTCACCTACTTCGAAGTGAAAATCCTTACGCTTAGGATCAGCGTAACTCTTTTGCCTATCCCTGGCAGCTTTGAGACGGTCACGAATCTGGACAATCTTGTCCGTCGTTTCGAACACGATCTCTGGTCCTGATAACTGGACATCTCCAACTTCCGCCCAACAAATAGGCGATCTACACTTTCTACCGTATAATGCCTCAAAAGGCGCAGCCTTAATGCTGGTATGGTAGCTATTGTTGTAGGAGAATTCGATTAAGGGTAGGTTCTTATCCCAGCTACCACCCAAATCGATCGCACATGCACGTAGCATGTCTTCCAACGTTTGAATAGTACGCTCACTCTGACCGTCAGTCTGAGGATGGTAAGCCGTACTAAAATTCAAATGTGTGCCCAAAGATTGTTGGAAACTCTTCCAAAAATGTGACGTGTATCTAGTATCTCGGTCAGAGATAATAGCCACAGGTATGCCATGTAAGGCTACAATCTTATCCACGTATAACTGGGCTAACATATCGGAGCTATAAGTGTCCTTGATGGGTAAGAAATCGACGCCAACAAGTTTGATCTGCCCCATTCACTCATCCCCACTAACCCCTAACTATAACCATCCAACTATCGTGACCCTAGATAAATCGGGTTATGGAGAAAAAGAAAGAGATGACGAGAATGGTGTTCTTGTTTTGACAGCAATGGTGTTGGGTTTTTGACAGTGGGTAATGGCAGTTCCGGTGTCGGAGGGTGGTGAATGGAAGCGAGACCTCAACTAGTTCCGGTGTTGGTAGTTGGTGGCTAGAGGTGGTTGTTGGTGGTTGAGGGTGGTGGCGCTTTTTGGAGTGATGGATGGTGTAACACCCCGTGTTCGAAAGTCAAAGTCAAAGTCAAGATTGAAGTCAAAGGGAGACAAGATGGCTAATTGCGATCTGTCACTCCTTGCTCAATTCCTGTTTTGGCTTCTTTGACTTGTAGATAGTCTATTTTATGCTTGACGTTAGTTGTATTATGTGGAGTATTTGCTAATAATCGAGGTTTAATCGCTAATTATCGATATTTATCGCATGTTTTATAGCTTTATTGCTATCGCAATCGCAATCGCACTCGCAACTCGAATTACGCGTTCTGGATATTGCTCTGTGTGTGTGTGTGTGTGCCTTATGTGTTACTTGTGCATGTTTAATTATGTTTATGTGTGGTGATTAATCGAAACGCAATCGAAACTCAATCGCAATCTAATCGCAAACGCTAAACGAATATGAAATAAGGATGATTGTATGTTGATATAGTAGTTGGGATTAAAAGTAAGTTGACTAGGAAACTCTATCGCATCGCAACACTCGCAATCGCAATCGAAACAGCAAAACTCATCGCGCTGTGCTCTCCAATCGAGTGGCCAGCCGATCGAGCTGCTATCCGATCGGGCTGGCATCCGTTCGAGGTGCCACTCGATCGGGCTGCCACCCGACCAGGGTAACCACTCGATCGACCAGCCCTCTCCTCCCATTTCCTTTTATGGAAAGCCTATAAATACCCCTGTTAACATCACAAACTTACCTTTTCTGCACCTCTCGTCCGACCAGCGCTTCTTGCCCACTTTTCTTTAGATGAAGGTGTGAAGTAAATGTTTGCAAGACCTTGGCCTTTTATAGTGTTTTTGTTGATGCACTTTGTGTGGACGCGACTCGGCTTGGTTCGACTCGGCCTTGAAGACTTGAAGACACGAAGATCGAGACAAAGCTACAGCCAAGGGGGAGTTTGTTGGTGCACTTGTGTCTGTACTTTGTCTGTATTTCGTAATGATACAAAACGATGTCTTTAATGTAAGGTTGATGTAAGTTTGACCAAGTCAACCATCCTCCTGGTTTGACTTGATCAAACAGTTAGAGAAATGTTGTAAGCTGGCTGAGTCGAAGGATGGTCATCGAAGGATTACTTATATCCTTCGATGATGATGAGCTCGAAAGATAACCACGAAGGATAGACCACGAAGGATATCATCCTTCGTGGTCGACAGATGATCTTTCGATGGCGTTCTGGTCGACAGATGATCTGTCGATCAATCTGTCTGATCCTTCGACCAGACCTGCTGTGTCGGGTATATATACCCATGTGTTGTGTTCAGTTCGATAGATTAGGCAAGAGAAACAGAGAGAGCATTCTGTTGAGAGCACACACACGAGAGAACTTTGAGAGTTTGCAGAATACATCTGTGAACATTGGACTTGTAACCGAACCTTTCATACGCATTAATACAAGTGGTGTTAATCGTTGAATGTTGTGTGTTGTGTTTGTGCTTATTCTCGTCTAAATTCTCGGTTGCATGCTAGCTTGGATTCCGCACTCGCTAGTGTGTTTGATATAACAAGGAAAAGGTTTTAATCTCATCCTCGAGAGGGACCTACAAGTGGTATCAGAGCTTTGGCTCTTCTCCTTGTTAAAACCGAGGTGTTCTTGGGTGTTTTTCGGGTTTTGAAAAGTTGTATTTTTCTGAAAAACTTTGTTTTATAGTTTGTAGTTTTACCGGAAAACCCTTTGTGTTCATAATATCTTCAAGTGTCCTTCAAAGTTTACATCCTTTGATCTTGTTTAGTTATTTTCGAAAGTTGTTGATGTATTGACAAAGGGAACTGATTAAAATAATCATACAAAATCTGTTTTTGCAGAAAAGCATGGTCTGACCATACTTTCTGCCGAAAGATTTACCAACCCATCACCTTTCTCACCAACCCGTCACTCTTTGTCAACTGTGTCAGAACCGATCGAAAGATATCCTTCGAAGTCGAAAGATCATCTTTCGACCAAAGGAGGTTCGACAGATAGGCATCATTCGAGCATCCTTCGAAGTGTGAGACTTATCCTTCGAACCAAGGAATATTTTCGAAACATACATCTTTCGGTCTTCTGCTCATTTTCGAAAGACTAGGATCCTTCGATTGGGGAGTCTTTCGAAGTCATCTTTCGTGTTCATCCTTCGGTCTACAGGTTTTATTCGAAAGACAAGGATCCTTCGATTGGAGAGTCTTTCGAAGTCATTGCTCGAAACTCAACAGTGATCTTTCGAACACTGTTGATCCTTCGAACAAAGTTTGATCTTTCGATCCTTGTTTGTTTTAGTTTAACAGTTTGTGTTTTCAGGTCTTTCGATCAAGGATCTTTCGGCTGGTGTTATCATTTGAAATTAACATAGTTTGTGAAAATTTATTTTTAAACAGAAAACTTGTTTTCATTTTTAAATCAATTTTCACTTAATATATTAATTTTCATAAAATGGGAACAAACGGTCAGTGGGATCCAACCGCGTGGACTCAAATAACTTCGACTCCACAATCATCAGCTATGCAATCTACGCAATCTACGTCAGATTTCGACAAAACGGCATGGATGCGAGCTATTGTCCCACCTCAAGCTGCAATGATCACTGCAAATCAATGGGCACTGGTCACAAATCAAAACAGCAGCATTCAATCTATGATGCAGAACGACAGTGAAACTGGTACAAGCACAAAACCGCCAAAGTTAAATCACATCAATGATTGGGGATGGTGGAAAGAAAGGCTGAGAACTTATGTTCAGGGACAAGGTCAAGATCTATGGATGTGCTTCTTCACAGCCTTTGAAAATGAGTTGGAAATTGCAGGATCTAATCCACAAACTTACAGCACTTTATCTGAAGAAGATAAAAAGAAGTTTGAGTTAGAAAAGAAAGCATTCATGATTCTCACACAAGCTCTTCATAAAGACATTTACCACCAGTTTGTTTACTGCACGACTACTAAAAGCTTGTGGGATATGCTCACGTTACGTTGTGAAGGAAATGCTCAATCAAGAAAGATCAAGCAAGAATTACTGAAGAAGGAGTTTGAAGGATTTACGTGTTTGGAGAATGAGACTTTAGGAGAGTTATCTACAAGATTCCATCACTTGTTGAGCGAGATGTTTGCTTTTAAAGTCACTGCCACTCCACAAGAATTGGTGAAGAGATTCGCTGATAGCTTGCCAGCAAAGTGGAGCAGTTATCTTGAAATTCTTAAGGAAAATGGTGTTTTAGAAACAATCACCGTTTATGAATTAATTCAAAGATTGGAGAATAAGGATGTTGAAGAAAAGCTGAAGGCAAAAAGAACACAAACTCCTCAAAATCCAGAAATGTACTTTGGGATTGCAGGAGGTATCAGTGGAGAAAGACCAGCTTCTCAACACGCGAAGCTTCAAACAGCTTTTGTTTCTAACACCGGACCTTCAACAACAGATCAGTTTGATCCTTCAGCCTACACGATGTTTTCAAGACCGAATGTGCAACCGACAGCTCAGCAGCAACAACCGCAACAGCAAGGGTTTTATGGAAGCTCTTCAAACTTTCAAGCCACTTCCAATCCTAACACAGTCAGATTAGACACTTCCAACTTTTCCAAAGTCAGTGTCGAAGTAGCCAAAGAGCATACGGAGATGTTGAATACCTTGGTTAGTGCTTATAGTGGATTAGTTGCAGGTCAGATTGGGAATATCAATCTAACCAATGAAGATTATCAGCAAGTGGATAAAGAAGAGTTTGAGATGATGGATATCAAATGGGCTCTTGCTAGTGCAATTCGAAGAGCAAAGGAGTTTATGGAAAGGACGGGGAGAACCAACTTGGAAAACAAGAAAGACACCAAGTATGGGTTCGACAAGCAAGCTGTCAAGTGCTTTAACTGTGGTGAACGGGGTCATTTCAAAAGGGAATGCACAAGACCAGCTCAGCATGGAAATCAAAATCCGTTCAGAAATCAAGGCAACCAGAACGGGAACAATGTTCGTACGTTGATACCTGTCAACAACCAAGGCCAAGCAGGGTCATCAAATACCAACCGGGGGCTGTTGGTTCAAATAGATGAGGGTTGTGATTGGTCGCTTCAGCTTGGAGAAGGAGGAAATGGTGGAACAGCATGTTTTGCTGAAGTAGTAAAGGATTTAAAGCACGCCAGTGGTGGAGAATCTTCCACCAATGGTGTTGCAACTTCTGAGGATGAAGAAAGTTCTGGTTATAGTGGAAGCTCAGATGAAGAATCCTCCACTTCAGGAAATGACCATGTGGATGAGACATCAAGTGCGTCAGTCGATGCAGATATTGATGAGCTTTTGGAAGAAGCTGCAGCAGGAACTGAAAGAAGATCTAATTTGATGGATCAAGCTGCTTACTCTTCGTCTTCTCTCCATTCAGCCTTTATGGCTAATGTCGACAGTTCATCAGGTCAGGTATGTGTCGATGAACCCACTGTTGTTAGCTGTGAAAATTGTGATAGTTTAAATGTTAAATATGCTGAACAGGAAAGTCAGATTGAAATCCTATCCAAACACAATCAAGAATTGATTGTAGATCTTTCTAAAGCAGCTGAAGCTAACGTGTTTTTAACCAGAAATGAAAAGGAATTTAAAACAACAATTGCGTCATTAAGACATGATGTTTCAGAATTACAAAAAGCTGTTTTGCGAAAACAACATGCTAACAATGATCTTATAGACACAATTGAAAAGCAGATGGTAGAATTGGCAACCGCTCGATGTGAATGTGAAACAATCAAGCATAAATTGGAAAGTTATTCCAATTCCCGCTATGTATTGGATCACATTATTGATGTTCAAAGGAAAAAGGGGGATAAGAAGTGTATGGGATTCAAATCATGTCCTCCCCCAATGAATCACAATTACTCAAAATTGCCTGATGACGAGGATATGCCCCGTTTTGAACCTACTGTGCCACTCGGTCTAGATGACTTTGCAGCAGGCCTCGGGTTCACAACTGGTACATCATCCTCAGGTCAATCTGAAACTGAATCTGAATCTGAGAATGTGACAGATTCATCATGTGTTAAGGAACAGAGTCCTCCCACTGTTGAGGATGCTGATTCTTCGGATGATGAATCTGAAGTAATTGTGAAACAACAGTCTAACTCGGTTACAACAGATATTCCAATTGAGAATCACATCCTGTGTGATCCACCAGTGAAACCGAGTGAGACTGAAATGTCAAAAGAAATGGAGTCGAGTGTGTCAAGTTTTGAAGGGAGTAAGTTGTTGTACACGCTCAAAGGAGATGACAAAATTTACTCTAACAAAGATTTTCCAATTAAAAATGTAAATCAAGATTTAATTGAGCAAATTTTTGAAGGATGCACTGATAAGTTTTTGGGGAACAAAAGTGGCAAAGTTACTGTCACTCAATGTGATCCAATTCCGTGTGAACAAATTAGAAAACAGTACGGAAACCAAAAACTACAAGCTGAGCGAAAACAACAAGTCAACTCTGGAAAGGGTAAGGGACAGGGAAAGAAGGCTCAGAACAAGAATGTTCAAGCACCTAAGGTTCAACAACAATGGGTGCAAAACAAAAGAGCTCCTGTTAAGAAAAGAGAACCGAAAGTGAACTTTGTTGGATCCATGGGTTCAGACAAACTTGAAACATTTCAGGATAAATCTAACCTTGATTTTATAAAACAAGCTAGAATTTTAAAACGAAATGAACAGAATAATTACACCCAACACACCAACGGATGTGATTTAGGTCCAAGCACGTCTAGATCACAAAGTTCATTGTCTGGTTCTCAGTCTGGTCATCAACGTGTTTCTCCGAGGTTTGTAGAGCGGAGAATGTGCTTTGAGTGTGGCACAATTGGGCATATTGTAAGATACTGCCCATACCTGCAAAAGTTGAAGGCAAAAACAAGTGCTCCTCAAGAAACCAATTACCAAAAACGTTCATTTTCCCCGAAACAAGACCCACGTGTCTTGAAGGAAAGGGAAAAGAAGTTAAAACAAAAGAATCAAAAGGTAATTGAGAAGGCCTTAAAATCAGAGGTCAAAGAAGAAAAACCTGTTCAAGCAAAACCTAAAACTGTAAAACCAGTAAATGCTAAACCAATTAATGCAAATACTGGTAAAGGACAAACAGCTTGGAAACAAAAACAGGTAATTCAGTCAGGGGGAGCACCACAGGTTCTTTTTCCTAATCATCAAGTGATTGAAATCACTTTTATTGATGATCAAGGACGACCCAAGTCCACAAAGGCTTGGGTCCCTCTCTCCAACTAATTTTTGAGTAAGTGTGTAGGATATTCCAGGAGGAACTTTCGATAGTCGTAAGATTGTTGATAGTGGAGCATCCTTGCACAAAATAGGCAACAGAAGAAATTGCTGCCTTTGATGGAGAGAAAAAGGAAAGGGAAACAGAAATGTCTGTTGAAAGAGATTGAAAAGCTTCGACAAAAATGAAAATCATCTCCAATTGTGAATGTTCAAGGCTTTGATCGGGTCCCCGGGATAGATTCAAATCAAAATGTACGCACCTGCAGCACGTCTGAAGTTCACAATCTACAAGATAAACGTGCTGTGTACATTTCTTCGTGGTGTGATTGAAGAAAATGTGTTGGTTGATCAAACTACACCGGGTGTGCGGATGCCTTGACATGGGTTGAACAACCGCACACTACTTCTGTAAGAGAAAGACAAAGACCTTCGCTGGTGCAATGTGGGCGACCAGCCGGACCCAAAGGTTACTGATCTTGTTGCTGGGAAGAGATTTCTAAGTAGCTACAAAGAATCGACCTTGAAATCCACACCGGGTGGATATTCAGTTTGGGAGAGCACTCAGATTCCTTGCAATGCACGATGCAGTTGCAGGATACGGTTTTAAAATTCTAATCTCTCTTTTACTTGTCGATATTTAAGCTGCTTTGTGACTTATTATCTCGTTCAGCACTCTTTGGCCAGACAATGTTGTCATGGTCCGCACCGCTTACCGACATGCCAACTGATTTTTCCAAATTTCGCTAAATCATTTCTGATTAAAACTTAATTTTGGTAAACGGCATTTAGGTGAAACATGAGTTAACCAACGTCGGAAAATCATTTTTGTAAATTCCTTTGTGTCTTTTAAATTTGTCATAGTTTGTTGATTTTAGGGGGAGTAAATCAAAATTTGAAAATCCAAAAACATCGAAAAATTTTAAAAACACAAAAACAATAGAAAAACAAAAATGAGTTTCCTGGCGAGCAAAAGAGAAAATGATAGTACATCAGTGGTCTGTCTAAACCTCTTTATGTGGTATATATACCTGTGAATATATATGATACTACTGTCGTGTATGACGATATCAAACAAATGCCTAAACCTAATGGGTTGTGTTCGTCAGAACACGGCACCCAGAAGAGCTGTGAACGCTCGTAACCAACCTCCTCCTCCCCCGCTGCCAAGAATTGCCGAAGAGCTGGAAGCTCTACTGAAAGAAATTATCTCCGCTGCTATCTCCGATCAAATTATTCAACTACCCACTTAATGGTGGAGATTTGATGCCCGATCAAGCGGTATGCTATATACCGTAACCCAAGCCCGTATAGGAAAATAAGTTAAAAGTATTTACCTGAGCAAGTATTAATCACAATAAGAAAAATGCACGTAGCTTTTACTGGTCCTCATAATCTGGAATGAAGGTTTATAATAACCTATTAGAATTCTAACGGGCCTTTTATTAAGCTTAAGCTTAGACCGACTAGTTTCAAGATACGGTTCGTACGCACGATTAAGCGAAGACCGGATAGAATGTGATTCAGACCCTACAAGTTTGAAGACTTGTTTAATATGGTTTTATTATTCACATTCTGGATTTTGAGATAAAACCGATAAGGTTTGACCCGTTTCGGCTAATTTATGTAAACTTGTTACATAAACCGAACCGAACGCGAAATAAGCGTAACGGGTACCCGTAAGAGCCATATACAGGTTTCCTAAGTTAATATGCTTCAAATATGTTGTGACATCAGTAAGATGTCTTTCATTATGCCCGAAACGTGTTTAAACACAAACTAGGCCCCGTAGGGGTAGTTTGGTCATTTTAAAGGTTGTAAAAGAGTTTAGATGTTTAACTGAGTTACAGGTCTGATGTAAACAGCAAACATACTCCATTTACCAAGTTATATCAGTAGGTTAAAGCATATATGTGAAATTTATCATTTTTAACCAAACTATGCCCCGTAGGGGTATTTTGGTAACTTCACATAAGCCGAAAAGCTCAAAACCGGAGTCTGAGTTAATCAACCTTTGCTTACTATTAAAATATTCTAATTTGCCTAAAATATCAGTAGGTATCAACCCGGGTATGTTCAATATGATTTTAAAACATACTATGCGTTAAAAACGCTAAATAAGGCGATTAAAGGCCATTTCCGGGTTCGATACTTAAATCTGATATTTTATATTTCCAGAAGGCTTAAAATAATTTATTTATCATATGTGATCAGTAGCAAAAGGTTTGGAGTTGTTTAGATGGGTAAAACTCATTTTATGGCCCGTAAGGGCAAAACCGACAATTACCGGGTTAAGCCTACGACTATGAGTTATGCTCAGCCTAAAATTTATTAAAAATCTTTAAAATTCCCAAAATAATATATTACATCAGTGGGTATTAATTTTGATACCAAAAAGTAGGCTTAACTAGGCTATACGCTAATTACGCCGTTTTATTAACATAGAGCATTAGTTTTGCGATAATGAGCATAACTCTTAATCTACAAGTCAAACTGATGTCAAACTTTGCATACAAGTTTATATATCAGTATTTAAGGTTTCTACACTTTTACATTTTCATAAATCACGTTTTAAGGTAATAAGGGCATAACGGTCAACATATGAGCAATTAACGGAAACATGCATATTAATTGGATAACTAATGAACCAAGGTGTATAATCACAGAGGGTTGTTCTAACATGTAACCTAGTCCAATTAAAGCTCTGAGGAATTTCTAAAACATGCCTAAACGGGTCAGAACTGAAAGTCAAAGTGAAAGTCAAACTATGTGACTTTCGGTTCCGAACCGGGTATTTACAGTAATTTGTCGGGTTGAACATGTTTAGACATGTTCTTACACTTATTACTAAGTTATAACAATGATCAATCAGGTTGTATATGATCTATTATGTTAATTATGCATAAATGGCATTTTAAACTTTCTGTTGACTTTTTAAGTACACGTTTAACCCGACTTTTGACCTGGTTAGAGTGGTAATTAGGGGGAACCCTTTTGAGGTTTTATTACCCACATAAATACCAACCTATAACTACTTTTAATTCGAGATATGACTGAGCCATTATTGACTAATCTCGAAGTCAAACCGTAATTACGACGGTTTGACTTTTAGCTAACTAACTAAGCTAAACTCAATTTAGAAAGGATTAGAACACTTACTGAAGTCCTAAGCTTGATTAGGGAACACTTGAGAGGAAGTTTGAGCTCCAGAAGTGATCCTCAAATGCAGATGAAGGTGTGAAGTAAATGTTTGCAAGACCTTGGCCTTTTATAGTGTTTTCACTCACCACAATGTGTTGACAACAAGGTCTAGCACACACCACAAGCTTCCCACAGGTGTCCTAGATGCTTAGGAGGTGCTTTAGGGGCCAAGGGATGTGAAAAAACGGGTATAGGTCGCACACAAAGGCAATGGCAGGCAAGAACCCACATTTCTCGGAGCTGGGCAGGGCTAGCGTGACGCCACCCCCCCTCGCGTCGCGCTAGGCCTTGTCTGATCAGATTTTGTGATTTTTGCGATTTGATCCTTGGCTCTTCAAAACTCGATTAGGCACCTGATTTCTTGCATTGTAAACCCTCATATTTGATCTATAAAGGCTTTAAAACATATACCCACTTTGTTAAGTCCCCGGGTAACTTTATTGTTACCCGAAAAGTCCTAACTTTCAACGTTTACGCTTTTACACTTCGCACACGAATTTGATCATAACTTTCTCATACGTTAACGAAACTTTACGAAATTTAAATCGTGTATTCTCGTGAGTATATTTAACATTTACAAAGCTTCGGGTTTGCCAAAAGGTCACTCAGAGGTATAATTTGAACATGTTGACACATTTAGTCCCTGTAGTTTGAAATCTCTCACTTTTAGCTTCGTATGATCCATGATTTATTCGTTTGAAGGTATGAGCATCATATAGGGTTAATGTACATTATATTTATTCACAGTTGACACTTAGAATACGTATATTCACATACTTTCCATGTTTGTCAACTTTAGTCCTTCTATAATATTTCTTTCACACGTTTAAATATTTGACACGTGTCTACACATTATAGGACGTGAATTTTCGAGGTGTTACATCCTCACCCCCTTAAAATAAATCTCGACCCGAGATTTACTGAAATAAGTAAGGGTACTTTTCTTTCATCGTGGATTCAAATTCCCACGTGTATTCGGGACCTCTACGGGCATCCCATTTGACCTTTACAATAGGTACATGCTTCCTTCGAAGCTTCTTTACCTGTCGATCTTCAATCGAAAAAGGTTTTTCCACAAATTTTAAGCTCTCGTCTATATGCACATCTGTATGTGGTATAACCAGTGATTTATCAGCGAAGCACTTCTTCAGATTGCAGATGTGGAACACATTGTGAATTCCACTGAGCTCTTCCGGTAAGTTTAACTTATAGGCAACTGACCCGACACGTTCGATAACTTCGAAAGGTCCTATGTATCTCGGGCTTAGCTTGCCTTTCTTACCAAACCGCATCACTCCTTTCTAGGGTGACACTTTAAGTAGGACTTTGTCACCTACTTCGAAGTGAAAATCCTTACGCTTAGGATCAGCGTAACTCTTTTGCCTATCCCTGGCAGCTTTGAGACGGTCACGAATCTGGACAATCTTGTCCGTCGTTTCGAACACGATCTCTGGTCCTGATAACTGGACATCTCCAACTTCCGCCCAACAAATAGGCGATCTACACTTTCTACCGTATAATGCCTCAAAAGGCGCAGCCTTAATGCTGGTATGGTAGCTATTGTTGTAGGAGAATTCGATTAAGGGTAGGTTCTTATCCCAGCTACCACCCAAATCGATCGCACATGCACGTAGCATGTCTTCCAACGTTTGAATAGTACGCTCACTCTGACCGTCAGTCTGAGGATGGTAAGCCGTACTAAAATTCAAATGTGTGCCCAAAGATTGTTGGAAACTCTTCCAAAAATGTGACGTGTATCTAGTATCTCGGTCAGAGATAATAGCCACAGGTATGCCATGTAAGGCTACAATCTTATCCACGTATAACTGGGCTAACATATCGGAGCTATAAGTGTCCTTGATGGGTAAGAAATCGACGCCAACAAGTTTGATCTGCCCCATTCACTCATCCCCACTAACCCCTAACTATAACCATCCAACTATCGTGACCCTAGATAAATCGGGTTATGGAGAAAAAGAAAGAGATGACGAGAATGGTGTTCTTGTTTTGACAGCAATGGTGTTGGGTTTTTGACAGTGGGTAATGGCAGTTCCGGTGTCGGAGGGTGGTGAATGGAAGCGAGACCTCAACTAGTTCCGGTGTTGGTAGTTGGTGGCTAGAGGTGGTTGTTGGTGGTTGAGGGTGGTGGCGCTTTTTGGAGTGATGGATGGTGTAACACCCCGTGTTCGAAAGTCAAAGTCAAAGTCAAGATTGAAGTCAAAGGGAGACAAGATGGCTAATTGCGATCTGTCACTCCTTGCTCAATTCCTGTTTTGGCTTCTTTGACTTGTAGATAGTCTATTTTATGCTTGACGTTAGTTGTATTATGTGGAGTATTTGCTAATAATCGAGGTTTAATCGCTAATTATCGATATTTATCGCATGTTTTATAGCTTTATTGCTATCGCAATCGCAATCGCACTCGCAACTCGAATTACGCGTTCTGGATATTGCTCTGTGTGTGTGTGTGTGTGCCTTATGTGTTACTTGTGCATGTTTAATTATGTTTATGTGTGGTGATTAATCGAAACGCAATCGAAACTCAATCGCAATCTAATCGCAAACGCTAAACGAATATGAAATAAGGATGATTGTATGTTGATATAGTAGTTGGGATTAAAAGTAAGTTGACTAGGAAACTCTATCGCATCGCAACACTCGCAATCGCAATCGAAACAGCAAAACTCATCGCGCTGTGCTCTCCAATCGAGTGGCCAGCCGATCGAGCTGCTATCCGATCGGGCTGGCATCCGTTCGAGGTGCCACTCGATCGGGCTGCCACCCGACCAGGGTAACCACTCGATCGACCAGCCCTCTCCTCCCATTTCCTTTTATGGAAAGCCTATAAATACCCCTGTTAACATCACAAACTTACCTTTTCTGCACCTCTCGTCCGACCAGCGCTTCTTGCCCACTTTTCTTTAGATTTCTCGCTATTCTTGTAAGTTTTCCATCTAAATCTTGTACTTTCTTGATCTACACGCACTCCTACACCTTTCTATCTTTTGAATCTTAACTTTTAACCGTAAAATCACTAGATTTGAGGTGTTCTAGGATGATGTCATCATGGTGTTCATATGAACTTCATGTTTTGACTTTAATCCGCCAAGAACAACTTAGATCTGAACGATTTCCACACAAATAAACAAAGATCTTGCATAGATCTAAATATATTCATGATGAAAAAGGATTGAAAGATGGTTTCTAAATTTCTTTCAACTCTTTTACACTCAATGCACTCAAACCGATAGAATCAGACCTTGTTCTAACCTTCTACTCCTTCTTGGTGATGTGTTGGTTCAAGATCTGAGTTCTACCAACGAGACAACCGATTTCGGGTTAAGAAAGAACAACCGTCTTGAACCGGTTAACTGGTTGAACTTGGGTGATTCCTGTTCAATCGGGTCACTTGTGTCAAGATGGGGTTCTGTTGATTACCCGGAGCACAAAAAAAATATATATATATTGACATTGACATTGTTTTCCTTTTTCTAAGCCAGTTAGGGTCCCCGAATACCCTAACACCCGTTATAAAACACTACACACTAATAATTAATTTTAAATCTCTAATTTACTAACTAATACCTTAACCATTAGTTCAAAACAAACCAAATTACCCCCCATTGAATCCGATTGGTTCCCTCCAAGGGAACACACACTTCCTTCTTGGATATTTTATTGATCTTTGCCAAATATCTAGGCTACATTTTGTCTCTTGGTCACTAGAATATGGTGGTTATTAAATAAACTTGTGGGGCTAGGACTTTCTTGCATTACAAACACTTAAACAAAAAAAAAGGAGTTGATTCCTTTCCCTCTTTGTTGCTTACGGCCAAGAGCCAAGTCACAACCATCCACCCACTTTCAAATTCCATCTTAATAAACCACATACACTCAAGTGTGTAAGGTCGCATACAAGGAGACCCGGTGCTTACGGAATCGCAAGGACCTCACCACAAAGCTATTAACCACCCGTTTTTTGTCTAGTTTCTTCCCTAGCCACGAGCTAGTAGTAAGTGACTCTAAACACCCTATTGATCTTGTCTAAAGTGGTTAATAAGAGATTTAACGGGTAAAGATCATAAACACTAGAGATCAAAGTTTAAAGTCTACTAAAAATGATGAACAAAGTGGTTAATGAGTAAATATTAGTGTAAAATTTATGAAACTTGTTTTGTTATGGTTATTTATTATTGTTGAATGCTAGTAGGGGAACGGATCGCCATCTAACCACGCTAGGTCATGTTCATGGAACATGAACTAGCACTATGTTTAGTGTAAAAATAACTAGATGACGAACCCTTTCACTCACAAACATGAACTTGTGTAAAAACGATTTTTCTTATGAAATGGAGTTCTAAACTAGTAGATCTAAAGATCTACAAGTGGTATTTTTGAATAACCAAGTGTGTGATGAAATCATGTTTAAAAAGTCGGATCTTTCTCGAAATAGAGACATTTTTGAACCAAAAAGTGTGTGGACACTGGTGTAACAAAGGTTTTAACAAAGAAATATTTTTGCGAATCTCGACTAGAAGTTGTGAGACTTCATATTCTTTAAAAATAAAGTTTTTAAGAAACTAAAATTATTTTTAAAGATAACGAGACTTACTAAATGTGCTAGTAAGTTACTACATATTTTTGTAAATATTCAAGTTCATGAAATGGAGAAATTAGTAATTATTGTTGACGATTATTGTTGATAATTGTTGTTGATGATTGATGACGATTTAAAAGAAAATAAACACATGTTTTGAAAACATGGGAAACCTCCATTTTTAGGGGAAACTCTGTCAAAATTTTTATAAATTTTGACACTTAGAAAAATATAAGTTTTTGAGAAACTTATTCCCTAAAAATGTATTTAAGAGTATTACCAAGGTTTCCCTAATTTTTGGTGATAAGAAATGGTGATTTCTTCAAAAATAAAAATGGATCTTATGTATATATATTTTTGAGAGAAAAATATATATTATTTTATCACCAACTTTTGTGCTAAGTGTATATAGTATGTGTTATACGTGCTAGTGTATTAAGACTTAAAAATACACTAAATACTCATGAGGAGTATAAACATAAAAATACACATACAACATACAAGATACATAATTCGGGTGCAAAGTGCAAAACACAAAAGACTTATATTTATTGTTGAGAAAATAATATAAGTAAGATACGTAGTTAAAAATACAGAATATTTTTAACAGAAGAAAATATACACAAAAGAGAGTGACTGTACTTGTGCGACGCAAGTCTAGTGACTAACGTTAAGAAAACGCGTATAGGTTACGACGTTAATTAATCAAATCCGGTGAAGTTTACGACGCACAGGAACGCAAAGTTGTGAGTTCATGCTCCCCCTTTTCTCTTTAACTGTTTTCAGTTTTTATAACTTCGGGGGTGAAATACATGTACAAAAGTACAATATTTATAAATGGTATGATATAAATACAAGAAGTCCACTTGGTGAGAACGAGAACCAAGTGTGACAAAATATAAGATAATAAGAAACGCACTTGGTGAGGACGAGAACCAAGTTGGATGCGTTATGAGAAATGATAAAAAGAAACGCGCTTGGTGAGGACGAGAACCAAGTTGGATGCGTTATGAGAAATGATAAAAAGAAACGCGCTTGGTGAGGACGAGAACCAAGTAGGATGCGTTATGAGAAATAGTGTCACGAATAGGGTACAGAAGCACCATTAATCGTGTACATACTTAGACCGCATAACAAAAGGTTAGATCTAACGGGTGCCTGGCAGCCACACTCTCGGTGAGGGCGAGAATCGAGTAGTGCTTTTGTGTCTCAGAATATACCAATTAAATGCCTTAGGTTTGGTGACTTCCTATGTCGTGTCACATGTTGATGGCTTTGCAACCCATTAACAATCCTGATATTTACAGAAATACTGTATTTATATATAAAATTCATACCATACTAGAATTGATATATAACTTGAAGTACGTGGGGTACTCAAGAAAATTGATATATAACTTGAAGTACGTGGGGTACTCAAGAAAATTGATATATAACTTGATGTACGTGGGGTACTCAAGAAGATTGATGTATAACTTGAAGTACGTGGAGTACTCAAGAAAAACTTGATTTATTCACAACTATGTTTTTATACAAAGTATACAAACGTGAAATACAAAACTGCATGAATTCACACCAACTTTATGTTGACGTTTTTTTTCCAAAAACTCACATGTATTTCAGGTAACTAGGATGGATGTGCGCGCGGTCTTGCTTATGCTCGTGGATGTCGCTTGTGTTTAACTTTAAATAAAGTTGTAAACTTTTAAGACAATGTTTTAAGCTGTCTAGCGATGTAAACGCTAAACTTATGTTTTCAAATCATGGCATTTGATGTTATTTTACGAGCATGTAGCATGTTTACTCTTCGTATGCAATGAGAACCTTTCATGATCACACCTCGTGCTTCCGCCGCAGAAAGGGGTGTGACAGATTGGTATCAGAGCTGCGATTGTAGTGAACCAGGATTCCTTCTCGAGTCTAGTCTACAATCTCTAGGATCCATTCACGAAAACAATTTTCAAAGAGTTTTCATTGCATAAAACGTCCCGCGACATCCACTGCCTGAAACTATCTACATGAGTCTAGAAAAGACACTACGAGACTTAGAGTGCACTTGAGTAGCACTTGTCGTTGACTAGAAGTTACTTGCAATTATGTGTGATAATTAGCATGTACTAGAAGCAGAATGTCACAAGTATATGTGACTTTACCTAAAAGCAATGGCCCATATGAAGGAAGAAATACGAGGATGAAACGAACTGTGCGGACTGTGCAAGGAGTTACGTAATAATGGATGCATACATAATTATGGAATTCAGTGCACAAAAATCACAGCAAGTCTTGTCACGTATAGATTCCCTCAGTGCAAGCCTACTAAGTACTCTGCTAGAGTAATAATTGTTTGATGCCACTTATGTGGTATATATACCTGTGAATATATATGATACTACTGTCGTGTATGACGATATCAAACAAATGCCTAAACCTAATGGGTTGTGTTCGTCAGAACACGGCACCCAGAAGAGCTGTGAACGCTCGTAACCAACCTCCTCCTCCCCCGCTGCCAAGAATTGCCGAAGAGCTGGAAGCTCTACTGAAAGAAATTATCTCCGCTGCTATCTCCGATCAAATTATTCAACTACCCACTTAATGGTGGAGATTTGATGCCCGATCAAGCGGTATGCTATATACCGTAACCCAAGCCCGTATAGGAAAATAAGTTAAAAATATTTACCTGAGCAAGTATTTATCACAATAAGAAAAATGCACGTAGCTTTTACTGGTCCTCATAATCTGGAATGAAGGTTTATAATAACCTATTAGAATTCTAACGGGCCTTTTATTAAGCTTAAGCTTAGACCGACTAGTTTCAAGATACGGTTCGTACGCACGATTAAGCGAAGACCGGATAGAATGTGATTCAGACCCTACAAGTTTGAAGACTTGTTTAATATGGTTTTATTATTCACATTCTGGATTTTGAGATAAAACCGATAAGGTTTGACCCGTTTCGGCTAATTTATGTAAACTTGTTACATAAACCGAACCGAACGCGAAATAAGCGTAACGGGTACCCGTAAGAGCCATATACAGGTTTCCTAAGTTAATATGATTCAAATATGTTGTGACATCAGTAAGATGTCTTTCATTATGCCCGAAACGTGTTTAAACACAAACTAGGCCCCGTAGGGGTAGTTTGGTCATTTTAAAGGTTGTAAAAGAGTTTAGATGTTTAACTGAGTTACAGGTCTGATGTAAACAGCAAACATACTCCATTTACCAAGTTATATCAGTAGGTTAAAGCATATATGCGAAATTTATCATTTTTAACCAAACTATGCCCCGTAGGGGTATTTTGGTAATTTCACATAAGCCGAAAAGCTCAAAACCGGAGTCTGAGTTAATCAACCTTTGCTTACTATTAAAATATTCTAATTTGCCTAAAATATCAGTAGGTATCAACCCGGGTATGTTCAATATGATTTTAAAACATACTATGCGTTAAAAACGCTAAATAAGGCGATTAAAGGCCATTTCCGGGTTCGATACTTAAATCTGATATTTTTATATTTCCAGAAGGCTTAAAATAATTTATTTATCATATGCGATCAGTAGCAAAAGGTTTGGAGTTGTTTAGATGGGTAAAACTCATTTTATGGCCCGTAAGGGCAAAACCGACAATTACCGGGTTAAGCCTACGACTATGAGTTATGCTCAGCCTAAAATTTATTAAAAATCTTTAAAATTCCCAAAATAATATATTACATCAGTGGGTATTAATTTTGATACCAAAAAGTAGGCTTAACTAGGCTATACGCTAATTACGCCGTTTTATTAACATAGAGCATTAGTTTTGCGATAATGAGCATAACTCTTAATCTACAAGTCAAACTGATGTCAAACTTTGCATACAAGTTTATATATCAGTATTTAAGGTTTCTACACTTTTACATTTTCATAAATCACGTTTTAAGGTAATAAGGGCATAACGGTCAACATATGAGCAATTAACGGAAACATGCATATTAATTGGATAACTAATGAACCAAGGTGTATAATCACAGAGGGTTGTTCTAACATGTAACCTAGTCCAATTAAAGCTCTGAGGAATTTCTAAAACATGCCTAAACGGGTCAGAACTGAAAGTCAAAGTGAAAGTCAAACTATGTGACTTTCGGTTCCGAACCGGGTATTTACAGTAATTTGTCGGGTTGAACATGTTTAGACATGTTCTTACACTTATTACTAAGTTATAACAATGATCAATCAGGTTGTATATGATCTATTATGTTAATTATGCATAAATGGCATTTTAAACTTTCTGTTGACTTTTTAAGTACACGTTTAACCCGACTTTTGACCTGGTTAGAGTGGTAATTAGGGGGAACCCTTTTGAGGTTTTATTACCCACATAAATACCAACCTATAACTACTTTTAATTCGAGATATGACTGAGCCATTATTGACTAATCTCGAAGTCAAACCGTAATTACGACGGTTTGACTTTTAGCTAACTAACTAAGCTAAACTCAATTTAGAAAGGATTAGAACACTTACTGAAGTCCTAAGCTTGATTAGGGAACACTTGAGAGGAAGTTTGAGCTCCAGAAGTGATCCTCAAATGCAGATGAAGGTGTGAAGTAAATGTTTGCAAGACCTTGGCCTTTTATAGTGTTTTCACTCACCACAATGTGTTGACAACAAGGTCTAGCACACACCACAAGCTTCCCACAGGTGTCCTAGATGCTTAGGAGGTGCTTTAGGGGCCAAGGGATGTGAAAAAACGGGTATAGGTCGCACACAAAGGCAATGGTAGGCAAGAACCCACATTTCTCGGAGCTGGGCAGGGCTAGCGTGACGCCACCCCCCCTCGCGTCGCGCTAGGCCTTGTCTGATCAGATTTTGTGATTTTTGCGATTTGATCCTTGGCTCTTCAAAACTCGATTAGGCACCTGATTTCTTGCATTGTAAACCCTCATATTTGATCTATAAAGGCTTTAAAACATATACCCACTTTGTTAAGTCCCCGGGTAACTTTATTGTTACCCGAAAAGTCCTAACTTTCAACGTTTACGCTTTTACACTTCGCACACGAATTTGATCATAACTTTCTCATACGTTAACGAAACTTTACGAAATTTAAATCGTGTATTCTCGTGAGTATATTTAACATTTACAAAGCTTCGGGTTTGCCAAAAGGTCACTCAGAGGTATAATTTGAACATGTTGACACATTTAGTCCCTGTAGTTTGAAATCTCTCACTTTTAGCTTCGTATGATCCATGATTTATTCGTTTGAAGGTATGAGCATCATATAGGGTTAATGTACATTATATTTATTCACAGTTGACACTTAGAATACGTATATTCACATACTTTCCATGTTTGTCAACTTTAGTCCTTCTATAATATTTCTTTCACACGTTTAAATATTTGACACGTGTCTACACATTATAGGACGTGAATTTTCGAGGTGTTACATCCTCACCCCCTTAAAATAAATCTCGACCCGAGATTTACTGAAATAAGTAAGGGTACTTTTCTTTCATCGTGGATTCAAATTCCCACGTGTATTCGGGACCTCTACGGGCATCCCATTTGACCTTTACAATAGGTACATGCTTCCTTCGAAGCTTCTTTACCTGTCGATCTTCAATCGAAAAAGGTTTTTCCACAAATTTTAAGCTCTCGTCTATATGCACATCTGTATGTGGTATAACCAGTGATTCATCAGCGAAGCACTTCTTCAGATTGCAGATGTGGAACACATTGTGAATTCCACTGAGCTCTTCCGGTAAGTTTAACTTATAGGCAACTGACCCGACACGTTCGATAACTTCGAAAGGTCCTATGTATCTCGGGCTTAGCTTGCCTTTCTTACCAAACCGCATCACTCCTTTCTAGGGTGACACTTTAAGTAGGACTTTGTCACCTACTTCGAAGTGAAAATCCTTACGCTTAGGATCAGCGTAACTCTTTTGCCTATCCCTGGCAGCTTTGAGACGGTCACGAATCTGGACAATCTTGTCCGTCGTTTCGAACACGATCTCTGGTCCTGATAACTGGACATCTCCAACTTCCGCCCAACAAATAGGCGATCTACACTTTCTACCGTATAATGCCTCAAAAGGCGCAGCCTTAATGCTGGTATGGTAGCTATTGTTGTAGGAGAATTCGATTAAGGGTAGGTTCTTATCCCAGCTACCACCCAAATCGATCGCACATGCACGTAGCATGTCTTCCAACGTTTGAATAGTACGCTCACTCTGACCGTCAGTCTGAGGATGGTAAGCCGTACTAAAATTCAAATGTGTGCCCAAAGATTGTTGGAAACTCTTCCAAAAATGTGACGTGTATCTAGTATCTCGGTCAGAGATAATAGCCACAGGTATGCCATGTAAGGCTACAATCTTATCCACGTATAACTGGGCTAACATATCGGAGCTATAAGTGTCCTTGATGGGTAAGAAATCGACGCCAACAAGTTTGATCTGCCCCATTCACTCATCCCCACTAACCCCTAACTATAACCATCCAACTATCGTGACCCTAGATAAATCGGGTTATGGAGAAAAAGAAAGAGATGACGAGAATGGTGTTCTTGTTTTGACAGCAGTGGTGTTGGGTTTTTGACAGTGGGTAATGGCAGTTCCGGTGTCGGAGGGTGGTGAATGGAAGCGAGACCTCAACTAGTTCCGGTGTTGGTAGTTGGTGGCTAGAGGTGGTTGTTGGTGGTTGAGGGTGGTGGCGCTTTTTGGAGTGATGGATGGTGTAACACCCCGTGTTCGAAAGTCAAAGTCAAAGTCAAGATTGAAGTCAAAGGGAGACAAGATGGCTAATTGCGATCTGTCACTCCTTGCTCAATTCCTGTTTTGGCTTCTTTGACTTGTAGATAGTCTATTTTATGCTTGACGTTAGTTGTATTATGTGGAGTATTTGCTAATAATCGAGGTTTAATCGCTAATTATCGATATTTATCGCATGTTTTATAGCTTTATTGCTATCGCAATCGCACTCGCAACTCGAATTACGCGTTCTGGATATTGCTCTGTGTGTGTGTGTGTGCCTTATGTGTTACTTGTGCATGTTTAATTATGTTTATGTGTGGTGATTAATCGAAACGCAATCGAAACTCAATCGCAATCTAATCGCAAACGCTAAACGAATATGAAATAAGGATGATTGTATGTTGATATAGTAGTTGGGATTAAAAGTAAGTTGACTAGGAAACTCTATCGCATCGCAACACTCGCAATCGCAATCGAAACAGCAAAACTCATCGCGCTGTGCTCTCCAATCGAGTGGCCAGCCGATCGAGCTGCTATCCGATCGGGCTGGCATCCGTTCGAGGTGCCACTCGATCGGGCTGCCACCCGACCAGGGTAACCACTCGATTGACCAGCCCTCTCCTCCCATTTCCTTTTATGGAAAGCCTATAAATACCCCTGTTAACATCACAAACTTACCTTTTCTGCACCTCTCGTCCGACCAGCGCTTCTTGCCCACTTTTCTTTAGATTTCTCGCTATTCTTGTAAGTTTTCCATCTAAATCTTGTACTTTCTTGATCTACACGCACTCCTACACCTTTCTATCTTTTGAATCTTAACTTTTAACCGTAAAATCACTAGATTTGAGGTGTTCTAGGATGATGTCATCATGGTGTTCATATGAACTTCATGTTTTGACTTTAATCCGCCAAGAACAACTTAGATCTAAACGATTTCCACACAAATAAACAAAGATCTTGCATAGATCTAAATATATTCATGATGAAAAAGGATTGAAAGATGGTTTCTAAATTTCTTTCAACTCTTTTACACTCAATGCACTCAAACCGATAGAATCAGACCTTGTTCTAACCTTCTACTCCTTCTTGGTGATGTGTTGGTTCAAGATCTGAGTTCTACCAACGAGACAACCGATTTCGGGTTAAGAAAGAACAACCGTCTTGAACCGGTTAACTGGTTGAACTTGGGTGATTCCTGTTCAATCGGGTCACTTGTGTCAAGATGGGGTTCTGTTGATTAGCACGTTGTCACACCGTCTCGATATACTACAGCCCATCGAAAACAACCGAGTGTAAGACGATCAGGCCGACCAGGACGGAGTGCCGCCCGATCGGACTGCTGTCCGATCGGATTGACACCCGATCGGGTTGCCACCCGATCGGCTTACACCTTGGCCCCACACTCAACTCTTATTTTTAAACTTTTGAGGTTGAACATTGAACGAAATGCTGTCCGACCGGATTACCACTCGATCGGATTACCACTCGACCATGAAATGTTCTGACTTCAACACTTAAAGAATTTTCAACATGTTCAATGCACAAGGGTTGCCACCCGATCGGACTACCATCCGATCGAGTGACAAACTGCTGTGAACTTGTTCTTACCAAAAGTGTCCAACCAATCGGTTTGTCGTCCGATCAAACGGTCGTTCGATCGACCGGCCTATAGGTAGAGATACTTCTATATTTTCAAAATGCTACAACGAAAACTTCAAAAGACAAGCCATCATACACAAACACATCTTTCCTAAGCGAAGTAACAATCCACTAGAAAGGTCACCCGATCGGATGACCATCCGAGCATATTGTCACCCGATCGACCGGCTACCCGATCGGATTGCCATCCGATCGGATTGCTGTTCGACCCACTGACACTTTGTTCCGTTTTACGCGCCGCTTATCGTTATACTATCGTTCTGATCAGGCTAATTTCCGCTCTAAGCGCTCCCTTCAATCCATCAATCGCTGTGAGTATACTCGATCCCTTTTTGCTTTACGCACTTTTGGGTGTTACATACGTTACTTATTCTAAATCACATCGAACACACTACACAAAACTTTAACGCTAACCGTTACTGCATGTTAAACGTGACTTAATGAATGCTTGTTTGTTATGTTTACACATGGAATGCTGTCTACCTGCCTTAGCAACGGTACTACTATTAGTTTGGACTCAACACCTGTTCAGTCAGGGGTTGTTAAGGACAATTAGTTACATGGCTCACAGTGGTGAGTGTGTATCGCGAACTGCCTTGGGCAGTCAACCCGCAATCATTGGTATCGATATGTTCATGTCGATATCTAACATGCCTCATTTTACACTGTGTACGTGCTGGTTATGCATAAACGATTTCGGACTCTATTATATCTATTAAACTTGTATGTGATGTGTTCAAAATGCAACATATAAATTTCATCAATTGTGGCATAAAACTAACCCCCTTTTAGTACTAATGTTGGAAAAAGTGTGCTTTTGTCTTCCTTTTGTATTTTCAGGATTAAATGAGCTCAAATTAACAAAAGAAGCAAAAAGACATCAAAATCTAACATAAATACAAGAAAAGGAACAAGACGTGACATGCCCGACCCCACGACAGCAACTTCCCAAGCAAAACAAGACATCAGAAGACTGAACACGCCCCGTGCTCAGCCAGCACGGGGGCGTGCCCAAGTGTCAGCAGAAAAGACAAAGTGGTAGAAGCTTCTATTGCCCACCACGGGGCCGTGCTCAGCGGACACGGGGCCGTGGTCAACTATAAGATTCGCACAATCCAGCAAATCTGCATAGTACAAAGATTCTTCTGCACCACGGGGTCGTGCTCAGCGGACACGGGGGCGTGGTCAACTAAAAAGACAAAACTGCATTAAATGAAGAAAGAGAAGGATGTGGACACGGGGCCGTGCCCGAGCTTCTGTTCAGCCTATAAATAGGAGTGCTTGGCTTAAGCTCAAACCATCCCTTGGCACACCACCTCTCTCACACTTCACCCACCACCCACCACCACCATAACACCATCATCCACCACCATCATCCATTGTCCATCGTAGAGTGTGTGAGTCGTCTCGGGATCCAAGATTGATCGTAAGAGTTCTTGACAATCAAGGCCATGTTTGCCTAAGTCTCTTACATCACTTGGTGAAGACAAAGTGTCTAGTGTAATACTTTTTATTTATAATCTTTTGCACTTTTTATTTGGTTTTGTATTAATGACTTTAATAACTAGTTGCTTATGTTGAAGGTGATCTTTCCTTATCGTTTGTCCGTGGTGTCTTGGCATTATTTTACTGTCTATATAAAATAAAAGATTTTCACCATTCATATCTCCACGGTCTATATGGAGGTATGTTGGCTACCTGGTCGGGGGTTAAGGGAACGGTTTGGTAAAGGTCTTTCCATTGTTCAGCGTTTAGAGGTCCTGCAATGGACCTGGGTTAAATTTAGTAGGACCTCCTTCAATACTTACGGTATTGGATGGCGGGGGTCCAAACTCTTTGATCCCCTCATAAGTTAACTACTATTAATACTATAACCCGACTATTTAGGACTGTATCCCTGCTGACTCAGACTACTTAGTCGAGGGTAACGTCACCTCCAAAAGAGGGGCCTACCATAATTTGCATTAATAACTTAATTAATTATCTTTCAATAATCCACCCTTTTAGGATTGTATCCTTGCTGACTCAAACTACTGGGGTGAGGGTAACGTCACCTTCAAAAGAGGGGCCTACTACAATAACTAAGTTAATCTCTTAAAATAGTGCAAAAGTGCAGAAATAATCAAAGGTTACACTAGATACGAGTCGGAACCAAGTGATTCATCTTGTCTATCTGTTTTTCTTTTTATTTTATTTTCAGCATTTTAGTTAGTTTTATTTTTCTTAGTTTAAAACATTTTTCTAACTTTTTATTTTGATTAGACGTTGAGGATAAACCGGTACTAAAAGCTCTTGTGTCCTTGGACGACCTCGGTATCTTACCAACGCTATACTACGCTCACGATGGGTGCACTTGCCCATATGTGTGTTTAGTGTTAGTAAAATATCGTGTTTTATAAATTTAAAACTTGGCTAAAAATAAGTGTTAAAGGGGCTTAAAATATATACCTAATATATATAACACTTCACACGCATCAAGTTTTTGGCGCCGTTGCCGGGGACACAAGGATTTTAAGAAAGCTTAAAATCGACGGCCTAATCAGTTTTTCAAAACCTTTTTTAAAACGCGCGCACATTTTTCTGCATTTTAGTTTAGTTTTGCATTTACAGTAACCTGTACATGGGGCCGTGTTCACTGAACACGGGGCCGTGCTGCACATTTTCATAAAAAGACCCAGTAACAGTAGCTTGAACACGGGCCGTGCTCACTGAACACGCCCTGTGTTCAACTAGATCAGTAAATTTAATTAAAACGCACAGATACAGATCCTGAACACGGGGCCGTGCTCACTGAACACGGGGCCGTGTCCAGCCTCTGTTTCCGTTTTTATTTTGGTTTTCTGATCCCGAGACTTGGTTGTGGTCTGCTGAGTGATTCTTATGGATCAATACTCAGGAGGTTACAACTACACCTATGAGGAGGATGATTATAGGGGTAATTATTGCACTAATTGTCGTAACTCACGCTCGGTTCAAAATAATCACTCATATCAACCATCCAATTCATACACCTACTATGAGGAGCCTAGGTACGAGCCATCAACTTCATACACATCCTATGAAGACCAAAGGTATGAACCTCCTCCCTCATACTCATATTTTGATGAACCAAGGTATGAGCCTTCATACTCATACTTTGAGGAACCAAGATATGAGCCACCACCTTCGTATGCTTATTATGAGGAACCATGGCGTGAACAACCCACCTCATATGAGTATTATGAAGAACAAAATTACGAACCTTATCCATCATATGCTTACAATGAAGAACAATGGTGTGAACCATCTACTTCATATGAGTATTATGAGGAACAAAGGGTCGAACAACCGGATTCAAGCTTAGAAAATCCCGATTCTTTTTCTATAACCGAAGTAACCGATAGGATATTAGAACACATAAGAGTTATTGATCGCTGTATAAGAGAATCTCGCGCAAGGGAAGAGGAGTCCCGCGCAAGAGAAGAATTAAAAAAAAGAAGAGATAACCGAAAGTGTAAAAATGGAAGAACAAATAAGTGAAAAACCGACACATGAGTTAAACAACGAAATAGGTGATTCCGACAACGTTAAAATTCAAGAAGAGTCTAATTTTGAAGAAATTAATCTCTTGTCACCTTCTTTTGAAAATCATTGTTTAGTACCCACTCATGCTAAGTTTTTAAAAGAGTTAAACACTAACACTAAAATTGACGAAACGGTAAGCGTTAAGTTAACTAATGATCAAACTTCGCTAATAAAAGAAGACCCATTTGAAATTAACATTACACCGGTTCCATGTTTCTTTCAAAATTCATTTATTAGTAATGTCACAATCGATAAAGATCTTTGTGTTAACATAATGCCTAACTACATTTTCGAAAAATTGAGTATTAGTGATTTTTCTCCACTTCAAATACCCATTTTTCTATCCAATCGGAAAGTAATAAAATCAATCGGTATAGTTGAGGATGTATTGGTTCAAACAAATCAAATGGTAATCCCGACCGACTTTGTCATCCTTGATGACGCTCCTCTAATGTTGGGACGACCATTTGTAAAAACTCACGAAGCTTTGAAAAACCGGAAGTTCAACAATCTACCTCTTCAATTAGGGGAATTTAAAAGAAGTGTCGATCTCGAGCGGTCAATGAAATATCCATTCGGCAATAATGACCCCCTAATTGAAGATGAAGATGAACCACCCGATACAAGTGAAGAGATTGACCACTTTGTTGAAGAAGAGGTCGCCATAGAACAAACTTTTAAAGTTCTTGATCGAAATGAGCAACCAAATAAGGAGTCTCCTAAAGACCCACCACTTAAGCTCAAAGAACTTCCAAAAGGTTTGGAATATGCTTTTCTAGACAAAGATGGTAATTTACCTGTAATTATTTCGTCTAAATTAGATAGCTTAGAAAAAGAAAAATTAATTAGTCTTTTGAAAAAACATAAAAATGCAATAGCTTGGAAACTTGTAGACATAAAAGGAATTAGTCCTTCTATGTGCACACACAAAATTTTGATGAATGATGACTACAAATC
The DNA here is from genome assembly GCA_030545235.1 of Helianthus tuberosus. Lineage (NCBI taxonomy): Eukaryota > Viridiplantae > Streptophyta > Magnoliopsida > Asterales > Asteraceae > Helianthus > Helianthus tuberosus. The sequence continues at coordinate 14,466,740 of CM060430.1, read as the reverse complement.
GGTCATACAACCACAACGTCGAGTGAATGCAAATGTTCAAGAAGTGGTTAAAAACGAGGTCATCAAGTTACTTGAAGCCGGACTTATCTATCCTATCTCCGATAGTCCTTGGGTAAGTCCCGTCCAAGTAGTTCCAAAGAAAGGAGGTATGACGGTAATAACTAATGAAAAGAATGAATTAATACCAACGAGAACCGTCACAGGATGGAGAGTATGTATAGATTATAGACGATTAAATGAAGCCACAAGAAAAGATCACTTTCCTTTACCCTTCATTGATCAAATGTTAGAAAGATTATCCAGTCATAAATTTTATTGTTTCTTGGATGGTTTTTCAGGTTACTTTCAAATCCCGATAGCACCCGAAGACCAAGAAAAGACAACTTTCACATGTCCCTATGGAACTTTTGCTTATCGACGCATGCAGTTTGGTCTTTGTAATGCCCCCGCAACATTCCAACGTTGCATGGTAGCCATTTTCCATGACATGATAGAAAAGACAATGGAAGTCTTCATGGACGACTTTTCTATCTTTGGGGATTCATACGACCAATGCCTCGATAACCTTGAACGAATGCTATCCCGATGTGAGGAAACTAACCTCGCCCTTAATTGGGAAAAATGCCATTTCATGGTAACGAAGGGAATAGTACTCGGTCACAAGATCTCAAGCGAAGGAATGGAGGTGGATCGAGCCAAAATAGATACCATTTCTATATTACCACCTCCATCCTCCGTAAGAGCTATCAGAAGTTTCCTAGGGCATGCCGGATTTTATAGACGGCTTATCAAAGACTTTTCAAAAATCTCAAGGCCTCTAACAAAATTACTTGAAAAAGATGCCCCTTTCATCTTTGACAAGGATTGCAATCAAGCATTTCTAACCTTAAAAGAAATGTTAGTCAATGCACCTATCATGATAGCGCCTGATTGGAAATTCCCTTTCGAAATCATGTGTGATGCTAGTGACTTTGCAGTTGGAGCTGTCTTGGGACAAAGAAAAGAAAAGCATTTCCACCCAATTTATTATGCTAGTAAAACACTTAATGATGCACAAGAAAATTACACAACAACTGAAAAAGAATTACGAGCTGTGGTATTTGCTTTTGATAAATTTCGTTCTTATCTTGTTCTTTCTAAAACTATAGTCTATACAGATCATGCAGCCATTCGATGTCTCTTCAAGAAGCGGGATGCAAAACCACGTTTGATTCGGTGGATTCTACTCCTCCAAGAATTTGACATTGAAATCAGAGACAAAAGAGGAGCAGAAAATACCGCAGCAGATCATCTTTCGCGCTTAGAAGGCCCAGCTTTGGAGGTAACCAAGGACGAGCAAATCAACGAAAAATTTCCAACTGAGTCCCTGGAAATGGTGGAATACAAGGAAGAACCATGATACGCCGACTATGCTAACTACCTAGCTAGCGGTATAGTCACAAAAGGATGGTCACATCATCAAAGAAAAAAATTCTTTGCCAATGTGAAACACTATTTTTGGGAAGATCCCTATCTTTTCAAAACGTGTGCCGACCAACTCGTCCGACGATGCGTACATGGTAGCGAAGCACGAAGAATTCTCCGCCATTGTCATGAAGGTCCATACGGAGGGCATCATGGTGCCGCTAGTACCGCACGAAAGGTATTTGATTCAGGATTTTATTGGCCAACCATTTACAAAGACGCCCAAAGTCTTGTCAAGACATGTGATGCTTGCCAAAGAACAGGTAATATTTCTTCCAAAAATGAGATGCCACAAAATGGCATTCTTGTTTGTGAAATTTTTGATGTGTGGGGACTCGACTTTATGGGAACTTTCCCACCATCGAAAGGAAACAAATATATACTTGTGGCAGTAGATTACTTGTCTAAATGGGCCGAGGCTGAGGCACTTCCAACAAATGATGGAAGAGTTGTGGTAAGATTTCTGAAAAAATTACTCTCTCGTTTCGGCACACCTAAAGCCTTAATAAGTGATAGAGGTACCCATTTTTGCAACCATCAACTTGAAATTTTTTTAACAAGATATGGGGTCTATCACCGGGTCTCAACAGCATATCACCCTTAAACAAACGGACAAGCCGAAGTGACTAATAGAGGTTTAAAACGAATACTCGAAAAAACCGTAGGGTTAAATAAAAAGGAATGGGCAGATAAATTAGATGATGCTTTATGGGCTTTTCGAACTGCTTATAAAACAACAATAGGTACAACCCCATATAAGCTAGTCTATGGAAAAAGTTGTCACTTGCCAGTGGAAATTGCACACAAATCCTACTGGGCAATTAAAAATGTAAACTTAGATTTAGAATTTGCTGGTAAAAATCGTTTTTGTCAATTAAATGAATTAGACGAGCTTAGGAATTATGCATACTCAAACTCTGAAATTTATAAGGAAAGAATGAAAAATTTGCTTGACAAACATATTAAACCTAATGAATTTCGGGTAGGAGATCTAGTTCTTTTGTTTAATTCACGACTTCGATTGTTTCCTGGTAAATTAAAGTCTAGGTGGTCAGGACCTTTTTCCGTCACCCATATTTTCCCACACGGTGCAGTAGAAATTAAATCTCGAAATGGGCCTCCATTCAAAGTCAATGGCCAACGGCTGAAACTTTATCAAGGATTCATTGAGGATGAAGAAGAAGAGATTTCGTTTCAAACGATGGAATAATGAAACCAACAACATACCTGGTAAGTTACGAACGATTGAGACGACAAATAAAGCGGTAAGTTTTCTAACCAAAGCTTATGGGAAACAAGGGCACTCACACGAGCACTTAAAAAAAAATTCAAAACTTTGCTCGGCACGAGGCCGTGTCCGCTGGACACGGGGCCGTGTCCGCGCTGCAGTCGGGATATATCCCCCTTTTTAAAACAGTTGCTTCATTCCACACGCCCCGTTTCCCCGAAAAAGCTCTGGTTCCAGGCGATTTTTCGCAGATTTTCAACGTCTCCTATCACTCTAACAACATCAAGGTATGATTCTATTACTTTTAGTAGTTAGATTAGTTACTTGCATGTAGTAAAACACCAAAAATTTGGGGAAAAATCTAGGGTTCTTGAAGTTCAACCGGATCGAACCTCAAATTTTTGTTTAGATCTGTTTGTATTTAGTTAGATTAGTGTTATGGGAAGTAAATAAACTTGTATTGTTCATAGATTCGTCCGATTTCGCACAAAAACCCCAAACCCTTGTTCTTGACCCGAAAAAGATAAAATTGAAGGGGTAAACAGGATATTTTGGGAAAAACGGCACCTAGGGTTTCATTTTCGGGGGAAACCGCGCCTATTGGACCAAAAATTTTCAAGTTTTCGAAACCGGGTCGAAAAATGAAATTTTTGAGTAACAGACGCCTGGACACGGGGCCGTGTCCGCTGAACACGGGGTCGTGTCCAGCCCACTGTTTGCAGTTTTGTCCGAAAATATTTCTGTTTCGTGCTAACTTTTGGTGTATTCTTTCAGATGGCTAGGAAGTTCACAAGATTCAACGCCAATGAGCTCGATGCTAGAGCTAGATACAAGATACTTCAAACAAGGCCGAAGGAATACCCGAGGCAAGCATGCACGGATTTGTTAACTGTGGTGAATCAAATTGACCGTTTCAACAACATTGTCACGGGACCACTCAGAGTCGCCCTAACAACTCGACTCCGTTCCGTCCACGAATGCACTTTGGAGTTCTATAGCACCTTCACATTCAACTGAAGGTGCGACCCGTTCGACAATGACGGGGTATCATTCCGATGTGGCGGAACGAGGTATTCGATCTCTATGGCACAATTTGGGTCGATTGTCGGGTTGTATGCGGAAGAGGATGCGGGAAACGAAGAGAATACTAGAGGAATGAGAGAGATAGGTGAAAACGAACGCCAAGCCATTTGGGCTCAGATTGGTGAAGGGTACTACAATCCGAGCAGCACTAAGAGTACAAAGTTGAGGGATCCGCTCTACAGATACATTCATAGGCTCCTCGGCTACTCTCTTAGCCAAAGGCATGATAGTAGTGGCGTCGTTGGGTTAAGAGATTTGGTTGTCCTCCACTGCATCCACAACCGCAGGCCGCTCGATGTTCCGTTCCTCATGCTCCGAAACATGCATCATAACTGCCTTGCTAGTGCACCGACTCCTATCTTCTTTGGGGGATGGGTGTACCGTCTCTTTAGGCACTTCACCCACATACCTAGGTCATTTGAGAGGAGCCCATGGTCGGGTATGGTGGATATACACATATGCCGCTCAATGAACCTGATTTATGAGGCGGAAGACGGGACGGTGAGCTTTCAAAGGATGCAAGGTCATGCATGGAACCCGCAAGAAGCACTTGTCCTCCAAGCTCCGCAACATCATCAGTACCAATACCAACCCCATGGTGATCCGGGCCAATCATCCTCCTCGGGAGGCGGTTTTCCTAACTTTCAAAGTTTGCATGATTTGTTGCAGGAAAACCTTATGTGCACCAGGAACACCTATAACATGGCAAGCAACACCTACCACTGGGTCGGAGCTATCGAAAGAAACATATCCGATATCCAAGATGATGTTGGATATATTAGAGACCACATTGCACGCCATGGAGGGGATGATGATGATGGTGGTGACGATGACGATGCCATGGAATAGGCGGAGGAGCGGAGGAAGAAGAGGTTGTTTGATGGTTTCCCAGGTTAACCCTTTTTCACTCTTGAACAATTGATGGCCTGCGTGCCAAGTGTTGAACAATTTACTTTCCCTAACTTCTTTTATTTTCTGCATTTATTTTTCTTTTAACTTTGACATGGATGACAACTTTGGTAAAAGTAGGATGTTTGCTATGGTATGGTAGGATGTGTATTGATTAAGCAGGTACATACGAGGCTTAGAGTGCTTAACATTAGTACTACTAAAGCCGGGACAGGAAAACCGAAGAAAGAAACCTGTTTTTCAACTTTGCAGACTGTCCACACGGGGTCGTGTCCAGCCGACACGCCCCCGTGCCCATTCCCCTGAACCTGTTGTGTGTTTAAATTCTACAGACCTTGACAGACACGGGGTCGTGTCCAACCAACACGCCCCCGTGTTCACCTTCTGTAAGTTCTCATTACTGGCACCTGAGCACGGGGTCGTGTCCAATCAACACAGGGTCGTGCCCAGGTAACCAGTAACACAAATTTTTTTTGCTTTTTCACACCTTTTTACACATTCAATCAACCTAAAAACTTATTTTTGGGACACATTGAGGACAATGTGTAATTTAAGTGTAGGGGGTAGGGCTGTAAACGAACCGAACGAACACGAACAAGGCCTTGTTTGTGTCCGTTCGTTAAGGAAATAAATGTGTTCACGAACGGTTCATGAACACTTACCGAACGAGATTTTATGTTCATGTTCGTTCATTAAGGAAATGAGCGTGTTCACGAACGGTTCACGAACACAAGCGAACACAAATAAATTTGGCGAACGCGATGAAGGATAAAGGTGGATGGCCCAGAGAGTAGCACTAGAACTTGAATCCCTTATTGTGGAACAGAGGTAGATCATATCCGTCGATGTAAATAAGGAGAAAAGAAAGGGAAATGGTGCATAAACTAGATGAAAGAGGGTTTCCTAGTTTAATTGTTAGGGTAATGATATAAATAAAAGTTTAATAGTATAAAAAGTATAGATAAAATATATGAAAGTATAAAAATATTTAATTAAAACACGAACATACGAACATAAACGAACCCAAATGAACGAATGTTCACGAACACCTTACCGAACGTTCACGAACACAAATGAACGAACGAGACCTTTGTTCATGTTCGTTCATTTAACTAATCGAACAAAATTTCTTGTTCCTGTTCGTTCGTTTATTAAACGAACGAACATAAACGAACTTTCCGCCGAACGGTTAACGAACTGTTCGCTGAACGTTCGGTTCGTTTACAGCCCTAGTGGGGGGGGGGGGGATGCTAAAACCTTGAATCTTGCAAGTCCTAAATACAAGCCTTACACAAAACTCTATTGGAATTGCTAATCACCCTAAATTTTTTCAAAAATTTTCATTTTTTTTCTTGTCTAGGTTTAGCTCGGGAAATTCAAGTTCTCAAAAAGATTATATTTTTACGAATTTACAACCTATAGCGTCGTGATAAAAAGAACCAACATAAGAAAATTATGAAAAGGCATGACAAGCTTAGTTAAAATTTGATTATATATACTTGATCACATAAAAACCCATTCCCACAAAAGTGAGTTTTGAGCCTTTATGAGCAAACACTTATATATCATTTGACTAAATGCTCATTTTCGTTTCTTGTGTGAATAGCCGCTTGGTTCTTACGACTCTAGAACTTGCCATGACGATACATTCCCAGTCCTTACCAACTTAAACCCGAGTAAGTAAATGATGGAGGCATTAGGACTAACCCTTTTTATTTCTACACCATTATTTTTCCTTTTTTTTACCACCTACCCAAAATCTCCCTAGTTAGCCCCTTTGAGCCTAAACCTTTTCATTTCATAACCCAAACCAAACACCCTTTTTACCCACCAAAACCTTTTTCATTTTTACCCCTTTGTTTTAGTAACAAGTTTGATTTTTCGTATGACTTTTCAAAAAAATATATATATATATTTTTGTTGATGATGAAGCAAAAGAAAATAAACAAACAAGTTCATCAAAAATAACTTTGTTTGAATAATAGCTTCATCAAAATAAAAGTTACAAAAATAGAAAGTCTTACGAAAACCGACACTTGTTACGCTTTTCGTTTTTTTTCTACTAACCACTAACCACCTACCTTTAACCCAAGCCTAACCTTTCACCCACAAAGTCCTCTTGATATTTACAAAGGTATATAAGTTAAAAAAGGAGGAGGATTGATTGCTTGGCAAGCTTATGGTTGGAGTAAGTTCCATGCCGCTCTCGAGTGATCCACAAAAATACATTTTCGGCCGAGTGTTGAGTGATCCCCGTGAGGTATGCGAACTTGTATATAAATAGAATTTTAAAGAGGCATGTTATGCCCTTATAAGTAATTTATCTTATGAAAAGTTTTAAATAAATCATGACGAATAGGATTGTAAATAAATAAAAATAAAATTAAATAAAGAATCTTGGAAATCCCGACACTCTACGACAAGCCCAAAAACCTTCTTCTCTACCAATTCCATTTGGGAGTGTAATAGCCACATATTAAAGAGTTTTGCTTGAGGACAAGCAAAGATTCAAGTGTGGGGGTATTTGATGTGTTCAAAATGCAACATATAAATTTCATCAATTGTGGCATAAAACTAACCCTTTTTTAGTACTAATGTTGGAAAAAGTGTGCTTTTGTCTTTCTTTTGTATTTTCAGGATTAAATGAGCTCAAATTAACAAAAGAAGCAAAAAGACATCAAAATCTAACATAAATACAAGAAAAGGAACAAGACGTGACATGCCCGACCCCACGACAGCAACTTCCCAAGCAAAACAAGACATCAGAAGACTGAACACGCCCCGTGCTCAGCCAGCACGGGGGCGTGCCCAAGTGTCAGCAGAAAAGACAAAGTGGTAGAAGCTTCTATTGCCCACCACGGGGCCGTGCTCAGCGGACACGGGGCCGTGGTCAACTATAAGATTCGCACAATCCAGCAAATCTGCATAGTACAAAGATTCTTCTGCACCACGGGGTCGTGCTCAGCGGACACGGGGGCGTGGTCAACTAAAAAGACAAAACTGCATTAAATGAAGAAAGAGAAGGATGTGGACACGGGGCCGTGCCCGAGCTTCTGTTCAGCCTATAAATAGGAGTGCTTGGCTTAAGCTCAAACCATCCCTTGGCACACCACCTCTCTCACACTTCACCCACCACCCACCACCACCATAACACCATCATCCACCACCATCATCCATTGTCCATCGTAGAGTGTGTGAGTAGTCTCGGGATCCAAGATTGATCGTAAGAGTTCTTGACAATCAAGGCCATGTTTGCCGAAGTCTCTTACATCACTTGGTGAAGACAAAGTGTCTAGTGTAATACTTTTTATTTCTAATCTTTTGCACTTTTTATTTGGTTTTGTATTAATGACTTTAATAACTAGTTGCTTATGTTGAAGGTGATCTTTCCTTATCGTTTGTCCGTGGTGTCTTGGCATTATTTTACTGTCTATATAAAATAAAAGATTTTCACCATTCATATCTCCACGGTCTATATGGAGGTATGTTGGCTACCTGGTCGGGGGTTAAGGGAACGGTTTGGTAAAGGTCTTGCCATTGTTCAGCGTTTAGAGGTCCTGCAATGGACCTGGGTCAAATTTAGTAGGACCTCCTTCAATACTTACGGTATTGGATGGCGGGGGTCCAAACTCTTTGATCCCCTCATAAGTTAACTACTATTAATACTATAACCCGGCTATTTAGGACTGTATCCCTGCTGACTCAGACTACTTAGTCGAGGGTAACGTCACCTCCAAAAGAGGGGCCTACCATAATTTGCATTAATAACTTAATTAATTATCTTTCAATAATCCACCCTTTTAGGATTGTATCCTTGCTGACTCAAACTACTGGGGTGAGGGTAACGTCACCTTCAAAAGAGGGGCCTACTACAATAACTAAGATAATCTCTTAAAATAGTGCAAAAGTGCGGAAATAATCAAAGGTTACACTAGATACGAGTCGAAACCAAGTGATTCATCTTGTCTATCTGTTTTTCTTTTTATTTTATTTTTAGCATTTTAGTTAGTTTTATTTTTCTTAGTTTAAAACATTTTTCTAACTTTTTATTTTGATTAGACGTTGAGGATAAACCGGTACTAAAAGCTCTTGTGTCCTTGGACGACCTCGGTATCTTACCAACGCTATACTACGCTCACGATGGGTGCACTTGCCCATATGTGTGTTTAGTGTTAGTAAAATATCGTGTTTTATAAATTTAAAACTTGGCTAAAAATAAGTGTTAAAGGGGCTTAAAATATACACCTAATATATATAACACTTCACACGCATCAGTATGCTCATCTTTACACTATGTGTATTGACTTTTACTTTAATGCATGTGGCAGGTGCTTAAGGTGTTTAGATGCTTTGCTTGCTGTGAAATCGAGGCTAGGAAAGACCTAGAACAATAATAAATTGTCTGTACTTAAAATCTGAGTTGTCGGAACAGAATAATTTGACTAGATCTTGTCTGTAATAATTATGATATCTTTTATGACATGGTATGGGACATATTGATTTAAATAATTGGTAATTATAGTTGTTATGGAAACTTCTGGACAATCTGTTTCGCTCAGTGCCACGCCCCGATGTTTCCGCCATCGGTTGGGGTGTGACAGATTGGTATCAGAGCCATAACTATAGGGAATTAGGCAAGACTCGACCTAGTCCGGGTCGATGTCTTAGAAACGACCTAGTCTATAGTTAGGCACCAACAGACCGACTTGTGCATATCATGTAGGGATTATGTACGAGCATGCTTGCCATTTCTCGCTATTCTTGCCTACGCTACACTATCACTGCACTCTAGTTTTCAAAAAAAATGAACAAACAATTGGGTCAAGATTAGGTGTGAAAACCGTAAACTCTCGACTAAATTGCTTGTTCGATCCGCATTTTTATCTACAAACAGGAGAATTTACGTTGAATTAGGAGTGAAATCCACACTTTGACGTATAATCCTTCCTTTATTTTATCAAAATAGGAACCAGGTCGTTAAGTCAGGGGTGAAACCCGAACCTCGACGACTTGTTCCGATCTATATTTTATTTTACAAAACTCTCACCAAAGTCTCGACAGATTCCAACGACTTGAAGTCACGATATGACTGGAAGGATGCGTGTCGATCGCCCAGATTCGAGGCGAGAGCACAGTCCTGAAGGTCAAAGTGTGTACAAAAGTCCTTGTGAATAGTTGAATCACTTTGGGTAGTCAATGTCTATCGAGCCTGAGACAATCTATTTCTCGATTTTATGTGATTCGATTCTGAGCTCGCTACTGCCGACTCTGATACTCGTCGATTTTATGTGTTTATATGTGTAAATTACCTGTTTATATGTTTTAAATTTGGTGACTTATTCGATTTTCGATATTCGCTTTTCGATCAACACACACAACTCGCACTGCACTTCTATCTCAATACGCTGAAAAATCGCTACTACCTGAGAAGCGACTTTGCGAAATGTTGCTTGCTATACTATTCACTTACGCTATACTAATCGCTATGATATTTGCGATCGTTATCTTCGAACGCTCGCGGACTTTAAACGATAGGTTTCTGTATTCTGACTGCATTATGTGCTCCATGTGATTCTGTGATTCTGTGCCTTACGTGCTTATGTGCTTCTGTGCTTATGTGAATATGTGATTATGTGTGTGGTTAAGTGATTGTCCGTGTTCTTGAGTTATAGTAGTACTAGACATGTGAGGTGAGATTCGATTTTATTGAGTTTGAGCCCTATGGCGATGTCTGTTGCAGACAATGTCGTCATCTGGACCTGCATCTGGACCCCGTCACCCACGAATTACTCGTTAAGAACAGAGAGACAAACGCCTAGCTGCTATCGTCGTGAAGCAAGTAGCAAAGGTCGTCCCTCAGATCGTGAGTGAAATATACGAGAATGTGAGTAAATCGTCTGAAGAGTCCAGAACCGAAGCTTCTAAGGCTACTCCCAAAGCTGCCTTTAGTTTCAAGCAGTTCAAAGCTTGTGGTCCAAAGGAATTTAGTGGCGAAGATGGCCCAACGGCTATGTTTCAATGGTTTGATTCCATCGAAGTCACTCTGCGCCAGAGTGGATGTCCTGAAAATCTCCATACACTAAACGCTACCGGCGTCTTCCAGTCCCGCGCACTAGACTGGTGGACGGCCGAGAGGAACAAACGCGGAAATGACGCAGCCTATGAGCTGACGTGGGAAGAGCTGAAGGCCATTATGATGGATGAATTATGCCCTCCCCATGAACGCCAAAAGCTGGAGGACGAATTCTGGCATATCAAGCAGAAGGATAGAGAGACCGCAGCTCTGACTGCTCACTTTAAGTAGCTCAGTATCATCTATCCCGACCAAGTGAAGACCACCGACATGACAATCAAGAAGTACATTCGAGCTCTGCCAGACTGTGTTGCAGATTTTGTGCATGCCGCAAAGCCAGCAACAATCGAAGAAACCTATTTGCTTGCCGCTGAAATCAACGACAAGCGAGTAAAAGTAGGTTTTTGGGATAAAGCTTCGAAGAGTCTGCACCAAGCTACTACCGCTGCACCAGCTACCGAAACCGCCACCGCACAATCATCAAAGTCCTCACGCCGAAAGAAGAAGAACAACAACAACATCTCCAACAACAAGAACTGTGCTGCCACTACCACTGCTGCCCCGCTTCAAGCCGTACCGGCTCAGCAGCAATCTCATCTCCGATCAGCACCAGTTATCTATGCACCACCTGCAAAGCGTGCATACACTGGTCCCCACCCTGCTTGCCAGACATGTACTTTCAGCACCAGCCCAAGCCACTGCTCATCAAGCTCTACTTCCAGCTCCTCAAGGCCAACAAGCGGCTCAGGCACCCGCAGTAAATGCCAGAGTCTGCTTTGCATGTGGTGATCCCAACCACGTCGTGAACATGTGCCCGAACAGGGTTGTGAAACAAGAGCCTCAGCAACAGCAGCAACAACAGCCTCAACAGCAACAGTAACAAGTCGCCCGCGCCAGAACTTTCAGCATCAATACGCGCCAAGCCCAGGCTGACAACAATGTGGTCAATGGTATGTTCCTTGTGAATGGTATTTATGCTTCGTGTTTGTTTGATACTAGAGCCGATAACTGTTTTGTGTCGTTCGAATTCGAGAAGCTCCTTAGTCGTAAGCGCTCTCATCTCCCCTCGACGTTCGATGTCGAAGTCGCCACTGGAAGAACCGTCGCTGTCAATTCTGTTCTTCATGATTGTACTCTTGAGCTCAACAATCGCATCTTCCCAATCGACCTTATTCCGATGCAACTTGGAAGTTTTGACATCATAGTAGGCATGGACTTTCTTCGTGAAAACCATGCTGAAGTTGTGTGCTTTGATAAGATGATTCGATTTGCGCTCGCTAATGGTGATGTATTGTGTGTTTACGATGAAACTGCTTCGAAAGGTCTCAAGCTCATGTCATGTGTCCAAGCTAGCAAGTATCTCTGCAAGGAATACAGAGCTTTCTTGGCTAATATTGTAGTAGCGGAGGAGGAAAAGAAAGGTAGACCGGGAGTAAACGACGTTCCTGTGGTTAGAGAATTTCCTAACATTTTTCCTGAGGATCTTCCCGGACTTCCGCCAAGTCGTGATATCGACTTTCGTATCAACCTCATTCCTGGAGCCAACCCTGTTGCCAAAGCTCCTTACCGACTCGCCCCGTCCGAAATGCGTGAACTCTCAAGTCAGCTTCAGGAATTACTTGATAAAGGCTTTATTCGCCCGAGCACCTCTCCATGGGGCGCACCAGTCCTTTTCGTCAAAAAAAAAGGATGGGTCGTTCCGGATGTGCATCGACTATCGAGAATTGAATAAGTTGACAATCAAGAATAGCTATCCCCTGCCTCGCATTGATGATTTGTTTGACCAGCTACAAGGTGCTTCATGTTTCTCGAAGATCGATCTACGCTCAGGCTATCACCAGCTACGCATTCAAGAGAAGGATATACTCAAAACTGCTTTTCGCACCCGATACGGTCACTATGAGTTCGTTGTTATGCCTTTTGGTTTAACCAACGCACCTGCGGTTTTCATGGATCTAATGAATTGCGTGTGTAAACCTTATCTCGACCGCTTCGTCTTCGTGTTCATCGATGATGTCTTGATCTATTCCAAGTCGAAAGCCGAACACGCGCAACATCTACGTTTGGTTCTCGAGCTACTCCAGGGAAATCGACTCTATGCCAAGTTCTCCAAGTGTGAATTCTGGTTGGAGGAGGTTCAATTTCTTGGTCACATCGTTAATAGTCAAGGTATTCACGTCGATCCCGCGAAGATTGATGTAGTTAAGAGTTGGATTACACCCAAGAACCCTTCTGAAGTCCGTTCTTTCCTCGGATTGGCGGGCTATTATCGATGATTTATCGAAGGATTCTCAAAGATTGTTGTGCCGCTTACCGCTCTCACGTATAAAGACAAGCCTTTTGTTTGGGGAACTGAACAAGAGTATGCTTTCCAAACCCTCAAGCACATGCTTTGCAATGCTCCCGTCCTCGCATTACCCGACGGAAACGACGACTTCATTGTCTATTGTTATGCCTCAAACCTTGGTCTTGTTTGTGTCCTCATGCAACGAGACAAGGTCATTGCTTACGCATCTCGTCAGCTCAAAATCCACGAGAAGAACTATACAACCCATGATCTCGAGCTAGGCGCAGTTGTTTTTGCATTAAAGATTTGGCGACACTACCTTTATGGTACCAAGTGTACGATCTTCACCGATCATAGGAGCCTACAACATATCTTTGACCAGAAGAAACTTAATATGCCTCAACGCCGCTGGGTGGAACTTCTCAACGATTATGACTGTGAGATTCGTTATCATCCTGGCAAAGCAAATGTCGTTGCCAACGCTCTCAGCAGACGGAGTTATCTGCTCAGCATCCGTAATACCCAAGCCCAATACGATCTCGAAACCCTCATCCGTGAAGCCCAACATTCCTTTTTTAATGAACACACTCTGAAGAAGGAAAGAATCTACTGAATAAGTCGAATGGGATATTCCACTTTCTGGACCGAATTTGGATCCCTAAGCGGACCAATTTATGACAGATATTGATGGACGAAGCCCACAAATCTCGGTACTCTATTCATCCCGGTGCCGATAAAATGTACCAGGACCTTCGCTACAAGTACTGGTGGCCGGGCATGAAGAGGGATATCGCTCTCTATGTTAGGAAGTGCCTGACTTGCTCGAAATTCAAGGCTGAACACCGAAGACCCTCTGGCTTACTCGAACAACCCCCGATCCTTGTGTGGAAGTGGGAGAGTATAGCTATGGACTTCATAACGAAACTTCCACGCACGCCATCAAGTCACGACAGCATATGGGTTGTTGTTGAGCGTTTGACCAAATCTGCTCACTTTTTGCCAATACGGGAAGACTACAAGGTAGAAAGATTATCCCGAATCTACACCGATGAGATCATTTGTCGACATGGGACGCCTCGTGACATCATCTCTGACCATGATTCTCGGTTTACCTCGCGTCTGTGGGAAACGTTTCAAGCGGCTCTAGGTACTATGCTTAATCTAAGTACCGCACTCCACCCTCAAACCGAAGGTCAGACTGAGAGAACGATTCGTACCCTTGAAGACATGTTCCGTTCGTGTGTCATAGATTTCGGTGGTAATTGGGACGCATACTTACCTTTAGTCGAATTCTTGTACAACAACAGTGATCATTCCAGCATTCAAATGGCACCGTTTGAGGCTTTAAACGGAAGAAAATGTCGATCGCCTATTGTATGGCACGAGATCGGGCACTCGCAATTAACCGGTCCTGAGCTACTGCAAGAAACGACTGACAAAGTCCTCCAAATTCGAGAAAATCTACTGAAAGCTCGGAGTCGACAGAAAAGTTACGCCGATAGACAACGCAAGCCCCTTGAATTTGACGTTGGCGACTACGTACTCCTAAAGGTATCACCTTGGAAGGGCGTGGTCAGATTCGGCAAGAAAGGGAAACTAGCGCCTCGATATGTTGGACCTTTTAGGATTCTGGAAGGGATCGGAAAAGTCGCCTACAGACTCGAGCTACCGGAGGAACTTAGCAACGTTCACCCGACTTTCCAAGTGTCGAACCTCCGAAAGTGCCTGGCCATGATTTAATTGTACCCCTAGATGATCTCCAAGTAAACGAAACACTACACTTCGTGGAGAAGCCTGTCGAAATCATGGACCGCTAAACCAAGCAGCTCAGACGCTCACACATTCCCATTGTGAAAGTCCGATGGGAAGGCAAACGAGGCGCAGAGTTCACTTGGGAACTCGAAAGCGACATGAAGGCGAAGTACCCGCAGTTGTTTGTTACGGCTTCGGCCTAATTTCGGGACGAAATTCCCTCAACTAGGGGAGGCTGTAACACCCCGTGTTCGAAAGTCAAAGTCAAAGTCAAGATTGAAGTCAAAGGGAGACAAGATTGCTAATTGCGATCTGTCACTCCTTGCTCAATTCCTGTTTTGGATTCTTTGACTTGTAGATAGTCTATTTTATGCTTGTCGTTAGTTGTATTATGTGGAGTATTTGCTAATAATCGAGGTTTAATTGCTAATTATCGATATTTATCGCATGTTTTATCGCTTTATTGCTATCGCAATCGCACTCGCAACTCGAATTACGCGTTCTGGATATTGCTCTGTGTGTGTGTGCCTTATGTGTTACTTGTGCATGTTTAATTATGTTTATGTGTGGTGATTAATCGAAACGCAATCGAAACTCAATCGCAATCGAATCGCAAACGCTAAACGAATATGAAATAAGGATGATTGTATGTTGATATAGTAGTTGGGATTAAAAGTAATTTGACTAGGAAACTCTATCGTATCGCAATGCTCGCAATCGCAATCGAAACAGCAAAACTCATCGCGCCGTGCTCTCCATTCGAGTGGCCAGCCGATCGAGCAGCCACCCGATCGTGCTGCCATCCGATCGAGGTGCCACCTGATCGGGCAGCCACCCGACCAGGGTAACCACTCGATCGACCAGCCCTCTCCTCCCCTTTCCTTTTATGGAAAGCCTATAAATACCCCTGTTAACATCACAAACTTACCTTTTCTGCACCTCTCGTGTGACCAACGCTTCTTGCCCACCTTTCTTCAGATTTCTCGCGATTCTTGTAAGTTTTCCATCTAAATCTTGTACTTTCTTGATATACATGCACTCCTACACCTTTCTATCTTTTGAATCTTAACTTTTAACCGTGAAATCACTAGATTTGAGGTGTTCTAGGATGATGTCATCATGGTGTTCTTATGAATTTCATGTTTTGACTTTAATCCGCCAAGAACAAATTAGATTTGAATGATTTCCATACAAATAAACAAAGATCTTGCATAGATCTAAATATATTCATGATGAAAAAGGATTGAAAGATGGTTTCTAACTTTCTTTCAACTCTTTTACACTCAATGCACTCAAACCGATAGAATCAGACCTTGTTCTAACCTTCTACTCCTTCTTTGTGATGTGTTGGTTCAAGATCTGAGTTCTACCAACGAGACAACCGATTTCGGGTTAAGCAAGAACAACCGTCTTGAACCAGTTAACTGGTTGAACTTGGGTGATTCCTGTTCGATCGGGTCACTTGTGTCAAGATGGGGTTCTGTTGATTAGCACGTTGTCACACCGTCTCGATAGAACTACAACCCATCGAAAACAACCAAGTGTAAGACGATCAGGCCGACCAGGACGGAGTGCCGCCCGATCGGACTGCTGTCCGATCGGATTGACACCCGATCGGGTTGCCACCCGATCGGCTTACACCTTGGCCCCACACTCAACTCTTATTTTCAAACTTTTGAGGTTGAACATTGAACGAAATGCTGTCCGACTAGATTACCACTCGATCGGATTACCATTCGACCATGAGATGTTCTGACTTCAACACTTAAACAATTTTCAACATGTTCAATGCACAAGGGTTGCCACCCGATCGGACTACCATCCGATCGAGTGACAAACTGCTGTGAAGTTGTTCTTACTAAAAGTGTCCAACCAATCGGTTTGTCGTCCGATCGAACGGTCGTTCGATCGACCGGCCTGAAGGTAGAGATACTTCTATATTTTCAACATGCTACAACGAAAACTTCAAAAGACAAGCCATCATACATAAACACATATTTCCCAAGCGAAGTAACAATCCACTCGAAAGGTCACCCGATCGGATGACCATCCAAGCGGATTGTCACCCGATCGACCGGCTACCCGATCGGATTGCTGTTCGACCCACTGACACTTTGTTCTGTTTTACGCGCCGCTAATCGTTATGCTATCGTTCTGATCAGGCTAATTTCTGCTCTAAGCGCTCCCTTCAATCCATCAATCGCTGTGAGTATACTCGATCCCTTTTTGCTTTACTCACTTTTGGGTGTTACATACGTTACTTATTCTAAATCACATCGAACACACTACGCAATACTTTAACGCTAACTGTTACTGCATGTCATACATGACTTAATGAATGCTTGTTTGTTATGTTTACACATGGAATGCTGTCTACCTGCCTTAGCAACGGTAGTACTATTAGTTTGTACTCAGCACCTGTTCACTCAGGGGTTGTTAAGGACAATTAGTTACATGGCTCACATTGGTGAGTGTGTATCGCGAACTGCCTTGGGCAGTCAACCCGCATTCGTTGGTATCGATAGGTTCATGTCGATAACTAACATGCCTCATTTTACACTGTGTACGTGCTGGTTATGCGTAAACAATTTCGAACTCTATTATATCTATTAAACTTGTATGCTCACCTTTACACTATGTGTATTGACTTTTACTTTAACGTATGTGGCAGGTGCTTAAGGTGTTTAGATGAGTTGCTTGCTGTGAAATCGAGGCTAGGAAAGACCTAGAACAATAATAAATTGTCTGTACTTAAAATCTGAGTTGTCGGAACAGAACAATTTGACTAGATCTTGTCTGTAATAATTATGATATCTTTTATGACATGGTATGGGACATGTTGCTTTAAATAATTGGTAATTATAGTTGTTATGGAAACTTCTGGACAATCTGTTTCGCTCAGTGCCACGCCCCGATGTTTCCGCTATCGGTTGGGGTGTGACAGATGGTGGTGGCTGGAGATGGTTGTTAGAAGTGTCTGGAGGTGGTTGTTGCAGGCTGTAGAAAGAGGTATCGTGATAGAGGTAAAGTGAGAGACTAGATTTTCTTTAAATCTATATATACACATATTACATTAGTGGAGGGTTCAAATGAGAAGAATTTTTTTGTAAGAAGAAAAAAGAAGAAGCTTTAACCAATAAGAATGCTTCATTTTACTTCATTTAATATTTGCATTTAATTTTAATATAAGGGTATATTGGTAAACTTACATAAATCATTAATTTGTATTCTTCACCTTTAATAACTAACTAAATTAAATTTGTAACTCCTTTTCAAAATATATACTTTTTCCAAATTAAAAAAACCAACTTAATCTAAAGTGTAGAATAAATTACTAGTTGTGTAAGATAAATTACGAGTTGTGTAGGATATATTTCGAGGTGTGTAGGATAAATTTCGGTTGTGTAGGATAAAATTCTATAATGTGTATGGTATATGTAGGAAAATTTTGATATGTGTAGGTTTTGTAGATTGTATGTAGAATAATTAATGATGAGTTGACTAATTAATTAAAGAGATAAAAATTAATGATATGAGTTATAAATGAAATAGTATTTTACTAATATGCCCTTTCTTCTTTTTCTTCTCACATTAAATTTCTTCTCAAATGAACCTTCCCCTATTACATTATATCATATATATATATTATATCATTTTAAATTTATTTTTTGTTTTATTTGTTAAAATATTTTTTAAATGAAAGGATAAAAGGACGTTAAAAGACCATTTTGCCCTTCATTAAAATGGAGGAAAAAGACAAAAAAGCTAGGTGTTAACTGAAAAATCTGGCCAAAATTTGCTTTTGATGAAAATGACAACAAAACAGAAACCATAGGGACCCAGATTCAAAAGGTTTGAGTTTTGGACTAAAATGACAAAACTGACCGAACCTCAGGGACCAGACAGTTTACTCTAAAAAGAACACGCCGTATGGTTGTCATTTTAATTTTTAACACATACCGTTTAAAAAGGGAGAAAAGTAAAAAAAAGGAAGTAACCCGTCTATTCCACCGATTTAAATTAACCCACCATCTTAGGGGTTTTGTTTACTCTGTTTGGTGTCTTTTCCGTTCATCTCAACAGGTTCCATCGCTTCACTTTTTGTTCCTATATATTATTCTGTAATTGATGCAACAATTATCCCTCTCCATTGTTATTGATCCGTAGCATATATTCGTCGTTTGACTTTTTTTGTTAGGTTTAGCCAATCCGTTATGTTTTCCTTCAAAATTGATCATACTTTTGTTGGTAGATCAATTTGTTAGATACGTTTATCACAATATCTTTCATTTAATATGGACCAACATTTGAATTGATGTGAGATTTAGGTTTCTGTTATTTACTTTTGTATATATTGTTGTTACGCATTGGTAAGTATGGGTGAGAATGGAAACACCATTTTAATAAGAGGGATAAGATAGGATAGGATAGAGAGAGGGATGGCTAGGGTAGTCATGTTGAATAACCAGATTTGATGGGTTTGTGTCCGAAGCGAACCAACGACCACTGGTTTGGTGACGTTGCAATCATCGAAGATTTGCCATCCGGATCTGAACGAACCTCCATTCGCTGGAAAATAACGATCTGAAACACGCCACTTGGTTCATGAGGCCGAAATTCAATTCGATTGCTGTTCTATATAGGCTACGTAAAATCCCTTTGATGCGGTGTGACCCTCTCAAAACTGTTTATTAATGAGCCGGTGCGTCGGTTCATGCGGAGCATGATAAAAAATGACACCTTTCTTTTAGTTGCTTACGAAGCATCATTTAATCATATCAATTAAATGAAGCCGGTTCAATTAAAGAGAGATTTTGACTTTCGTGCAAATTTTGGTGCGAGTTGTTATGGACTAATAGTCTAATACCATTGCATGGTATGAGACTTGTCCTACATCGGTTGTATGGGCAACTGATATTGGGTTTATATACCAAATGGGCTCTCTAACCTACAAGACTAGTTATTTGGGTTGAGTTCTCTTGTTTGGTATGTAACACGAGTCTCTGATAAGTTGTTTCACCGACTTTCGGTTAATCTCTCTAGATTTGTTGTTTCTCTCCAGACGAACAACTTGTTGTTTCTCTGATGAAGTTATGAAAAACAACCAAGACGAACAACTTGAACTTGCTTGATTTAAGTAAGGGGGTGTTTCGGGTTCCTTCTCAAAAACAACTTATTAACTTATATAAGTCATAAGTTATAAGTTACAGAGTTTAGATCCTGTAGAAACAACACATACTGTGAAACCATAAGAACATATCTGAACCATCCAATTTTTAGACCAACTGTTGGTGTTGATTACAATTAAAACCCTTTTAATCACTAAACATTATTATAAGACTAGGGGTAATATAGTAAATGTGCTGTTTTGTGAACCCACCAAATCTTCGAACTCTCGGATGGTCCCCACTTTTTAAGTGATAACCGTATTTACAAACTCCTCCTTCCATCGTCATCTTTGTTTTACTGATTATATAAAAACCAACCAAACACTTTCTTATTGAACACAGTGCTATCTTTCTCACACAATCCAAGGAATAAGCTTCTCTAAACCGAAGAGTGAAGATTCCGAGGAGCTGTGATCATTTTCCCGTTTGTGAATATTGTGCTGATCAAGGGAAACTTGAAATCAGGTAAGGGTATTCATCTCCGACTGTTCATCTTCTTTTTTATTTTTCTAGGGTTTTCTTTTGGGGGAATTTGTTGTATGAGTTTAGTTGCTAGTAATCGAAAGTTCTGATTGATGATGATGGAAAACGAAAGTTGGAAGTTTGTTTTGTTATTTGATTTTTGTTGAATCGATTGAGGTGTGTGTGCTGTCGGTAGTGTGTGCTGACGATGGTGCCGACGACGGTGTGTGCAAACCGGTGGTGTTTGATGGCGTCGATGTCCACGGCGGTGTTTGCTGACGAGTGTGTGCTGACGGGTTGGGGTTATCTTCAATTTATCGTATTGTGTTTTTTTTTTTTTGAAAAAATAACGTAGTGCTGTCTTCAATTTACTATATTGCGGTGTGTGCTGACTGTGGTGTTATGTATGTAATGATGAATTATGTTTTGTGATAAACATGTACTGAACATAGATTTTGGTTGAGTCAAATATGGATGAAACAAAGCGGAAACCAAACATCAATAGAAAAGATATTTTGGGGCATTTTGGTTTTACGGATGAAACGTACATTAATTTTTGATAGTAGGGACGTTTGGTATTATATAACGCATGTGCTGGTTGTAATTCTTGCCTTATGAGACTAATACATGTGTTGAATGTCCTAAAAACAGAAGATCACAAAGATGTTTCAAAGAAAGATGATATTATTGATGAGGTTGCATCGGACCTAACAAAAAAGAGGAGTCAAGGAAGGAATGTTATGACGGCTAAAAGAGGTGTGCTATCATTATATTTATATGGTTATTTTGACTGTGGTTTTTACTTTTTTTTAATTATATTGCATTTTCAATCTCATCGAGAACCAAACATGAAAAGGGTGACAAATTTGAGGGGTTCAAAGTTTTATCAAAGTCCCCTAAAGGTTTACACATTGGAATTGACACTATGTTTTAAAATGTAAAAAAAAAACTATTTTCTATGGTTTGACTTATTTTCATGCAGGTCTAGAAACACCGCGTTCCAACAAAGGAAATGGATACAAGATTGATACAATTAAAGTGCCCTTTCAAAAAAATATGAAAGCAAAAACAATGTTGAGGTTTACAAAAGGTAATAACGGCTTGTATTATGATACAATTAAGTTTCCTTTTGAAAATACTAATATATGTGATATTACGTATATAAAAAATTGTTGGAAACGGTTTAGAGGGATACAAAAAAAGAGGAGTCGATCATAAATCAAAGAGAGGTAAGCATTTATATTTTTGAACACATGCGGATTTATTTCATCAACATTAGTGTTATTTGTTGATTTCTAATAAAAGGTTATATTTTACAAGGTCGTAAGAAAAAGAAAGAAAAAACGTGTGCCACATCATGACTCTGATGACGACTCCATTGACTCACCTCCACGAAATAAAGTTAAGCATTCAACATGCGATAATGTCCACACACTATACGTAGCCCTATCGACCAATAGAATTAGAATACGAAACAACCCAAGTCATATGGCGAGACTACTAGGGTGTCTTTTAGTAGAACAGTGGCTATCGATAGAGAAAATAGGGGTTGGGGGGATATTGTATATGAATATATCAACGGTCCTAACAATGCTAGGGTTGTGGTTGGTTTCTAATTATAACTATCATAGTAACACGTTAAATGTCGGTACACACACAATTAAGATAACCCCGAAATTGATCATGGATGTACTAGGCATACCAATGGGTCCTATAGAGGTAACCAATGTTGAAAGACCAAGTAATTCATATCCTATTATAGCTCAACGGAGGAAGCGTGTTAACTTTTTTTCTACATTGCTAATAGTTGGAAAGATTGTTGATTTCATAGAAGCATCAAATGATTGTGGAAGGATGTTTATACTAAGTTTTTTTGGTGGTATTTAATACAATAATGGGGGAGATGAAAAAATATTCTACGTGTAATATGTCATTCCTACCATCATTGATGAGCAATGTGAGTATAGATCAGATGAATTGGTGCGGGTGTCTCCTGAATTGTTTGAATAAAAACCAAGCGAAAATGGAGCGGTACAGAGTGGTACAACGTTCCACTAGTACTACTTGCGGTATTTACCTTCTCCAACATTTTTTAGAAAATAAAATTCACTTCTTAATTATGTTAAGTCTATTTGCAGCTAATATACGCTCATGACAAAGGGAGACAAGTAACGGGGGGTTGCCAGCAACTAAACACTATAACGCGAACATACTTGATAAGTTAGAGAATGATTTAATCACCGAGGGAGACAGTTTGATGCATTTGTTAACCGTGGGTATGATTACATAAATGATAGCACACGTGATTTATACATTATTTATAGAACATTTATTTCAAAGCAAATTGAAAGCATATTGCACGTTGATAGCACATGTGATTTATAGAGTATTTGTAAATCATTTATATAGCACATATGTAGCACGTTGATAGCACACATGAGTTATACACTATTTATAGACAAATTATTTCAAAGCACAATGAAAGCATATATATAGAGCACATTGGTAGCACATTAATAGCAGATTGACTAAACTGTTGGAATTTGACCAGGAGGTAAAAAAATGAATCCAAGATAGATGTTAAAGTTAAATCTATCTCACCAAGGAAGAAGAGGCTGCGAGAAAATGATAGCATGGCTACTAGAGGTTTGTCATATTTTATTTATCATTCAGTGTATATATGAATCTTTATTGTATTAACTAATCGATTTCTTAATGCGCATGAAAAGTGTCTCCACGTACAAAAAAGGAAAAGTCTGACGATGTTGATACGATAAATGTGTCACCAAAAACCCCGGTGGAAACAAAAGGTAATCATGTAGCTATGTTAAAATGTTAAGACATGATTTTAAAATCTTTTGTTTGCGTTTCCTTGATATGTAATTTGGAAAATAACGCAGGTTGGGGAAAATTTGAAAATGGCGATGATGTTGATGAGGTTGATGGAGATTATGTGTATAGCCTAATGGATCACGTTTCTGCAGCAAAAATAGATGCTATGCCAACACAACAAATTAATAATTTCCTTGAAGGAATTGCACCCTTTTTTACCTCACAAGGTAACTTTCTTCAAGACAAATATCAAAATTCGAAGGAGTATCGGCAGTCGGGTTCGGAGTTTGAATCAAATGAAACAGTAACAAGGACTGAACAAGTATCGTTAAATGTAACACTATCTGCTTAGAATTATTCAAATGAGTATTAGTAACTATATTGGTTAATAATCTGAATAATCTTAGCGAGGAGTGGAAAGAAATCATTGAAAGTAAAGTCGAACAACTGGATAACTTCGTCGAGAAGGTGCAAGAATTAATAAGTGAAGTAGAAAAAGCTTACCCACAATCTGCGGATATAAGGGAGGCAATTGCATCTTGGGAACCAAGCTTCATTAGAGAAGTTGTGGAAGTGGAAGAAGTGTTTAAATATCAAAATCAAAAGTACACGAGAGAGATTACGAAAGATGTTCTTACTAAAACAGTTGTGATCGGTAAGTCTCATTATAATGTATTGGTTCAGAATGATGTTGATACTGCAAATTAGTTTTACATATAGTTGTTAACTGGTCATTTCAAGAAGATCGAATTGTTGAAGAATGTAAGTTTGATAATGAAGACGATATTATGGGTTCATTACTGCAAGAAATGGGCGTTGCATGCGATAAGGAGGAAATAGCGTCAGAGAAAAAGGGAAATAAACTCAAAAAAGGAGCAGCGAAAGGCATGCCATCATTTAACTTGATCCTGGAAGATTCGTCACCGGAGAAGGATGATAAAGCATCAAAAATGGCGTTAGTTGTACATGAACTACGTCCGCCTCGTACAAAAACAATACTGGATGCAATGTGCTCACCTTATGCACAAAAAAGTGGAAATCTTAGGTGTAAGGACAAAAGTTGAAGAAAATGTTGTAAAAACTATCTTTGCCGCTTACCGTAAGAAATGGTACATTTTATATTTGGTTGTTAACTCGCAAACTTATTTTTTACTATTTTAAGTAAGTGTTCTCATCGTTTATTAAATGTAGGGATTACTTATTCGAAACAAACGAAGGAAATATCAAGTGCCCACGGGTATCATTTGAAACCTTTCATCCTGGAGTTTGGCTTCACATAACATTGTTGAATGTATGGGCATACATCCTAAACAATGAAGAGAAATTTCAGAAAAAAGTAGACCTGCCACGCCTATTTTGCTCATGTGAAATGTTGGTATGTAATTTCTATGATATGTTAGTACATAGTATTACGCACATAGTACACTTACAAAAAACGGGTATGTGTTATGTTATGTGAAATTACATACCATAGAAATTACATACCAACATTTCACATGAGCAAAACAAGCGTGGCGGGTCTACTTTTTCCGAAATTTCTCTTCATGGTTTAGGATGTATGCCCATACATTTAACAATGTTATGTGAAGCCAAACTCCGGATGAAAGGTTTCAAATGATACCCGCGGGCACTTCATATTTCCTTCGTTTGTTTCGAATAAGTAATCCCTACATTTAATAAATGATGAGAACACTTACTTATAATAGTAAAATTTGAGTTTGCGAGTTAACAACCAAATATAAAATGTACAAAGATTGTTTTTGCAACATTTTCTTCGACTTTTGTCCTTACACCTGAGATTTCCACTTTTTTTGTGCATAAGGTGAGCGCATTACATCCAGTATTGTTTTTGTACGAGGCGGACGCGGTTCATGTACAACTAACGCCATTTTTGATGTTTTATCATCCTTCTCCGGTGACGAATCTCCTAGGATTAAGTCAAATGATGGCATGTCTTTCGCAGCTGTTTTTTTTAGTTTCTTTCCCGTTTTCTCTGACGCAATTTCCTCCTTGTCGCATGCAATGCCTATTTCTTGCAGTAATGAACACGTAATATCGTCTTCATTATCAAACTTACATTCTTCAATAGTGGATCTTCTTGAAATGACCCGTTAACAACCAATACATTATATATTAGATGGAAATATATTTTAACAACTAGATATAAAACTAATTTGCAGCATCAACATCATTCCGAACCAATACATTATAATGAGACTTACCGATCACAACTGTTTTAGTATCAACATCTTTCAGAACCTCGCTCGTGTACTTTTGATTTTGATATTTAAACACTTCTTCCACTTCCACAACTTATCTAATGAAGCTTGATTCCCAAGAAGCAATTGCCTCCCTTATATCCGCAGATTGTGGGTAAGCTTTTTCTGCTTCACTTATTAATTTTTGCACCTTCTCGACGAAGTTATCCTGTTGTTCGACTTTACTTTCAATGATTTCTTTCCACTCCTAGCTAAGATTATTCAGATTAGTAACCAATATTAGTTACTAATACTCATTTGAATAATTCTAAGCAGATAGTGTTACATTTAACGGTACCTGTTCAGTCCTTGTTACTGTGTCATTTGATTCAGACTCCGAACTCGACTGTCGATACTCCTTCGAATTTCGATATTTGTCTTGAAGAAACTTACCTTGTGAGGTAAAAAAGGGTGCAAATCGTTCAAGGAAATTATCAATTTGTTGTGTTGGCATAACATCTATTTCTGCTGCAGAAACGTGATCCATTAGGCTATGCACATAATCCTTATCAACATCATCGTCATTTTCAAATTTCCCCAACCTGGGTCATTTTCCAAATTACATATCAAGGAAACGCAAACAAAATATTTTATAAAAATCACGTCTTAACATTTTAACACAGGTACATGACTACCTTTTGTTTCCACCGGGGTTTTTGTTGACACATTTATCGCCTCAACATCGTCAGACTTTTCCTTTTTTGTACGCGGCGATACTTTTCATGTGCAATCAGAAATCACTTAGTTAATACAATAACGATTCATATATGCACAGAATGATAAAAAACACTAGTATGGACAAAGTGCACAATAACGTTTTATAGTTAGCACTCTCTGTAATTCAAACTTTAATTTAATGTAAAAGTTGAAACTTGATGGTGAATATGAAAATACGATGAATCAAACGAATTTTTCAAATATGAAAATTGCAAATTACACGGTGTAACTTCCATTGGTGATGATCCTTCCACTGAAATTCCTATGTTTGAATCCATCAAAGGTAGCAATCAAAAAACAAGGAGATCAAAAAACTACAGATAAGTCGTAATTGGTAGTTACGTATTTTTTTTGTGGTTCCTCTAATAGATCATGAATATAGGGATAATTAAAATTTGGATTTAATTAAATTAAAAAATAGAGTCAAAAAGTCTAAAACACCCTTATCTTATTTTTTTTAATGAAGGAAACATGCCACATGGTGGTTGGTTCTTACAGTTCTTACAAACATGGTGGTTTGTATTTGATCCCATACCATAAGTTACAAATACTAACTTTTCAAAAACAACTTCTCAGCACACAAAAACAACTTAAATAAGCTAACGCAAACACTATAAAAATAACTTATTAACTTTTATAAGTCAATAAGTTATAAGTTGCTCCAAAATAAGCTAACCCAAACACCCTCTAAGTGACTTTGAATTTGATTATACACAGATTGCTTCAAATTTGACTAATCGTATGAAGTTTTGTGGAATGAAGTTACGGACCAAACTTTTTTATGAACTTCATCCGATGACTTTTATACGATCACACAATCTTTGTAGCACCAATTTCAAAGAAGGTAAAAATTGTTAAGTCGCTCATAAAATTTTAGTTTTCAGAGAATCTAATTAATCACTTGAAACACAAATTTAAATGACTCTACGGGGAAGAAGCCAGTAGAATTCGGATCGACCTCAGATGGGCGACGTGGTGGGTTGAATTTCGTTTGGGATCCAGGTGTCTACAAACGTTGAAATACAATTAAGTATAGAAACTTTAAGGTATTGATCAGGTAAGTGTCCCAATTCGTATTGCAAATGGATATGGATATGCTCACACGGCTTCTCGACGTTTATGGGATGCCGTTACTAAAACTATTGAACCTTTGGATGGTTTATGCATGGTAATGGGGAGTGTTGATGCCGTTAGATCCCCAGTGGAAAGATTCAACTCTAGTTGTGCTCCAAGAATCAACAATTTCATTAACTATGTAGGATTGATAGGATTTATAAAAATTCTAAGTACGCCATTTCAACATGTTTATTTTTATATATACGTATCCATATAAATTTAGTTAAAACTATTTCGACATCACCCGATACCGATACACATTTTAATAATTTTGAATATAAACCTAATAATTTTTTTTTATCTCATATAGTGATACTAAACATACTCATAATAAACATCCTGCCGTAACGCGCGGGTTGACGTTAACTCGTTAGTTAATACAAAAACTAGTAATTAAAAGAACTCAAAACAAATAAACAAAAAAGAAAGTTACATTGAATTGTGTTTTGGGTCAAACTCAAATATGCGTTTTAGCCTAGTATTACTATATAATCCATCATACATAGTGGGGGTCTTGATTTAGTAATTGAACGATGCCAACAGATCATTACTTGAGGTCGAGGCACAATGGAATTGGATTTTGGACGGCTACAAGGAAAGTAACACTGTGGGCAAGCAAAAATTCGCCCAGTACCAGTCTTTACGGACCGTAAGCCAGGACCTCATACGGTCAGTATACGACCAGCGGGGAAAATTATAAAACTTTGCACAATTGGCCCCTTGACTTGTATAACCTCTATTATGGTCATGTAACTTATCAAAAGCCATTTTTAGCCAATATTGGCCATACCTAGGAGTGTGAATAAATATTCTAAGGCTCCCGGTTCGTAGATAGACCACCCAAAGGTATTAGTTTCTCTTGTTGACACTTTTAGTCCCTTCGCATACATCTTTTCACTGTTTGTCATCTTTAGTCCTTCAAAGTCAACTTATTACACGTTTAGGGTTTATGAAAAGTGTCTTCACATTATTGGATACGATTTTTCGAAGTGTTACACAAATAGAGCAAGACATCGAGTTTATGTCTAAATCGATCGATCACCTCCAAGTAGAAGCGTTACTCCTATCTCAAATGCGTAGGCAACAAATCCGTGACAAATACGGACTTTAGAGCTATATTTTTTTAAGCATTTGTCGGTTTTTTATTTTTAGTATTTTTGCATGTTTCATCTATAATTTTTAGTATTTTAATTAATGATAATGCAATTTTTATTTATTTCATGGAATATTATTTGTTTTAATTTAAAAAAAAATAAATAATAATAATTGGGAAATTATTGCAAGTGGCATTATACCACTACACCCATTTTAACTTCAAACCCCATAATACATCTTTGACGACTAGACAACCACATGTCGGATTATGCCGATGGAAGAGACTTAAAGTTCACCTACCACTACGCATGGTCTGAACAATATTTTTTTATTAGGTTTAAGGCCATCATAAATTTTGTTAGGTTTTAGGCCATCATAATTCATAAAGCAACGGAGCCTATTTAGACCCATTTTGGTTGCCTGAATATAGAGACCCATTACATCCAATAAAAAGCCCATCAAGTCATCAAATGTTTATAGGAAAACACACACACTAAAAAAGAAAAAAAAAACGCATTGGCCCCTGACGACGTCATATTGCTTCTAATTTTCTCCATGATCATTGGATTTGATACTAGAACGAGGTGAGGGGGTATATTTCATAAACTATTGTTGCTTGTATCGTACACGTTTTGTTTTTCAAAAAATCCTTTCTTGATTTGGTGTACGGTTGTAATTAATGGTGTACATTTTTTTCAAGAGCCACACATAAACCAAGTGAAGATATGTCGAATACCCAACTCCCGGATGACGTTCGATGTATCTTCGGTG
The DNA here is from genome assembly GCA_030545235.1 of Helianthus tuberosus. Classification (NCBI taxonomy): domain Eukaryota; kingdom Viridiplantae; phylum Streptophyta; class Magnoliopsida; order Asterales; family Asteraceae; genus Helianthus; species Helianthus tuberosus. Next base: position 14,437,525 of record CM060430.1, on the reverse strand, counting down.
ACGTAAAGAGCCTTTATCTTCGTTACTACAAAAGAACAAACCGTTAGCCTCGCCACGGAGGACCCTGGGAGGGGGATCCGTGACCAAGCTCCAGCGTGAGAGTAAGTAAACTTGCCGGAAAATGAGAGGAGCTTCCTCCGATGAATGTAATCACCGGAAGGTTTCCTCTTTGGTGTGAATCTATTTAGTGTGTATGTGTATTAAATGTGGGGGAATGTTGGTCGGAAGTTAATGAGAGGCGAGTAAATGAGGGTGTAATAAATGAGGGAAAGCCGGAGATGATACCTGCCTTAGCTCCTTGATGCCTTCTCTTATATAACAGGCAGCTCTTATCTCATTAGGGATTTTCCACACATGATCCAACGGTTTTTGAGGGTTCTCGGGGGGTGCAGACACGTGTCTGACCCCCAACGGTAAGATGTTCCCCTTAATTAATGCCCAGCCGGAGAAGTACAGTAACTCAGACGAGATCCTTTTCTTATCGGGTATTTAATGACCTCTGCTGCTTGCTTAGCTGTTTCCCGCCCGTTTATAAAAGGAAGAGAAACCTTAGTGGACAAGGCAATTCTATTTTGTTGGGCCTACGCGTAAATGGGCTTCCAGAAAAGTGACCTAAAGCGGGTGAAGTGGGCTTCCCCACTGGCCCGTCGTCAAGTCATCTTTAGTCCCTGGTTCTGAGACCCGAGGCTCATGATCCGGGGCTGAGTCACAACCGCTTAAAAGGGGCGGTTTTCTTCCTGTGGGCCCACTCCAAATCAGTTATGGTCTACCGTCCCCACTAATCATCACGTCGCCGGATACCTATAGCGGGAGTTAATCCCCTAGTAACACGTGCTCCCTTTTTTGAATTTTGAAGGGACTATTGACATGACGGTTACTTGTATGTCAGTGGCACCTCTTTAAATACCCTGTTATCCTTTCCGATTTCTTACTCAAACACTCCAACTCCTTTTTCTTTTTGTAACAATTTCCCTGAATCATAGCTTCTTCTCCGATTATGAGTCGTAGTGGCCGTTCATCGATAAGATCCATACTGACGGCGAAGGACTTGAAGTCCTTCGTTGAAGCGTACAACATTCCCGAGCGATTTTCTCCTTCTTTGCCTGGCCCTCACGAGCCGGCGGAGTGCACACCAGACACGATACCCATTTATACACTGGCTTTCTCCTCCTGTGGGGTTCGGTATCCTCTTTCCACTTTCAAAATCTCTTTGCTTCGTCACTTTGGTGTCCATTTCTCTCAGATTCACCCTTTAGGGTTTATGAGGGTGGTCCATTTTGAGTTATCTTGTGCAGCCATCTCGGGAGAGCCCTCTATTCCCTTGTTTTGCATGTTCTACCGGCTTATTTCAGACGGAGATTAGTTTACCTTTGCAAAACGACAGAACAATTTCTCGAAGCCTTGTTACAGTTTCATGCCTACCTCCACTTATCCAAAGGATTGGAAAAGCAAATTCATCTTTGTTTCTGCTGCTATGTTGCCGGAGTCCCCTCTGCCGAAGGATCTTGATGCCGCAATCGAAGACGCTGTTCCTACTCTTTCCGCAGCCGAAACCCTTCAGTGGAAACGGATGTGCGAGAATCCAACGAGGGCATTCACTTTTTCTGAAGGGATGCTTGCCATGGGAGGGTTGAGCCCCTCCTATCCGGTTCGTCCGAGGGCTTTTTCGGCAAAAAGGGTACTTCTTTGTTCTTGTTTAGTCACTTATGGTTAGTGTCTTAAAGATCGTACAATCATCTTTAGTGTCTCTTTTTTGTGTAGAGATAACTTTGTGGAGGCTACTTCAGGGTGATTCCAAAGATGTTAAGTATGTGGTTGACAATGAGATTGACCCTAGGTTGAATGCGGAGGTGCAGGTTACTGGGGGATCCACCCAGGCCGGGGGCTCTATTGCCGTGGGTTGTGACGAGGAGAATTCCTCTGATGAGGAGGAAAGTTCTCCTGACTTTCCTCATGTTCATCCCTCTGGCCAAAGCGATGACGAAGATGTGGAAATCCAGCTAGTTCGTAAGAGAAGATCTGCCAGTCCTCAGCCAGCCCCTGCTCCCCGTAACATCCGTAAAAGACTTCGGAGTGCCAGTGGTAAAAAACTTCCTCCTCCATCGAAAGCTGCTTCTGATCTCCCCCCTGTTGGGGTCAAAGGTTCCCTGTCTAAACACCTGAGGTCTTCGAGCTTAGTGAGTGCTCCTCTGCTGGTGAGCTTTATCTTCCCTTGATCTCATTTTTTCTGTCTTTTGCCTTGCCTCTGATGTTCTTTTCCTTACTTTTCAGGGGAGTTCCCAGGAGCCCATAGAGGTTCCTACTGGTCCCTCTTCTTCCCGTGTCCGGGATAAGACCTCTGAGGTGGGGATAGCTCGTTTTTCCTCAGCTTTCGAGCTCTCTCCCTCCCGTGCTACTGTGACTAGCAGACCCACTCTCCTCGAAGGTCCTGCTCATCGGTCTCCTCTTGCCCCTCTGTTTGCCGATGCCATCCCTTCTGCTTATGTCCCTAGATGGAAGGTGACTAGCTCCTCAGTGATAGGGACTCCCGAAGCCGCTTAGGGACTTTTTGAACCATGTTGTTCCTCCCTCACACAAATTTGTAAACTCTGCCCTGAGGGACGACCTCTTCGAGGATCAGTATAGCATGTCCCTGTGTGAAAGCTTTTTTAGGGGCGCTGGGATGTTGCAGAGAATTGATGATTTGAGGAGGGCAAATGAAGGGCTTAAGGCTGAGCTTAAGGCTTCCCAGTCTGTTGTTGCTGGGCTTAGGTGCCAAGTGGTTGATGCTGAGAGGAAGTTGCAGGAGGGGAAGGTACATAGTCTTCCCCCCTTTTTTTGTACTTATTGATTTTTTATCCAGGGAGCTGGAGCTATGCTTGAGAGGAAAGAACGGGCTTGGGAGCGGGAGATGGCAGCGCTGGTTGAAGAGAAGGAGGAGCTTGCTGTTGAGCTGAAGCATTTGAAGGAAGTTGGCTTCGTTTCCCAGGAGCAATTCAATGCCATGTATGCAGAATATGGGATAACTTCCGATGATAACCAACGATTGGCGGGGGAAAAGCATTGGCTAATTACTGAAGGTTTTGGAGCCTTCCTTGCTGCTGTTGCTCAGTCAGAGGATTTCAAGAGCGGCCTGGAGGAGGTGTACAGGGCCTACAGGGATGTTGGGTACCAGTCAGGATTGAAGGATGGCTATAAGTATTCTGCTCAAGGCTTGGACAGAAAGGATACTCCTCTTTATAATTCTAAAGCAAAGAAGGGGTTGTCCAAGCTGAATGAGGAGTTTGGTCGTAAAACCCCGGCCATCCTTGGGAAAATCCTGGAGCATCCCCTGATCTCTATTGATGAACTGAAAGCCCTGTTCTCCACTGCCGGTCCTTCGTCTCCACCATCTCTCTCCGGGGGTGATCCCCAATGAATTTCAAACACTTAACACATTTCGATATGGTTGTAATAACTTTTACTTGCCCTAGGATACTTTTACATTTTGCTTGACTGTTTGGGAGGGGTCCTTTATGTCGGGGACCACCTTAGCTTCTAATCATATGGGTTATGATTGTATATTGCTTCTTCGCTTTGTTGCCTATTTCTTGCTGTGGTTGTTTGTTTTGCAGGGGTTTTTACCGAAGGTCAGTTTGGTGCTTCCCTGGAGATTTATGGACCGTTTGGCGAGGGGTCGTGTCTTTATTTCATCTCGTTGTATTTGCATGTTGTTTACTCTTGCCAAAGTTATTGAGGCCTTTCTTTGTATATGTACTTTGTATTAATAAAGCAGATCCCTTCTCGTGGTTTTGTATGCAAGAGTGTGTTGTACTTTTTGTTTGTTTGTTAAACTATGATTGTCTGTTCGAGGCCAATCGATGGACAAGCTTATAATGTGGCATTATGTTTTTGACTTGTTATGTCCGCTTTGGGTTAGCTAGACCCTTATCAGCCCCACGGCCGGGCTTTTGGCATGTTTTGGATGCCTTGTACACGTGTGCTTGTTTGTTCTAGTTTAGATTTAATGGTGTTCCTGGGCACGTCTGCCTAGGTATGATGTCCATTGTTTTTTTCAAAAGGGGACGTGTTCTGTCCGTTCTTCATTTAATTTTTAGGGGTTTACACTTCCCGTTAAAGATTGTTACAAAAGGTCTGTCTTTGGGGGAGCCCCAGACTAACAGTTAGTTGTTACAAAAGTGGCTCTTGGCCGTTTTCTTTGGGGGTGAACCCCTTACACGGAATACTTCCTCAGCTGCATGAGATTCCAGGTCCTGGGGACCTCTTTGCCTTCAAGCGTTTCCAACTTGCAGGTTCCCTTGCCGTTGGCCCATATGACTCAGTAGGGCCCCTCCCAGTTGGGGCCCAACTTTCCAGTGTTTTCTTGCAAGCTGGCTTCGTTGGCTCTAAGGACTAGATCCCCTGGGACGAGGTTGAGTTTCTTCATCCTGGTGTTATAATAACTCTCCAGTAGCTTTTTGTATTTGGCTTCCCTGACTGTCGCTATCCCCCTTCTTTCTTCCAGCAGGTTCAAGTTCATTCTGAGGTCCTGTTCATTTTCTTCGTCTCGAAGCTTCATCCGGGCAGTCGGGGATCCTATCTCGGCGGGGATGACAGCTTCCGTCCCGTAGGTAAGGCTAAACGGGGTCTCCCCATTGCAACTTTTGGGAGTGGTTCTGTATGCCCATAGCACGAATGGAAGTTCTTCCAGCCAGCCCTTTTGTTTTCTTCCAAGCCTTCCTTTCATTCCCTTGATGACGCTTTGGTTAGCTCTCTCCACCAATCTGTTGCTTTGGGCATGGGTGATGGAGGTAAACACTTGTTGAATCCGCATTTGCTCGCACCATGGCTTGAAAGGCTTTCCGGCAAATTGTACCCCGTTATCGCTCACCAGTTCCTTTGGGACCCCATACCTGCATATGATGTTATCCAACACGAACCTTCTCATCTGCTCTCCAGTAATTTTTTCCAGGGGCTTCGCTTCGATCCATTTGGTGAAATAGTCAACGGCCACCACCACGTATTTGACCCCTCCCGGGCCCTCCGGGAAAGGCCCAATTATGTCGATGGCCCATTTTTGGAATGGCCAGGATGTTGAAACCGGTACCATGGGGTGTTTGTGCCGGTGGGTCATTGGTGCATGCACTTGGCAGTTATCACACTTCTTGGTTTCCTCACATGTTGTTTCGTACATCCGTGGCCAGTAAAATCCTGCATTCATTGCTTTTCTCACTATCGTCCTTGGTCCCGAGTGCATTCCGCAAATCCCCTCATGCATTTCCCTAATCACATATTCAGCCTCTTCCATGTCAACACACTTTAGGGATGGGCCCAGATATGATCTTCGATATAGTTCCCCTTCAATTAGCTCATATTGCAGGGCTCTGACCCTTATCTTCCTGGCTGCCCATTCTCCCTCGGGTAGAACTCCGTCCCAGAGGAACTTAATAATTGGTGTCATCCACGTTTCCTGGGTTCCCTCGATTGTAACAACCTCCTCTATGTTAAGGGAAGGAGATGTCAGGACCTCCACCTTGACTTCTTTCGTGAGGTGGTCGAATGCCACCGAGGCCAGCTTACTGAGGGCAACAGATTTTCTGTTTCTTCCACGGGGGATGTACTCCAGTTTGAAGGTTTTGAATGCCTTAGCCATCTCTTTTACTTTTGCCACGTATTGGGCCATGGTGCCATCTTTGGCTTCATATTCCCCTTGGTACTGTTTCATGATGTGTGTAAAATGCAACATATAAATTACATCAAAAGAGGCATAAAACTAACCCTTTTTAAGTACTAATGTTGGAAAAAGAGTGTTTTTGTCTTCCTTTTGTATTTTCAGGATTAAATGAGCTCAAATTCACAAAAGAAGCAAAAAGACAGCTAAATCTAACATAAATACAAGAAAAGGAACATAAGTGGACTGCCCGACCCCTCAACGGCATCTTCCCAAGCAAAATAGAGAAGGCAGAAGACTGAACACGCCCCGTGCTCAGCCAGCACGGGGCCGTTCCCAAGAAGCAGCAGAAAAGACAAACCTATAGAAGCTTCTATTGCCCACCACGGGTCGTGCCCAGTGAACACGGGAGCGTGGCGAAAGTACAGCAGGCGCATTAATTGTAATTGCGAATTACAATTAATGAAGAGAGAGAGTGTCAGACAGGCACGGGGGCGTGTCCAACGGACACGGGGCCGTGCCCAGCCTTCTGTTCAGCCTATAAATAGGAGTGATTGGTTTCATTTCAACTCATCCCTTGGCACACCACCTCTCTCACACTTCACCCACCACCCACCACCACCATAACACCATCATCCACCACCATCATCCATTGTCCATCGTAGAGTGTGTGAGTCGTCTCGGGATCCAAGATTGATCGTAAGAGTTCTTGACAATCAAGGCCATGTTTGCCTAAGTCTCTTACATCACTTGGTGAAGACAAAGTGTCTAGTTTAATACTTTTTATTTCTAATCTTTTGTACTTTTTATTTGGTTTTGTATTAATGACTTTAATAACTAGTTACTTATGTTGAAGGTGATCTTTCCTTATCGTTTGTCCGTGGTGTCTTGGCATTATTTTACTGTCTATATAAAATAAAAGATTTTCACCATTCATATCTCCACGGTCTATATGGAGGTATGTTGGCTACCTGGTCGGGGGTTAAGGGAACGGTTTGGTAAAGGTCTTGCCATTGTTCAGCGTTTAGAGGTCCTGCAATGGACCTGGGTCAAATTTAGTAGGACCTCCTTCAATGCTTCACGGTATTGGATGGCGGGGGTCCAAACTCTTTGATCCCCTCATAAGTTAACTACTATTAATACTATAACCCGGCTATTTAGGACTGTATCCCTGCTGACTCAGACTACTTAGTCGAGGGTAACGTCACCGCCAAAAGCGGGGCCTACCATAATATTGCATTAATAACTTAATTCATTATCTTCCAATAATCCACCCTTTTAGGATTGTATCCTTGCTGACTCAAACTACTGGGGTGAGGGTAATGTCACCTTCAAAAGAGGGGCCTACTACAATAACTAAGATAATCTCTTAATTATGTGCAAAAGTGTGGAAATAATCAAAGGTTATACTAGATACGAGCCGGAACCAAGTGATTCATCTTGTCTATCTGTTTTTTCTTTTATTTTTATTTTCAGCATTTTAGTTAGTTTTTATTTTTCTTAGTTTAAAACCTTTTTTCTAAACTTTTTATTTTGATTAGACGTTGAGGATAAACCGGTACTAAAAGCTCTTGTGTCCTTGGACGACCTCGGTATCTTACCAACACTATACTACGCTCACGATGGGTGCACTTGCCCATATGTGTGTTTAGTGTTAGTGAAATATCGTGTTTTATAAATTTAAAACTTGGCTAAAATAAGTGTTAAAGGGGCTTAAAATATACACCTAATATATATAACACTCGACAACGCATCAAGTTTTTGGCGCCGTTGCCGGGGACACAAGGATTTTAAGAAAGCTTAAAATCGACGGCCTAATCAGTTTTTCAAAACCTTTTTAACGCGCGCACATTTTTCTGCATTTTAGTTTAGATTTGCATTTACAGTAACCTGTACACGGGGCCGTGTTCGCTGAACACAGGGTCGTGCTGCAGAAAATTTTTAAATACCCAGTAACAGTAACTTGAACACGGGCCGTGCTCACTGAACACGCCCCGTGCTCAACGAAATCAGTAAATTTAATTAAAACGCCCAGATACAGATCCTGAACACGGGGCCGTGTCCAGCCTCTGTTTCCGTTTTTATTTTTGTTTTCTGATCTCGAGACTCGGTTGTGGTCTGCTGAGTGATTCTTATGGATCAATACTCAGGAGGTTACAACTACACCTATGAGGAGGATGATTATAGGGGTAATTATTGCACTAATTGTCGTAACACACGCTCGGTTCAAAATAATCACTCATATCAACCATCCAATTCATACACCTACTATGAGGAGCCCAGGTACGAGCCATCAACTTCATACACATCCTATGAAGACCAAAGGTATGAACCTCCTCCCTCATACTCATATTTTGATGAACCAAGGTATGAGCCTTCTTACTCATACTTTGAGGAACCAAGATATGAGCCACCACCTTCGTATGCTTATTATGAGGAACCATGGCGTGAACAACCCACCTCATATGAGTATTATGAGGAACAAAATTACGACCCTTATCCATCATATGCTTACAATGAAGAACAATGGTGTGAACCATCTACTTCATATGGGTATTATGAGGAACAAAGGATCGAACAACCGGATTCAAGCTTAGAAAATACCGATTCTTTTTCTATAACCGAAGTGACCGATAGGATATTAGAACACATTAGAGTTATCGATAGATGTATAAAAGAAGCTCGCGCAAGGGAAGAGGAGTACCGCGCAAGAGAAGAGTTAAAAAAGGAAGAGATAACCGAAAATGTAAAAATGGAAGAACAAATAAGTGAAAAACCGACACATGAGTTAAACAACGAAAAAGGTGAGTCCAACAACGTTAAAATTCAAGAAGAGTCTAATTTTGAAGAAATTAATCTCTTGTCACCTTCTTTTGAAAATCATTGTTTAGTACCCACTCATGCTAAGTTTTTAAAAGAGTTAAACACTAACACTAAAATTGACGAAACGGTAAGTGTTAAGTTAACTAATGATCAAACCTCACTAATAAAAGAAGACCCATTTGAAATTAACATTACACCGGTTCCATGTTTCTTTCAAAATGTAGGTCCGGCTAGGGGAGGATCTAGTCGCCTAATCCTTGTATACTAACCAACCCGGTTGTGCGGAATCCAACCGGAAAGGCAAACCGAGATAGAACACGCAAGTACACGACACGCAATATTCACCGATTAACACCACTGTATTAATACGTATGAAAGGTTCGGTTACAAGCTCAATGTTTACAAATGTATTTTGCAAACTCTCTCTAACTCTCGTGTGTGTGTGTGCTCTCTACAATGTGTTCTCTTGTTTCTTTAATGAAATGAACACATTACATGGATATTTATATCCATCACAGCACGTCTGGTCGAAGGATCCACATTTACCTCGAAGGATGATATCCTTCGAGGTCCATCTATATCTTTCGAAGGTTTATCCTTCGAGCTCATCGAAGGATATAACCAATCCTTCGATTACTCATCCTTCGACACACACATATTACAACCAATGTGCTAACTGTTTGGCCAAGTCAAACCGGAGGATGGTTGACTTGGTCAAACTTACATCGAACACACATTGTAACAAACCTAAGACGTAACTCAGACTAATACAAGACATCGTTTTGTATCATGACGAAATACAGACAAGGTACAGACACAAGTGCACCAACAAATAGGTCCGGCTAGGGGAGGATCTAGTCGCCTAATCCTTGTATACTAACCAACCCGGTTGTGCGGAATCCAACCGGAAAGGCAAACCGAGATAGAACACGCAAGTACACGACACGCAATATTCACCGATTAACACCACTGTATTAATAAGTATGAAAGGTTCGGTTACAAGCTCAATGTTTACAAATGTATTTTGCAAACTCTCTCTAACTCTCGTGTGTGTGTGTGCTCTCTACAATGTGTTCTCTTGTGTCTTTAATGAAATGAACACATTACATGGATATTTATATCCATCACAGCACGTCTGGTCGAAGGATCCGATAGACTGATCGAAAGATCATCTATCGATCACAAGCCTATCGAAGGATCCACATTTACCTCGAAGGATGATATCCTTCGAGGTCCATCTATATCTTTCGAAGGTTTATCCTTCGAGCTCATCAAAGGATATAACCAATCCTTCGATTACTCATCCTTCGACACACACATATTACAACCAATGTGCTAACTGTTTGGCCAAGTCAAACCGGAGGATGGTTGACTTGGTCAAACTTACATCGAACACACATTGTAACAAACCTAAGACGTAACTCAGACTAATACAAGACATCGTTTTGTATCATGACGAAATACAGACAAGGTACAGACACAAGTGCACCAACAAACTCCCCCTTGGCTGTAGCTTTGTCTCGATCTTCGTGTCTTCAAGTCTTTGACGTCCTTTCAAGTCTTCAATTCCGAGTCGAACCGAGCCGAGTCGCGTCCACACAAAGTGTATCAACAAACTCCCCCTTGGACGCTACTCGTGATGGTTCGTCTTCTGTGATTGTTCGTCTTCTGTGTCTTTCATGTCGGAGGATCTTCAAAGTCTTCACGCGTCGTAAGCAGAAAGTGTATCAACAAACTCCCCATTTATTTTAGGAAGTGTGTTAACAAACTCCCCCTTAGAATGAACTCTCCATTGAGTCATGCTTGTGAATCTTTTGAACTTCAATTCTTTAGATCCTTGTGGTGTTGATGAGAGGTCAGCGGCAACTCGATCATTTTATCCTTTGAGTGCCTCCACTTCGTGTCCTCATTCCAAAGCTTGTCATCGAACATGTTCTCCTCTCCTTTAGCATCTGCACATGCAAGAAAGCTAAACGCGTAATGAGAACAACCGCTTGGAATATAGTTAACATTTAAACAAATGACACATATGAGATTAAAACTCAATTAAACACCAACCGACAACAGTTTGAAAGTTTAGAAAATGTACAATTTTAATCCTTTAACTTTCAAAATGTGTTAACTTCGACCATTTATGAAGGTGCAATTGTTTTCCGGCTTACGATCAGGATTTTGGGTAGGATAGACTCGAGTTCCAACATCGGTCAATCAAAAAATAAACTAGAAGCAAAATCTTTTTGGATTTTAAAAAGTTTATATTAAAACACACCTAAAATCTTTTTGGATTTTTTCATTTTTTTTTAAAGTAAAGACGGAAAACAATAAATAAATATATACAAAGATGCAGAAATGAAAGCAGTAAACAAATATTTACAGACATTCTTTTCGCGAGTTTCGAGGGGTAAGAGAATCATATCAGTGTACGGTCATGTCAAAACGCTCTTGTTGTTCTTTTAGTTAACATTAAGATAAGCATCCTATAACAATTATCGGTATTGTTGTCCACATAAACTCAACTTATCAGATGTAATCATGTTTAGGGGATACGTTAAGGTATGATTTATACTTACCGACCGGTGTTCATCCACATCACGACACATTCCCGTATCAAGGTATGCACGAGGGTTCATCTTACCGGTGAGTATACCGATTATCATCTGTTTGACCGTATATGATGTGAGATTCTCACTTATTTTGATTTGAAAACAAGCCCTATGTGATATAATCACTTATTGATGAGGAACTTGATTTTCGATGCATGAGGGCACAGGAGCAAGTCCGTGAACAGGTCAGTACTTTCGTACAGCAGAGAGACGAACTTGACTCCTGGATGAATGTGATATAATCACTTATTTTGGGGACATGTGATTGTTGATCACTTATTGAGGTCGAATGCAATATGTACACGTATGTATGGTATCATGGAAGATCTAGACTTGCGTCCCCGTTATTTTTTTTTTCCGGTAAAAGATACAACCATGATACCCAGATGATAAGCAGCATAAAGACCGAATATCTCAGAACCTCGACAATCTCTCAAACGAAATTTCGGTACTAAGACCATATGCCAATGAATGGTTCCCACCTGGTCTTCAGTCGATTTAAGTTTATATCACCCTGCACACTTTAAAATGATTGTGAGCCTACCGATACATCTTATATAGAGCTGCTTATCATTTTTCATTTTAGGTTTAAAGAGGTTTAGACAGACCACTGATGTACTATCATATTCTCTTTTTCTCGCCAGGAAACTCATTTTTGTTTTTCTATTGTTTTTGAGTTTTTAAAATTTTTTCAATGTTTTTGGATTTTCAAATTTGGATTTACTCCCCCTAAAATCAATAAACTAAGATAAAATTTAAAAACACAAAGGTATTTACAAAAACGATTTTCCGATGTCGGTTAACTCATGTTTTACCTCAATGCCGTTTACCAAAATTAATTTTGAATCAGAAATGATGTATCGAATTTTGGAAAAATCAGTTGGCATGTCGGTAAGCGGTGCGGACCATGACAACATTGTCTGGCCAAAGAGTGCTGTATGAGATAATAATTCAAAAAGCAGCTTAAATATCGACAAGTAAAAGAGAGGTTAGAATTTTAAAACCGTATCCTGCAACTGCTTCGTGCATTGCCAGGAATCTGAGTGCTCTCCCAAACTGGATATCCACCCGGTGTGGATTTCAAGGTCGATTTATGTAGCTACTTCACTTAATCCTAGATAGCTTCACACAGCAACAAGATCATAAACCTCCGGGTCCGGCTGGTCTTCCACATTGCACCAGCGAAGGTCTTTATCTTTCTCTTTGAGAAGTAGTGTGCGGTTGTTCAATCCAAGCAAAGGCATCCGCACACCCGGTTGGTTTGTTCAACAAACACATTTTCTTTAATCACACCATGAAGAAATGTACACTGCACGTTCATTTTGTTGAGTTTGAACTTCAGACGTGCTGCATGTGCGTACATTTTACGTGAATCTATCCCGGGGACCCGATTAAAGCCTTTAACAATCACACTTTTGGAATGATTTTCATTTTGTCGAAGTTATCAATTTCTTTCGACAGACAACTCTGTTTCCCCTTTCTTTTTCTCTCCATCAAAGGCAACAATTTCTTCTGTCGCCTATCTTGTGCAAGAACGCTCCACTATCAACAATCTTACGACTATCGAAAGTTCCTCCTGGAATATCCTACACACTCACTCAGAGATTAGTTGGAGAGGGGGACCCAGGCCTTTGTGGACTTGGGTCGTCCTTGATCATCAAGGAAAGTGATTTCAATCACTTGATGATTAGGAAAAAGAACCTGTGGTGCTCCCCCTGATTGAATTACCTGCTTTTGCTTCCAAGCTGTTTGTCCTTTACCAGTATTTGAATTTATTGTTTTAACATTTACTGGTTTTACAGTTTCAGATTTGCTTGTACAGGTTTTTCTTCTTTGACCTCTGATTTTAAGGCCTTTTCAATTACCTTTTGATTCTTTTGCTTTAACTTCTTTTCCCTTTCTTTCAAGACACGTGGGTCTTGTTTCGGGGAAACTGATCGTTTTCGGTAATCGAATTCTTGGGGAGCACTCGTTTTTGACTTCAGCTTTTGCACATGTGGGCAATATCTTACAATATGCCCAACTGTCCCACATTCAAAACATGTTCTCCGCTCTACAAACTTCGGAGAAACATGTTGATTACCAGACGGAGAACCAGACAATGAACTCTGTGATCTAGACGTGCTTGGACCTAAATCACATCCGTTGGTGTGTTGGGTGTAATTATTCTGATCATTTCGTTTTAAAATTCTAACTTGTTTTATAAAATCAACGTTAGATTTATCCTGAAATGTTTCAAGTTTGTCTGAACCCGTGGATCCAACAAAGTTCATTTTCGGTTCTCGTTTCTTAACAGGAGCTCTTTTGTTTTGCACCTTTTGTTGTTGAACCTTAGGTTGCTCAACCTTTGATTGTTGAATTTTAGGTTGTGCAGCCTTAGGTTGAGTAGCCTTAGACTGTTCAACTTTAGGTTGTTGAACCTTTGGTTGTTCAGTCTTAGGCTGCTGAACTTTAGGTGCTTGAACATTCTTGTTCTGAGCCTTCTTTCCCTGTACCTTACCCTTTCCGGAGTTGACTTGTTGTTTTTGGTTTCCGTATTGTTTTCTAATTTGTTCACATGGAATTGGATCACATTAAGTGACGGTAACTTTGCCACTTTTGTTCCCCAAAAACTTATCAGTACATCCTTCAAAAATTTGCTCAATTAAATCTTGATTTACATTTTTAATTGGAAAATCTTTGTTAGAGTAGATTTTGCTATCTCCTTTGAGCGTGTACAACAAGTTATTCTCTTCACTGCTAGATACAAGGGACTCCATTGCTTTTGACATTTCAGTCTTACTCGGTTTCACTGGTGGATCACACAGGATGTGATTCTCGATTGGAATATCTGTTGTAACCGAGTTAGACTGTTGTTTCACAATTTCTTCAGATTCATCATCCGAAGAATCAGCATCCTCAACAATGGGAGGACTCTGTTCTTTAACACACGATGAATCTGTCACATTCTCAGATTCTGATTGACCCGAGGATGATGCACCAGTTGTGAACCCGAGGCCTGCTGCAAAGTCATCTAGACCGAGTGGCACAGTAGGTTCAAAACGGGGCATATCCTCGTCATCAGGCAATTTGGAGTAATTGTGATTCATTGGGGGAGGACATGATTTGAATCCAATACATTTTGTATCCCCCTTTTTCTTTCTCTTTTGAACGGTAATGATGTGATCCAATACAAAGCGGGAATTGGAATAGCTTTCCAGTTTCTGCTTAATTGTCTCACATTCACATCGAGCTGTTGCCAACTCTACCATTTGCTTTTCAATTGTGTCAATAAGATTATTGTTAGCATGTTGTTTTCGCAAAACAGCCTTTTGTAATTCTGAAACATCATGTTTTAATGACGCAATTGTTGCTTTAAATTCCTTTTCATTTCTGGTTAAAAACAAGTTAGCTTCAGTTGCTTTAGAAAGATCTACAATCAATTCTTGATTGTGTTTGTATGTGATTTCAAACTGACTTTCCTTTTCAGCATATTCTAAACACTTTGCACATTCAATAGGAACAGAAACAGAGTCAGAATTAGTATTACATACCTGAGAAGTCTGACCTTCTACGTGAGCCATAAAGGCTGTATGAAAAGAAAAAGATCCATCTTTAGAGAAGAACTGAGCAAGCTTCTCGGAAGTTCCAGCAGATTTCTGGCAAAGAATAGATCTCCTCTTGCATAATGCTTCAGCTTCAGCCAAAAGCTCATCAACTTCCAAATCTAAAGCATCACTTGATAAATCACCAACATCAAGTGATTCCCCATCCATGCTCCCACTATAACCCGAACTATCTTCATCTTCTGAAGATTCACCAGCATTGGTGGAAGATTCTCCACCACTGGCGTGATTTAAATCCTTAACCACTTCAGCAAAACATGTTGTTCCATCTGGAGCATCACCACTCAGCTGAATTGACCAATCACAACCTTCATCTACTTGAACCACAAGTGCCTGGTTGGCATTAGATGGTCCTGCTTGACTCTGGTTGTTGACATGCACCAATGTGCGCTCATTGTTCCTTACTTGGTTCTGATTTGCCCTGTTGCCTTGACCTCTGAAAGGATTTTGGTTTCCATGTTGAGATGGCCTCTGACACTCCCGCTTGAAGTGACCCTTTTCACCACAATTGAAGCAAGTGACGGCATTCTTATCAAAACCATACTTGGTGTTGTGGTTGCTATTCAAGTTGGTTCTCCCCGTCCTTTCCATAAACTCCTTTGCTCTTCGAATTGCACTAGCAAGAGCCCATTTGATATCCATCATTTCAAACTCTTCTCTATCCACTTGCTGATAATCTTCATTGGTTAGATTGATATTCCCAATCTGACCTGCGACCAATCCACAATAAGCACTAACCAAGGTGTTCAACATCTCCATATGCTCCTTGGCTATTTCGACACTCACTTTGGAAAAGTTGGAAGTGTCTAATCTGGCTGTGTTCGGATTGGAAGTGGCTTGAAAGTTTGAAGAGCTTCCATAAAACCCTTGTTGTTGCGGTTGTTGTTGCTGAGCTGTCGGTTGCACATCCTGTTGTAGAGAAGAAGAAACTGGTCTTGAATACATCGTGTATACTGAAGGATCAAACTGATCTGTTGTGGAAGATCCGGTGTTTGAGATGAAGGCTGTTTGAAGCTTTGCATGTTGAGAGGCTGGTTTTTCTCCACTGATACCTCCTGCAATCCCATAGTACATCTCTGGATTTTGAGGAGTTAGTGTTCTCTTTGCCTTAAGCTTTTCTTCTACATCCTTGTTCTCCAATTTTTGAATTAACTCATAAACGGTGATTGTGTCTAGAACACCATTTTCTTTGAGAATTTCAAGATAACCGCTCCACTTTGCTGGTAAGCTATCAGCGAATCTCTTCACCATTTCTTGTGGAGTGGCAGTGACTCTAAAACCAAACATCTCGCTCAACAAGTGATGGAACCTTGTAGATAACTCTGCCAAAGTCTCATTCTCCATACACGTGAATCCTTCGAACTCTTTCTTCAGTAATTCTTGCTTGATCTTTCTAGATTGAGCATTTCCTTCACATCGTAACGTGAGCATATCCCACAAGCTTTTAGTAGTCGTGCAGTAAACAAACTGGTGGTAAATGTCTCTGTGAAGAGTTTGTGTGAGAATCATGAATGCTTTCTTTTCTAACTCAAATTTCTTCTTATCATCATCAGACATAGTGCTGTAAGTTTCTGGATTAGATCCTGCAACTTCCAAATCATTGTCAAATGCGGTGAAGAAGCACATCCATAGATCTTGACCTTGCCCCTGAACATAAGTTCTCAGCCTTTCTTTCCACCATCCCCAATCATTGATATGATTTAGCTTTGGCGGTTTTGTGCTTGTACCAGTTTCACTGTCGTTCTGCATCATAGTTTGAATGCTGCTGCTTTGATTTGTGACCAATGCCCATTGATTTGCAGTTATCATAGCAGCTTGAGGTGGGGCAATAGCCTGCATCCATACAGTTTTGTTGAAATCTGACGCAGATTGCGTAGCTGATGATTTTGGAGTCAAAGTTGTTTGAGTCCACGCGGTTGGATCCCACTGACCGTTTGTTCCCATTTTATAAAAATTAATATATTAAGTGAAAATTGATTTGAAAATTGAAAAAAAAGTTTTCCCTTTTTTTAAAAATTTAATTTTCACAAACTATGTTAATATCTCGAATGATAACAACCAGCCGAAGGATCCTTGATCGAAAGACCTGTAAAACACAAACTTGTTAAACTTAAACAGACTAGAATCGAAGGAACAGAACTTGTTCGAAGGATCAACAGTGTTCGAAAGATCACTGTTGAGTTTCGAACAATGATTTCGAAAGACTCTCCAATCGTAGGATCCTTATCTTTCGAATAAGAGCTGTAGATCGAAAGATATATCCTTCGAAAAGATTCCTTGGATCGAAGGATAAGTCACAGACTTCGAAGGATGTTCGAAGGATGATTATCTATCGAACCTCCTTTAATCGAAAGATGATCTTTCGACTTCGAAGGATATCCTTCGACCTGCACTGACATAGTTGACAAAAGTGACAGGTTGGTGAAAAAGGTGATGGGTTGGTGAAATCTTTCGGCAGAAAGGTATGGTCAGACCATACTTTTACCAAAAACAAGATTTGAACAAATAAAATATTACTTCTCATCCAGAAAACCGGTCACCGGAGTAAGCCGGAATTTGGCCGGAAATTACCAACCTTCTCAAAAACAAGTTTTTAAGTTACCCAACCCGTCTTTTAACACACCCGGTTAGTTTAGAACACGTTTTTACGTCTGGAAAAGCGAGAAAAACACTAAAAACGGGTGCTAAACCAAGTGAGTTTTTGTCCAAAAACACTCCAAAATCTTGTATAAACTCGGTTTTTAACAAGGAAAAGAGCCAAGGCTCTGATACCACTTGTAGGTCCGGCTAGGGGAGGATCTAGTCGCCTAATCCTTGTATACTAACCAACCCGGTTGTGCGGAATCCAACCGGAAAGGCAAACCGAGATAGAACACGCAAGTACACGACACACAATATTCACCGATTAACACCACTGTATTAATACGTATGAAAGGTTCGGTTACAAGCTCAATGTTTACAAATGTATATTGCAAACTCTCTCTAACTCTCGTGTGTGTGTGTGCTCTCTACAATGTGTTCTCTTGTGTCTTTAATGAAATGAACACATTACATGGATATTTATATCCATCACAACACGTCTGGTCGAAGGATCCGATAGACTGATCGAAAGATCATCTATCGATCACAAGCCTATCGAAGGATCCACATTTACCTCGAAGGATGATATCCTTCGAGGTCCATCTATATCTTTTGAAGGTTTATCCTTCGAGCTCATCGAAGGATATAACCAATCCTTCGATTACTCATCCTTCGACACACACATATTACAACCAATGTGCTAACTGTTTGGCCAAGTCAAACCGGAGGATGGTTGACTTGGTCAAACTTACATCGAACACACATTGTAACAAACCTAAGACGTAACTCAGACTAATACAAGACATCGTTTTGTATCATGACGAAATACAGACAAGGTACAGACACAAGTGCACCAACAAACTCCCCCTTGGCTGTAGCTTTGTCTCGATCTTCGTGTCTTCAAGTCTTTGACGTCCTTTCAAGTCTTCAATTCCGAGTCGAACCGAGCCGAGTCGCGTCCACACAAAGTGTATCAACACAAAATTCGTTTATTAGTAATGTCACAATCGATAAAGATCTTTGTGTTAACATAATGCCTAACTACATTTTCGAAAAATTAAGTATTAGTGATTTTTCTCCACTTCAAATACCCATTTTTCTATCCAATCGGAAAGTAATAAAATCAATCGGTATAGTTGAAGATGTCTTGGTTCAAACGAATCAAATGGTAATCCCAACCGACTTTGTCATCCTCGATGACGCTCCTCTAGTGTTGGGGCGACCATTTGTAAAAACTCACGAAGCTTTGAAAAACTGGAAGTTCAACAATCTACCTCTTCAATTAGGGGCATTTAAAAGAAGTGTCGATCTTGAACGGTCAATGAAATATCCTTTCGGCAATAATGACCCCCTAATTGAAGATGAAGATGAACCACCCGATACAAGTGAAGAAATTGACCACTTTGTTGAAGAAGAGGTCGCCATAGAACAAACTTTTAAAGTTCTTGATCGAAATGAGCAACTAAATAAGGAGTCTCCCAAAGACCCACCACTTGAGCTCAAAGAACTTCCAAAAGGTTTGGAATATGCTTTTCTAGACAAAGATGATAATTTACCTGTAATTATTTCGTCTAAATTAGATAACTTAGAAAAGGAAAAATTAATTAATCTTTTGAAAAAAACACAAAAACGCAATAGCTTGGAAACTTGTAAACATAAAAGGAATTAGTCCTTCTGTGTGCACACACAAAATTTTGATGAATGATGACTACAAATCGGTCATACAACCACAACGTCGAGTAAATCCAAATGTTCAAGAAGTGGTTAAAAACGAAGTCATCAAATTACTTGACGCCAGACTTATCTATCCTATCTCTGATAGTCCTTGGGTGAGTCCTGTCCAAGTAGTTCCAAAGAAAGGAGGTATGACGGTAATAACTAACGAGAAAAATGAATTAATACCAACAAGAACCGTCACAGGATGGAGAGTATGTATAGATTATAGACGATTAAATGAAGCAACAAGAAAGGATCATTTTCCTTTACCCTTCATTGATCAAATGTTAGAAAGACTATCCGGTCATAAATTTTATTGTTTCTTGGATGGTTTTTCAGGTTACTTTCAAATCCCGATAGCACCCGAAGACCAAGAAAAGACAACTTTCACATGTCCCTATGGAACTTTTGCTTATCGACGCATGCCGTTTGGTCTATGTAATGCCCCTGCAACATTTCAACGTTGCATGGTAGCCATCTACCATGACATGATAGAAAAGATAATGGAAGTCTTCATGGATGACTTTTCTATCTTTGGGGATTCATATGACCAATGCCTCGATAACCTTGAACGAATGCTATCCCGATGTGAGGAAACTAACCTCGCCCTTAATTGGGAAAAATGTCATTTCATGGTAATGGAGGGAATAGTACTCGGTCACAAGATCTCAAGCGAAGGAATGGAGGTGGATCGAGCCAAAATAGATACTATTTCTAGATTACCACCTCCATCCTCCGTAAGAGCTATCAGAAGTTTCCTAGGGCATGCCGGATTCTATAGGCGGTTTATCAAAGACTTTTCTAAAATTTCTAGACCTCTAACAAAATTACTTGAAAAAGATGCTCCTTTCATCTTTGACAATGATAGCAATCAAGCATTTCTCACCTTAAAATAAATGTTAGTCAATGCACCTATCATGATAGCGCCTGATTGGAAATTCCCTTTCGAAATGCTAGTGACTTTGCAGTTGGAGCTGTCTTGGGACAAAGAAAAGAAAAGCATTTCCACCCAATTTATTATGCTAGTAAAACACTTAATGATGCACAAGAAAATTACACAACAACTGAAAAAGAGTTACTAGCTGTGGTATTTGCTTTTGATAAATTTCGTTCTTATCTTGTTCTTTCTAAAACTATAGTTTATACAGATCATGCAGCCATCCGATATCTCTTCAAAAAGCAAGATGCAAAACCACGTTTGATTCGGTGGATTCTACTCCTCCAAGAATTTGACATTGAAATCAAGGACAAAAGAGGAGCAGAAAACACCGCTGCAGATCATCTTTCGCGCTTAGAAGACCCAGCTTTGGAAGCAACTTGGGACGAGCAAATCAACGAAAAAATTCCCAACTGAGTCCCTGGAAATGGTGGAATATAAGGAAGAACCATGGTACGCCGACTATGCTAACTACGTAGCTAGCGGTATAGTCGCAAAAGGGTGGCCACATCATCAAAGAAAAAAATTCTTTGCCAATGTGAAACACTACTTTTGGGAAGATCCATATCTTTTCAAAATGTGTGCCGACCAACTCGTCCGACGATGCGTACATGGTAGTGAAGCACGAAGAATTCTCCGCCATTGTCATGAAGGTCCATACGGAGCATCATGGTGCTGCTAGTACCGCACGAAAGGTATTTGATTCAGGATTTTATTGGCCAACCATTTACAAAGACGCCCAAAGTCTTGTAAAAACATGTGATGCTTGCCAAAGAACAGGTAATATTTCTTCCAAAAACGAAATGCCACAAAATGGCATTCTTGTTTGTGAAGTTTTTGATGTGTGGGGACTCGACTTTATGGGACCTTTCCCACCATCGAAAGGAAACAAATATATACTTGTGGCAGTAGATTACTTGTCTAAATGGGCCGAGGCCGAGGCACTTCCAACAAATGATGGAAGAGTCGTGGTAAAATTTCTGAAAAAATTATTCTCTCGTTTTGGCACACCAAAAGCTTTAATAAGTGATAGAGGTACCCATTTTTGCAACCATCAACTCGAATTTTTTTTTAACAAGATATGGGGTCTATCACCGGGTCTCAACAGCATATCACCCTCAAACCAACGGACAAGCCGAAGTGACTAATAGAGGTTTAAAACGAATACTTGAAAAAACCGTAGGGATAAATAAAAAGGAATGGACTGATAAATTAGATGATGCTTTATGGGCTTTTCGAACTGCTTATAAAACAACAATAGGTACAACCCCATATAAGCTAGTTTATGGAAAAAGTTGTCACATACCAGTAGAAATTGCACACAAAGCCTACTGGGCAATCAAAAATGTAAACTTAGACTTAGAATTTGCCGGTAAAAATCGATTTTGTCAATTAAAGGAATTAGACGAGCTTAGGAATTATGCATACTCAAACTTTGAAATTTATAAGGAAAGAATGAAAATTTTGCATGACAAACATATTAAACCTAATGAATTTCGGGTAGGAGATCTAGTTCTTTTGTTTAATTCACGACTTCGATTGTTTCCTGGTAAATTAAAGTATAGGTAGTCTGGACCTTTTTCCATCACCCATATTTTTCCACACGGTGCAGTAGAAATTAATCTCGAAATGGGCCTCCATTTAAAGTCAATGGCCAACGACTAAAACTCTATCAAGGATTCATTGAGGATGAAGAAGAAGAGATCTCCTTTCAAACGCTGGAGGAATAAAAACATCATGCCTGGTAAGTTACGAACGATTGAGACAACAAAATAAAGCGGTAAGTTTTATAACCATAGCTTATGGGAAAAAGAGGGCACTCACACGAGCACTAAAATAATAATAATAATAATAATTTTTTTTCAAAACCTCGCTCGGCACGAGGCCGTGTCCGCTGGACACGGGGCCGTGTCCGCGCTGCAGTCGGGATAAATCCCCTTTTTCAAAACAGTTACTTCATTCCACACGCCCCGTTTCCCCGAAAAAGCTCTGGTTTCCGGCGATTTTTCGCAGAATTTCAACGTCTCCTATCGCTCTAACAACATCAAGGTATGATTCTATCACTTTTAGTAGTTAGATTAGTTACTTGCATGTAGTTAAAACACCAAAAATTTGGGGAAAAATCTAGGGTTCTTGAAGATTATCCGGGATCGAACCTCAAAATTTTGTTTAGATTTGTTTGCATTTAGTTAGATTAGTGTTAGGGGAAGTAGATACACTTGTATTGTTCATAGATTCACCCGATTTCTCATAAAAACCCCAAACCCTTGTTCTTGAACCGAAAAAGATAAAATTGATAGGGTAAACGGGATATTTTGGGAAAAACGGCACTTAGGGTTTCATTTTCGGGGGAAACCGCACCTATTGGACCAAAAATTTTCAAGTTTTCGAAACCGGGTCGAAAAATGGGATTTTTGAGTAACAGACCCATGGACACGGGGTCGTGTCCAGCCCACTGTTTGCAGTTTTTGTTCGAAAATATTTCTGTTTCGTGCTAACTTTTGGTGTATTGTTGCAGATGGCCAGGAAGTTCACAAGATTCAACGCCAATGAACTAGATGCAAGAGCTCGATATGAAATTCTTCAAACAAGGCCGGAGGAATACCCGAGGCAAGCTTGCACGGAATTGCTAACCATGGTGAATCAAATTGACCGTTTCAACAACATTGTTACGGGACCACTCAGAGTCGCCCTAACAATTCGGCTCCGTTCCGTCCACGAATGCACATTGGAATTCTATAGCACTTTCACACAATGTTTTAAAAACCGGTTTTTAAATCAAACCGGATTAGGCAAAAAAATGGTTCAACCGGTTGAACCAGGTTGTACCGAGCGGTTCAACCGGGTTGACTAGCTAACTCTATAATTTCATAAATTACAACATCAACTCAAAAGTTAATCCAAAAATGCATGATTACATAAAAGATGATCCAAAAGTAAATCCATAATAAAAAATAATCCAAAACATAATCGAAAATCATTCAGTTTTCCAAAAGCTCTTTTAAATGAAAGTGTACGATATGTTTAAGTCATTTGAGTGTTGAATGCATCAAGTTCACAATCGCATAAAAGATGAAATTCACTGTTATCGTCATCCTCATCAACTAGAGGATAACTATTTTCGTTTCATACAATATTAAATAAGAACTTTTAGTTACGAATAATCATAATATATAAAAATTACGTAAGATAAGTGACATATATAATAAAAATAAGTAACAACCCAAACTAAAATAACCCTGGGCCGGTACCGGTATTACGTTTCAAACCCGTATACCGGATTTTACCGCCGGTACAAACCTTATGCCGTTTCACTTATTTACCGGGGTGTTTCGTACCGGATTTACTTCTGAAAACGGTAATACCGGTATAACCGGCCGGTATTTACCGGTTTTTAAAACATTGCTTTCACATTCAACTCGAGGTGCGACCCCTTCGACAATGACGGGGTAGCTTTCCGATGTGGCAGAACGAAGTATTCGATCTCTATGGCACAATTTGGGTCGATTATCGGGTTGTATGCGGAAGAGGATGCGGGAAACGAAGAAAATACTGGGGGAATGAGAGAGGTAGGTGAGAACGAACGCCAAGCCATGTGGGCTCAGATTGGAGAAGGGTTCTACAATCCGAGCAGCACTAAGAGTACAAAGCTGAGGGATCCGCTATACAGATACATTCATAGGCTCCTCGGCTACTCTCTTAGCCAAAGGCATGACAGTAGTGGCGTCGTTGGGTTAAGAGATTTGGTTGTCCTCCACTGCATCCACAACCGCAGGCCGCTCGATGTTCCGTTCCTCATGCTTCGAAACATGCATCACAACCGCCTTGCTAATGCGCCAACGCCTATTTTCTTTGGGGGATGGGTGTACCGTCTCTTCAAGCACTTTGCTCACATACCTAGGGCATTTGAGAGGAGCCCATGGTCGGGTACGGTGGATATTAACATATGCCGCTCAATGAACCTGATTTATGAGGCAGAAGACGGGACGGTAACCTTCCAAAGGATGCAAGGTCATGCATGGAACCCGCAAGAAGCACTTGTCCTCCCAGCTCCGCAACATCATCAGTACCAATACCAACCCCACGGTGATCCGGGCCAATCATCCTCCTCGGGAGGCGGTTTTCCTAACTTTCAAAGTTTGCATGATTTACTGCAGGAAAACCTTATGTGTACTAGGAACACCTATAACATGGCGAGCAACACCTACCACCGGGTAGGAGCTATAGAAAGAAACCTATCCGAGATCCAAGACGATGTTGGATACATAAGAGACCACATTGCACGCCATGGAGGGGATGATGACGATGATGATGATGACGATGCTATGGAGTAGGCGAGAGGAGCAGAGGAGGAAGCGGTTGATTGATGACTACCCATGTTAACCCTTTTTAATCTTGAACAATTGATGGCCTGCGTGCCAAATGTTGAACAATTTACTTTTCCTAACTTCTTTTATTTTCTGCATTTTTTTTACTTTGACATGGATGTTAACTTTGGTAAAAGTAGGATGTTTGTGTTACTTGGTGTGGTATTAAGTGATGAAACAGGTACAAACCAAGGATTGAAGTGCTAAGCCTCAGCACTTATAGGGCCAGGATGGAAAAACCGGGAGAAGAAACCTGTTTTTTTAGGTTTACAGACTGTCCACACGGGGACGTGTCCAGCCAACATGCCCCCGTGCTCACCTCCCAGACCTGCTGTTTGGTTACTGTCCTGCAGATTTTTGCCAGACACGGGGTCGTGTCCACTCAACACGCCCCCGTGTTCACCTTCTGTAAGTTCTTATTACTAGCACCTGAACACGGGGTCGTGTCCACTCAACACGGGGTCGTGTCCAGATTGCCAGTAACACAAAATTTTGCTTTTTACACCATTTTACACATCTAATCAACCTAAAAATTTATTTTTGGGACACATTGAGGACAATGTGTAATTTAAGTGTGGGGGGATGCTAAAACCTTGAAATTTTGCAAGTCCTAAATACAAGCCTTACACAAAACTCTATTGGAACCGCTAATCACCCCAAAATTTTTCAAAAATTTCAATTTTTTTACTTGTCTAGGTTTAACTCGGGAAATTCAAGTTCTCAAAAAGGTTATATTTTTACGAATTTACAACCAATAGCGTCGTGATAAAAAGAACCAACATAAGAAAATTATGAAAAGGCATAGCAAACTTAGTTAAAATTTGATTATATATACTTGATCACATAAAAACCCATTCCCACAAAAGTGAGTTTTGAGCCTTTATTGAGCATACAAATTTACATTTTTAGACTAAATGCTCATTTTTCGTTTCTTGTGTGAATAGCCGCTTGGTTCTTACGACTCCAGAACTTGCCATGACGATACATTCCCGGTCCTTATCAACTTAAACCCGAGTAAGTAAATGATGGAGGCATTAGGACTAACCTTTTTTCTTCTACACCATTATTTTTCTTTTTTTTACCACCTACCCAAAATCCCCCTAGTTAGCACCTTTGAGCCTAAACCTTTTCATTTCATAACCCAACACCCTTTCACCCACCAAAACCTTTTTCATTTTTTTAACCCTTTGTTTTAGTAACAAGTTCGGTTTTTCGTATGATTGAAAAAAAATGTGTTGATGATGAAGCAAAAGAAAATAAACAAACAAGTTCATCAAAAATAACTTTGTTTGAATAAAAACTTCATCAGAAAAAAAAAGTTACAAAAATAGAAAATCCTCCGAAAACCGACGCTTGTTACGCTTTTTCACCCTTTTTCTACTAACCACTAACCCAACCACCTACCTTTAACCCAAGCCTAACCCTTCACCCACAAAGTCCTCTTGATATTTACAAAGGTATAAAAGTTAAAAAGGAGGAGGATTGATTGCTTGGCAAGCCTATGGTAAGAATAAGTTCCATGCCGCTCTCGAGTGATTCACTAAAAATACACCTTCGGCCGAGTGTGAGTGATTTCTCCCGTGAGGTATGTGAACTTGTATATAAATGGAATTTAAAAAAAAGGCATGTTATGCCCAATTAAGTAATTTCTCTTATGAAAAGTTTTAAATAAATCATGACGAATAGGATTGTAAATAAATAAAAATAAAACTGCATAAAGAATCTTGGAAATCCCGACACTCTACGACAAGCCCAAAACCTTCTCTTCTACCTATTCCATTTGGGAGTGTAAGCCACATATTAAAGAGTTTTGCTTGAGGACAAGCAAAAGTTCAAGTGTGGGGGTATTTGATGTGTGTAAAATGCAACATATAAATTACATCAAAAGAAGCATAAAACTAACCCTTTTTAAGTACTAATGTTGGAAAAAGAGTGATTTTGTCTTCCTTTTGTATTTTCAGGATTAAATGAGCTCAAATTCACAAAAGAAGCAAAAAAGACAGCTAAATCTAACATAAATACAAGAAAAGGAACATAAGTGGACTGCCCGACCCCTCAACGGCATCTTCCCAAGCAAAATAGAGAAGGCAGAAGACTGAACACGCCCCGTGCTCAGCCAGCACGGGGCCGTGCCCAAGAAGCATCAGAAAAGACAAACCTATAGAAGCTTCTATTTCCCACCACGGGCCGTGCCCAGTGAACACGGGGGCGTGGCGAAAGTACAACAGGCGCATTAATTGTAAGTGCGAATTACAATTAATGAAGAGAGAGAGTGTCAGACAGGCACGGGGGCGTGTCCAGCGGACACGGGGCCGTGCCCAGCTTTCTGTTCAGCCTATAAATAGGAGTGCTTGGTTTCATTTCAACTCATCCCTTGGCACACCACCTCTCTCACACTTCACCCACCACCCACAACCACCATAACACCATCATCCACCACCATCATCCATTGTCCATCGTAGAGTGTGTGAGTCGTCTCGGGATCCAAGATTGATCGTAAGAGTTCTTGACAATCAAGGCCATGTTTGCCTAAGTCTCTTACATCACTTGGTGAAGACAAAGTGTCTAGTTTAATACTTTTTATTTCTAATCTTTTGCACTTTTTATTTGGTTTTGTATTAATGACTTTAATAACTAGTTACTTATGTTGAAGGTGATCTTTCCTTATCGTTTGTCCGTGGTATCTTGGCATTATTTTACTGTCTATATAAAATAAAAGATTTTCACCATTCATATCTCCACGGTCTATATGGAGGTATGTTGGCTACCTGGTCGGGGGTTAAGGGAACGGTTTGGTAAAGGTCTTGCCATTGTTCAGCGTTTAGAGGTCCTGCAATGGACCTGGGTCAAATTTAGTAGGACCTCCTTCAATGCTTCACGATATTGGATGGCGGGGGTCCAAACTCTTTGATCCCCTCATAAGTTAACTACTATTAATACTATA
Source organism: Helianthus tuberosus (assembly GCA_030545235.1). Taxonomy (NCBI): domain Eukaryota; kingdom Viridiplantae; phylum Streptophyta; class Magnoliopsida; order Asterales; family Asteraceae; genus Helianthus; species Helianthus tuberosus. The sequence continues at coordinate 14,410,321 of CM060430.1, read as the reverse complement.
ACCCGGCTATTTAGGACTGTATCCCTGCTGACTCAGACTACTTAGTCGAGGGTAACGTCACCGCCAAAAGCGGGGCCTACCATAATATTGCATTAATAACTTAATTCATTATCTTCCAATAATCCACCCTTTTAGGATTGTATCCTTGCTGACTCAAACTACTGGGGTGAGGGTAACGTCACCTTCAAAAGAGGGGCCTACTACAATAACTAAGATAATCTCTTAATTATGTGCAAAAGTGCGGAAATAATCAAAGGTTATACTAGATACGAGTCGGAACCAAGTGATTCATCTTGTCTATCTGTTTTTTCTTTTATTTTTATTTTCAGCATTTTAGTTAGTTTTTATTTTTCTTAGTTTAAAACCTTTTTTCTAACCTTTTTATTTTGATTAGACGTTGAGGATAAACCGGTACTAAAAGCTCTTGTGTCCTTGGACGACCTCGGTATCTTACCAACACTATACTACGCTCACGATGGGTGCACTTGCCCATATGTGTGTTTAGTGTTAGTGAAATATCGTGTTTTATAAATTTAAAACTTGGCTAAAATAAGTGTTAAAGGGGCTTAAAATATACACCTAATATATATAACACTTCACACGCATCATTTCACTACCAGTTGTGAATCAGTGCTAGCCTCTACGTGTCCTGCTTTCATTTTTTGTGCCAGCCTCATTCCCGCTAGGAGGGCCTCATACTCTGCAGTATTGTTGGTGTTCTCAAAGTCCAACCTTATGGCATATGTCAGTTCGACCCCCTCGGGGCTTATCAGTGTGATTCCTGCCCCACTCCCTTCTTCACTAGATGCTCCGTCGGTGAGTAACTTCCACACCTCCTCGTCTTCCTTCTCTCTTTCTTCTTTCTCTAAGGCTTCCCATTTTAACAGTTCCTTCTCTTCGTTCTCAAGGACTGCTGCTAAGAAATCGGCCAGTATCTGTCCCTTCATGGCCGTCCTGGGCTTAAACTCCAGAGAGTGTTCCCCTAACTCCACAGCCCATTTAGCTAACCGTCCTGACAGCTCCGGCCTCCTGAGTACCTTCTGAAGGGGTTGATCGGTCATTAAGGTGATCTTGTGCCCTTGGAAATACCTCCTGAGTCTTCGGGATGCGAAGACAAGGGCTAATGCGAGTTTCTCTAGAGGCATGTACCGTTCTTCGGGCCCCTTAAGCGTTCTGCTGATGAAATATATGGGGATCTGTCTCCCTTCCCGTTCTACCATCATGACCGCACTTATGGTCGTTTTCGAGGCAGATAGATACAGGAGCAACGGGTCTCCGGGTACTGGGGTGGCCAACGTCGGGAGCTTGCAGATGTAGGCTTTCATTTCTTGGAAGGCAGCCTCAGCCTCTGTGGTCCATTTAAACTTGTTTGTCTGGAGGCAATCTTTCAATACTTTCATAAAGGGAAGGGTCCTGTCGGCTACCTTTGATAAGAAACAGTTCAACGCTATTAGTCTCCCGTTTAGTTGCTGAATGTCCTTCAGGGACCTGGGGGAACGCATCTCAGCCACCGCTTGGGTTTTCTCCGGATTTGCTGTGATCCCTCCCTTGGTGACCACTACTCCCAGGTAATTTCCCTCCTCTACTCCGAAACAGCACTTCCCAGGGTTTAACTTCATGTTCACATCCTGCATAGTGTTGAGAGTCTCGGCTATATCGTCTATCATGGCCATCTCCGTCAGGCTTTTGATAACAATGTCGTCGACGTATACTTCTAGGTTCCTTCCCCGTTGTTCCCTGAACAAAGCGTTCATGAACCTCTGATATGTGGCCCCAGCATTTTTAAGACCGAAGGGCATCTTGGTGTAGCAGAACGTCCCTTCGTCCGTGATGAAGGCAATCTTTTCTTCGTCTTCCATTGACATCTGGATTTGGTGGTACCCCTTGTAGGCATCCAGGAAGCACTTCAGGGGGTACTGAGACAAAGAGTCTACCTGAACGTCTATCTCCGGGAGGGGATAACAGTCCTTAGGACATGCTTTGTTCAGATCTTGAAAGTCAATGCACATTCTCCATCCCCCGTCTTTCTTTTGAACAATAACCGGATTGGCGATCCAGGACGGATACTTCACCTCCCTAACTATCCCTGCCCTGAGCAGTTTTCTGGTTTCCTCACAAGCAGCCCTTTTTTTATTAGGTCCCATGCTCCTCTTTTTCTGTTTTACCGGCTTCGCCCATGTGTAAGTGTTGAGCCGGTGTTCAGTTAGACTCCTGGGGACTCCTGTCATGTCCCCATGCTGAAACGCAAACACATCTATGTTATGGAGGAGCAACTCCTTCAGGGCACTTTTGCATTTGTCACTTAAGTGGCTCCCCACTTTGACTGTTTGTTCTGGGAACCTGTCACAGAGGACCCATTCTTCTACTCTCTTCCCCTGGGGTTTCTCTGGTGCTTCTTCCTTGGATACGGAAGAGACCACTTCATAAGCAGATTTAACCCACGCTAGAGCCTTTGGCATTTGAAATACTAAAGCCCCGTGGGGGGTGGATGCCTGTGCCTGTAAGTCTCCAATTCCAGGTCTTCCCAAAATTGCATTGTACTTCGAGGGTGCCCGGACCACTGTGAAGGTCAGATTTATCGTTCGGACCCGATCTCCTACCCCGACTGTGAACGGGAGCCTGATCTTTCCCAAGGGGTGTGATATGCTGTTGTTGAATCCTACCAAGGGGATAGAATCTTCTTCCAATCGATCTCTTACATCTCTGTCGAATCTAAGGAAGCAATGTTCGTATATTACCTCGACACCGGACCCCCCGTCCACATGTATTCGAGACACCTTATGGCCAGCTATTATGGCCGAGATGTTTAGGGGAAGTCGTTGCACTTTGCTTTCTTCCAGGTATGGCATAAGGCTGGGAGCTTTCATGCAGTTCGGGGAGCCCAGGATCCTGGCTTTTACACTCCGGGTGGTATCGAATTCATTCCTCCTTCTAATCATATCAACATCTGCCCTCCCAGACTCCCTTACATCTCTTCCCTTATGGTCCCCCCTCCCTCTTTGATTTCTTTAACCAGATGGGCTAGCCTTCCCGTTTTCACCGCGGTTTCTATTTCCCTTTTTAGGTACATGAAGTCATCGGTTTTGTGGCCAAAGCCTTTGTGAAAATCGCAGTATTCATTTGGTTGTGCCTTCGGGCCGGGCTTTATGGGCGGCGGCCTTGGGAAGGAGTTCTTTACCCTTTCAGTGGCCAGTATCTCACTTGGTGTCTTAGTGAGGGGGGTGAAATTATCAGAGTACAAAGAGGGACCCCTCCCTCGGGGTCTGTACGGGGAGTATGAGGGTCTCATTCTATCATGCATCATTCTATCAAAAGTAGGTTTTCGAGAGTAGGGTGTACCTTTGTCAGGGAGCTTTGTGGCTGGGGTGACCCTCCGAGGTGTGACATCCGTCTCCTTAGCTTTGCTGACCGTGTCCTTCCCTCTGACGAAGGCTCTGACCCTGTCCATAAGGCTGTCAAATGAGTGGGGGAACTCCTCCCCCAGTTTCTCACACAGCTGGGCATGTTTTAGCCCGTTTATGAAACTGCTAATCTTCATGACCTCCGGGACATCTTTGATGTTCATGCTCTCCTTGACGAACCTATCCATGTACTGATCTATTCGCTCATTGTCCCTTTGTCTTATGTGGAGGATCTCGTTCGGATTCTTGACCACCTTTCTCTGTTGACCAAAGTTCCTGAGGAACTTCTCGCTTAATTCTTCGTAGCTGTCTATTCCCCCTGGGGGGAGACTGTCAAACCAAAGCCGGGCTCCCTCCGTCAGAGTTTGTACAAACATGTGACACCACACAGGCATGGGCCATCGCCCCAGTTGTCCCGCTCCCCGGAAGGCATGCAGATGATTTTCGGGGTCCCTTGTTCCGTCATAACGGTCGAAGCCTGGGGGTAACTTTGTCTTGGGGGGCATGGGTGCTTCTGCAATTCTTCGTGTGAACTTTGAGACCTCGGCTAAGTCTCGTGGTAGATAGGGCTGATCTAGGCCATTATCACTAAGGTTGTCCTTTTCCTTCCCTTTCTCCTTTGACTTCTGTCCTATGATAAGGTCCTCCCTTTCTTCTGAGGACATTTGCCTGAGGGCAGTCATAAATGTCTCCAATGGGTCATTGTTGTTCTTATTTTGAAGGCCTGTTCCCTCTTGGTTGGAGGGTGTGTCAAAAGAAAGTCTAGCCCTGAGGCTGTCGAGTTTTTCTTGTCTCTTTAAATCTTCAAGGAACTTGGTTAGCCTCTCCTTGTGCATGGCCACAAAATCTGGGGTGATATGCTCCATTCCTTCAGGGTTTTCCACCTGGTTCTCGTTACCTTCTTCATGGGTAATGTCCTCTATAGTGACCCTATCCAGATCATTTTGTGCCGTTTGGGTGATACGTGAGTTAGGTGGTGTTGTCATGTCGTTCTTGATGGCATAAGCTGCTCTTTAGACGTCGAGTTTCGATGTGGGAACACCGGGCAGGCTGATGTCCCACGGATGGCGCCAATGTCGAATACCCAACTCCCGGATGACGTTCGATGGATCTTCGGTGACGTCAAGAGCCTTTATCTTCGTTACTACAAAAGAACAAACCGTTAGCCTCGCCACGGAGGACCCCGGGAGGGGGATCCGTGACCAAGCTCCGGCGTGAGAGTAAGTAAACTTGCCGGAAAATGAGAGGAGCTTCCTCCGATGAATGTAATCACCGGAAGGTTTCCTCTTTGGTGTGAATCTATTTAGTGTGTATGTGTATTAAATGTGGGGGAATGTTGGTCGGAAGTTAATAAGAGGCGAGTAAATGAGGGTGTAGTAAATGAGGGAAAGCCGGAGATGATACCTGCCTTAGCTCCTTGATGCCTTCTCTTATATAACAGCCAGCTCTTATCTCATTAGGGATTTTCCACACATGATCCAACGGTTTTTGAGGGTTCTCGGGGGGTGCAGACACGTGTCTGACCCCCAACGGTAAGATGTTCCCCTTAATTAATGCCCAGCCGGAGAAGTAGAGTAACTCAGACGAGATCCTTTTCTTATCGGGTATTTAATGACCTCTGCTGCTTGCTTAGTTGTTTCCCGCCCGTTTATAAAAGGAAGAGAAACCTTAGTGGACAAGGCAATTCTATTTTGTGGGCCTACGCGTAAATGGGCTTCCAGAAAAGTGACCTAAAGCGGGTGAAGTGGGCTTCCCCACTGGCCCGTCGTTTGATAGATTTTTTGTATGCAAAAATGTCACCGTTGACACACTTTTGCTAACCAAGGTTTCTTTCATTAAACCTTTAACTTATTCTTAAGTATTTACTATTGTAACGAGAAAGATTTCTGTATACACACTAAGATACTTTTATTTGTATGTTCGTAATTGGTTAGTTAGTTAGTTAGTTAGTTAGTTAGTTAGTTAGTTAGTTATTGGTGGTTCCAAGTTTGTTAAGATGGATTGGTCAATAAAGAATTAACTATATGTCTATATGATTTAACATGTCCTAATTGTTGCGTTCTACCAAATTGCAGCTTTTGGAGTCAAAGGAATTTTTATATATGAATGCTTGTTTGTATCAAGGTGCAGAATGGATGTAGAAGACGATAGACTAAGTAGCTTGCCAGATGATCTTATCCATAAAATTCTCTCTTTTATAGGCACCGAACATGCTGTTCAAACTAGTGTTTTGTCATCTAGATGGAGATTTATATGGACTTCAATGCCTTATCTCAATCTCTCACATGATAATTTCTTTAGGTTGCCCACGTTCTCCAAATTTCATACGCATGTTCTCTCTGACCGCGCAATAATCAATCAGATATGACTTCTGTCAAGCTTAGTGTTCATGGACAGGATACCTATTTGGTTGTCAAACAAATTATGGCGTATGCATTCTCTCACAATATCCAACAACTGAATCTTGGTTTCTCTTGTAACTTTGATTTTGAATTCCCTCTTTGTCTCTTTAGGTCTCGGTCTCTTAAACATCTTAGTTTGACAACGGAAGATTTTTCATCTAATGGGTACCGTAGGAAATTCTCCTTTACATATGTTTTTAAAGCAACGTCTACGTGGGATCTCCCTGCTTTAACAACATTGTATATTCATGATGTCTATTTGTGTTATGATGAAAACACAGATAAGTTGTTCATTAATCTTTTCTCCAAGTGTGCAAACTTGAAGAATCTCACCTTAAAAGGCTGCTATACGAAAGGATTTACGGGTTTAAGTATTTGTCTTCCACTACTCACTGAACTTACACTTGAAACTGAATACGGGAGTGTGGAGGTTTTCAATATCGTTGCACCTCAACTCAAGAATCTCACTATACGAAGTTTCATTTCGGAAAGTCATGAATATCTTATATCTGCACCACACCTTGTATTCTTGGACTATAAAGGTTGGTCTTGTTTGCAGCTTTCTACAAATGCTTTCCTTTCTTTGGAGAAGGCGCATATTTGTATATCCTATTCAACCTATGCTCATCAAGTTCTACGCCTGCTTCAACAGATTCGCAATGTCAAGTTTCTTACGCTTAACTTAGAAGTTGTTGAGGTAATTGCTAGTCTTTATCTTGTGCGTCTTACAATTATTTTCAATCTGATAAGTTTTCTCATAATTCTAAAAAAAACAATGTAAAACAAAAACAAGGTTAGTTATGTTTGTTAAGAAAGAAATATTTCATTTGTCATGTTTTTTTTTGTGTCAAATGTTATGATGGTTATGTCATTTGAGTATGCTTGAAAAAATAGTGAAGGTACATAAGCACTTTAACAGAAATTGGGATCCCATGCTTTGATACTTTGAAAAGTCATTTGTCATTGGCTATTTCTCCTTTTTAAGCACCACTTAGGCTGGGTGGTGTGGAGTGGCGCCCCAGCTCCACATCAGCCATTAACGACCCAACACCGCCCTGAGGGCGCCAAAAGGGCTCCAAAGAGGGGGAGGGAGGGCTGTGAGTGGAATGGCGGGCATGAAAGGGGGGCTTTAAAAGGCTTAAGTGGACCAATGAGAACCCTCCATTTGGAGAGGGGCTTTAAAGGGTTTCACCCCACACCACCCAGCCTTAGCTAAATGCTCTAAAAAGACATGATTCTTAGTGCATACATATATAAATATGTGCTCATCATTATAATTATTGTGTTTTAAAAAAAATCCTGCAGCTTCTTTCTTCATTTGTGGAACAATTGGCACATCTACCTTCCCCATTTGCTAACTTAAAGAGTCTAAAGATTCATCCAGAATGGGAACGTTTGAAAGTGCGAGAACATAAGATAGTAGAGATGTCTGCAGAAGTCAGAAGCTATCTACTAGATGGTTCTCCTGGTGCCACCTTCACAATGGTTTCACGTGAGGTATTCTAATTTTTCATGCATCATACATGTTCTATGTTATATAGAATATTATGGCAAGCAACTTATATAATTGTTTTAACTGTGTTTGTCTCTAAGTGGAAATTTGTAGTATAAACATGTATACATATATCTTTAAGTTGAGAAACTCGCTATGCCTTAATGTTTTTAGATTTTAGGCAGTTTGGATTTAAATAATCCAAACTATGACCCGTTGGCTCATAATAATTCATACTAACAATTGACCGGTGATACTCATTAACGAAAGTGGATGTTATAGGTGTCATTATTAAAATTGCAAGTTTAAGCTTGGAATATTGAAAATTTAAAATTCAATTTGCCTGAAATTTTAAAAAAGATGATAGACTTTTTATTTGATATAAATTTAGCTATGCATCAATTTTGGAGATTTGTGACATAAATGGTGAGTAGTATTTTGGCTTCTTTAAATTTTATCAATATCTATGTGATACCACAGGATATTAAATCTATGAAGAAGTTAGCCGAAAACCTTAGGACTATGCGCATTGCTAGAGCAGGAGAAAGCTAGTAGAGAGACGAAATGGCAAAGATGCACGAACAAGGGAAATAAAAGGCTTTCGACATCATTTCAAAGTTGAACTTGCTACAACATTGCAGCCATCTTTCTTAGCTAATTGTAATTAAAAGAGTCATGAAACCTTGTTATTGCTTAAAATCAGTGTCAACTCTTTTCTTTTTTTTATTGATTTGGTTTACAATTTTTGACACATGATGTGAAACCCGTGTTAACCTTATTATTTTGCAAAGTAACATAAAACACATCAAATATTTTTTGATGATGAAGATAGGTCATGGTGTAAAAATGTATTGATAGGCTTTTGGGCATATCACACTTCATATTTCGTCTAGTTTTCTTTTATGGTTGCTATAAGGGGATAGGGGCGCCCATCACTCACCACCCACTCATCACTCACAACTTACAATCAAGTTCCGCAACGTCATCGAGCGTTATTCCATCACTAGTGATGGATTTTAGTGGAAATGCTCATCACTTATGTATATATATAAAACAACCCATCATCAACGGTCATCTACGAAGGCAACGGTCATCACTTGTGAATGGATAACGCGTGAAAAAATTGACGCGTGATAAGTTCCACGCGTGAACAACTAGACCGGCGGCGGTGTTTTCTTTCCATCCACGCATGATGGGGTGGTGAGCATGGGGCGCCCCGGAACAAGTGTTGATACCGGAAAGATAGCAACCAGATTTTCGTTGTAACATGTGGAGAATTCTACTGGTTTTCTTTTAAAATACTTAGCCAAACTAAAAAACCAGTGAACAGTGGTTATTTTTTTTTTATCACCCGAATTATTTTATTAGTTCTTTCCGATTTCCGATGAGTGATAATATCACGTGAATTATTTTTTCACTTACCTACATGCATCCAATGAGGTGTTTGTGATCAACACATGATTAAATTTTGAATCAAAGCTTTAAATAATATTGTGACATAACTGAAAATTTATAACTCAACTAACTAATAAAATTGATATTGTGAAACGGTCTTTAAAAATTTAGATTTCCTATCCTACCTCAAATAAATAAAACAATCCCAAAGACTAATAAATAAAACAATTCCAAAGAATATAATGTGTCAATACCATATTATCCCTCATAAAATTCGTTTTCAATTGATTTTTTATTATTTTTTTAAATTGGGTTAATATACTAGAATGACATCATCATACTCAGTATATTCCATCAATAACAAAGCTAAGAAAGGGTCTGAGGAGGGTGAGATGTAGACAACCTTACCTCTATCATGTAAGAATAGAGAGACTGCTTCCAATGAGACCCCCGACTCGATTGTAGTTTTGCATCAAGCCTTGGACATAAGGCACATAACACTCAGCAGTTGAGACAAACGTCGATTAGTGCATGTACCTCCTTGTCTTTGGGCTGTCAACGCCATCACATGATGCATGATTAACCATCCCCTTCTTTTAACGTTATTTTCACGAAATTAGTAAAATAACGTTAAAATTAGTGCACTTTCACTTTGCCCCCCCCCCCCCCCCCACGGACCCCGAGCGCCCACACATTATATGGGCATACCGCAAGCGGGACGTATAGAATGACAACATTGCTTATTTTAAAGAGGTAACTTTGTACAAATATAACCAAGTTTACCAATTATTCTAATTAGGTCAATAAATTTTTTTGTCTCCTTTTAATCACTAAACTTATATTTGGTGTTTCAGTTTTGCATAATGCCCCGATTACACTTGATGATTTGTGAGGTTCCATTACATCTTTTAAATTTTTAATAGAAAATATATAGTGACTGGATTTTTTTGTTTAAAAACTAAATTAAAAGAAATGAGATTTAGGTTAGAGGATTGAGTATATTGATTTGATCATTTCCAAGTTCCATATTTGGTTCATAACTTCACGTGATATTCATACCTTCATTCCCAGAGTCACGATTCATCTGTTTGATATACAAACACAACAATCTTCTTTGTTTTAGGGATGGTAATGGGTCGGGTATAAGTCTGATATGGCTAATCCCATACCCATACCTGGCCTACTATCCGTCGGGTTCTCGGGCATACTTGTGGGTATCGGATTAACTAACTAAGTGAAGAGGTGAAACCGTAGTTGGAAAGCCATTGCACCCATTGTTCACACCTTACCAAAACACAAGTCTTACAACATTGAAGGTTGTGGCCTTGGATGGTTTCAACACGTCGTAGGTCACTTGGGACCTTTAGGGAAAAAAGTTTTGGAGGTTATGAACCTCATAACTTTTGGAAATTTACCATAACACAAGTCCCTCAACAAGAGTTTAGTTGGGAACAAGGTTTGATGCAATATTTCCACAAGATGAACAAGTAATGAAACAAGCTTGTAATAATTTTATAAAACAAAATTCAAATATGACTTTGGAGCCTCATATAAGTGATTAACCACTTTGTCACACCTTGGTCGACCTTGGGTAACATCCTTGGAGGTCAACCAAGTAGATTGAAGAAAGAAAACAAGAAGAAAGATGAAAAAAGGGTCCAAAACTCACTGTTTTGGACTTGTGCACAATCTGCCAACACTTGGAAGTTTGGATGATTTGTGGGATCTTGGGAGTGATTTGAGAGAGTGTAAAGGGTTAGGAGAGTGTGGAGGAGGCTTATTTATAAGGAGGATATTAGGGTTTGGCACTAAATGAAGTTAGGTGGAGGTAAGTGGTTAGAAGGTGACACAAGTGCAAAATTCGCAAGCTGAAATAAGGGTCTGCTGCCAGACACCCTTACGGACCGTATGGTCCTAGGCTTACGGTCCGTAAGCCTTCCCAGAACAACAAAAATTGCATTTAGTCCCTCTTTGTAATTAGCTGAGTCATATTGTGCAATAATCTCATGTGTTAAGCATAAATTATGGTTTAAAAGGTGGTGTTAAGCATGATATGAATATAGTGTATCACTTGATTGAATCCAAACATCGAATAAACTTAAATATGTGCCGGTTTGTATAAATTATACATTGAGTGATTGATCACATGTTGTGCAAGCATGATTAAACAATATTGAATTGAAACATGATTTCCATTATGATCAAAGTCTCGAGATTACAAGGTCGATACGAAGTATGAATACGAACTTACTAAAAATAGAAAGTACAAAATACGAATCGTTACATTCTCTCTCTCGATGCTAAACTCCGATAACTCTGTTGTCGGTGCTTCACCGACACTGACATTTCTTTATCCGTCCCACGGAAACTCTGAATCATTATATAATTCAACAATATTCTAATTGTTTCTTCACCATCACAAACAAGTAGCCGGAAATTTATGCTCCCAGATCTGATAAACTAACTGCAATGCCTCTAGATTTGTTTCAAATATTTAGAAAAAAAACCCAAATGTGAAGAACTTGAAGAGCTAGGGCCAAAACGACAAAAAAAACCCTGAGATCTTGAGTCAACTTCAGGTGGTTGGGGTGGTGTAGGTTTTGGGTGAAATCCGGAGACCAAAAAAGTGGTGAGATTGTGGTTCTGAAAGGGATTTAATGGGAGAGCAGAAAAGAGAAAAGTGGTTTCTTAGATAGCAGGTTGTAGTTTGGAACCTAATTTGGATGGAGGGTGAAAGAGGGGTTTATAAGTAGGAGGAATCAGGGATAAAATGATATAAATGCCCTCACATGAGGTGCATGTGATCTAATTTAACGTTTAAAACAAACCAGGTTATGGCCAAAGGACTTAGGGTGTAATAGTTTTAACAAAAAAAAGATTGTGACTGTAATTATTGAAGTTAAAGGGCGTCTATTGCAATTCGATTCAAACATAAAGGACGGAAAGTGTAATTTATCCTAAATGAAATTTTTTTAAGATATGTGTCACTCACTAGTGCATCAGTATTCTTGTTTTCCGGCCTCTCTTCTATCAAATAATATTGTTTTTGTTTTTCCTTCCTTTTAATTTCGTTTTAAAAGCCAGTAAATCACTTTATACTCCAAATGAAACCCCAATCAGCAAGATGTTGGAAAGGACCAATGCATACATCAGAAAACCCCAAAATATAACTTTAAAACCTATACATCAAATAAGGTAGAATCAAATTTTAACCATGAGTCCCATGTAGCATCTAGTAGTTTATCTCTATTCCTTATCCACAAGTATGACACCTCCTTTAAATCCTTCAAGCGCTCAGTATAGCAACTGAAAGAACTAATTTATTCATCTTCCACATACACAACCCAACCCAATCCAGCCCAGCCCAGATTTTTTAACACATTCATAGCCCAACCCAACCTAACCTAACCTAAATTTTTATTAAATAAACGTAACTTATGCTTGTTTTCTATTGTATTAAAAATAATAATATTAAAAACAAGTATTTTATTTCAAAACAATTAAAAGTAATTTATTTTTAATATAATAATTAAAAAGTTAAATAGTCAATATATACAATATACTAGAAAATATATTTTTCAAACGAACTCCGTTTTAATAAAATTTATATCGTAATATTCATAATTTTTTAAAAGAAATACGGTGTATGTAGTTTTTTTTATTAAGTTTAAATATTACAAATTATTTAAGTAATTAAATTATTTAGGGAATTGGTAGTTAAGAAATAAAATAAAAAAGGAAATTAGAAGATGAAACCAAACTAATTTTGACAAGTGATTAAAGAACATGGGCAACCTTGGGTTGCTTGGGTGACCGGGTTGTGGAGAATAGTTAAATTTTCCTTTTCTTTAATTATTTAGGTAATCTAGGTTGGGAGAAAGTCACCAACGGTGACAATCTTAGAGCATTCACATCTCTTCCATCAAATTATGTTAGAGCGTTATTTATATTATAAAAAAAAGTAGTTGTAAGTGGAGGAAAGAGAAAACGTTAGTGTTCATTTGTATATTTGAGGGTAGATTGTTCACTATCTATAATTTTTAATATATTTTAAAAGTGGCGCCATATTATATAATTGAAACGAGGGAGAAAATGTAGTTTTTAATGTTGTGAGCCATATTATTTAAACGAAACGAGAGAGAAAATATAGTTTTTAATGTAATTACAGGATAGAAATAGTAAGAAAAATGTGAATGCTCTTAGAACTCTAGTTGTTTAAGCATTTGATTTTATTCTTATGTTATATATATCCGGAAAAAATAGAGTTAAATGTCTGGTTGGTCCCTATGGTTTGCAGATAGTGCAGAATTGGTCCCGAGTCTTCAATAATTACAGAGTTGGTCCCAGTGGTTGCATTTTTTGCACTCGGGTGATCCTTATCACTAACCCAAACTAAGATTTTTAGTTAAATGTATGTGAAATAACTAAACTACCACTAAACAATTTAAAAGTGGTTGTGAGCCATATTATTTAAATGAAACGAGAGAGAAAATATAGTTTTTAATGTAATTGTAGGATAGAAATTGTAAGAAAAATGTGAATGCTCTTAGAACTCTAGTTGTTTAAGAGTTTGATTTTATTCTTATATTATATATAGAGTGGGAGTTGGATAGAAAGTGTGTTTTTTCCTAGAAAGTCTAGGAAGCAATAAGAACGTGACATGTGGCATTGAAGGATTTTAACTAAAAGGGCAATTGTGTAATTTGAATATTATTTTAATTATGGATTATATTATTAGGATAACTAACTAACCAGAAAATTATTGAAACTAAATATCCCATTTAATTCAAATTGACAGTTTCAATTTAAATCATACAATCCATACAACATATTCACAGGAATTCGTAATTCTGGTCTTTCACAACATCTTTACCAGTAATGATTTTTGATGGAGGATTTCTTGTTTTCTTGACATTGTGTTTTACCAGCAAACAGACTAATTGACATTGTGTTTTACCAGCAAACAGACTATTACCATTGACTATTAACTTGATTTTTTATTTGATTTGTTGGAGCAATTCTTGACATTGTGTTGTCACACCCTGACTTTTGCGGAAGCGTGATTATGTGTGACTTGCTGAATATCATTGCATTCAATCATAACAACAACTATATGATAAAACTAGAGATGTTCATCCATTAAATAAGTTTAAAATACCACAAACAACATTGTCTTGAAAACATAGACTTCAAACCCGAATTACAAACCATGCAAATTGTTTAGAGTTCCATAAGGACTCGACAAAAGACTTTAAATAAAACCAGGCTTTGAAAGATGTGTCTTATCTAGGATAAGGCACATTATCCAAACCCTTAGACTACGGATGACATCTTTTATTTCCAACATTACTTGAAACCTCCAAACGCCCACCAGATCCACATTTAATTTCCTGAAATACATGTAGTTTGAAAACATCAACAAAAGTTGAGCGAGTTCTTGTGTTTTGTATGTGTGCACGAATAAACCTTTGAAATCATTGTAAGTATGTATGTTTTGTAAATCCCTGGTATGAAAGCAAACAAGGAAAACAAAGAACAGATCGATTAATGGTTTGCAAGGCCATTAATATGTGTGACGTGATGCAGGAAGGCTCAAACCTAGCAGATTTTGCACCGGGCTTCCGGCTGTAAGACATAGTCACCTCATGGGCCAAACCCCGGTCCACATGGGCGGGGCTCGCTACACCCAAATAGATCTATCACTCATGTCCCTCGGCCCTACTACGAGGATTAATGGTCTTAAGCGTTATACCCACCACTCACATGATCTAGCAGTACCTTTCCTTAGCTAACCATACCACAAATAAACGTTTGTAAACAGTTTGTAACATGTACTTCACCCCTGAAGTTATAAAACTGAAAAACAATTAAAAGAAAAGGGGGGGCATGAACTCACGGTTTTGCGTTCTTCGTAACCAACGATAACTCAAAGCTTCTTCCGATGTACACGACTACCTACAACGTACCATGATCTATTAGACGAGCGGGTCGTGCCTTGACTTAGTATTAATTAGTGTCTTTGAGTTACGTTTCTTTGAGTCTTCAATATTATTCTAAATTATATAATTATTTGTTAAAATAATAAATATTTTAACTTAAATTATATTTATTTCATTTTGGAATAATTGTTAAAAGAGTTAATTACATAGTTAGTCCCTGTGGTTTACACAAAATAACATACTTAGGTACTAATAGTTTAAAATCACCTTCTAGGGTATTAACTTTTCATTTTATAACGTTTAGAGGTATTAACTTCTAGGGTATTAACATAGTTAGTCCCTATGGTTTGCACAAAATAACATATTTAGGTACTAATAGAATGGGATTTTAAGCCTACAAATAACGTTAATACCCTCAAACGTTACAAAATAAAAAGTTAATACCCTAGAATGTGATTCTAAACTATTAGTACCTAAGTATGTTATTTTGTGCAAACCACATGGACTAACTATGTAATTAACTCTTGTTAAAATAATATATTTTAACTTGTCACATTTATGTATTTATACGTGTATATCCTTCCCAAGGATGGGTGTATTTGTATTCTTATACTTGTATATTTTTGCCATGTATTGGTGTCGTATTCCGGAGTGTAGTTATACGTACAAGAATACGTATTTTTATTGTAATCGTTAAGTATTCTTATACTTAATTTTGTATTAATTTTTCCGGAATAATATCTCTAGTAAAAATACATTAATATATATTTCCAAAATATATATTTTAAGAAATATTACTTAGAAAAATTATTTATAATTTTTCATTTGGCAAAAATAATTGTATTTTCATGCATACTTCAAAAATAATATATTTTCAAGTCTAACTTAGAAAATATATATAAATTCCATTTTTCATCAAAAAATAATATATTTCAAGTTTAATTAAGAAAATACTTTTTCTCCCAAAAATAATGTATTTCTTATTTGTTTGAGAAAATATATATATATTTCTTCCAAAAATAATACATCTTCTAATAATTTCAAGAGAAGTATATATTTTTACTTGCCAAAAATAATATATTTTCTCCTTGTCAAAAATATGATATATTTTGTAATAATTGTAAAAATCATATTTTTGTTCTCTTGGTGTCCAAAATATTAATTACCAAAATATACTCATGAATAAATTTTCGGAATATTTTGTAAGTTATATTCCTTTGTTCGGTTCCTCCCACATTTTGGGTAAAATTTATATATTCATATTCTTGGGATTTTGGTAATATTTTGGATTGTAATTTTTGGTATTTTGATGAGTTATATTATTTCAAGTCCTATAATAATATAAATAATACACATAATATACAAATAATCACACACATGGTGACTTCTAAATATATATTTTCCTAAATAAATATTTAGTCACTTTTATTTATAAAAAAACCAACCTCTGATATTTATAATTTTTGTAACAAAATTATGGCAAACTTTATGTGAAAATTCATGTCTTAAAATACACTTGTAAGTATTTGTTTAAAAATATTTTTCTAAATGTTTAATTTTTAGAAAATTTTGCCATAGTTTACCCTAAAAATGGAGGTTTCCATGCCTTCAAGGCATATCATTTTCTTTTGTAATTCAACACAATCAATCAACAATCAATCTATACTTACCAATTTTGCCAAAATCAAGCAGACTACTACTTCATGAACTTGAAAATTTATAAAAATGTGTAGTAACTTACTAGTGTGTTTAGTAAGCTTAGTTACCCTTTAAAGTGTGGTTGTTTCTTTAAAAACTTCATTTTTATAGAAATTAGTTCTTTACAACTTGTGATCACATTTTCTAAAAATGCTTCTTCTTGGATTTTTCTTGTTACATATGTGTTTCTACACTTGTTTAACCTTTAAAAACATGGTTGATTTCTTTAATAACCAAGATTAAGTAAACTTTGTATTTTTAACTTGGTTTCTTGAAAAATCATCATTGAAATCTTAGATCTACACGCTTACATCTTACTTTAATCATCATTTTACAAGAAAACAATTTTATTCTTTCAAGTTCATGTCTTTCATGAGGATGATCTATTAATCTCTAACATTTTCATCCTCTCATCTTGCTAGATTATGTTTTTAATCATCATCTAGCAAGATCATATGATGATCTACATCATTAACTGTAACATCCCAGCCCGGCTCTGGGATGACGTGTCACTATTACAGAATCAGATACAAAAGGGCTTATTTTATTAATATCCAAACGAGTTTACAAAAGATTTATTCCTGATAATTTGTTTCATACATTACGCTAAGTTTCCAACTTGTTTATTTTAGCTCTTTTCACACTTTCCCGCCATCCCTGCTAACCTGTAGAAAAGAAAAAATATGCGAATGAGCAAAATGCCAGGAGCGGATAATGATAGCAATGAATAATGAAAATGAAAGAAAAGATAATAATGCAAGTGTAACTACTTGATAGAATTCAATAACTCTACTATGTTGTAAGAAATACCCATCGAGCCCGGTATATATATATATATAATAAACAGAACAGGCGGAACAGGCTAGCTAGTCCTGAACCGATGTGCAATGGCGTATGGGCATCATACAAACCATCCGCCAGAAATAATAA
This sequence comes from Helianthus tuberosus, assembly GCA_030545235.1. Taxonomy (NCBI): domain Eukaryota; kingdom Viridiplantae; phylum Streptophyta; class Magnoliopsida; order Asterales; family Asteraceae; genus Helianthus; species Helianthus tuberosus. The sequence continues at coordinate 14,393,064 of CM060430.1, read as the reverse complement.
TATCCTAGGATCGATCCATATGCCTCGAAAAATATAGCCGGCACTCCTTAGAGTTCAAAACAGGCGAGACGCTGTGATTTAGGCTCACCGTCACAGTCGGTGCCACGCCATTGATGCCGCAATGACATGCTTGCGGTCACCCCACAAGTAGGGGCATGCTCGGGTATTAGAATACAGGGGGTAAACATATAATATTTTTTTATATTTCTCCATAATCCAATATAACAGGTCAGACATATTATCATTAGGAAGGTGATAATGAATACAATTTAATAAAGATAATATCACATGTAATATGGTTCTAAAACTGTATTCAGATTGAGAATTGATTAAGACAGGTGAATGAATCAAACGAGAGTAACTTAGTGAAACGATAATACGAAATAATAGCTTGAAATGAAGATTAACAAACAAGGTTAAAAACCCATACTATACGGATAGTAAAGGAAAGAACCCGCACCTTAGTGGTTCCAAAGTGATGATCAGAAGTGAAGTGCCGAGATAAAAGATTTCGTCTATATGATGCCTACAATATTATTGTACCTTAGATGTGTTGAATTATAATAGGTACTTGGTTTAGTTCATTCGGTAATTTCCGACAACCAATATTTAAATTCTTAATCGAAAACTTTATTACCGTATGAATAAAATGATAATATTATTTTAACTTGAAATCTAACAATAAATTGATTTACTTGTCGTGGTTACAAAAGAATTTTGATACAGCTTATTAGATATTAGTTTTCTTCTTATTTATGAATTTTAGTTATAAAGTTTACAAAGTTAAATTTATATAATATAAAGCTTACTGATAATATATAAGTTCATTAAATCTAATTTACTATTATATGGTTATAGAAAGTACCATATCTTTAAATCATGTGATGTTGTATGGATTCTTACTTTTCAGTTATATACTTATTCATAGTAAAATGGTTATTAACATAAACGTATTTTATATATACAAAAGTTCGATTTAAAAATAATTTTAACAAACAACTTCCAAGTTTATGAAACTACTTGATCAGAGAAAAGAAAAAAAAATAATAAATTCCTTGCTAAGTTATATTTTAGAAAAGTAGAACTTGCAGCATGCCAAGTTCTCTCGATTACCCCATTTGTATAACTATTTATTTATTCTTCACTTGTTATGAGTAACAGTTTTATTATATTTTTTATAGACAAAAAGGATAAACCATGACTTTTGGTTTGCATGACTATTAATTTTATTTATTAGGTCATTAAGTATATATAAAGAGTTACTGGTTGTCTTCTTCTACAATTATAAGTAGGTCCTCGGAGTTTTATTTATTTATTTTTTTTCCCGAGTTACTGACCGTTACTTAAGTTTAAATACACAATAAGCATACTTAAAAGTGTATTGCTACGATATTACCTTAGATTGGAGATAAGCAGTAGATCAGAAAAACGAAGTCGCCGGAATATGTCGGGTGTGCTACGAACGTCGATATAGGTGGTTTAAAGGTGGTGAGGAGGTCATTACATAGTGAAGGCAGTGAAGGTGGTAAATACATGTGTTGGTTTCATGCTTAAGGGTCTATTTGAGGTGATGGGATTTATTTATGAGTTCCTGTGAAAGAAACCCTAAATATTCGAAGATATATAGTGCAGGCGTGTGAGAGTAAGCTTGGGCTTCAAGTTTGTAGGTCCCTCTCGAGGATGAGATAAAACCTTATCCTTGTTATATCAAACACACTAGCGAGTGCGGAATCCAAGCTAGCATGCAACCGAGATTTTATACGAGAACAAGCACAAACACAACACACAACATTCAACGATTAACACCACTTGTATTAATGCGTATGAAAGGTTCGGTTACAAGCCCAATGTTCACAGATGTATTCTGCAAACTCTCAAAGTTCTCTCGTGTGTGTTCTCTCTTCTCTCTTCTATCTGTCTCTCTTTTCACACAACACACTACATGGGTATATATACCCGACACAGCAGGTCTGGTCGAAGGATCAGACAGATTGATCGAAAGATCATCTGTTGACCAGAAAGCCATCGAAAGATTCACAAATACCTCGAAGGATGATATCCTTCGAGATATCCTTCGAGTTCATCCATCGAAGGTTTATGTTTCGAACTCATCTATCGAATGTTCATCTTTCGAGCTCATCGAAGGATATAAAACAATCCTTCGATGACACATCCTTCGACACAACCAGCTTACAACATTTTTCTAACTGTTTGGTCAAGTCAAACCAGGAGGATGGTTGACTTGGTCAAACTTACATCAACCTTACATTAAAGACATCGTTTTGTATCATGACGAAATACAGACAAAGTACAGACACAAGTGCACCAACAAACTCCCCCTTGGCTGTAGCTTTGTCTCGATCTTCGTGTCTTCAAGTCTTCAAGGCCGAGTCGAACCGAGCCGAGTCGCGTCCACACAAAGTGTATCAACAAACTCCCCCTTGGACGCTACTCGTGATGGTTCGTCTTCTGTGACTTTCATGTCGGAGGATCTTCAAAGTCTTCACGCGTCGTAAGTAGAAAGTATATCAACAAACTCCCCATTTAACTTAGGTAGTGTGTCAATAAACTCCCCCTTAGATTGAACTCTCCATTGAGTCATGCTCGTGAATCTTTTGACTTGTCAATTCTTCAGATCCTTGTGGTGTTGATGAAGGGACAGCGGCAACTCGATCATTTTATCCTTTGAGTGCCTCCACTTCGTGTCTTCATTCCAAAGCTTTTCATCGAACATGTTCACCTCGCCTTTAGCATCTGCACATGCAAGAAAGCTAAACGCATAATGAGAACAACCGCTTGGAATATAGTTAACATTTAAACTAACGACACATATGAGATCAAATCTCAATCAAACACCAACCGACAGCAGTTTGAAAGTTTAGAAAAATATTCATTTTAATCCTTTAACTTTCAAAACTCGTTAACTTCGACTGTTTATGAAGATGCAATTGTTTTCCAGCTTATGATCAGGATTTTGGGTAGGATAGACTCGAGTTCCAACATCGGTCAATCAAAAATAAACTAGAAGAAAAATCTTTTTGGATTTTATAAAGTTTAAATTAAAACACACCTAAAATCTTTTTGAAATTTTCATTTTTCAAATGTAAAGACGGAAAGCAATAAAAAAATATATACAAAGATGCATAAACAGGAAACATTAAATAAATATTTACAGACAGTCTTTTTGCGAGTTTCGAGGGTAAGAGAATCATATCAGTGTACGGTCATGCCAAAACGCTCTTGTTTTTCAATTAGTTAACATTAAGATAAGCATCCTATAACAATTATCGGTATTGTTGTCCACATAAGCTCAACTTATCATTTGTAATCATGGCGAGGGGATACATTAAGGTATAATTTATACTTACCGACCGGTGTTCATCCACATCACGACACATTCCCGTATCAAGGTATGCACGAAGATTCATCTTACCGGTGAGTATACCGATTATCATCTGTTTGACCGTATATGATGTGAGATTCTCACTTATTTTGATTTGAAAACAAGCCCTATGTGATAGAATCACTTATTTATGAGGAACTTGAGTTTCAGATGCATGAGGGCACAGGAGCAAGTCCGTGAACAGGTCAGTACTTTCGTACAGCAGAGAGACGAACTTGACTCCCGGATGAATGTGATATTTTATCACTTATTTGATTTGGACATGTGATTGTTGATCACTTATTGAGGTCGAATGCAGTATGTACACGTATGTATGGTATCATGGAAGATCTAGACTTGCGTCCCCGTTAATTTTCGGTAAAAGATACAACCATGATACCCAGATGATAAGCAGCATAAAGACCGAATATCTCAGAACCTCGGCAATATCTCAAACGAAATTTCGGTACTAAGACCATATGCCAATGAATGGTTCCCACCCAGTCCTCAGTCGATTTAAGATTTATATCACCCTGCACACTTTAAAATGATTGTGAGCCTACCGAGTCATCTTATATAGAGCTGCTTATCGTTTTTCATTTAAGGTTTAAAGAGGTTTAGACAGACCACTGATGTACTATCATTTTCTCTTTTGCTCGCCAGGAAACTCATTTTTGTTTTTCTATTGTTTTTGTGTTTTTGAAATTTTTCGATGTTTTTGGATTTTCGAATTTGGATTTACTCCCCCTAAAATCAATAAACTAAGATAAAATTTAAAGCACAAAGGTATTTACAAAAATGATTTTCCGATGTTGGTTAAATCAATGCCGTTTACCAAAATTAATTTTGAATCAGAAATGATTTATCGAATTTTGGAAAAAATGAGTTGGCATGTCGGTAAGCGGTGCGGACCATGACAACATTGTCTGGCCAAAGAGTGCTGTACGAGATAATAATAATTCATAAAGCAGCTTAAATATCGACAAGTAAAAGAGAGATTAGAAATTTAAAACCATATCCTGCAACTGCTTCGTGCATTGCAAGGAATCTGAGTGCTCTCCCAAACTGGATATCCACCCGGTGTGGATTTCAAAGTCGCTTTTCTAGCTACTTAGAAATCTCTTCACAGCAACAAGATCAGAAACCTTTGGGTCCGGCTGGTCTTCCACATTGCACCAGCGAAGGTTTTTGTCTTTCTCTTGTGAAGTAGTGTGCGGTTGTTCAACCCATGCCAAGGCATCCGCACACCCGGTTGGTTTGTTCAACAAACACATTTTCTTCAATCACACCACGAAGAAATGTACACTGCACGTTCATCTTGTAGATTGTTGAACTTCAGACGTGCTGCAGGTGCATACATTTTGATTTGAATCTATCCCGGGGACCCGATCAAAGCCTTGAACATTCACATTTTGAAATGATTTTCATTTTGTCGAAGCTTTTCAATCTCTTTCAACAGACATTTCTGTTTCCCTTTACTTTTTCTCTCCATCAAAGGCAGCAATTTCTTCTGTTGCCTATTTTGTGCAAGGATGCTCCACTATCAACAATCTTACGACTATCGAAAGTTCCTCCTGGAATATCCTACACACTCACTCAAAAATTAGTTGGAGAGAGGGACCTAAGCCTTTGTGGACTTGGGTCGTCCTTGATCATCAAGAAAAGTGATCTCAATCACTTGATGATTAGGAAAAAGAACCTGTGGTGCTCCCCCTGACTGAATTACCTGTTTTTGTTTCCAAGCTGTTTGTCCTTTACCAGTATTTGTATTAATTGTTTTAGCATTTACTGGTTTTAGAGTTTTAGGTTTTGCTTGAACAGGTTTTTCTTCTTTGACCTCTGATTTTAAGGCCTTTTCAATTACCTTTTGATTCTTTTGTTTTAACTTCTTTTCCCTTTCTTTCAAGACACGTGGGTCTTGTTTCGGGGAAAATGATCGTTTTTGGTAATTGGTTTCTTGGGGAGCACTTGTTTTTGCCTTCAACTTTTGCAGGTATGGGCAGTATCTTACAATATGCCCAATTGTGCCACACTCAAAACACATTCTCCGCTCTACAAACCTCGGAGAAACATGTTGATGATCAGACGGAGAACCAGACAATGAGCTTTGTGATCTAGACGTGCTTGGACCTAAATCACCTCCGTTGGTGTGTTGGGTGTAGTTATTCTGATCATTTCGTTTTAAAATTCTAACTTGTTTTACAAAATCAATGTTAGATTTATCCTGAAATGTTTCAAGTTTATCTGAACCCGCGGATCCAACAAAGTTCACTTTCGGTTCTCTTTTCTTAACAGGAGCTCTTTTGTTTTGCACCCATTGTTGTTGAACCTTAGGTGCTTGAAAATTCTTGTTCTGAGCCTTCTTTCCCTGTACCTTACCTTTTCCGGAATTGACTTGTTGTTTTCGCTCAACTTGTAGTTTTTGGTTTCCGTATTGTTTTCTAATTTGTTCACACGGAATTGGATCACATTGAGTGACGGTAACTTTGCCACTTTTGTTCCCCAAAAACTTATCAGTGCATCCTTCAAAAATTTGCTCAATTAAATCTTGATTTACATTTTTAATTGGAAAATCTTTGTTAGAGTAGATTTTGCTATCTCCTTTGAGCGTGTACAACAAGTTACTCCCTTCAAAACTTGATACAATCGACTCCATTTCTTTTGACATTTCAGTCTTACTCGGTTTCACTGGTGGATCACACAGGATGTGATTCTCGATTGGAATATCTGTTGTAACCGAGTTAGACTGTTGGTTCACAATTTCATCAGATTCATCATCCGAAGAATCAGTATCCTCAACAACGGGAGGACTCTGTTCCTTAACACACGATGAATCTGTCACACTTTTCTCAGATTCTGATTGACCCGAGGATGATGTACCAGTTGTGAACCCGAGGCCTGCTGCAAAGTCATCTAGACCGAGTGGCACAGTAGGTTCAAAACAGGGCATATCCTCGTCATCAGGCAATTTGGAGTAATTGTGATTCATTGGGGGAGGACATGATTTGAATCCCATACACTTCTTATCCCCCTTTTTCTTTTGAACATCAATAATGTGATCCAATACATAGCGGGAATTGGAATAACTTTCCAATTTCTGCTTAATTGTTTCACATTCACATCGAGCGGTTGCCAACTCTACCATCTGCTTTTCAATTGTGTCTATAAGATCATTGTTAGCATGTTGTTTTCGCAAAACAGCTTTTTTGTAATTCTGAAACATCATGTCTTAATGACGCAATTGTTGTTTTAAATTCCTTTTCATTTCTGGTTAAAAACACGTTAGCTTCAGCTGCTTTAGCAAGATCTACAATCAATTGTTGATTGTGTTTGTGTGTGATTTCAAACTGACTTTCCTTTTCTGCATATTTAACATTTAAACTATCACACTTTTCACAGCTAACTACAGTGGGTTCATCGACACATACCTGACCTGATGAACTGTCGACATTAGCCATAAAGGCTGAATGGAGAGAAGACGAAGAGTAAGCAGCTTGATCCATCAAATTAGATCTTCTTTCAGTTCCTGCTGCAGCTTCTTCCAAAAGCTCATCAATATCTGCATCGACTGACGCACTTGATGTCTCATCCACATGATCATTTCCTGAAGTGGAGGATTCTTCATCTGAGCTTCCACTATAACCAGAACTGTCTTCATCTTCAGAAGATGCAACACCATTGGTGGAAGATTCTCCACCACTGGCGTGCTTTAAATCCTTTACGACTTCAGCAAAACATGCTGTTCCACCATTTCCTCCTTCTCCAAGCTGAAGCGACCAATCACAACCCTCATCTATTTGAACCACCAGCCCCCGGTTGGCATTTGATGACCCTGCTTGGCCTTGGTTGTTGACAGGTATCAACGTACGAACATTGTTCCCGTTCTGGTTCTGCTGGTTGCCTTGATTTCTGAACGGATTTTGATTTCCATGCTGAGCTAGTCTTGTGCATTCCCTTTTGAAATGACCCCGTTCGCCACAGTTAAAGCACTTGACAGCTTGCTTGTCGAACCCATACTTGGTGTCTTTCTTGTTTTCCAAGTTGGTTCTCCCCGTCCTTTCCATAAACTCCTTTGCTCTTCGAATTGCACTAGCAAGAGCCCATTTGATATCCATCATTTCAAACTCTTCTTTATCCACTTGCTGATAATCTTCATTGGTTAGATTGATATTCCCAATCTGACCTGCGATCAATCCACTATAAGCACTAACCAAGGTATTCAACATCTCCATATGCTCCTTGGTTACTTCGACACTGACTTTGGAAAAGTTGGAAGTGTCTAATCTGACTGTGTTAGGATTGGAAGTAGCTTGAAAGTTTGAAGAGCTTCCATAAAACCCTTGCTGTTGCGGTTGTTGCTGCTGAGCTTTCGGTTGCACATCTGGTCTTGAATACATCATCGTGTATGCTGAAGGATCAAACTGATCTGTTGTGGAAGGTCCGGTGCTTGAGATGAAAGCTGTTTGAAGCTTCGCGTGTTGAGAAGCTGGTTTTTCTCCACTGATACCTCCTGCAATCCCAAAGTACATTTCTGGATTTTGAAGAGTTTGTGATCTTTTTGCTTTAAGCTTTTCTTCTACATCCTTATTCTCCAATCTTTGAATTAATTCATAAACGGTGATTGTGTCTAGAACACCATTTTCTTTGAGAATTTCAAGATAACTGCTCCACTTTACTGGTAAGCTATCAGCGAATCTCTTCACCAATTCTTGTGGAGTGGCAGTGACTTTAAAAGCAAACATCTCGCTCAACAAGTGATGGAACCTTGTAGATAACTCTGCCAAAGTCTCATTCTCCAAACACGTGAATCCTTCAAACTCTTTCTTCAGTAATTCTTGCTTGATCTTTCTAGATTGAGCATTTCCTTCACAACGTAACGTGAGCATATCCCACAAGCTTTTAGTAGTCGTGCAGTAAACAAACTGGTGGTAAATGTCTTTGTGAAGAGCTTGTGTGAGAATCATGAATGCTTTCTTTTCTAACTCAAACTTCTTCTTATCTTCTTCAGACAAAGTGCTGTAAGTTTGTGGATTAGATCCTGCAACTTCCAACTCATTTTCAAAAGCTGTGAAGAAGCACATCCATAGATCTTGACCTTGTCCCTGAACATAAGTTCTCAGCCTTTCTTTCCACCATCCCCAATCATTGATGTGATTTAACTTTGGCGGTTTTGTGCTTGTACCAGTTTCACTGTCGTTCTGCATCATAGATTGAATGATGTTGCTTTGATTTGTGACCAAAGCCCATTGATTTGCAGTTATCATTGCAGCTTGAGGTGGGGCAATAGCTCGCATCCATGCAGTTTTGTCGAAATCTGACGTAGATTGCGTAGATTGCATAGCTGATGATTTTGGAGTCGAAGTTATTTGAGTCCACGCGGTTGGATCCCACTGACCGTTTGTTCCCATTTTATGGAAATTAATATATTAAGTGAAAATTGATTTAAAATTTGAAAAATAAGTTTTCTCCTTTTAAAAATTTAATTTTCACAAACTATGTTAAAATCTCGAAGGATAACAACCAGCCGAAGGATCAAGAATCGAAAGACCTGAAAAGCACAACCTGTTAAACTTAAACAGACAAGGATCGAAAGATCAACACCAGTTCGAAAGATAGACACTTGTTCGAAGGATCAACAGTGTTCGAAAGATCACTGTTGAATTTCGAACAATGACTTCGAAAGATTCACCAAGACGAAGGATCCTTATCTTTCGAAATGTAACAGTAGCTCGAACAATATATCCTTCGAAAAGATTCCTTTGCTCGAAAGATAACTCACTGACTTCGAAAGATGTTCGAAGGATGGGTATCTGTCGAACCTCCTTGATCGAAAGATGATCTTTCGACTTCGAAGGATATCTTTCGATGAGTACTGACACAGCAGACAAACAGGTGACAGGTTGGTGAAAAAGGTGACGGGTTGGTAAATCTTTCGGCAGAAAGTATGGTTCAGACCATCATTTTCTGCAAAAACAGATTTTGTTTGATTATTTTAATCAGTTCACCCTTTCCAATACACCAATAACTTTTGAAAATAACTAAACAAGATCAAAAGATGTAAACTTTGAAGAACACATGAAGATATTATGAACACAAAGGGTTTTCCGGTAAAACTACAAACTTCCGAAACCCGGTTTTGCTTGAAACTTCACTAAAAATCAACTTCTAAAATGTGAACATGAAAGAAAAAGTGATTTTTATAAGAACTTCCAGCAAAACAACAAGATTTAAACCCGATTAACAATGTTTTTCAGAAAAAAAATAACTTTTCAAAACCCGAAAAACAGCAAGAACACCTCAGTTTTAACAAGGAGAAGAGCCAAAGCTCTGATACCACTTGTAGGTCCCTCTCGAGGATGAGATAAAACCTTATCCTTGTTATATCAAACACACTAGCGAGTGCGGAATCCAAGCTAGCATGCAACCGAGATTTTATACGAGAACAAGCACAAACACAACACACAACATTCAACGATTAACACCACTTGTATTAATGCGTATGAAAGGTTCGGTTACAAGCCCAATGTTCACAGATGTATTATGCAAACTCTCAAAGTTCTCTCGTGTGTGTTCTCTCTTCTCTCTTCTATCTGTCTCTCTTTTCACACAACACACTACATGGGTATATATACCCGACACAGCAGGTCTGGTCGAAGGATCAGACAGATTGATCGAAAGATCATCTGTCGACCAGAAAGCCATCGAAAGATTCACAAATACCTCGAAGGATGATATCCTTCGAGATATCCTTCGAGTTCATCCATCGAAGGTTTATGTTTCGAACTCATCTATCGAATGTTCATCTTTCGAGCTCATCGAAGGATATAAAACAATCCTTCGATGACACATCCTTCGACACAACCAGCTTACAACATTTTTCTAACTGTTTGGTCAAGTCAAACCAGGAGGATGGTTGACTTGGTCAAACTTACATCAACCTTACATTAAAGACATCGTTTTGTATCATGACGAAATACAGACAAAGTACAGACACAAGTGCACCAACAAACTCCCCCTTGGCTGTAGCTTTGTCTCGATCTTCGTGTCTTCAAGTCTTCAAGGCCGAGTCGAACCGAGCCGAGTCGCGTCCACACAAAGTGTATCAACAAAGTTTTCGTAGGTGAGATAATAATAGATAAGAGAGACAGGTGTTGCTCCAGAATAGGATAAATTTCCATCAAGTTAGGATGCCTCCACGTATTCATATGACTCATTGTTTTCCATGTCTAATACTAAGAGATTAAATTATACTTAAACTTATTTCTTCTTTATGTAATTACATATGTAGGACTGCTCTTATTTTTGTTTCTGAAACTTCTTTAAATTTGTTTATGTTGTCTTGAACGTATAACAATAATGATAACAATTAATTATTATTATTATTATTAAATACTTGATTACTTTTGAAGAATCACACTATAACATAGTTTTATATTCTAAATCATTAAATATTAACTACTTACTAAATTAATTAAAACATTATATACAAACTAGAAAATTTTAATTTACTGTGATCATTTATATATTTTAGCATCTTGTATATGAAAGTTAATTTAGTAATTCTTCACAACTTTCCTTTAAAAAATATACTGGAAGCCCTTATATATTTTCAATTGTCATAGTCTAGCATGTTGATATTTAAATAGTTATTATTTGACCAGATTTTAATACACGTATTTTATTTTCTATATAATTATATATATTAAAATCGGTTTATTACAATAACATAAACAATCAATCATCAAGTAGCACAACAACACTAATCAACATGATTTCTTTAAGATTTTAAGTTTATGTTCATGTTTCATGTTCAAGTTTCTTAGTGTTCTTCAAGATTAACATCATGTATCTTCTTTTAACCACTTAAACAAGATGTAAAATGAAGAGTAGGATGTTCTTACTACTAGCTCAAGGCTAGGGATGATCAAGAGAAGAAAAGAAGTGGATAAAAGCAAATGGTGGAGATCCTTCAACTTCCGAAAGCTCCAAGCTTCCTTGTGCACCTTCTAACACCCTTGTGTATATGTAGATTTTATGGAACTTGAATGAAGATGGGTGTGTACAAGTGTGGGTGTTCGGCCGAGACTAGAAGAGGAGGAAGGATGTCACACCCCGATATTTCCACGTATTACCGGTGGGCCCGGTGGTGAATATCGTGATGTAGTTGATATCATCATCGACAATTTATCACTGATTAATACACAGCGGAAGTCGAAAGATAAAAGCATTACAAACCGAATGAAAGTAATATCAATTATTACAAAAACGGTTGTAAGGGATCCACAGGCGGATCAAAGTTAAAAGGGACATTGTTCAACAGATTTCAAACATCTAAGCTTGCAAGACTCTTTATTGATGCTAGGAGTAGCCAGCCTATTCCGCCTAGTACCTGCACTTAGCATTTTTGGAAAATACGCCAGTTTACACTAGTAAATACAATTAACCGACTCATTTTGAAAATGTTTAAGAAAATTAATTTAAATGCACAAGGCACAAATAATCTTTTATAACTTGGGATAATTATTTAAAAATAAACTTGTTAAAGAATTACATGTTTATTATACGTTCAGTAGCCCGGGCTGAAAACCGGGTTAAAGATTAATAGACACACCACATAATATGTCCCACGGCGAGTTATTCTCAAACAGGTGGGTACATTATTTTTTACATACGCACCGGCAGGTGTATGCCTACACCCCGTGCTTAAGTCGTGGCCATTTCAATGAATGAGCCGAGGATATCCAGGACATGGTCATTAACCCCCCAAAGGCTTAGAATAAACAAAACATATTAGATGGGTTATCTCAATAATTTAACCTTCATACGATTAAAAATTCAATACCTGACCAAGCGGTATTTTATATACCGTACCCCAAGCCCGAATAAGGGAAAATAAGTTAAAAGTATTTACCTAAGCAAATTATACAAATTTATCCCAGCCGTACAAATCAGCAAGTGCAAATATCTTTTACTGCTCTCCTAAATCTGGAACGAAGGTTTTAATTAACCTATTAGATTCCTAACGGGTCTTACTTAATTTAAACTTAGACCGGTTAGTTTTAAAGAAAGGTATACGCTTCAAAACGCATGATTAATCGAAGACCGGATTAGAATGTGGTTTAGACCTGACAAGTATGAATACTTGTATAATATGGGTAAACTAAACACATTCTGGATTTTGAAGTGAAAATGATAAGGTTTGACCCGTTTCGGTTAATTTATGCAAACTAGTTACATAAACTGTACCGAGCGCGATAAATGCATAACGGGTAACCAAAAGAGTCACGAACAGGTTTCCTAAGTTAATATGCCTTAAATATGTTGTGATATCAGTAGGATACCTTCCATTATGCCCAAAACAGATTTAAAATCAATTTAAGCCCCGTAGGGGTATTTTGGTCATTTTAAGGATTATAAAAGAGGTTAAATATTAATCTGAGGTTCTGGTCTAAAAAGATCAGTAAAAATATTTAATTTAATAAGTTATATCAGTAGTATTGATCGGAGTGTCGCGCTCCGGTCAAAGATAAGATTTATAAGCCCTATTTACCCTTAACAAATAGCTAGTGGTACCAAGGGGTCGAACCACGAAGAGTATGTGGTTTGTGTGTGGATTCGATTGAATTATAGAGAAGTGTCACAATTATGAAGCTTGCTATGATATTTGTTTTCTTTTTGTTTTGTTGAAAGATGTGAATTTAAACTAATGAATTTGGTTTAAGCAAGTAACAACTAATGATTAACGATTGTAAGAAAATTGATTACTAAACAATATTAAGAAAACGGGTTCACACCCGGTTTCGGTAATTGCCAACCTAGGGTTTCTACGAGTTTTTAGATTCAACTCAATTGCGTATGCTTAGCGGATTTAGTGTACCATGACTTAGGTGCTAATAACTATCAACGTTTCGAAAAACGGACAAGAATACACTTTATAATCAACACAAGTAAAACCTAACCACGACAATGTAACTACACATAACCATTTCGTAAAGTCATAACTTTTAACATCGCTGGACAATTTACGAATACGAAACAAATGTGAACTATTGTCAATGGTTTCAAAAATCAAACACAAATTGTCACAAAGTTGAAACAAGCACAATTCGAAACCCTAAAGTTAACAACTACCTACACCGGGGTGAAACCGAGATGATTAGCCGCTCATGGTTGAAGAAGCTTGATCACCGAATAATTGGAACTTGATGCAGATCATCTTGAAGCTTGAAAGATGGAGAAATGGTAGATGATGAAGGTTTGGTGACAGATGATTATGGTGGAAGGATTAGGGTTTGTGGATGATGGATTCGTAGGATGGTAATGGTGATTCTTGATGATGATTCGGATGATCGGTGTGATGATGGATGGATTGGAGATGAATGATAGGTGATTCGTGGTTAGTGGCTCCAAGAATCCTTTTCAAACTCAAAAAGGTTCGTCACCCCCGAGTTTAATGCCAAAAGACCAATAAAACTCGTTCCCAACAACCAAATGTAGCAAATTCGCGTTTCAATAAATTACAAGCCGTCGCCGACGACCCTTAACCCGTCGGCGACGGGCTCTGAATGATGAAATCCCGTCCGATGCCTTAATTAACTGGATACGCATGTTTCTGGCTTACGGGTGTTTCCCGAACCCATCGGGGACGGCCTATACCCGTCGCCAACGGCTTGTCCAACTCCGTTTCTCAAATCTTCGCTTCTTGCACTCCCGGTTGATCCGTAATGTGTCCGGGTGCTCCGGTTTTCGACCTGGTGACTCGTAAAATTCCCGAAAAGCTCCTTAAACTCCATCAAAACTGCAAAACACATTTTTGATTAAAAGTAGGCTATCCAAAATTAAAACTTATGTTAAAACATTAAGTTATGCAATAATAAACACCGGTTTTCAACCACGTATCACATCCCCACACTTGTCTTTTGCTTGCCCTCAAGCAAATCTGTTTTTCACTTTCACATGGGTCGAACAACGAATACACTTCCTATTCCCGAGACGAAAGTTAAGGTCTAGTGTCATACAAAAGTTCACATTCTTTACAATTTCCACATATTTACCGGTCAAGTGAATAATCACATATATTAATGGTTATCCAAGATTAACCCGCCCGTAAAACTAACAAGTTATGCATATCCCTCACAATGTTCTCTCCACTCGGCTGAAAAGTTGGCTAATGTATATAATGTATTAGCACTTCAATCGCTCAAAACCGATTAGAACACGTACCCGCATAGGCTTGCAATTCAATCATTCTCCACCACTGATCACGAATACTAAGCACGAGTCAAAAGGTCTTTGAAGGGTTGTAACGGGGCTAGGCTAAGGGTAGGGAATAGGATATTTTAAAGTGGCTAAGGTGATGAAAATTCGATTTTTATTACAACGCAACTATTCTAAACTCAAGTAAACTAAAAACATCAACTATAAGGCAATGATTTTCGCCTTTTATTTAACAACTAGAACACATATTTTTGTTCTTTTCTCAATGGGTTTTCATTCTTTTTCGCAATACTTTCTGTTTTTTTACAAGTAAATCACAACTATACAACTTAAACTCCTATAATCGAATTTTCATCACACGGGTTTAAAAAAAAGGCTTATGGTTATGGGCTAAGTGGGTTGTCAAACGAAAGGTTTAGGCTCAAATTGGGCGACTAGGGGACTTGTTTGGGTAAGGATAGAAAAATGGTTTAAAAGGAAAAGGTTTACCTAATGCCTTAATCACTCTCGTGCTTGTATTCGGTCTATGGTCTCAAACGTATCCAAAGTTGCAAGTTCTACAATACGCGACTAATGGTCCACTCAAACAAAGAACATGTATATGTAAATCTATGATATGAAAGTGGCTCAAAACCTCACGTATAAGGGTATGATATGTGATATGCATCAAATGCTAGTTCCTAAGGCGAATTATTCCCAAATAACCACCCGCTAAATACCCTTCATGCTATTAATTTGAACTTGACCATGACAAAAGACCAAATGGGTTGTGCCATCCCACGTTGACTTGGTTACTTGTGCTTTTAAGATCGCTTTTGAAACAAGAAATTTTTGAATTTTTTTTTTTGAAATTTTCCCCCATCCCCACACTTGAGGTAAATATTGTCCTTAATGTGTAGTATTTAAATGAACGGGTCAAAATCTAAAACTTTTACTACTCCCCCATCCCCACACTTGAGGTAAACATTGTCCTCAATGTGTAAGAACTAGAGTTTTAAAACGCACAAGGGATGTGACACGGCTAATGATGTGCGTTGAAGTGTCGTATATTTTAGGTGTATATTTTAAGCCCTTTTTAACACTTATTTTAGCCAAGTTTTAAATTTATAAAACACGATATTTCACTAACACTAAACACACATATGGGCAAGTGCACCCATCGTTGAGTGTAGTATAACGTTGGTAAGATACCGAGGTCGTCCAAGGACACAAGAGCTTTTAATACCGGTTTATCCTCAACGTCTAACCAAAATAAAAGTTTAGAAAAATGTTTTAAACTAAGAAAAATAAAAACTAACTAAAATGCTGAAAATAAAAATAAAAATAAAAACAGATAGACAAGATGAATCACTTGGTTCCGACTCATATCTAGTATAACCTTTGATTATTTCCGCACTTTTGCACATAATTAAGAGATTATCTTAGTTATTGTAGTAGGCCCCTCTTTTGAAGGTGACGTTACCCTCACCCCAGTAGTTTGAGTCAGCAGGGATACAATCCTAAAGGGGTGGATTATTGGAAGATAATGAATTAAGTTATTAATGCAGTATTGTGGTAGGCCCCGCTTTTGGCGGTGACGTTCCCTCGACTAAGTAGTCTGAGTCAGCAGGGATACAGTCCTAAATAGCCGGGTTATAGTATTAATAGTAGTTAACTTATGAGGGGATCAAAGAGTTTGGACCCCCGCCATCCAATACCGTGAAGTATTGAAGGAGGTCCTACTAAATTTGACCCAGGTCCATTGCAGGACCTCTAAACGCTGAACAATGGCAAGACCTTTACCAAACCGTTCCCTTAACCCCCTACCAGGTAGCCAACATACCTCCATATAGACCGTGGAGATATGAATGGTGAAAATCCTTTATTTTATATAGACAGTAAAATAATGCCAAGACACCACGGACAAACGATAAGGAAAGATCACCTTCAACATAAGTAACTAGTTATTAAAGTCATTAATACAAAACCAAATAAAAAGTGCAAAAGATTAGAAATAAAAAGTATTATACTAGACACTTTGTCTTCACCAAGTGATGTAAGAGACTTAGGCAAACATGGCCTTGATTGTCAAGAACTCTTACGATCAATCTTGGATCCCGAGACGACTCACACACTCTATGATGGACAATGGATGATGGTGGTGGATGATGGTGTTGTGATGGTGGTGGGTGGTGGATGAAGTGTGAGAGAAGTGGTGTGCCAAGGGATGAGTTGCAATGAAACCAAGCACTCCTATTTATAGGCTGAACAGAAGCCTGGGCACGGCCCCGTGTTCGCTGGGCACGGCCCCGTGCCCGTCTGACACTCTCTCTCTTCATTAATTGTAATTCGCAATTACAATTAATGCGCCTGCAGTACTTTCGGCACGCCCCCCGTGTCCGCTGAGCACGGCCCGTGGTGGGCAATAGAAGCTTCTATAGGTTTGTCTTTTCTGCTGCTTCTTGGGCACGGCCCCGTGCTGGCTGAGCACGGGGCGTGTTCAGCCTTCTGTTTTCTCTATTTTGCTTTGGAAGGTGCCGTTGAGGGTTCGGGCAATCCACTAATGTTCCTTTTCTTGTATTTATGCTGGATTTAGCTGTCTTTTTGCTTCTTTTGTGTTTTTGAGCTCATTTAATCCTGAAAATACAAAAGGAAGACAAAAACACTCTTTTTCCAATATTAGTACTAAAAAAGGGTTAGTTTTATGCCTCATTTGATGTAATTTATATGTTGCATTTTACACATATCAGCTAACCTTCCCAAAGTTTCACCCCGGGAAAATTAAATACAAAATACAATCCACTTATTACTAAACTAATAATCAAGGTAAAAAGGAAACGCATGCACCTGATTTTTGTCGCTTGAGGCCCATATCTTCTTCTACTCTTCATAAAAACGGTTGTCTCTCGAACATCATGTACCTACAAATTCTAACCCTTGTGTAGAAGCATGCTTCTCACAACCATTGAAATTTGTTAGGTGGTTAGTTCTACCATTTTTATAAAAGTGTTACCAAATCATACGTTAAATTACCTTGATTCTTGTGGAAAAATAAGTTACAACAATAACAAGCCTAACTCACTTTCGTAGGAATCACGGTTGCATTTAGCTTATGCAACAAGCCCTTTTAAACCCCCCAATAGCTTGGGAGGACGAGAGGTCTCGTGAGGGTTATATAGGGAACACACCCACAACGTTCATTTAACTAGGCGAGAAAAAATAAATAACGAAAAAGAAATAAAGAAACTAAAATATACAACAACAACACAAAACATACCTTGCCTTCACCACTGATATCTCTCGTTGGGATCAACTGGCGGGTTTGGCTGGTATGGATAACCAGTGAGGGCTTCAAACATCTCCCTATAGTTATCAAGTGGGCTCGACTCTCCGTGAGGTGGTGGCTGATAGGGTATCGGGATGAAGCTGGAGCCTACGGCTTCGGGCCAATGAGGAGATGCGTGGGATGGGCCTCGTGGGACTGAGAGATTGGGGTAGTCGGTCCACCCCGAATGCTCGACATAGGGACGGCCAGCCTCAAGGTCTCTTTGGTGTCTCTCCTGATCGTGAAGGATCTTGGCATTATTAATAGCCATTTCTTGTGAGACATATAAGGCACTCCAACGGTTGTCCTCCACTATGTTTCGGTCATGCCGTGCTTTCTCTTCCCTTTCTTCCCATGCCCGTCTTTGGGCCATGTCTTCTTCCTGCAACTGTATCAAGCGTTCCATGTGATATTGTTGAAGCGCTTGGTGCAATTGTTGCTCTTCCATAAATTTCTCCATTCTCTCGCGATAGGCCGCTTGGGAGGCCCACTGTTCTTGCGAGAAGGTCCCGTGCATCCCTTCCCAGTTCTCTCTCCTCCTGTTATATTCCCGGCCCTCGCCTATACATGCCGAGACATAATTATCATAAGTTGCTTGTTGCCCGCGGGTAAAATTTCTGTATGACTGCACCTGTCTTTGTTTCACAAAACCTGCCACCTCTTCATTGATCTCCCTGTGGCGCCTCATGTACCTCTGTTGTGGTCCCCGTGGACCAGAAGGCTCATCCTCGTCTTCTTCATCAATCATCTCTTCATCTCCCCCAGCGCCTTGTTGTGCCTCTGGATCAACAAAGTCATATCGGTGACCCAATTTGTCGGTCACCACGTATTTATTTCCCGACAGCTCCACATCTATTCTCCAATTTTTTCTCATTGATGCTATGTTGAATTCTTCTAGAGGTTTTGATACCCAAAGTGATTCCGGAGGCAAAGAATTCTGTTGGACAATCATAGCACTAATGAGGCGTGCGTATGGAATAAAACGCCTTTGAGACGCCTCCCGGGTGATCCATGTGTTCATCATGACAATGTGTCTCCAAGACAAAGTAGGGGTTCCGTACAACAGAGAGTGGACAACCCTGCAATCGCTCGCTCTCACTCCCCCTCGATCACCGAATCTCACCATCACATTTTCTAGGGAAATTCCTTGAAGAATTTTCCCTTCGATCATCATTTGAGTTCTTTTAGCCTCTCCCCCATCACTGTATGGTAAAATAACCACGGTCATCTGCTCCAGATCGCCATCATTCATATGATTATCCAAAAATTGTTGCAAGGTTGGATAGTCATATGCTTGCACCCCCAGAGAATCAAAGCGAGCGATGCAGTTAATTGTTTCAAAGGACATCGTCATTGGCCCTCGGCTTGTCTTACCAACCAGTTTCCACTGAGCGGGAGGGCCATCCTTATTCATAAACCTCAACGTCGACAACCACTCGCACACCTCCGCCAGATACACCTGCGAGGTGTTATCTTCACACCAATCAAGCACCCTCTCCCATCCTTGGCGTTCAAACATTTGCACAATCCCGATTTGCCTAAACTCTTCCACATTCACAACCCTTTCGCACAACACCCTTTCCGGTACTGAAGTATTAACTTTGTTGACCATCTTCCACTTCCAAAGTTTGGCCTCAACTTCCTATCTTGATATACGATGATAAGGGTTTGTTCTTCTCATCATCCCATACTTGAGCGCTTTTACTATCCCAGAACTTTTCCCACGCCCAATCTTGTCTATACAGTCTCGCATCACCCTCTTCGACGGAGCTCAGTTGCTCCCACTTCTTCGGTATTAAACCGGAAGAAGATCCTACTCCAGCTGATGAACCTTGCTCTGTAGTCTTTTGCTTCTTTCTACCTCCCGCCATAACTACAAACACAAAACAACAAAGCATCAATATAAGTCCCAACCTTCAAATATTCTCAAACTTTGAACATGATGCGTGATGTTGACATTTTAATTAACAAGTGAATGTAAAATCGCCTCTTTAAACTTCCGAAGTCGCTCATTTTATCATATACTTATCAATTTCTTGTTAACTTGCAATTTCTTATAAGTTTAACAGTATTCAACATCACCCTCATGTTCAATCATGTCAATAACAAGTGTAATCACTTCACTATAGTTATAGCATGCTCAAATTCCATCCCAAAACAACCACTCATACCTAAATTCATGCTAAAACAACATACATTGTTTAAACAACCTACTCTTAAACTAAAAAGTCTAAAATTTCGGAAGAAAAACAACTAAACATATGATAATCATGCATAAAGTTAAGGAAAATCCATACCTTTGTGTTGTAGACAAGAAGAACTAAGAAAAAGATGTAAAGCAAGTGTCTTGACAAACACCCTTTCAAAAACCCGAAATTACACGCCCAGAAATCTTGCAAACGAGCAAGAATGGATGAAAACCGTGTTGTGGCTTTTGTTCCTCTCGAAAAATCACACAAGATAGACCCAACAATCAGGTGATTCGGTGGAGATTTGAGAAAGTTATGAGAGTTTGAAGGTTTCTAGGGTTTTGGAGTTTTTGGTGAAGAAGATGAAGTGAGAGAGAAGGGATGGCAGTGATTCTTGTGGTCTTGGTGTGAAACTGAGATTGGGTGGAATGTGTGGTCAAAAAAATACGTTTAGGTGAAGTTTGGATGGGTTGGAATGTGTTTGGGTTCGATATGCATAAACAACAAATTTCTCGCGGCTCACAAAAGAAGGCCCGTCGCCGACGGTGATGAACCCGTCGCCGACGGGTAGTAAAAAGTGGTCCTGTGGCCGACGCTTTAATCATCTGTTTACGGGAATGTTTGGCCGACGCTCATTTAGAGAGCCCGTCCGGGACGGGCACCACCCCGTCGCCGACGGGTAGTAATTTTTTTAACTTTTTAATTTAATTTTTTTTTTAGAAAAATGGGAGAAATTTACATACTTTTTGAAAAGGGACTATATACAAACAAAATTCCTAAAATTAATTAAAATTCTTTTTGTAAATTTTTTATAAGTTAAAATTTTAAAACTCGAAAACCGTTAACGGCCCTACCACCCCCTGAAAAGTCGTGTGTTGTCCTCAATGCACATAACAAAGTCTAAAAACATACCTTACATCTTCAAAACTCGTTCGGGATATCCGGACTTCACACAATCAAACGGGGTTAGTATGAAACGGAAACGATTATATCCAAAACACACAAACAATTAAATAATTATACATAACTTTACATAAAACGTTACCGGTCCTTTTCAGTCGACCTCGTAAATCGGTGTGCTTACCACAAAGCTCACCAATTCTTTGTTTTCGTCCACTTTTTCATTACCCTCGAGAAATGGTTTTAGCCGATGACCATTTAGCGTTTGCCGCGACCCATCATTCGGGTCCTCGATTGTAACATCACCCAATTGTCCGACCCGGGTGATCACATAGGGTCCCATCCATTTGCTTCGGAGCTTTCCGGGAAAGAACTTGAGCTTCAAGTTATAGAGCCACACCTTTTGCCCAACCTCGAACTCTTTCTTTCTCAACTTGGCATCATGCGCCTTCTTCATCCCATCCTTGTACTTAGACGCGCATTCATATGCCATTTCCCGTAACTCCTCCAACTCGCATAGCTTGAATTTCCTTTCCTTACCTGCGTCATCATATTGAACATTAACCTCTTTAATAGCCCATAACGATTTGTGCACAAGTTCAACCGGTAAATGACAATTTTTACCGTAATCCAACCGGTAAGGTGTAGTGCCAATGGGTGTCTTATGTGCCGTACGGTAAGCCCATAAAGCATCGTTTAACTTAATTGACCAATCCTTACGGTCCGCCCGCACGGTCTTTTGCAAAATCTCTTTGATTTGCCTATTTGACACCTCTACTTGCCCGCTTGTTTGCGGATGATAAGGGGTAGCAATTCTATGGTCAACACCAAACCGTTTTAAAAGTTTTCCAAACCGAAAGTTTTTAAAATGAGATCCTCCGTCACTTATGATGACTCGAGGAATCCCAAACCTTGAAAAAATATTGGTTTGAACAAAATTACAAACCACGGAATGGTCGTTTGTCTTGGTGGCTATTGCTTCGACCCACTTTGACACATAGTCAACGGCCACCAATATATACAAATTGCCATAAGAGTTGGGGAATGGGCCCATGAAATAAATACCCCACACATCGAAAATGTCGACTACAAGGATTGGTTGCATGGGCATCTCATCCCTCTTTGAAATACCCCCTAGTTTTTTACACTCTACGCAATTCTTGGAAAACTCATTTGCATCTTTAAAAATGGTTGGCCAATAAAGACCGCTATTCAACACTTTATGACCCGTTTTGTGACCACTAAAATGGCCACCACATGCAAACGAATGTAGATGATGCAACACGCTTGGAATTTCTTCGTCATCTATGCATCTTCTAATCACTTGATCCGCACACTCTTTCCACAAGTGCGGTTCCTCCAACCGATAATACTTAATTTGAGACATGAAATGTTGCCTCTTCCGTCTAACCCAATGCGCCGGTAAGTCACCTGTAACAAGATAATTCACAATGTTAGCATACCATGGTAACTTATCTAATTTCATAATATGCTCATCGGGAAACGATTCATTGATCTCTAACGATTTAGGATCCTCATCAACCATTAACCGGGACAAGTGGTCCGCTACCACATTCTCGATACCCTTTTTGTACCGTATCTCCAAATAGAACTCTTGGAGCAACAACACCCATCGGATCAACCTCGGTTTTGCATCTTTCTTCTCCATGAGGTACCTAACTGCAGTGTGATCAGAATAAATAATCACTTTACTACCCCATATATACGACCGAAATTTATCCAATGCATATACCACCGCGAGTAGCTCTTTTTCGGTGGTGGTGTAATTAAATTGTGCATCCGAAAGAGTCTTACTCGTGTAGTATATGGCAACGGGCTTCTTGTCAACCCGTTGTCCTAACACGGCCCCCACCGCATAATCACTCGCATCGCACATAATTTCAAAAGGGAAAGACCAATTTGGCGATTGCAAGATTGGGGCCTCAACTAACTTTTTTTTAACTTGTTAAAAGCGTTTTGACAATTTTCATTAAAATCAAACGGTTGATCTTTTAACAACAAGTTACACAAAGGCTTTGTTATATCACTGAAACCCTTAATAAACCGTCGATAAAAACCCGCGTGACCTAGAAACGACCTAACACCTTTAACACTCGTGGGATACGGCAAAGTGGATATAACTTGTACCTTTGCACGATCAACCTCTATCCCACGACTCGACACCATGTGTCCCAACACGATTCCCTCTTGAACCATAAAATGGCTCTTTTCCCAACTTAGGACCAAACTAGTTTCGACACATCTTTTTAGTACTTTGTCTAGTTGGTCAAAACAAGCCTCAAATGATGACCCAAAAATCGAGAAATCATCCATGAAGATTTCCAAAGACTTCCCCACCATATCTGAAAAGATACTCATCATACACCTTTGGAAGGTGGCGGGGGCGTTACATAATCCAAACGGCATTCGCCTAAATGCGAAGGTGCCGTAGGGACAAGTAAATGTGGTCTTTGATTGATCTTCTGGATGGATGGCAATTTGGTTATAACCAGAATAGCCATCTAAGAGGCAATAAAATTTTTGCCCCGACAATTTCTCAACTATTTGATCAATGAACGGTAAAGGAAAATGATCTTTGGAGGTTGCGGTATTCAACTTCCTATAATCAATACAAATTCGCTACCCGGTTACCGGCCGAGTGGCTACCTCTTCACCTGCGTCATTTTTGACGACTTGTATGCCCGCTTTCTTTGGAACCGTCTGTGTTGGGCTCACCCACTGGCTATCCGAAATCGGATAGATGATACCCGCATCAAGCCATTTAAGCACTTCCTTTTTCACCACCTCCCGCATATTCAGATTCAGTCTCCGTTGTGCATCTCGAACGGGGGTCACATTCTCTTTCGTGATGATTTTGTGCATCACCACCGAGGGACTAATACCCTTCAAATCAGCAATGGTCCATCCAATCGCCGCCCGATTGGTGACCAACACACCCATCAATTTATCCTCTTGCTCCTCGGTTAAGTTTGATGCAATGATAACCGGGAGCGTATTGCCTTCACCAACATAAGCATACTTGAGATGATTCGGCAATACCTTCAACTCTACCACTGGAGGCTCTACTAATGACGGCTTCAATTTAGTGTCAATGCTCTCCGGTAAACTCTCGACTTGGTGCGTCCATGTCGGTTTTCCCTCTCGAACCGCAAGCACCTCCAAACTTTTCACTTCCTCGTCTATGCTCTTTTCCACCTCTACATGTGACCTGTCAAACATATAACAATCCTCCATTGTGTTTTCCCCATCCACGACTGTGTCACAAAGAGGTATACACGTGTCAACGATGTCTGCCATATAGCATTCATCATCAACTGGAGGGTTCGTAAGTCCGGAAAAAACATGCAACCTCAACCTTCGGTTTCCAAATGTCATGTGAACCATTCCTGTTTTCCAATCAATTTGAGAATTTGCGGTTGCTAAGAACGGTCGACCCAAAATCACCGTAGGTTGTTTGGTTGGATCCTTGGTCACATAATCAAGTACTAAAAAGTCCACCGGATAGTAAAAATCCTTGATTTTTACTATCACATCTGAAACAATTCCACGGGGTAGTTTAGGTGTCAAATCGGCTAACACCACGGTGGTGTTTGACGATTGAAGTGGACCAAACTCGTATTGGTCATACAAACTACCCGGTAGAATGCTCACGCTAACACCAAGATCTAGAAGTGCCCGGTTGATTTTAAAATCACCTACTTGAATTGAAATGATAGGCGCACCCGGATCTTGGAGCTTAGGTGGAAGTGCACCCGAAAGAATCGAACTCACATTTTCGGTTAAACCTAATTTTTTTGGAAATTTATGAGTTCGCTTTTGGGTACACAACTCTTTCAAGTACTTAGCATAAGACGGTACTTGTTTAATTGCATCCAAAAGAGGTAAGTTTATTTTAACTTGTTTGAAAATCTCCAACAACTCTTCTTGTTGTGGACCTCTTTTGTTTACAACTTTTTTCAAAGGTCCCTTCAATGCTTCGGGATAAGGGGCGGTATTAGCCTCCACACCCTTTTCCTTAGCCTTAGGGATGGGTATGGTCACAAGGGGAGTGTTATTATTCTTTTTCAAATCACTTTTATTTTGACCCGTTTGATCATCCTCATTTTCATCCTCACTAGCATCTTCCACCACCCCTTCAACAAACTGGGATGGCGGTGTTTTGACACCATTATCAACAACTCGACCACTACAAAAGTAAGTGTTGGTGCACCTTTTTGTGTCTGTAACTAGTCTTTCTTATCGTTGTATTTTGTACGGTCTTTTTACGTTTATCGAGTCTGTATTTGCCGTCGACCAAGTCGGATATCCTCCTATCCGCTTGTGTCCGACTTATTTTGTCTCTATTTGGTATGTAATGTTATACGAACAATGCATGTTGCATGAAAAGGTATTTTGGTCTTTATGTTTGTGTTTGTATAATGTTTGCTGCAACTGTCTGTTTGCAGCAAACACTTCTGAAATTGCAGCCTTCGACGAAACAGATCCATTTCGTCGAACACCTCACGACGAAACAGAATGATGTTCTGTTCAATCCGTTTCGTCGACATCAGCGATGAAACAACTCTTGTTTCGTCGACTGTTGGGCTGCTTCAGGCCCAGTACCTGGCCCAATGTTTGTTTCGTCGACCCACCTTGTGTTTCGTCGAGACTAAGGCCCAGGCTACTACATAAACACTTTCTGGTTTCACTCTGAAACTAGATGAGAGCATACCCTGAAAGTTATTCTGTCAAACTGTGTGTGTATCAGTTGTTCTTGGTTCTCATCCCATTTTAATCAATAGATTGCGTTTCGTTGATTATATCACGTGTGTTATTTACTGTGTTTGATTTGGAATCGTTACGGGGATTCCGCACCCGTGACATTGTTTGTTATAAACAAGGATTGGTTTTCGTTATCGATCCTCAGATTTCGGGACCTAGTATAAGTCGTGTCCGCCTCCTTTGAGACACAACTATACCAGAATGCCCGATGAGGAAGAAATGCCACGTTTTGAGCCAACTGTACCTCTTGATTATGGGGAAGTTACAACTGGGTTAGGGTTCAAAACGGACAATTCATCGGAGGGCTCATCTGATCGGAAAGAAAAGTCATCATGTGCTTCAAATCAAAGTCCTCCAACCATTGAGGACTATGATTCGTCCGATGATGAACCAGATGTGAGTGATGAGGATAAATCTCTTGAGAAGAACAATGGAGTAGAAGTGCCTTTTGAGAATCACATTATGTGTGGTCCTCCTACTCCTGTTGTGCAATCAACTGGTGCTAAACAAGAGATAGATCCTATCACTGAGACAGTATCTACCATTAAAAGTGATAACGTGTTGTATACTTTGGTCGGTGATAATAAAATTTATTCAGACAAAGATTTTCCAATCAAAAACGTCACTCAATCCTTGATTGATAAAGTGTTTGAAGATAATACAACTAAGTTTTTGGGTAAAGCGATCCCGAGTGTTTCTGTAACTCAGTGTGATCCGATTCCAAAAGCTGAAGTTAGAAGAAAATTTGGAAATAAAAAATCACCGACAAAGCAACAACCTGTCGCTTTTAAGGGTAAAAAACAACAACAACGAGCTCCAAAGCCTAAGGCTAAGGTTGAATCAAAAGGAGCTCGTTACAAGAAGAAGGCAAAAGACATTAAATTTGTGGCCTCCAAAGGTACTGATAAAGTGGAGACTTTTGAAAATAAGTCAAATACCGATTTTGTTCAAAAGGTCAAAATTTTGAAACGTAATAGTGATAACAATTACACCCAACACACAAACGGGTGTGAAGCTAGTACCTCGGGGTCTACAAATTCAACGTCAGATCATCGATCAGATTCTCCTAAGTTTGTTGAAAGGAGAACTTGTTTCAAATGTGGGAAGTTTGGGCACATCATTAAAGACTGCACAAACTCGCCCAAACCAAATTTTGTTGAAAGAGCCGCCTCTGAACAAGGTCACTCACAATGTCGTCCTGTTTCTCCAAAACATGATAAACGCACTGTTAAAGAACAGGAAACGAAACAACGACGTCAAAATGTAAAGAAAATTGAAAAGGCATTAAAACCGGATGTAAAATCTGTTAAAAGGGAACCAAGTTCATCACAACCGTTAAAACCAAAAATTGTAAATGATATACAATTCGGTAAACGGAAACAGGCTTGGAAACCGAAAACAGGTGAGGATTCAGGCGGAGGCTTGCAATTTAAGGACCTTCAAGAAATTGAAATTACATTTCTTTATTCTCAGGGGCAACCCAAGTCTATGAAGGCTTGGGTCCCCTCTCCAACTAATCTCTCCAACTAATCTCTAAGTGAGTGTGCAGGATGTTCCAGGAGGAACTTTCGATAGTCATAGGATTATTGATAGTGGAATGTTCATGAACAAGATCGGTGACAAAAGAAATTGTTGCCTTTGATGGAGAGAAAAAGAAAAGAAGACAGAATTGTCTGTCGAAAGAAATTGAAAAGCTTCGACAAATTGAAAATCATTCCAAAGTTTGATTGTTCAAGGCTTTGATCGGGTCCCCAGGGTAGATTCAAAACAAAATGTACGCACCTGTAGCACATCTGAAGTTTAAACTCAACAAGATGAACGTGCAGTGTACATTTCTTCACAGTGTGACTGAAGAAAATGTGTTTGTTGAACAAACCAACCGGGTGTGCGGATGCCTTGGCGTGGATTGAACAACCGCACACTACTTCTGAAAGAGAAAGTCAAAGACCTTCGCTGGTGCAATGTGGAAGACCAGCCGGACCCAGAGGTCTATGATCTTGTTGCTGTGAAGAGATTTCTCAGTAGCTACAAAATCGACTTTGAAATCCACACCGGGTGGATATCCAGTTTGGGAGAGCACTTAGATTCATTACAATGCACGAAGCAGTTGCAGGATACGGTTTTAAATTTCTAATCTCTCCTATACTTGTCGATATTTAAGCTGCTTTATGAATTATTGTCATCTCGTACAGCACTCTTTGACCTGACACGTTGACCTCAAATATCACCTCACACGTGATTGTTTCACTATGAAACTCGTCAATGTTGTCATGGTCCGCACCGCTTACCGACGTGCCAACTGATTTTTCCAAAATTCGATAAATCTTTTCTGATTAAAACTTAATTTTGGTAAACGGCATTGAGGTATAACATGAGTAAACCGACATCGGGAAATCGTTTTTGTAATACCTTTGTGTCTTTTAAATTTATCTTAGTTTATTGCATTTTAGGGGGAGCAAATCCAAATTTGAAAATTCAAAAACATCAAAAAATTTCAAAACGCAAAAACAATAGAAAAACAAAAATGAGTTTCCTGGCGAGAAAAAGAGAAAATGATAGTAAATCAGTGGTCTGTCGAAACCTCTTTAAACTGAAATGCTGAAAAATGTTAAGCAGCTCTATATAAGATGTATCGGTAGGCTCACAATCATTTTAAAGTGTGCAGGGTGATATAAATCTTAAATTGACTAAAGACCAGGTGGGAACCACACATTGGCATATGGTCTTAGTACCGAAATTTCGTTTGAGAGATTGCCGAGGTTCTGAGATATTCGGTCTTTATGCTGTTTATCATCTGGGTATCATGGTTGTATCACTTGTAGGTCCCGTTCGGTGGATCCGAAACGAAAACCTATCCTTGTTTATCACAAACACGGTAACGGGTGTGGAATCCCCGTGACGGTGCAAACCAAACAAAGTGTAAAACACACGCGTAACCAAAGATTCAATATCTATTGATTAGGGATAAGAACGGATACAAACATATACAAACAATGTTTTACAGACTCTCTCAAATTCTCACAGCGCTCATCAGTTTCACACAGAAACTGTGAGGGGTATTTATACTAGACAGACACAGACTATGACGAAACGCATAGAAGACACGACGAAACACCAAAGTCGACGAAACACTATCTGTTTCGTCGACATACATATTAATATCATTCTTTGTTTCATCGTTTGATATTGGCCCAAATAATAGTCAAAGGCCCAACCTCAAGTCAAAGCCCAATGAAGAAAGTTACGGCCCAGATGATGTTTCTGTTGACAACTTTCATTTAGTCAAATGTTATGACATCACAATGATGATGCCATGGTGATGTGTAAACGGGACTTGGCTTGCGGCGCTCCGTGCTTCGCGTGTCGAACTCTGGGGCGCACGACTGAGGAATGTCGTGACGTCGGGCTTGAGCCGGACCGAACCGAGTCGACCCGAACCGAATCGAACCAAGTCGAGTCGCGTCCACATAAAGTGTACCAACAAACTCCCCCTTGGACGCTACTCGTGATGGTTCATCTTCTGTGTCTTTCATGTCGGAGGATCTTCAAAGTCTTCAAGCTTCGTAAGTAGAAAGTGTATCAACAAACTCCCTTTTCATTTAGGTAGTGTGTTAACAAACTCCCCCTTGGACTGAACTCTCCATTGAGTTATGCCCGTGAATCTTTTGATCTTCAATTCTTTGGATCCTTGTGGTGTTGATGAGTGATCAACTGCAATCCGATCATCTTGATCTTCTGATTGCACCAACGTCATGTCTTCACTTTACAGCTTGTCATCTGACACGTTCTCTTCGCCTTTAGTTGATTCTGACGTCGCATCTGCACATACAAGAAAGCTAAACACGTAATGATAACAACCGTTTGGAATTTAGACAAATTAAACGAATGACACATATGAGATCAAATCTCAATCAAACACCGACCGACAACAATTTGAAAGTTTAACAAATTATTCAATTTTAGTCATTTAACTTTTAAAAACTGTCAACTTCGACTGTTTTATGAAGGTGCAATTGTTTTCCGGCTTACGATCAGGATTTTGGGTAGGATAGACTCGAGTTCCAACATCGGCTAACCAAAACAAGTAACTTACACTAGAACACAAAATTAAAGTACGTTAAACTAACGAAAGACAATAACAAAAAGAATTTGTACAGTGAACAATCTTTTTGCGAGTTTCAAGGTAAGAGAATCATTACTAGCTTACGGTCTTTGTCAAAACGGTTTCTGATTTCTGTTTAAAGCTTCAGATAAGTATTCTACCACAATTATCGGTATTGTTGTCCACCTAAGCTCAACTTATCAGATGTAATCATAATTAGGAGATATGATTTACGGTAAGAGTTATACTTACTTGTCGGTGTTCATCCACTCACGACACATTCCTGTATCAAGGTATGCACGAGAGTTCATCTTACCGGTGAGTATACTGCTTATCATCCGTTTGACCGTATAAAAGATGTGAGAAACTCACTTATTTGATTGAAAACAAGCCCTATGTGATAGAATCACTTATTGATGAGGAACTTGATTTTCATATGCATGAAGGGCACAGGAACAAGTCCGTGAACAGGTCAGTACTTTCGTACAGCAAAGAGACGAACTTGACTCCCGCAAAGAATCTGTGATATATTATCACTTATTTTGTTTAGACATGTGATTGTTGATCACTTATTGAGGTCGTATGCAATATGTACACGTATGTATAGTATCATGGAAGATCTAGACTTCGTCTCCATTATTTTCAGGTTTGATACAACCATGATACCCAGATGATAAGACAGCATAAAGACCGAATATCTCAGAACCTCGGCAATCAATCAAACGGAATTTCGGTACTAAGACCATATGCCAATGAATGGTTCCCACCTGACTTGAAGTCTGTTAGGTTTATATCATCCTGCACATTTTAGTCT
Source organism: Helianthus tuberosus (assembly GCA_030545235.1). NCBI lineage: Eukaryota > Viridiplantae > Streptophyta > Magnoliopsida > Asterales > Asteraceae > Helianthus > Helianthus tuberosus. The sequence goes on along the minus strand of CM060430.1, from coordinate 14,362,374 downwards.
GATTGTGAGCCTACCGATGCATCGTTAGTAAAGCTACTTATCATTTTTCAATTTTTCTTTTGACCATATTGACATACCACACCAGTGTATATCATCACTTTTCCTTCTTTTCTCCAAGAAACTCATTTTTGGTTTTCTATTGTTTTTGAATTTTTGATTTTTCAAATTTAAAGACAGAAAGTAAACGACATATTTTTGGATTTTTGAATTTTCCACATGTTTTTGTATTTTCTGAAATTTCTCCCCCTAAAATGCGAAAAGATAAGTAAACTGAAAATCTTTTTTGGATTTTTGACGTTTAAGAAAATATTTACAAAAACGATCAGCCGACAGAAGTTTACTCTTGTTTCACCTTAATACCATTGACCAATAAAAGATAGTCAAAACGAGATTTGTCAAAAGCTTTTGTAAACAGATCAGCACACTGTTCATCAGTGTGGATTTTAACAACATCGATCAATCTTTTGTCAAAACAATCACGTATGAAGTGATACTTAATTTCGATGTGCTTGGTTTTGGAGTGTTGGACAGGATTTCTAATGATAGATAAAGCAGCATTATTATCAACAAAAATAGAGGTAGATAGGAATTCAAAACCGTAGTCGTGCATTTGTTGCTGGATCCATAGAACCTGAGAACAACAACTTGAGGCAGCGATGTATTCAGCTTCACAAGTTGATGTAGCAACACAAGTTTGCTTCTTGCACTGCCACGTGACTAAGCGACTTCCTAAGAATTGACATCCAGCCGTTGTGGATTTCCTGTCTATTTTGCATCCGCCAAAATCTGAATCACTAAAAGCAACCAAATCAAAACCATCATCCCTAGGGTACCAAAGACCGGTGTCCGGGCAACCCTTCAGATAGCGAAAAATCCTTTTAACAGCTCCAAGATGAGATGCTTTTGGGTTGGCTTGATATCTTGCAAGCAGGCACGTTGGATACATGAGAGATCCGATCATAGCGCGATAATAAGAAGAGTTGACACTTTCACCCTTCAAGTCCGGAGTAATCCCGTGATTAGTCGGAAGTGGGGTACCAATGGGCGTTGCGTCAGACATCTGGAATCAGCTCAAGATGTCACCAACATATTTAGTCTGATGGATGAATATCCCAGACTCAGTTTGTTGAATTTGTAGGCCCAAAAAGAAATTCATCTTTCCCATTGCGCTCATTTCGAACTTCTCCTGCATAACACGTTCAAATTGCCTGCACAAAGTATCGTTAGTAGAACCAAAAATGATATCATCAACGTATACCTGTACCAACAAAAGATCTCCATCCTGTTCCTTGATGAAAAGAGTACAGTCGATAAGACCCCGGCGAAAACCGTTCTCCAGCAGATAAGTAGATAAGGTTGCATACCAAGCCCTCGGTGCTTGATGTAACCCGTAGAGAGCTTTGTTGAGCAACCAAACCCGATCGGGATGGATAGGATCTTCGAAACCAGGAGGTTGTTCGACATACACCTCTTCTTCAACAATACCATGCAAGAATGCGCTTTTGACATCCATCTGATAGACTTTGAATCCTTTAAAAGAAGCATAAGCTAGAAAGATCCGAATAGCCTCCAGACGAGCAACTGGTGCATAAACCTCGTTGTAATCAATACCTTCAATTTGACGAAAGCCCTGAACAACCAATCTCGCCTTGTTATGAATGACCACTCCACGATCATCCTTTTTGCACTTGTAAACCCAACGGGTGCCAATTTTCTTGTAGTTGTCGGGTTTTTCAACAAGTCTCCAAACACCCAGCTTCTGGAACTGTTGTAGATCCTCTTGCATTGCTTCAACCCAAGAATTATACTTTAAGGCTTCTTTCCAAGATTTCGGTTCTTCTTGTGAAACGTAACAAGCGAAGGACCAATCATTTTGAAGACCAGATTCTCTAATGGCTGAATATAACCCAGCACTTTGGTTGTTTCTCAGCTGATTACGCGTCTGCACCCCTTGTTGGACATCTCCTATGATATTCTGCTGAGGATGGGTATCGTGTATCCTCATTTCAGGATTTTCAGGAACACGAGCATTAACACCCAAATTGTTTATATTAAGATCTACAATCAATTCCACACCGGGAATATGCGTGGAAGTGGATGCATTCCCTTCAGCAGTATCAACATTTTGCACATGAGGAGTTTCAACAGAAGTACCCTGAACAGGAGCAACTGGAGCTGAAGTGCCTTCAGTCGCATCCAGATATTCATCATCTTCCGATGACTCATTGTACTCAGTAGCATCTTCAAATCCCTCATTTTGAACTGTGTTGTTAACCGAATTAGAACCTTGTGGGTTAACAATAACAGGTCTAACCAATGGCGAGTCAGCAGCGTTGTCACTATCAAATAACATTCTAGCAGCTGCAGAATCTTCGTCAAAGGTTGACAGATCAAAGGAGTTGAATAGCCCATCGTAGTCGAACATCCAAGGATCACCCGGAGCCCTAACAGGACTTGTATACCTTTGAACCCTTACTTCACTCCATAGCTCAATCTTTTTGGTAGCCAGATTCCATACGCGAAAATTCGGAGTAGCATATCCAAGGAAGAAACCCTCGATAGCTTTCGCGCCAAACTTTCCATCCGGCTCAATCATAGTGCATGGACCGCCAAAAGGTTCTAGAAAAGATAGATCCGGTTTCCTTTTCTGTAGAAGTTTGAAACAAGTCTTGCCATGTCTCTTAACTGTAAGAACTCGGTTTAATGTGTAACAAGCAGTCGACACAACCTCTGCCCAGATTGTCTTGATTATCGTCCGATTCTTCCTCTCCGTGACACCATTTTGTTGTGGAGTGTATCGAGAACTGTATTCATGAATAATACCCTTAGAAGTACAGAACTCATCCATCACACGGTTCTTGAATTCAGTTCCATTGTCGCTTCTGATCCTCTTAACTTTCAATGAGTAGATATTTTCCAACATTGTAAGAAGATCCTTGAGGATGCCAGGAGTATCACTCTTGTGTGCCATAAAAGCTACCCAAGAAAATCTAGAATAATCATCAGTAACTACTAAACAATAAACATCCCCGAATGTTTTCTTGTGTCTCATAGGTCCAAAGAGGTCCATATGAAGACGTTCGAGAGGCATGCTAACAGTGTTGATTTTCTTCAGAGGGTGAGACTTCTTTGTTTGTTTCCCTTTCTGGCACGAAACACAGATATCTTATAGATGAAAACTTCTCACGGGCACGCCATTCACAAGATTGTTTTTCACCAAATGGTTCATTTTTCTTAAGTGAATGTGCCCCATTCTTCTGTGCCAAGATATAGACTCCTTCTCCGTGGCTTTTGAGACAAAACATGTGACTTGTGCAGAAGTTGTAATCGCTTGGCTCATATCAAGAATATAAAGATCATTAACTCTTGGAGCCGATAAAAGAATCCATTCTTCTGGAATTTTGAAACCAGGTTTCAGCACATAACAACCGGCATCATCAAAATGCACGGTGAACTTCTTATCGCAGATTTGCGAAACACTGAGAAGATTGTGATCAATTTGATGAACATAATTGATCTTATCGAAACATACAACACCATTGGAGATCATTCCCTCTCCAGTGATGTACCCGCCTTTGTCTCCAGCGAAAGCGACATAGCCTCCTCTAATATTTCTCACATCATATAGAAGCCGTAAGTCGCCTGTCATATACCTAGATGCTCCACTATCAACAATCCAATGACTATTAATAGTTCCTCCTGGAACACCCTGCACATATCATCAATGATCAGTTGAGGATGGGGACCCAAGCCTTAGTGGTCTTGGGTCGTCCCTGAGCATCACGAAAGATGATCTCGATTTCTTGATGATTTTGTAACACAACACCTCCCCCTGAATTTTCACCCGTCTTAGGTTGCCAAGTTTGATTTGATTTACCAGATATAGTTTTATGAAAAGATTCTGAAACTTCTGGTTTTAAAAATTGTGAACAACTCGGTTCCCTGTTGACCATTTTGACTTCAGATTTTAAAGCCCTTTCAACATTTTTGACGTTTTGACGTCGTTGTTTCGTTTCTTGTTCCTTAACAGTTCTTTTATCACGTTTTGGTGAAACAGGACGACGTTGAGGATGAACCTTTTCAGGTGGTGCTTTCTCAACAAATTTATCTTTTGGAGTGTTTGAGCAGTTCTTAATGATATGCCCAAACTCCCCACATTTAAAACATGTTCTCCTTTCCACAAACTTAGGAGAATCTGATCGACGAACAGATGTCGAACCTGTAGAACCCGAGGTACTTGCTTTTTCATCACACCCGTTTGTATGTTGAGTGTAATTGTTTTGGCTATTACGTTTTAAAATCTTGACTTGTTGTACAAAATCGGTGTTTGATTTGTTTTCAAAAGTCTCAATTTTATCTGTACCTTTTGATTCCACAAATCTGACATTACTGTTTTTCTTCTGATAACGAGCTCCTCTTGTTTCAAAATTAGATTGAGAAACGTTAGGCTTTTGAGCTCGGTTTTCTGATTATTTACCCTTAGCAGCAATAGGTTGTTGCCTTGTTGGTGATTTTTGATTTCCAAATTGTTTCTTGATTTCAGCTTTTGGAATTGTGTCAGATTGAGTTACAATGACTCCTGGAATTGTCTTTCCCAAAAACTTGTTTGTATTATTTTCAAAAACTTGATCAATCGAAGATGGATTGACATTTTTAATCGGAAAATCATGATCTGAATAAATTTTAGAATCACCAACCAAAGTGTACAACACGTTATTACTCTTAACGGCAGACATAGATTTCTTTTCATTCTTGACAGGATCTATCACTTGTTTGACAACTGGTTGAACAACAGGAGTAGGAGGATCACACAGAATATGATTCTCAATTGGAACTTCTACTCCTTTCATTTTGTCAAGTGATTTATCCTGATCACTTAAATCTGATTCTGGTTCATCATCAGACGACTCATAGTCCTCAATGATTGGAGGACTTTGTTTCGTAGATGTTGAAGTTTCTGTTTGCTCAGATGATGTTTTTGAAGAATTGTCCGATTTGAACCCTAGGCCAGTGGTAACTTCCTCATAATCAAGAGGCACACTGGGTTCAAAACGAGGCATATCCTCTTCATCGGGCATTCGAGTATAGTTGTCTCTCAAAGGGGGCGGACACTTCCTATACCCAACACCTTTCTTGTTTCCCTTCAGTTGTTGAATGTCAATAATGTGATCGAGCACAAATCGGGAGTTAGAATAACTCTCCAACTTTTGCTTGATTGCATCATGCTCGCATTTGGCAATGGCTAGTTCCTTTTTGGTTTCCTCAACAATGTTAATGTAATCATTAATACTAACTTATTTATGATAAACAGTTTTTGTCACTTCGGAAACACTTTTCTTTAGAGTTTCAATTACAGATTTAAAATCCTTTTCGTTTTTAACCAGAGCCATATTTGCCTCTTTGCACTTAGACAATTCAATAACAAAACTTTGATTATGACTATGAAGCTTTTCAGATTCAAGCTTCAATTCTGCACAAGAATTACAAACACTAGGAGCAGGAGTTTCAGAATTTACCTGACTCGTAGAGGCTGAGACATTTGCCATAAAGGCAGTCTGATAAGAAAAAGATCCGTCTTCAGAAAAGAACTTCTCCATTTCTTTAGATGCTACAGCAGCCTTCTTGATCAGAACTGATTTCTGACATTTCAACTCCTCTGCTTCATTCAACAAGTCATCAAGATTAGAACTTGCTTCTTCCTTCACATCAGATCCAGAATGATAATCGCCCGAAGTAGAACTTTCTTCATCAGAACTCCCGGTATAACCCGAACTGTCGTCACTTTCAGAAAATGCTTCCTTATGAACGTGCTTGATGTAATTGATGATCTTTGCATAACACGCTGTTCCTCCTCTATCTTGATCACCTTCCCCAAGTTGTATAGACCAATTACACCCTTCATCAGCTTGAACGGTCAATGCTCGATTGGTGTTTGATGGTCCAGACTGGTTCTGGTTCTGATTGTTGTTCACCGCTACCATCCTTCTTTCATGATTGTCTTGATTGACATTGACATTTGAAGTACTCGTCTGATTTCTGAATGGGTTCTGATTGCCTTGTTTGCTTGGTCGGGTGCACTCACGTTTGAAGTGCCCCTTTTCGCCACAATTGAAACATGTAACCGCTTCTTTATCAAATTCGTACTTCGTATCCTGTTTACTTTCCAAAGAACTTCTCCCTGTTCGAACCATAAAGTCCTTCGCCCTTCTAACAGCACTTGCGAACGCCCACTTTATATCCATCAACTCCATTTCATCACGGTTGATTTGTAGATAATCTTCGTTGGTTAAACTAATGTTTCCAATTTGACCTGTGACCAAACCGCAGTAAGCACTGACCATTGTATTAATGAGTTACATATGTTCCTTTGCTACTTCAATGCTAACATTTGAGAGGTTTGATGTATCAACTTTGACTATGTTAGGGTTTAGGGGTGGAGGATTGTTGGTATAATGAGCTTGCTGTTGTTGTGGTTGGGCTTGTTGTGTCACACCCTGGCTTTGCGGAAGGGTGGTTAACTTTTGGTGTGACTTCTTAATACCATAGCTTAACCATAACAAGCTATATGAATTAAAAACCATGCAAGTCATCCATTAAGTTTTGAAAATCAAACACATTACCCTTGTTTTAACATACAACCATAACCTTGTTCAGTAGACATTACAACTTATATCATAACATAAACGTGGGTTAAGGACTGTGTCTTGTCCAGGAAAGAGACACATCCCCTAAACCATGATGACTCCATGACAAGTGCAGCGGAAAACGTTCCATACCGTGCCAGATCCGTTTTAATTTCCTGAAATACATGTGAGTTGAAAAATCAACAATAATGTTGAGCGAGTTCATGTGTAAGTGAGTATGTAAAACACTTGTGAGTATAAAAATAGTTGTGGTATGTAGCAGTGTAAGAGGACTTGTGATCACCAATGGTTTGCAAGGCCACTGACATATGTGAAGTGCAAATAGGGAGACTCAAACCTAGCAGATTTCGCCACGGCAAAGTATGTGGACAAAGTCACCCCACGGTCCGTTTCTAGTTTGGCCGGGGGCTGGGCTCGCTACACCCAGATAGATCTACCGCTCCTGTCCCTCGGTCCCTCCATGAGGACTAATGGCCCCATGTTGTTCCTATCCACTCACATGATCGTATAACACCTCCTTACGTTAAACATACCGTTGTAAAGTACTCGTAAATCATAGTAACATGTATTTCACCCCCGCAGTTAAGTAAACTGAAAACAGTTAGAGAAAAGGGGGACATGAACTCACAGTGAATGCGCGTCTCTACCAAGTGTCTCCAATACAGTAAGCTGTGCAACGACCTACAAGTGCTAATTCTATTAGACGGACGGCCGTGCCTTAGCTTTACAGTTTATGTATTTGGGAAATAGTTAGACAACTATTTCGTGTTTATGTTCCGTATACACTTGGTAGTTATTCTTCTTCCCAAGGATGGGGGATACAATACATGTGCGTAAGTTACGTTTTATCAATCTTGTGGTAATGTAATTACCGGTGTAACTTATATGTTTGTGCAAGCGTTCGTAAAGTTTTGGAATCATTAACGCTTGTAAATATTATTTTCACTCTAAAATAATATTTATGTATTTCACAAAATAATCATAAACAGTGTTGTGACAAATATATTTATCACGTTAATCTTTGTGAAAACCCCACCTCCGAATATTTAGTAAAATATAGTGCCGGCGAAATTTATGTTTTGAAAATATGTCCAAAAATAGTTCTAACGCTTGTTGTGTAAATAATTCTAAGTGTTAGGTTTTTGGAAAATTTCGCCAGAGTTTCCTCTGTAACTGGAGGTGGCCACGCTTTCAAGCGTATCATTTTCTTTTAACAAATCAATTCAACAACTTCTTTATTCAATCAAACAATTTCCGACACAACAAACTAGTCGACAAGTATGTAAATCGCATAATCGCATGAACTTGCAGTTTTTCCGAATCTATAGTGTAAATCCCTTTTATATATGTAGATCTTTATATAAAGTAACTTTGATCTCGTAAAAACCTTGTGACTAGAGAAATCCGTCTTTACAACTTCTAGTCATTTTTCCCAAAAATAGTTATTTGTCGGATCTTTTCATTTCACAAGTGTCTACACACTTGTGGTTTATAAAACCATGTTTATTAGTACAAGATTTATTCTTTAGAAAACACGATTCTTTTAAAGTGTGGTCCTTCAAAGATACCACTTGCAGATACGTAGATCCGCTAGTTTTAAACTCCATTGTACAAGTTAAATTACTTTTACACAAGTAAAATATTTCTACACAAGTTCATGCATCTTGTGTGGTAGAGTTTCGCCTTTTAACCCTTGCGGTAACCAAAAACGAGCTTATGTGAAGATACATGATCTTACAAAGTCGGGTTAAACGGAGATTCGAGCTACCACATCATAGATCGGGTCTAGATAAACACAAATTCCAAATACTACAACTTTTACACAACACATGTGTTATTAACCACCACTTTTATAGTTTTTACTAGACTTTTATGCATCAAAATGTATGTTCACGATGTTTAACCGACAATATTCCTTTTAACCACTTTAGATATGTTCAAGAACAAGTTTTAAGTGTTATACCTCTAGCTCAAGGCTAGGGAAGATCTTTGATGAAAAACGCGTGGATAAAAGCTAACGGTGGAGGTCCTTCGTGTTCCGCTTGCTCCAAGACTCCTTATACGTGACCTCTAACACTTGTATGATGATGGAAATGCAAGATCAAAAACCGAATGTATGATGGTGGTGAGGGTGGTGTTCGGCCGAGATGGGAGGAGAGCAAGAGAGAAAGTTTGGTGTGATGATGTTAAGTGTGTAGATTATGTTATGATCAAGGGTGAACTTATAGACAACTCCTTTGTGCAATAACCTTTGGACTTAGTGTAGGCTAGATACTAAACCACTTAGATTAAAATAATCAAGTGTTGTACCATGGGGTCACAAGGTGACCGAGTTCGGTCAAGGGGGGGGGGGGGCGGTTTGGTTAGTTTGTAACCAATCTCCAAGTATTAGTTAGATAAAACTAAGTTAGGTTAAGTGTTAAACTTAGCTACTTGTATGTTATGTGTTATGACGGGTGTTAGGGTAATCAGGGACCCTAACTGGCTCAGAAAAATATAATTAGTGAAAATATTAATATTTTCATGTTCCGAGTAAAGTCCGGGTGTTTGGTTGGATAGTAATCCGTTAAAGCGTTACAAAAGCTTTAAAGTGTCGTTACTGTTATTTTTAGTGACACAATTTGTTTTCCCGACACTTTAGAAAGTGTCTAGTGTTATTTTCTCATTTTCTGGCACTTTACTAGTCAGCTAGAAGCTGGATTAATTATTAAAGTGCTGTGTTTGGTACTTAAAGTACGTTTTTGGCACATCCGAATCAGTGTATCTTATTCCTAGAGACGCGGTACCACAACCCTTATATCCCTACACTCACTACCAGTGTAGCCAAAATATATGAGGCTCTTAACAGGCCTTAGAGGCAGTGTCTGCCTGATGCTGGTCATATCAGCATGTTCGCCGTGTATCCGTTTAGTGCTACTGTGCTTTTTGTGCATCATGTTTGTCACTAGGGTTCAGTACGTAATAAATGTAGTGACAGCAAATAAAGTATGATGCAAGTAAGTGCATGTATCAGTATGCAGGTAGCAGTTTATCAGCTAGTTCAAACAAGCACAGTAATCAAGTAGTAATTAATCATTAATTAAGTTGTACGGATACCTGGTTTAGTGCGGGTTGTCACATTCTCCCCCCGTTAAATAAATTTCGTCCCGAAATTTAAGTTCTGCTTGTAGATGCAGAGTTCTTAGGAAATAAGTGGGGGTACTTTTCTTTCATCCGGTCCTCACGTTCCCAGGTGAATTCAGGACCATGTCTGGCATTCCAACGAACCTTGACGAGCTTGACACTGCTCCGGCGGGTCTTGTTAACTTTCCAATCCGTGACCTCAACAGGTTCTTCAACGAAGTGGAGCGTGTCGTCAATATGAATCTCGTCGATAGGAATGGCAACGTCAATTTGAGTTGGACTTTTCTTCAGATTGGATACATGAAATGTATCGTGAACACCATTCAGTTCAGCAGGTAGTTCCAACTTGTATGCTACTGTCCCAATTCTTTTCAGAATTCTGAAAGGACCAATGTAGCGCGGATTTAACTTCCCACGCTTTCCAAAGCGTGCCACCCCCTTCCAGGGTGAAACTTTCAATAATACCATTTCTCCAACTTGGAAATCCACATGCTTCCGGTTTGGATCCGCGTAGGCCTTTTGTCTGTGGCGAGCTGCTTCGATGCGTTTAAGTATTTGCGCGATCTTGTCTGTCGTCTCTTGGATGATTTCGGGACCAGCAAGCTGCCTATCACCTGCGTCAGACCAACATAGTGGTGATCGGCACTTGCGTCCGTATAGGGCCTCAAATGGCGCGACACCAATACTGGTGTGGTAGCTGTTGTTGTATGAAAATTCGACCAAAGGTAAGTGTTTATCCCAGCTACCGCCTAAATCCATAACACATGCCCTCAGCATGTCTTCCAAAGTTTGTATCGTTCGCTCGCTCTGGCCGTCAGTTTGCGGATGGAACGCAGTGCTCAGATTCAATTGTGAGCCAAAAGATTCTTGGAAAGATTGCCATATTCTTGACACAAACCTTCCGTCTCTATCAGAGATGATCGAGAGGGGTACTCCATGACGTGCTACGATCTCTCTCAAGTAAATTTCCGCAAGTTTACTAGTACTGTCTTTCTCCTTGATTGGCAGAAAGTGTGCGGACTTTGTTAGGCGGTCAACAATCACCCAAATCATATCATGGCCTCTTGGCGTTCTTGGCAGTTTTGTAACAAAATCCATTGAGATTTGTTCCCATTTCCACTTGGGAATCTCAGGTTGTTGCAGAAGTCCCGAAGGCTTCTGGTATTCCGCCTTGACCTTAGCGCACGTTAAACATTTGCTCACGTAAACAGCAACGTCGCCTTTCATCCTAGGCCACCAATAGTAATCTTTGAGATCCTGGTACATCTTATCCGATCCAGGGTGGATAGAGTACCGTGATTTGTGCGCTTCGTCGAAAATAACTTCCCTTAATCCACCAAACAGAGGAACCCAAATCCTTTTCTCAAAACATAACGTTCCTTCCTCGTTTGGTACCAAAAGCTTCTCCATTCCACGGAGATATTCTTCCTCAAGGTTTCCCTCCTTGAGAGCTTCCTTTTGTGCAGCACGAATGCGCAAGGAAAGATCGGTTCGTATAATCATTTCCAAAGCTCTAACCCTTATGGGCTTGATTCTTTCTTTACGACTTAGGGCATCGGCGACTACATTCGCCTTCCCTGGGTGATACTTTATCTCGCAGTCGTAGTCGTTTAGCAACTCAACCCATCGTCTTTGCCTCATATTCAACTCCTTCTGGTTGAATATATGCTGTAGGCTTTTGTGATCTGTGAAGATTGTGCACTTCGTACCATACAGGTAGTGTCTCCAGATCTTTAAAGCAAAAACCACTGCGCCAAGCTCTAAATCGTGTGTGGTATAATTCCTTTCGTGCACTTTCAGTTGGCGTGATGCATAAGCAATGACCTTTTGGCGTTGCATCAACACACAACCCAATCCTTGACGCGATGCGTCGCAGTATACCACAAAGTCATCAGTACCTTCTGGTAGAGCTAAGATTGGCGTGTTACAAAGCTTACCCTTTAATATCTGAAACGCTTCATCCTGTTTGATTCCCCAATCAAACGTCTTGTCCTTCTGCGTGAGGAGCGTCAAAGGTTGAGCGATTTTCGAGAAATCCTCGATGAACCTTCGATAGTAGCCAGCCAACCCCAAGAATTGTCGAATCTCGGTTGGCGTTGTAGGCGTTTCCCAATTCTTGATTGCCTCGATCTTTGTGGGATCAACATGAATTCCATCCCCATTAACCACATGTCCAAGAAACTGGACTTCGCGTAGCCAAAACTCGCACTTGGAGAATTTGGCGTACAGCTGTTCCTTCTTTAGCAGCTCCAATATGGTTCTAAGATGCTGCTCGTGTTCAGCCTTCGTCTTTGAGTAAATCAGGATGTCGTCGATGAATACAATCACGAACTTGTCTAGGTATGGCTTGCAAACCCTATTCATCAAGTCCATAAAGACTGCAGGTGCGTTTGTCAAACCAAATGGCATAACGAGGAACTCGTAGTGTCCATAACGAGTTCGGAAGGCTGTTTTCGGGATACTTTCCTCCTGTATCCTTAGTTGATGGTATCCAGATCGAAGATCGATCTTAGAGTAACAGCTTGAACCTTGAAGTTGATCGAACAGATCGTCGATTCTAGGCAGAGGATACCTGTTCTTGATCGTCAGCTTGTTCAATTCTCTGTAGTCAATACACATGCGGAAACTTCCGTCCTTCTTCTTGACAAACAGGACCGGAGCTCCCCAAGGCGAGAAGCTTGGTCAGATAAAACCCTTGTCTAACAACTCTTGAAGTTGTGTCGACAATTCCTGCATCTCAGACGGAGCAAGTCTGTATGGTGCCTTAGCCACAGGCGCGGCGCCTGGAACTAAGTCAATGTGAAACTCCACTTGCCTCTGAGGTGGCAGTCCGGGTAAGTCTTCTGGGAAGACTTCTGGATACTCCCTTACGACAGGGATGTCCTCGATTGTTGGCTCAGCAGCCTTCTTATCTACGATGTGTGCCAGAAAAGCAACACATCCTTTCTGTAAACACTTCCTTGCTTTCAAGCAGCTGATAAATCTTAGCGGTGTGTCACGCTTCTCTCCGTGAACCACAATTGTCTCACCATCATTAGTTGGGATACGAACAACTTTCTCGTGACATACTATCTCAGCCTTGTTTCCGGATAACCAATCCATTCCTACCACCACGTCGAAGCTTCCCAATTGGACTGGTAGTAGATCCAGAGTAAACTCGCGTTCTCCCAATTCTATCACACAACCTCTGATTACTTCGTCGGCTCCAACTAACTTTCCATTAGCTAATTCGATCGAGTAGGGAATGTCTAACTTATTAGCAGCTAACCCAAGCATATTCTTAAATTCTAACGATACGAAGCTATAATCGGCACCAGTATCAAATAAAACGGATGCATAGCGTTGATTGATAGGGAACGTACCCGTAACAACATTTGGATCTTGGCGTGCTTCCCTGGCTTCGAGTTGGAATACTCTACCGCGGGCCTGATTCAACGTTGGGCAGTTCTTCTTAAAATGCCCGATTTCCCCGCAGTTATAGCATCCGAGTCTCTGCCCGTTTCCATCCCCGTTTCCAGCTGGGGTGTTGTTCTGGTTGGCATTGCCAGCCTGATTTGCATTGTTACCTCGGTTTCTGTTTCCTCCAAAATTTCCTGGTAGGCGGTTTCCATTTCCACCACGGTTATCATTCCTATTTCCATATCCTCCCTGGCCTCCGCGGCCTGCACTAGCCCAACATGATTCCTTTGAGTGGCCCGGTTTTCCACAAGATTCACAAACTCTCATGTTACAATGGCCAGTATGGTGGCGTTGGCAGTTGTTGCATCTGGGCTGGGTGCCCTGGTACCCTTTTCCTCTCTTGGTACTGCCAGCTGATTTTCCTTTCTTTACTGCCATACTGACGCCTTGTTTGAAGTTTGAAAACTTCCTTTTGTTATCTCCTGAGGACTCAACGTGAGTCTCTGTCTTCTTTGCCTTGACTTCATCAAACTTGTTTAGACGAATCGCCTCCTCGGTGAGAGCCACGCTCAAATCGATGGCTTCAGTGATAGTCGCTGGTTTGGAGGAGGTTACCATGCTTATTATTTGGGGAGCCAAACCCCAAATGAAGCGCTCGATTCGCTTGTATTCTGGCGTAACCATGTAAGGAACCACTTGAGATAAGTCGTGAAACCTCTGGACGTATTCTGCAATTTTTGGTCCATCCATCTTTAAGTGCCAAAATTCAGTCTCCAACCTTTGAATTTCTGCGCGTGAACAGTACTTCTTGCGCATTAGTTCTTTCAATTCGGCCCAAGTCAGGGCGTAGGCGGCAGCTTCGCCTAGTGTTTGTACTTGTAGGTTCCACCAGGATAGGGCTCCATCTAGAAACAGCCCTGAAATGTATGTGACTTGCTGATCCTCTGCACACTTGCTCATGCGTAAAACAGAATCGGTTTTCTCAGCCCAGCGGGTAAAGGCAACTGTACCTCCTGTGCCATCGAAGTTAACTGGTTTGCAGTCTAAGAACTGCTTGTAGGTGCATCCTGCACGTATGTTAAAACATGTGTTTGGCATTAGCATCATCGCTAAAATCTCCAACTAGTTCATGGTAGGTCCGAATGGCGTGGTATTACCGTGAGGTGGATTGTTATTGCCTTGGTTAACACTTCCGCTTGCTCCTGGCTGAGATGCTGCGTACTGTGCTATGGCAGCAGCAATAATCTGCTGGAGTTCTGCCTCATTAGTTGGCATGTTTGGTTCGCGTCTTGGCGGCATTTTCTAAATGATGGTTTACGTTGGTCAGGCCATAGCGAAAAGTACGTATATAGTAATAGTAATAGCACGTAATATCTCATGTCATCAATACATCACATATATCAATCATCCACATCTCATACCATAACAATGCAAATAAGTAATCAAGCGAAACAGATATGATGAGAATACTGCGATTGCCATACATCAAGACCACGGAGTAAGTGTATCAGCACATCATAGTGTCATACAATCATCCATCAACTAGGGGCTACATCACCCCTGTCCAAAAATCATAACAGATCAGTGTCAAATACAACATCAAGTACATGTCAAAAGTCAAAATCAAAAAGTGGTCTCCAAAATGTTGTGCAAACCAACAATCGCCGTCTTCTCATCCTTGTCTATCTAATCAGTAACTGGTGAGCTCTATGCAGATGGTGGTGGAGGAGGGGGAAAGTGAGTATAAAACAAACGGCGCAACTGTAACCAGTCCGCCTCCATCGCCTGCTGTGTGCGAATAATGGAAGCAATCTGCTGCTCCAAAGTAGTAAGACGAGCAGCATAGTCAGGGGGTAAAGGTCGAAACGGCTGTAACGGAGAGGGTGCCCGGCCATGGCACTGACATGGCTGCAGCTGGGCTCTCTCCAACTCCTGTAGTCGCTGCTCGTGCGACTCATGCTGTGCGACAAAGGACATCAAGACGTCCTCAATAGTGTGTCCCCTGTGAAAAGCATGGTAGGGGTCAGTGGGTGGCACACCGGAGCCAGGTGCCCAAAGAAATGGCTCGCTAGTGGGGTCGAAAGGTGCCACGTGAAACGGTGCAACAGCGGGTGGAACAAAAGGAATCTGAGGCATGAAAGGCATGGGCATCGGTACATGCCCATCAGGGTGTGCTGAAGAACCCTCTCCAGGCCCTGCTGGAGGTATAAACATAGGAACCTGAAATGAAAAGTCAACATGTGGTGCAACAGGAATCTGTGGAGGAAAAGGTGGAACATCCTCATCAGCCGGTATCCAACCGTGCTGTGCGGACTCATCCGGTGGATCCATATGTGCCGCGAACAGTGCATGTCCGGGCTCTAGGGGAACGGGATCAAATAAGGGAGCAACAACAGGGTGAACGGGTGCAAAGTGCTCTATAGGGTGGTCAACAGGTACATCACCAACGGGTAAGGGAACAACGGGATCAACAGCAACATGATCGCCCTCAATCACAGGAACATCTACAGGGAGATCAGCAACAACAGGCTCAAAAGGGATATCAGCATGTACTAGGTCATGCTCTGGTATAGGGTCTAGAGCGGCTGCCTGCTCAGGGGCAACGGCAGGCTCGAAGTCATCAAAAGCCATCTCAAACTCAAAATCTGGGTCAATAGGATCAAATAGGTCAACAGGGTCTGCCGGATCCTCCATAAACTGGTCCATGGGAACAAACTCTAAGTCACGATCTGGGTCGAACCCTGGGGGAAACATAGGATCGGAATCCCCCTCATCATCATGGTCAAAAGCGAAACTGGGGATAGGGGCAACAGAAGATGCCTGATCAGGATCTGATCCATAAGAGAAGTGCTGTGCACTCTGAACATGTGAGGGTACAGAAGCTACAGACTCAAAGGAGTCCGCGACTGGGGAGTGAACAGGTGACTCCGTGACGGGTGCGTCTGCGATCAACAAGGGATCGGCAGCAGGAAGGGCCTCGCCCTGAGCATCCTCCTCGAAAGGCTCCTCATCAAACATATCGATATCATCCTCCTCATCGTCGATGGGTAAATCATAAGCTGGGTACGCAGCCAGCGGTATAGGAGCAGGGATCAGTGCCAGTGGTAGATCCCCTGCGATAGGACCATCTGCGAGCTCGCCAGCACCGTCAGGTAGTGCAAAAGGCTGAAAATCGTCCTCATCTGTGCTAGTGAAGTCGGACGTGTAAACCTCGTGCTCCGATGACTCAATGTCGTCTGAAATGATAGGCCTCGGGCCTGTGGTGCCTGAACCACCAGTGTCTTCAGAATCCATGTGTCTGTAACATATACACAAACATGCACAAATAGTCAATCATAAATCAAGTAATCACATAAGTCATCAAGTAAGGCATCACATAATCCTCCTAGTCTTACTAGCCAATACCATCCAGTCTACAAGACTGCTCTATCCTTCACTTAAACCAAACCTCGATCCTCCAGATCGATCCTCAGCCCTCCAAGCCGAGCCTTTTCTTCCTAGCCTTGCTAGCCCACGACCTCGGTCACCTAGACCGAGCCTCGATCCTCCAGATCGATCCTATAACAAACCAACGTGCTCAACTACCTTAATCACCTCGATCCTCCAGACCGATCCTCAGCCCTCCAAGCTGAGCCTATAATTAATAAAATGTGCTCAACATTTGTTTGTAAAAAGTTTTGGATCTGGACTTAAGTGGTATGCAGAAAAATGTTTTCGTGAGAGCCCTAGTGATCATAGTCTAGACTCGAGAAAGAATCCTAGTTCGCTATGATCAGAGCTCTGATACCAAGCTGTCACACCCTGGCTTTGCGGAAGCGTGGTTAACTTTTGGTGTGACTTCTTAATACCATAGCTTAACCATAACAAGCTATATGAATTAAAAACCATGCAAGTCATCCATTAAGTTTTGAAAATCAAACACATTACCCTTGTTTTAACATACAACCATAACCTTGTTCAGTAGACATTACAACTTATATCATAACATAAACGTGGGTTAAGGACTGTGTCTTGTCCAGGAAAGAGACACATCCCCTAAACCATGATGACTCCATGACAAGTGCAGCGGAAAACGTTCCATACCGTGCCAGATCCGTTTTAATTTCCTGAAATACATGTGAGTTGAAAAATCAACAATAATGTTGAGCGAGTTCATGTGTAAGTGAGTATGTAAAACACTTGTGAGTATAAAAATAGTTGTGGTATGTAGCAGTGTAAGAGGACTTGTGATCACCAATGGTTTGCAAGGCCACTGACATATGTGAAGTGCAAATAGGGAGACTCAAACCTAGCAGATTTCGCCACGGCAAAGTATGTGGACAAAGTCACCCCACGGTCCGTTTCTAGTTTGGCCGGGGGCTGGGCTCGCTACACCCAGATAGATCTACCGCTCCTGTCCCTCGGTCCCTCCATGAGGACTAATGGCCCCATGTTGTTCCTATCCACTCACATGATCGTATAACACCTCCTTACGTTAAACATACCGTTGTAAAGTACTCGTAAATCATAGTAACATGTATTTCACCCCCGCAGTTAAGTAAACTGAAAACAGTTAGAGAAAAGGGGGACATGAACTCACAGTGAATGCGCGTCTCTACCAAGTGTCTCCAATACAGTAAGCTGTGCAACGACCTACAAGTGCTAATTCTATTAGACGGACGGCCGTGCCTTAGCTTTACAGTTTATGTCTTTGGGAAATAGTTAGACAACTATTTCGTGTTTATGTTCCGTATACACTTGGTAGTTATTCTTCTTCCCAAGGATGGGGGATACAATACATGTGCGTAAGTTACGTTTTATCAATCTTGTGGTAATGTAATTACCGGTGTAACTTATATGTTTGTGCAAGCGTTCGTAAAGTTTTGGAATCATTAACGCTTGTAAATATTATTTTCACTCTAAAATAATATTTATGTATTTCACAAAATAATCATAAACAGTGTTGTGACAAATATATTTATCACGTTAATCTTTGTGAAAACCCCACCTCCGAATATTTAGTAAAATATAGTGCCGGCGAAATTTATGTTTTGAAAATATGTCCAAAAATAGTTCTAACGCTTGTTGTGTAAATAATTCTAAGTGTTAGGTTTTTGGACAATTTCGCCAGAGTTTCCTCTGTAACTGGAGGTGGCCACGCTTTCAAGCGTATCATTTTCTTTTAACAAATCAATTCAACAACTTCTTTATTCAATCAAACAATTTCCGACACAACAAACTAGTCGACAAGTATGTAAATCGCATAATCGCATGAACTTGCAGTTTTTCCGAATCTATAGTGTAAATCCCTTTTATATATGTAGATCTTTATATAAAGTAACTTTGATCTCGTAAAAACCTTGTGACTAGAGAAATCCGTCTTTACAACTTCTAGTCATTTTTCCCAAAAATAGTTATTTGTCGGATCTTTTCATTTCACAAGTGTCTACACACTTGTGGTTTATAAAACCATGTTTATTAGTACAAGATTTATTCTTTAGAAAACACGATTCTTTTAAAGTGTGGTCCTTCAAAGATACCACTTGCAGATACGTAGATCCGCTAGTTTTAAACTCCATTGTACAAGTTAAATTACTTTTACACAAGTAAAATATTTCTACACAAGTTCATGCATCTTGTGTGGTAGAGTTTCGCCTTTTAACCCTTGCGGTAACCAAAAACGAGCTTATGTGAAGATACATGATCTTACAAAGTCGGGTTAAACGGAGATTCGAGCTACCACATCATAGATCGGGTCTAGATAAACACAAATTCCAAATACTACAACTTTTACACAACACATGTGTTATTAACCACCACTTTTATAGTTTTTACTAGACTTTTATGCATCAAAATGTATGTTCACGATGTTTAACCGACAATATTCCTTTTAACCACTTTAGATATGTTCAAGAACAAGTTTTAAGTGTTATACCTCTAGCTCAAGGCTAGGGAAGATCTTTGATGAAAAACGCGTGGATAAAAGCTAACGGTGGAGGTCCTTCGTGTTCCGCTTGCTCCAAGACTCCTTATACGTGACCTCTAACACTTGTATGATGATGGAAATGCAAGATCAAAAACCGAAAGTATGATGGTGGTGAGGGTAGTGTTCGGCCGAGATGGGAGGAGAGCAAGAGAGAAAGTTTGGTGTGATGATGTTAAGTGTGTAGATTATGTTATGATCAAGGGTGAACTTATAGACAACTCCTTTGTGCAATAACCTTTGGACTTAGTGTAGGCTAGATACTAAACCACTTAGATTAAAATAATCAAGTGTTGTACCATGGGGTCACAAGGTGACCGAGTTCGGTCAAGGGGGGGGGGGGCGGTTTGGTTAGTTTGTAACCAATCTCCAAGTATTAGTTAGATAAAACTAAGTTAGGTTAAGTGTTAAACTTAGCTACTTGTATGTTATGTGTTATGACGGGTGTTAGGGTAATCAGGGACCCTAACTGGCTCAGAAAAATATAATTAGTGAAAATATTAATATTTTCATGTTCCGGGTAAAGTCCGGGTGTTTGGTTGGATAGTAATCCGTTAAAGCGTTACAAAAGCTTTAAAGTGTCGTTACTGTTATTTTTAGTGACACAATTTGTTTTCCCGACACTTTAGAAAGTGTCTAGTGTTATTTTCTCATTTTCTGGCACTTTACTAGTCAGCTAGAAGCTGGATTAATTATTAAAGTGCTGTGTTTGGTACTTAAAGTACGTTTTTGGCACATCCGAATCAGTGTATCTTATTCCTAGAGACGCGGTACCACAACCCTTATATCCCTACACTCACTACCAGTGTAGCCAAAATATATGAGGCTCTTAACAGGCCTTAGAGGCAGTGTCTGCCTGATGCTGGTCATATCAGCATGTTCGCCGTGTATCCGTTTAGTGCTACTGTGCTTTTTGTGCATCATGTTTGTCACTAGGGTTCAGTACGTAATAAATGTAGTGACAGCAAATAAAGTATGATGCAAGTAAGTGCATGTATCAGTATGCAGGTAGCAGTTTATCAGCTAGTTCAAACAAGCACAGTAATCAAGTAGTAATTAATCATTAATTAAGTTGTACGGATACCTGGTTTAGTGCGGGTTGTCACATGTTGTGGTGGGACAGGAATATAAGCACTCGGATCGAACTGAGGTTGAGTAGTGGTAACTGGAGGTGTAAAAGGAATATAAGGACTACCAAATTGAGGTCTAGAATACGCCTGAGCTTGAGCACTCAGATGCGATGGCGGAAAATAGGCACTTGGATCGAAGACCGGAGGTGGAGCTGATTGTGGAAACGGAGAAGAGTTTGTATTTGATACAAACGCCGTTTGTAACTTTGGTTGCTGAGCTGAACTGGAACTAGCTAACTGGTTAAAACTTGCAAGATACATTTCGGTATTTTGAGGAGCAGGAATTCGTTTAGCTTTCCGAATTTCTTCATCATTCTTGTGTTCTAGCTTCTGAATGATTTCATAGATATTTACATTGGCAGCATCTAGAACACCCGTATGCTTTAAAAGCTCAATGTATGGGCTCCACTTTGGAGGTAGAGCATCAGTAAAACGTTCAACCAATCTCGGTTGAGTTGTAGTAACACCATAAGCAAACAGTTCACTAATCAAATGATAAAAACGTGTAGTCATATCATTTAGGGTTTCGTTTTCCAAGAGCTGAAATGATTCAAACTCTTTCTTCAATAGATCATGGCGTGTCTTTCTAGAAGCTACATTTCATTCTCCTCTCGCTACCAATGCATCCCATAATGTTTTCGTGTCGCCACAGTACGCGAATTGATGATAGATTTCTTTGTGATGCGCTTGTGTAAGAATAGCAAACGACTTTTTCTCTAAGTCATAGGCTTTCTTGTCATCTTCATGCATATTAGTAAAACCTGTTGTCGTTGATGCTGCTACTTCGAGGGCATTGTTGCGTTCAGTAATGAAACATCTCCAAAGATCGGTGCTTTGCCCTTGAACGTATGTGTGGAAACGACCTTTCCATGATGGAAAATCGTTCATGTGATTCAACTTTGGAGGGCGATTGTTGCTGCCCATTTCGCTCACGCTAAGCAAAAGATTTTGAATGCTTTGATTTTGATTTGATACCAAAGCCCATTGAGTTGCACTTATAGATTTCTCACCAAAAACATTCTTTACCCATGCTGCTGCAGAGGTTTGATCTTGACCTGGTCGTGGGTCCGTACTCCAATCCCACGGACTTGTACTACTCATATTTGATATTAGAACAACTGTACCTGATAAAACACTTGAAAACACGAAGTTAGAACAATTTTGCAAGTCCTCTGTTTAAAATTGACAACAGATGACGACGAAACACTTTCCACGAAACGCAAGTCTGTTTCGTCGAAATGTTTTATGACGAAACGCAAGTCTGTTTCGTCGAAATGTCTTATGACGAAACGCAAATCTGTTTCGTCGAAATGTCTTATGACGAAACGCAAATCTGTTTCGTCGAAATATCTTTTCGTCGTGGATAAGTTTCAGACAAGTGGGTCAAGTGGGTGATAGTTGGTAAAATTTTTCAACTTAAATCATTTCACTTACTGACACAGTACAAAATTTTCAACATACATCATGCCTGTTAAGTCTAAAAGTATGGGTGAATAATATTTAACTGATTTTAATTCTTTTCAATTTCTTTTAATTCTAAATTCCAAGAATATCTTAAGAACAGTTTGAAGGTTCTTTGAAGGAATGAAGAACAAGCCCAGAAAGTATGAGTTTTCCGGTAACTTAACAACTTTCCGAAACACGAAATATGACAAGACTTTCACTAAAAACCCGGTTTATCACTTGAACAATCAATCTAACAAGGTTTTTGATAAAACTCTTTAATAAACAACAATATTCAAGCAGATTTTCAACACATTTCCAGAAAAATATTAGTTTTTCAAGAACATGATTTCCAGAAAATCATGAATAACAGTTTCCAATACTTGATAAAAATCCAACTATGTTTGATTTTAAACAAGGATAAGAGCCAATGCTCTGATACCACTTGTAGGTCCCGTTCGGTGGATCCAAAACGAAAACCTATCCTTGTTTATCACAAACACGGTAACGGGTGCGGAATCCCCGTTACGGTGCAAACCAAACAAAGTGTAAAACACACGCGTAACCAAAGATTCAATATCTATTGATTAGGGATGAGAATGGATACAAACATATACAAACAATGTTTTACAGGCTCTCTCAAAGTCTCACAGCGCTCATCAGTTTCACACCATAGAAACTGTGAGGGGTATTTATACTAGACAGACACAGACTATGACGAAACGCATAGAGGACACAACGAAACACCTTAGTCGACGAAACACTATCTGTTTCGTTGACATACATATTAATATCATTCTTTGTTTCGTCGTTTGATATTGGCCCAAATAATAGTCAAAGCCCAACCTCAAGCCAAAGCCCAATGAAGAAAGTACGGCCCAGATGATGTTTCTGTTGACAACTTTCATTTAGTCAAATGTTATGACATCATCATGACATCACAATGATGATGTCATGGTGATGTGTAAACGGTACTTGGCTTGCGGCGCTCCGTGCTTCGCGTGTCGAACTCTGGGGCGCACGACTGAGGAATGTCGTGACGTCGGGCTTGAGCCGGACCTAATCGAGTCGACCCGAACCGAGTCGAGTCGCGTCCACATAAAGTGTACCAACATGAGGGATTTGAGAGATTGAAATGGTTGCAGATGATATGGGGTTTCTGAGTGAAAGAGAAGGCAAATAGTTGGGGTTTTGAAAAAGTTGAACACTGGGACCCCTTATATACACCGCCTCATTACGACGAAACGGACATCTCGATGAAACGGAACTTGGGCTCGACGAAAGGGACTTGTTGGGCTGACTTGGGCCTTAAAAAGTTAGCCCACGATGAAACAGAAATGGGCCATTGCGTTTCGTCGTAGCCTCGACGAAACGAATCTGTTTCGTCGACTACTAAAATAAGTTTGACCAAGGTTGACCAAGTTGACTTTGACCATGTGTGTTTCGTCGATTAGATTTTGTTTCGTCGACCATACTTTATTTCGTCGACATCAATTTTCAAAAACACCAAGGCATGAAAGGGAGCCTGTTAATGTTCCGAACATTTTGGACCGATTGTTTTGTTTGAAACCCTCGTAGACCCTTGTTTAACAAATGATTTCATGATTTAAACTGATGTGTGAAAATGTGTAATATATTTTTAAAACACCAAATTAAATGGTCAAACTAGCTTAATTACACACAATCGGCAAGTGCACCGGTCGTTATGTAGTCAAGTCGATAAGACCGAGTATCAATCCGTGGACACAATGGTGCGACTCTCGATACTAAACTTTTGTCGAGTCCTAGTCTAATAATTTTTAATGAGTGTTTGGATTTATATTAACTACTAAAATTAAATAAGAGAGCAAATACGAAAGCAGAAAGCAGAGCATACAGATAATGAATTTTAGGTGAATTCAGATGATAGAAAAGTGGCTACCTAGGCAAGATGCATGTCAATTCACTCACGGTTCTTGGAATGGAATAATTAAGTTTTGGCTACCGGGATCTTAAGGTTCACTAAACAAGACCTAAACTGGTTGACAGATCATTCTCCAAACAGGTCACAATCTAGGGTCAAGAAAAGTGTATAAACTCACCGGTTAATGTCAGATCACCTCTCGGTCTCTCTAACTTGGTTATGGTACCCTAAATCTAGATTACCTCTCGGTCTCACTAGAAACGGTACATCCAGGAAGTGTAAGGGATGTACGGGGTGGTGACTCTAATTAGGTTCTAACACGGTTTACTAAAAATCACAAGAAAACCTAGGGTAATTCACTCTCGTGCAATTAACACCTAACCCGTCTAATGATTAAGACAACCCGACATCTAATCTCCTCTCGGTCTCAAAGATGGTAGAATATTTAATTACCAAATAGTTTATTAATTTGTTCCTAGGGTGTACTACGTCTAGTAACCACAAGATTTAGTCGAAAACACAAAGTTAACGAAATCACCTAACCCTAGTTTTAATTAATATGCAATTAATTTTAACCAATAAAAGGTGGAACAAATATAAACCATCAATTATTAAATACGCATATACATTAGAACATAGTTTAGAACACTTTTACCATAACATAGAGCCAAAACATTAATTAACCAAACCAAGAGACCGTAAATAAATTAACAATTATCCATAGCCTAGGTAGCACAAAGAAATTTAGCCGAGCATGGTCAAGAACGAAACACAAATATAAACAAGTTTAAAACGAATAAATTGAGCACACATGTTTATAAATTCAAGTTAAATAAAACTGAAACAAATAAACAAGTCTAACCGAAACAAATTAAACTTTAATTGAGTTCCTTTGATCCAAGCCTTTCTGAATCTCCAAATAGCCAAAATCACCTTCCGTTATGTGTCTTCTGTTCCTTCTTATTATTTCTTTTTTTCTTTGTGCCTCCCTTTTTCCTTCTTTGATGTTGGCTTATACGCGAATTGTTAAGCAACAGGTGGGCCAACCTCCATAAATTCCCATTTTCTTTGTTTTCCCAACTTCATCACACCTAGTTTGACAAAAAACAATTAATGTAAATAAATGTCATACGAACATCCATCTTCAAGTGGGCCCTTTCCATCTTTTGTAGTCTCGTTTCTCAATTAGTACACCACCCAAGACTTCTATTAATTCCCTTCACACTTTTCTTTTAATTAATTGCTTTCACACTTTTCTTTTATTTTTAATATCCTCTGAAGTCTCGAGCTAGCTCCCATATAACAAGTATTGCCCATTATCAATACTTATGTGGTCCCATCATTAATTGTTTTCACAAGCCACTAGCCTTTTATTAATTTCTTGATGCTTTTAATTTTGTCCACACGTAAGAATTCAAAACAAAGTCATTTAATACAATAATTATTTGTCAATTAATTCCATTACTCAAAACAGTTTCATATTCTCTAAATAATATTTGTACTTGGACAACTCCAAACCAAGATTAATTATTTGTTTCTAACTGTAATATAAAAAATTATCATTATAGCTCGTTTTCGCAACAATCATCAAACTTTCCATATGAACCAGTTACGAGTGGATTTTAATCAAAAACAACCGTAAAGCCAGTCAAAAGTGTAGGAATATTTATATAAAAATATGTATGTTTTAGACCACCTCAAATATCCCCACACTTAACCTTTTGCTTGTCCCTAAGCAAAATCCCAAGCAACATGTCCAACTTAAACACTTAACAACAACGCCAGTCTCAAACAAATTATAACACGAACTACGAAATCATCAAACACAGTTTCGCAAGACTTACAACGTTCAAAAGGTTTACGAATCATAATATTTAAATGAAAACGGGCCTACCTAATCAAGTTTTTCTTACCTTCAAGCAATCAACTATGCAATGTCAATACCCCTCACAATGTCACTCATCTCTCGGCTAATATATTATGTAATTTCGAGTGAACTCTCAAGACCGAACTATGCAACATACTATCATAAGCTTGTACGTCAATCAGTTCTCCACCTAAATGTTAGAACTCGACACGGATCAAAAGGGCTTTAATGGGTAGGTAAGGGCTAACGGTAGGTTATTTTTATTTGGGAATATATGGCTAAACACGAAATCACACGATAAACCGGATAAGCACGAAATAAATACTAACAAATTGGTCGCTTTGACCCACAATTTTATTCAATTGTTTTTTTCTAATATTTTCTCTTTTTTTTTCGTTTTTCATTTTTTTCATTTTTTTTTCAAATATAATAATCACGTAACACGATCCGGTTATCAAATCACAAATGGGTAACAAACGAATGGTTGGGCTCAAAGTGGTGTATCTAAGGGTAGTAGTGAAACGGGTCAAACACAAAGGTAACACAAACAGGGTGATCCTAATGCCTCTATCATATCCATGTCAAATCCTAACCGAAGGTCTCAAACTGTATCAAAACGCACAAGTTCTAAAGTAATGCAACAAGTCGGTAAACACACATGAAACGAAAGTAGTGAACATATAAATATGAAACATGTAAAGGCTCAAATCTCACTATCATGTGGTATATAAGGGTTACTGATATCGACAATGCACAACCAATCAACTCTCCGGCTCAATCCACTATCCTAGGCATCCCAAAACCTTTTACTCCCAAAAACCGATTCAGTCAACCTACTATCCCGCAACTTAAAGAAACAAGTGTTCTCCGACTCGTAAATTCGACAATAAACCGTTTTTGACCGACGTTTTGAAAAGGTTTTTGTTTTCTACGCGCTAAAGGACCGGGACTCGCAACGAACTTACTTACTTAATTTTTTTTTTCAATTTTTCGATTTTTTTTTTATTTTTTTTTTCAAATTTTTATGACTCAAGACACTACTAACTAGACACTAAACGATAGTTACCCATCCCCACACTTAAACTCTACATTGCCCTCAATGTAGGATGGAAACCGACTCAAAAGGCTAAAATAAATAAGAAATAAAAGACAAAGGGCAAATTGGAAAGGACTTAGCTGGTTTTATAATCATATGTTCCAAATCTCTCGTCCAATCCAGCTCGATCGTATAGCATTTCGGTCGCGATCGGCTTTGACACTGACTGGTATACTTGGTAAATGACTTGAAGTTTGAAAAACAGCTCCAAAATCACCCGAATGGAGATTGAGTACGGGTGGTATAATTCAAACCTGCATAAACAAAAACAAGCAAAAACCAAAGCAGTACCGACACTAAAAAAAAAAAAAAACGACTCAAAAATAAAAACCGACTCAGAACTAACTAACTCGAACTGACCAATTTAGACTCCAAAAAACAAAAATATACACTTGGGTTTTCACCCGAGAATCACTCAAAACTATCAAGCACTATGAGGATCGAGGCGAATAACCTCGACGTCATCCTTCTCACTCGGCCTACCTATGTATAACTTCAATCTATGACCGTTTACTTTGAAACTTTCACCATCTTTTCCTTCTATCGTCACACTACCATAGGGAAACACCTCTTTCACCACAAATGGTCCTGACCAACGGGACTTCAACTTCCCAGGGAACAACCTCAAGCGTGAATTATATAATAACACCTCATCCCCACACTTAAACTCTTTCACCTGCTTCAAGTGTCTGTCGTGCAACGCCTTAGTACGCTCTTTATATGCCCACGACTTTTCATACGCCTCATCACGCATCTCCTCTAACTCGTGAATTTGAAGAAACCGGTTCTTACCCGCAGCTGGCAAGTCAAGATTGACTGCCTTCAGTGCCCAGTATGCACGATGCTCTAGCTCAACCGGTAGATGACACGCTTTCCCATAAACTAACCTAAAGGGCGTGGTCCCAATAGGCGTCCTATACGCAGTACGGAAAGCCCAAAGAGCGTCATCCAACTTCTCGGACCAATCAATATGACTGTTTCCGACAGTTTTCTCCAGAATTCGCTTAATTCCCCTGTTCGAATTCTCCACCTGCCCACTTGTTTGTGGATGATAGGCCGTCGAAAGCCAATGGGTCACCACATAGCGTTTCAAAACCTTCTCCATCTGTGAATTGCAGAAGTGGGTGCCTCGATCAGATATCAAGGACTTCGGTGTCCCGAACCTAGCAAACAGTCTCTTCAAGAATCTCACAACAACCCTCGCGTCATTTGTAGGCAAGGCCTCTGCCTCCACCCACTTAGAAACATAGTCGACTGCGACTAGGATGTATCGGTTTCCCCTCGACATAGGGAACAGACCCATAAAATCGATGCCCCATATATCAAAGATCTCAACCACCTGAATGGGGTTCTGAGGCATCTCATTTCGGGATGAGATATTGTCCGTCCTCTGACAGGCATCACAACTCCGCACAAACTCGTGTGCATCCCTAAAGATGGTCGGCCAATAAAATCCCGCGTCAAACACCCGTTTGGCGGTGTAACTCGCTTCGTAATGGCCACCAGTCGGTCCCTCATGACAATGCAGCAGAATACTGCGGGCTTCGGACCCAAACACACATCTCCTAATAACCTGGTCCGCTCCAATCCTAAACAAGTAAGGATCCTCCCAAATGTAGTGCTTGACATCCGCAAAGAATTTCTTCTTTTGCTGGTGTGTCATGCCCTCCACAAGGTCACCTGTAGACAAGTAATTCGCTAGATCAGCGAACCAGGGAAAGCCTTCCTCGTGGGCTTTCAAGAACATCAACATCTCATGAGGAAAGTCATCCCCTATCCTATCCTCCCGAGTCTTCTCTATCTCGGGGCTCTCTACTCTCGACAGATGATCAGCAGCTACGTTTTCAGCACCCTTTTTATCTCGGATCTCCAGATCAAACTCCTGGAGTAGCAGAATCCACCGAATCAGCCTCGGCTTCGCATTCTTCTTCGCAAACAAGTATCGCAGGGCTGCATGATCCATGAAAATAACGGTCTTTGACAGCACAAGATAAGACCGGAATTTATCGCACGCGAACACGACTGCTAGCAACTCCTTCTCTGCCGTGGTGTAGTTCTCCTGGGCGTCGTTTAAGGTCTTGCTAGCGTAGTAAATGGGGTGAAAGTGTTTCTCCCTACCCTGCCCTAGAACGGCCCCAACGGCGAAGTCGCTAGCATCGCACATGATCTCGAATGAGAGGCTCCAATCTGGAGCAATCAGAATGGGAGCACTCACTAACCTCTCCTTAATCAACTTGAAGGCCCCCAAACACTCATCGTCGAAACACGAATGGCCTATCTTTCTCTAACAGCAGGGTCATCGGGCGAGCAATCTTTGAAAAGTCGCGAATGAAGCGGCGGTAGAATCCCGCATGACCCAAGAAACTCCTAATCGATTTCACAGAAGTAGGCGGCGGGAGCTTGGAAATAACATCAACCTTGGCTTGATCAACCTCAAGCCCCGCCTGTGAAATCTTGTGTCCTAGCACAATCCCCTCTCGAACCATAAAATGACACTTTTCCCAGTTAAGCATCAGGTTCGTCTCCTCACATCGAGTAAGCACACGCTCAAGATTATGCAGACAGTGATCGAAGGAACTCCCAAACACAGAAAAGTCATCCATAAACACTTCCATGGAGTCCTCGATCAACTCATGAAAGATCGCAACCATACAGCGCTGAAATGTGGCTGGAGCGTTACACAACCCAAATGGCATGCGTCGATACGCGAAGGTGCCAAAGGGGCATGTAAAGGTGGTCTTCTCCTGATCCTCTGGTGCAATAGGGATCTGGAAATAACCTGAGAATCCATCAAGAAAGCAATAGAATTGCTGTCCTGACAGTCGCTCCAACATCTGATCAATAAACGGCAAAGGAAAGTGATCCTTGCGCGTGGCATCATTGAGTCTGCGATAATCTATGCAAACTCGCCAGCCGGTGACGGTTCGGGTAGGTATCAATTCATTCTTATCGTTGACGACTACTGTCATACCCCCCTTCTTGGGGACCACATGGATGGGACTCACCCATACAGAGTCCGAAATCGGGTAAATCAGTCCTGCATCCAGCAACTTAATCACTTCTTTCTTCACAACGTCCTGCATATTAGGGTTTAGCCTTCTCTGAGGCTGAACCACCGGCTTGAACTCCTCTTCCATCAAGATCTTGTGCATGCAAAATGAAGGGTTAATACCCTTGATGTCCATTAGCTTCCACGCGATCACCTGCTTATGGTCTCTCAGGACACTTATCAGCTTTTTCTTCTCTTCCTCCTTCAATCCAGCAGAAATGATGACGGGTAACTGAGATCCCTCGCCCAAGAATGCATACTCCAGATGAGAAGGTAACTCTTTCAACTCCAGGGGCGGGGGTACCTCAACAGACGGTCTCTCCTTTGGGATTTCCTCTTCCTTGGTGACCTCAAACACTTCGAATCTAGGGGAAGGCTCGGTCGCCTGTGACAAAGGGTCCTGCTCAACATCCAACTCAGTGACCCCACTCCCCTGATCATCCATAGTTACAACCTGCGTATCAGACGTGTCTCTCCCACAAATCTCGCTGAGAGAGCCACCCATATGTGACATAAGAGTATCAATAAAGTAGAGAGTGTCATCATGCTGATGGATGTGCCTCATAGAATGTTGGATATCAAAAGTGACCTCATCCTTATCGACACGAAGAGTCAACTTGCCATCATATACGTCAATGACTGCTCGTGCAGTGGCAAGGAATGGACGGCCTAAGATCAACGGGATCTCAGAGTCCTCATCCATGTCGAGAATTACAAAGTCAACTGGAAATACGAACTTGTCGACTTTCACCAACATGTTCTCTACGATGCCCCTCGGATACTTCACTGATCGATCGGCGAGCTGAATACTCATGCGCGTAGGTGAAGGCTCTCCTAGGTCAAACTTAGCGAATACGGAATAGGGCATGAGATTTATGCTAGCACCTAGGTCAGCAAGCGCATTGCTGACAATATGATTCCCTATCAGACATGGGATGGTAAAGCTACCAGGATCAGTCATTTTCTTTGGCAGCTTGTTCTGCAAGACAGCAGAACACTCCTCACTCAGGGTGACAGTCGAAAGGTCCTCTAATTTCTTTTTATTCGTAAGAAGATCTTTCAAAAACTTCGCATACTTCGGCATCTTCGCCAAAGCCTCGACGAACGGAATATTCACGTGCAGCTTCTTTAGCATCTCCATGAAATGACCATACTGCTCTGTGTCTTTACCCTTTATTAATCGTCCAGGGTAAGGGGGTGTCGGCTTATACACCCTTATCGGCTCCTTCTCTGGTTCCTTCTTCTCTCCTGGAGATCCGCTGGACTGTGCTGTACTTGCTGGGCGCAGCCTAGGGTGCACTTTGCCAGCAGGGGTCTCCATCTGAATCTCTTCGTCGACCTCCGGGTCCTCATCATCTACCGGCTTGACCTCAACAGCTCCTCGTCCGCTCCTAGTGGTAACAGCCTTTGCAGTGGCGTTCGGATTTCCAACAGTGTTACTAGGGAGACCACCTTGAGGTCTCTGGTTCAGCTGATCGGCCAGCGAACCGACTGTCCTCTCCAAGTTCTGCAGTGCAGTGCTCTGACTCTTCATGAAGGTCTCGTGCTCCATGAACCTCGACTGTGTCTCCTGATGTCGAGTATCCTCTCGCATGATGAACTGTGTAAGCAACTGCGTCTGCTTGGCTAATGCCTCCTGGTTTTGCCTAAACATCTCCTCTATGGTCGGGTTCTTCGTACCCGAACTCGGTCCTGCTCCTGCGTCCTGAAACAAACTCTGACGCGGCTGAAAACCAGGTGGGGTGTTGTTCTTCCAGCTGAAGTTTGGATGGTTCCTCCAATTTGAATTGTAACCACCTCCGAAATTATTCTGATTTCGGTTGCCTATGAACTCTACCTGCTCTGGTGACTCCACAGGGGCAATAGGACACGCGGTCGTGTCATGCCTCCCAGTGCATATCTCGCTCAACTGCTCCTTCTTCAACTCCATATCATGCAGCTTTTTCTTCAGGGCGTCAATCTGTGATTGCATCATTGTGGTATCATCGACCTTATGCACTCCTCTATGCGTAGTGGACGAATTTCTAGAATCAGGAAACTCGTAACTACTCATTGCTATGTCCTCGAACATCTCAGTGCATTCCTCTGGTGTTTTAGCGGTCATTAGATTACCTCCAGCAGTAGTGTTCAGCATATTCCTCATGGCGGGCGTCACTCCATGATAAAACTTCTCAACTAAAGCCCAATCCTCGAATCCATGATGCGGACACTTGAGTAACAGCTCCTTAAAACGCTCCCACATCTCGTAGAAAGACTCTCCTTCTTTTTGGCGAAACTCTTGAATCATGCTCCTCAGACGAGCGGTTTTGGAAGGAGGAAAGTACTTGCCTAAGAATTTTTCTTTCATACCGGCCCAGGTGGTGATGGATCCTGCAGGAAGGGATTCTAACCAAGCATGGGCTCAATCAGCAAGTGAAAATGGAAATAGACGTAGCTTGCATGCATCCTCGCTGACACCTTGCTCCTGAAACGTATCGCAGATAGCTGAAAAGCGAGAAAGATGGACATTAGGGTCCTCAGAAGGTAATCCATGGAACTGGATAGTGTTTGTAACCATCGAGATGATCTGAGGTGGAATCTGCCACCTATTAGCTTCAATAGCGGGTCGAGAGATACTGGATCGACCATTTTCCGCGCTTGGTCGGGCATAGTCTGCTACGACTCTCCTAGGTGGGGGATCGTTTTCAGCCATGTGTGCCTGACTCTCTCGGAAAATGCGAAGGCGCTCGTGAAAATCTCGCTCAGGTTCAGACGAAACAACAATTAAAGGTAGCCCTTGTGAACGAGTGTGGTGCATACAACGATAAAATTATTAAAGCAAATCTAACCCCTAAAGGCACAAATTGCAAGCAAAAGGCACCTAAAGGCAATGAAAAACTAAGAAAGCAAATAAACAACTAATTTATTTATTTATATATATATATTTTTTTTAATTTTTTTTTTTTGGTTTTTTTTAATTTTTATTTTATTTTTTATTTTGCCAAGGAAAAACAAGAAAAAAAATAAAATAAGGAAAAACAATTTTTTTTTTACTAAGGAAAAACAAAATTAATCTAAGAAAGCAGTAAAATGACTAAATCCCCGACTCGGGTCGTCCTCGAAAGCGCACTGTGTCCCCGGCAACGGCGCCAAAAACTTGATGTGTGAAAATGTGTAATATATTTTTAAAACACCAAATTAAATGGTCAAACTAGCTTAATTACACACAATCGGCAAGTGCACCGGTCGTTATGTAGTCAAGTCGATAAGACCGAGTATCAATCCGTGGACACAATGGCGCGACTCTCGATACTAAACTTTTGTCGAGTCCTATTCTAATAATTTTTAATGAGTGTTTGGATTTATATTAACTACTAAAATTAAATAAGAGAGCAAATACGAAAGCAGAAAGCAGAGCATACAGATAATGAATTTTAGGTGAATTCAGATGATAGAAAAGTGGCTACCTAGGCAAGATGCATGTCAATTCACTCACGATTCTTGGAATGGAATAATTAAGTTTTGGCTACCGGGATCTTAAGGTTCACTAAACAAGACCTAAACTGGCTGACAGATCATTCTCCAAACAGGTCACAATCTAGGGTAAAGAAAAGTGTATAAACTCACCGGTTAATGTCAGATCACCTCTCGGTCTCTCTAACTTGGTTATGGTACCCTAAATCTAGATTACCTCTCGGTCTCACTAGAAACGGTACATCCAGGAAGTGTAAGGGATGTACGGGGTGGTGACTCTAATTAGGTTCTAACACGGTTTACTAAAAATCACAAGAAAACCTAGGGTAATTCACTCTCGTGCAATTAACACCTAACCCGTCTAATGATTAAGACAACCCGACATCTAATCTCCTCTCGGTCTCAAAGATGGTAGAATATTTAATTACCAAATAGTTTATTAATTTGTTCCTAGGGTGTACTACATCTAGTAACCACAAGATTTAGTCGAAAACACAAAGTTAACGAAATCACCTAACCCTAGTTTTAATTAATACGCAATTAATTTTAACCAAGAAAAGGTGGAACAAATATAAACCATCAATTATTAAATACGCATATACATTAGAACATAGTTTAGAACACTTTTACCATAACATAGAGCCAAAACATTAATTAACCAAACCAAGAGACCGTAAATAAATTAACAATTATCCATAGCCTAGGTAGCACAAAGAAATTTAGCCGAGCATGGTCAAGAACGAAACACAAATATAAACAAGTTTAAAACGAATAAATTGAGCACACATGTTTATAAATTCGAGTTAAATAAAACTGAAACAAATAAACAAGTCTAACCGAAACAAATTAAACTTTAATTGAGTTCCTTTGATCCAAGCCTTTCTGAATCTCCAAATAGCCAAAATCACCTTCCGTTATGTATCTTCTGTTCCTTCTTATTATTTCTTTTTTTTCTTTGTGCCTCCCTTTTTCCTTCTTTGATGTTGGCTTATATGTGAATTGTTAAGCAACGGGTGGGCCAACCTCCATAAATTTCCCATTTTCTTTGTTTTCCCAACTTCATCACACCTAGTTTGACAAAAAACAATTAATGTAAATAAATGTCATACGAACATCCATCTTCAAGTGGGCCCTTTCCATCTTTTGTAGTCTCGTTTCTCAATTAGTACACCACCCAAGACTTCTATTAATTCCCTTCACACTTTTCTTTTAATTAATTGCTTTCACACTTTTCTTTTATTTTTAATATCCTCTTTTTTTTTAAATGTAAACTTCATTAGAAAAACACCACCCAGAAACCGGGGGGCCCCAAAACTGCAACAAAATTACATAATCACAAATTTACACCAATTTTCCCACGAGATATTCTTAAACTTCGTTCTATTCTTAACCCAAAGAAACCCCAATGATTTCACCTCACTAATGATCTTCTCTACTCTAAAAGAGCTATTCCTGAACCTCGCTTCATTCCTCGCCTTCCAAAGACTCCAACACGCAATAATTATAACACCTTGGAAAATGAGCTTCTCCGGCTCCTTTAAACCACACGTCTTATGAGACTCCAACAAATCTTGAAAGGAGAATGCGAAAATTTGAGGGACACGGTACCACTTACTAACATAATTCCAAACAACACTGGCCGCAATACATCCCGTAAAAAGGTGACTCACCTCATCTTCTCCTTCGTTACAAAAGCCACAGCTCGAGTTCTGAATAATGATATTTCTTCTCCTCAACGCTTCAACGGTAGGAATCCTATTAATGTTCGCCCGCCAAGCGAAAATATTACACTTAGCGGGAACCCATTTACACCACTTGAAAGCCGATTCGGAATTCAATCCCCTACCCTTCAGAATAGATCTTTTAACAGCAGCAACACTGAAGTCTTCAAATCCCTCCCCAAGCCAAACCCATTTGTCTGCACTATCCGACACCGCAATCGGTTCCAACACCCTTTGCAATTGCTGCAACTCCTCCGGTTCATCTCCTTGATCAGGTGGTCGCTTCCACTGCCAAAAATAACTTACCTGGACCGAACCATTGGAAATTCTCTCGCTAATTCTGCATTTCTTATCAGATTCGATAAGAAATAGACTCGGAAACAGAACTTTCAGCGGCTCACTGGCAGCCCATGGATCCAGCCAGAACGATATAGAATCTCCCCTTCCCGGGATCCCCTTAAAGAAACTTCGAAACGGCAGATTTCCCACCTTCGATTTTGCTATCCATTTCACGATTTTACTCCAAGGACTACCCCAATTATTTTTAGACGGCAAAAAATCCCAGTTGCGAACCCCACAATGAATCGCTGACACAACTTTCCTCCATAAACTTTTATCATCGGTTTTGTACCGCCAACACCACTTAGATAGAAGAGCCAGATTGATATCTTTAAGCTTACTTAAACCGAGGCCACCACAATCTTTTGGAGAGGAGACACTATCCCATGCCACCCAGTGAATTTTTTTATTCTCACTAGAACTCCCCCATAGAAACCTTCTTATCATACATTCTAAATCATTAATAACTTTGCAAGGCGCCTTGTAGAGCGAAAAATAATAAGAGGGCAGACTTTCAAGAACGGACTTGATAAGTACTAACCTTCCCCCAATGGACAGAGAATCCGCCTTCCATTTCGACAATCTCGCTTGAAATACATCATACACTGGTTTCCAACTATTAACATTACTCATGTTAGCTCCAACCATAATCCCCAAATAACGAAACGGAAGAATATCCGCTTTGCACCCAACACTGGCCGCTTTAACCTCCACCTCTACCCCTTCCACCCCCACTCCATAAAGATTAGACTTGGATAAATTAATTTTCAAACCCGAACACATATGAAAAACCCGAAGAATCCTAACAACATTTAAAACGTTCTCCGAGGACCAATCCCCCAAAATAATTGCATCGTCAGCAAACAAAAGATGAGATATAGTAGGACCGCCATTCGGAGTAGACATACCTTTCAAGATACCTTCATCCTTTGCCTTGTCTAGCATAAGTGAAAGAGCTTCCATAACGATCAAAAAAATAAACGGTGATATCGGGTCTCCTTGCCGCATCCCTTTCTCACACTTGAACTCGAAGGTAGGAGATCCATTAACTAAGATCGAAGATCTAGCGGAGCATAGAATCCCCCATACCCACCGACACCAAAGCTCCGGAAAACCCATTTGTTTCATAATATCCACAACAAACGACCAATTTACATTATCATATGCTTTCTCGAAGTCGATCTTAACAAGTATTGCCCATTATCAATACTTATGTGGTCCCATCATTAATTGTTTTCACAAGCCACTAGCCTTTTATTAATTTCTTGATGCTTTTAATTTTGTCCACACGTAAGAATTCAAAACAAAGTCATTTAATACAATAATTATTTGTCAATTAATTCCATTACTCAAAACAGTTTCATATTCTCTAAATAATATTTTTACTTGGACAACTCCAAACCAAGATTAATTATTTGTTTCTAACTTTAATATAAAAATTTATCATTATAGCTCGTTTTCGCAACAATCATCAAACTTTCCATATGAACCAGTTACGAGTGGATTTTAATCAAAAACAACCGTAAAGCCAGTCAAAAGTGTAGGAATATTTATATAAAAATATGTATGTTTTAGACCACATCATAAACTTATATCTTGTTTGATATCTTTAAAATCGGATGGATTTAGGATTAATGTGTGTATTTTTGCCTTGATTTGGGTGTGGGTTTATGCAACAAAAACAGGGTATTGGGTTTGTTTGTTGTTGAACTTGTTTTGGGTAGATTCGGTTAAAACTGACGATTGCTTGTGAATCTAGGATTGTTGTATGTTTGTTTCGTGTAACATAAGTATCAAATTGATGGCTTGTATGATTATTGATCATTGATTAAACATGGAACGACGAAACGGAGAAACCCTAACTGTTCACAAAACCCCCCCTTTTCGACGAAATGAGTGACGACGAATCAAACAAGCGACAAAACGGATTCGTTTCGTCGAGGTACTGTCGACGAAACAAACTGGTCAACGGTCAACTTTGTTTCGTCGCACATGATTCTGTTTCGTCAAAGACCTTCTGATTCGTCGTACTTGCCTTAGCATATTTTCAATGTTGGTGCATTTTCACAGAATGTTTGTAACTTTGTGATTAATGTTCATTTGATGTTCAAACTATTTATATATAAGTTTAATACACTTATTGTGACATTGTAACTTATTGTGGACATTTGCATACACAGATGGCACCGAAAGAAGGAAAACGCAAGAAACCGACAAAGAAGGAAAATAAATCTGAGGAGGAGATTATGTCTGAGAAGCGTCATAATCAAATCGCTTATCTGGATCCTGAAGAAAAGCTCGTTGAACTGAAAGATATCACGAAATGGATCAGGGAGTCGCGGATCAATCATGCGGTTACTTTTTCGACGCCTGTCTATAAATCTCTTATCAAGGCTTTCTGGGATTCCGCAAGTGTTATGCAATTGGATGGAAAGGAAGTTATTAAGGGTCGTGTGAATGATTTGGATGTCATAGTCTCTCCGGATATCTTGAACGATGTTTTACAGCTACAAGACCATCCGGATGCTCCATTTTCTATACCTATCATGTGTACGAGAGGCTGCTTGTTACGAATGAAGTGTACAGGAGACATCTTCAGCAAACAAATCAACAAGGGTGATCTGCCATTACGCTACAAGTTCTTATTTCACATTCTCATTCAGTGTCTTAGCAATAGACGTGCTGGATACGATATGGTTGGAAATGATCTAGTTTGTTTCATGGTGGCATTGGTTCTAAACAAACCATTTAGCATCTCAAAATACATCTTCGACAATATGAAGGAAAATATGACGAGGACTGGAAGTAGAATAACCGGGAACAAGTTCTGGATGTATCCACGGTTTCTTCAAATGATCATGAATGTTCAACATCCTGGTCTTCCTAAAGCCGACAATGACATGCTGAAGATAGAAGCAATGAACTTCAATTCATTAAGGATAATCAAGAACCTTGCAGCCAAAAGATACAAAGAAAGCGTGCCTCCAAGGAAGTTGATTGGTGCGCTAGGAAATCCTGATTATATTGCTCCAGCTGATGATAAATGGCGTCATGATGACAGCCAATCTGATAACGAAGAGCCGGAGTTGAAAAGAAAAATGGTTGAAAAGTTTGGTCCAGATCCAGTTGACTCTGATATGTCGGAGAGTGATAGTGATGATGATGGTGATGATGGTGGTGATACAGGTGCCGCTGGTGCATCTAGTGCGGGTACAGCTGGTGGTACATCAGTTGGTGGTACATCAGCCGGTGGCGATGACGAGTCTGATTCTGATTCGGATGATCTAATCGAGCCTGGATATGAAATGTATCTTGATGACCGTGGTGTTAAAAGATACATAAAGATTAGACAGGAAGATGATCCTGAATACGTTCCAGAAGATACTGAAGCTGAATGTTTAAAGAAAAGGAAAGCTGAGAAAGCCGCTGCACATCAAAAGAAGAAAGCAAGAAGATACTTAGCTACTTCTGCACGGCAGTCTGTTCCTCAAGAGCCTGTTCACGAAACTCCTGTGATATCTTCAGCTGTTGAAACTCCAACAGTAACCCCTCAGGCCGTTCCTGAAAGATCTATGGCTGCTGCAATTAGAGCAACTACTTCGCAACCTAGTTCTGAACGTCGGAGGATCTTCTCAGAGATGTCTCAAGACGAGAAAAACAACTTCCTATTTTCTCAATTAGAATCACGAAGAATGATCAGATCAGTCAATTGGTGGAAATAAACAATTTGAAGTCCACTGTTGGTCAACAACAAACGGTGATAGAGCGACAACAAGCTAAGATTGATTCACTTAAAGCTGAGAATGCACGTTTAAAAGCTGCAGACGAAGAGAGAGAGAAAAGTAGCACTATACTTCAAAAGTTGGCTGAAGATCTTAAAGGAAGATGTGACTACATAAAAGAATGGTACGAGTCACGGAATACAATGATACAGGATGGAGTTAGGACGCTAACTGCTGGCTATGAGTTTCTTCGGAAGAAGGTTGTTACTCTGTGGGATGATCGATGTAAACAACAAGAAGTTATGAACAAAAAGGATGATGATCCTGAAGATCAAGGGAATCCTGATACTTCTACTACATCAGAGCAGCCGCCAGCCGCTACATCTTCTGCAATCGTTGTTGTTCAGCCGCCAGTGATCGAATCTTCTCAAGGAACCTCTTCTGGAACAGTTCAACAGATTGAAGGTACATCTTCTGTTCCAAGCAGTGCTGATTTTGCATTACAGGTAGTTCATCCAATCACTGGGGAATTACTTGAAGAAGGAGAAATTGTCGAGGATCTGTCTCATGAGCAATTGCTTGCTTTACATGCTATGAGAGAGATTGATGACGCAGAGATTGATCGAATGCCTAGTGAGCCTGAATCTACTGATGTTGAAAACATTGAAGAAATTGTTTTTGAGGGAAATGAGCAGAAGTCAGCGTATGTGCGTAAGGACGGGACTGAATTCGAGCCCTTCGATGAAGATTGGTTACAAGAGAATGTGGATGAAATAGATGAGCATTTAAAGAATCGTGATACGTCAGAAAATGCTGCAGATGCATTCTCTGAATGGCGAAAACAATTCTTATCAAAGGTATCCAAGCCTGTGCCAGAAGTCGCTCAAGTTGATTACTTACGGTTAGAGAAAGCGAAGCCGAGTGGACGAATCCTCTGTTGGATGTTCGTCAAAGAAATACATTGCGTTGCCGTCAAAAGGGAATTTGGAATTCAATACTTCCGGTCATTACTGAGCATATTATCTTTGCCTTTTTATGATGTGGTAGCATTGACGAAGATAGAGCTCATAAATCGCTCAAACTTCGAAGGCGTAACTTTATTCAAGCGACTGATAAAGATGAACAAGAAGTCTGGCTGGAAAGACGAATCTTACAAGCCACAGTTCCCAATCTATCAACAGATAAAGTTTACTCTTGATCCAGCAACGAACATGGGGCGCTACAAGCTTGTATATCAGCCAGCGAAAGTCGTAGATAAAATCCCATTAATGCCGATGCAGCAGGATTTTCTCGAAGATATGGCATTATGGTGCTACGACTCAGACACTCATGAAGCCGTGATCGTGTTTAGAGGTGATCGTGCAAATTACCGGATGTTGGATCCGATGTGGATTGTTAACATGTCCGAGGCTGACATCAACAGATTATATCGTCACGACATTTTCTATGAAGATCAGGATGCACATCAAGCTTTGCGATTCCAGCGTGTCGCTTGTTACTGCTACTACCGAGGAATACACGCTGGTAGTTCGTGGTCGGAACAACACTGAAGTTAGAAGATTGGAAGACCGAAGACGAGTAACAGACAAGGGGGAGTTTGTTGGTGCACCTTTTTGTGTCTGTAACTAGTCTTTCTTATCGTTGTATTTTGTACGGTCTTTTTACGTTTATCGAGTCTGTATTTGCCGTCGACCAAGTCGGATATCCTCCTATCCGCTTGTGTCCGACTTATTTTGTCTCTATTTGGTATGTAATGTTATACGAACAATGCATGTTGCATGAAAGGGTATTTTGGTCTTTATGTTTGTGTTTGTATAATGTTTGCTGCAACTGTCTGTTTGCAGCAAACACTTCTGAAATTGCAGCCTTCGACGAAACAGATCCATTTCGTCGAACACCTCACGACGAAATAGAATGATGTTCTGTTCAATCCGTCTCATCGACATCAGCGACGAAACAACTCTTGTTTCGTCGACTGTTGGGATGCTTCAGGCCCAGTACCTGGCCCAATGTTTGTTTCGTCGACCCACCTTGTGTTTCGTCGAGACTAAGGCCCAGGCTACTATATAAACACTTTCTGGTTTCACTCTAAAACTAGATGAGAGCATACCCTGAAAGTTATTCTGTGAAACTGTGTGTGTATCAGTTGTTCTTGGTTCTCATCCCATTTTAATCAATAGATTGTGTTTCGTTGATTATATCGCGTGTGTTATTTACTGTGTTTGATTTGGCATCGTTACGGGGATTCCGCACCCGTGACATTGTTTGTTATAAACAAGGATAGGTTTTCATTATCGATCCTTAGATTTCGGGACCTACAGTAAGTTTATTAATTGGTACCTCACGTGTGTTCCTTGAGCTTGACCCTTGATGCTTAGGGTTCACCGCTGTGTCACTTGGAAGCTTTCTCGTGCTTCCTCTCATTTGAGCCATCTCCTCCGCGAGTTAGCCCACTTGCTTCTCCAATGCCTTATGGGATTTATCTCATACCTCAAACTCTTTCTTCATCTCTTGATTTGAATGATTGATAGAATTCATAATAGCGTCAAATTTTGAATTTATCGAGTCATCACCTTGAGAGTTTGAAGCACTACCCCCATTCCCACTTTGGTTGTAACCACGTTGATAATTACCTTCACGGTTTTGATAGCCTTGGTTACCCCCTTGATTGTAATTCCTTTGGTAGCCCCCTTGGTTAGCACCTTGACGGTTGTTGTAAGAATAACCACCTTGATTACCTTGATTACCCGACTGAAAATTCGGGTTCATTTGATTCGAGGCATTACCATACCGGAAGTTAGGGTGATTTCTCAAACCCGGATGGTAAGTGTTGGAGTTCATGTCATATTGCTTTCGATCCCCATACACTTGGTTTACCTCCTCGGTGTAGTCACTCGACCCCGTTGGACATTGCTCGGTTTTATGTCCAATTTCTCCACACTCTTCACATACCACAAATTGTACCGCGCTCACCTCCTTCTTCTTCATACGAGCCATTTCCCGTTCTAAGGTGGAGATTCGATCCTTAGAATCAAGATCGGGAAGTGACCGGGAAACTGGATGTTTCTTAGCTCTATCGGCCGATTCCTTCTCTTTTGACCGTTTGCTCATCCGCTCAAGAAATTCCCAATCGTCATCCTCATGATTGCTCAAAAGAGTCCCGTTGCTCGTTGATTCGAGGCGGTTCCATGTATTGTCGTCTAGACCCCGCACAAAACACTTCACCAATTCCCACTTTTCTATTTGGTGATGTGGGCATCTCCGCATCAATTCCTTGAATCGAGTGAACGCTTCATGTAACGGTTCACTCGATAATTGCCGAAACGACCTTATTTCATCCCTAGCATCGTCGGTCTTCGCCATCGAATAGTATTCGTCTAAAAAG
Source organism: Helianthus tuberosus (assembly GCA_030545235.1). NCBI lineage: Eukaryota > Viridiplantae > Streptophyta > Magnoliopsida > Asterales > Asteraceae > Helianthus > Helianthus tuberosus. Next base: position 14,320,138 of record CM060430.1, on the reverse strand, counting down.
ACTTGTTGCATCTCACCCCATGTCCGGATGCTATTCGCCGGAAGTGTGAGAAACCATTGCTTTGCCTTGTCTTTCAACAAAAATTGGAACAAGCGAAGTTTAATCTCCTCTAATGCGAAGTTGTGCCCCCCGATAGTGTTACAAATGGAGGAAAACTCCGCCAAATGCGTGTACGGCTCATCATTAGACCTCCCATTGAAGTGGGGAAGTATGTTGATGTAGTGGGGCTTGCAATCGAACATTCTCCTTTCGCACACTATAGGAGAATCATTGTCGGTAACTACCGGTCGAAAACGGTCATTCACTCCCCGTGGAGGTTGTTGACGACGTTGGGGACTGTTAACCTCTTGATCGACCGATCTTCGGTTATCCCTTCTATCACCTCCCCTATCACCTCTTCGATCATCTCTTCGGTTTCCACCTTGGTTATCTCTTTGATTACCTCCTCCCACGAAACGAGGAATCCGATTAGGGTTGACATTGTTGTTGTAAAACCCATCATCTCGGTTTCTTTGGTTATTGTTTCGTGGTTGGCGGTTATTTCCGTAACCGTCATTCCTCCTATCCCCATACCCGTAGTCATCATTCCCCACATAGTTGGCGTTTTGGTAGCCAAACTCCTCATCTTCATACCCTCTTGAATTGTAGATGTTACCCTGATTCACGTATCCCTAATCTTCGTCATCGTTAGCCCGATCATCATAATAGCCCCCGTCGTTCGAATTTTCTGAATGCACGCTCACATGTTCCGGCGATTGATAACCGGGAACACTATATGGTTCGTCATCGGGGATGGCGTTCCTCAAATCGTCTATGTTGAAGAATGGGTCTTCGTTCGTGGGATTGCCACGATCTCGGTTGCCTCGACGGTCGGAATTGACGTTCCGGTCATCAAGGTTGATGGGTAAAGAATTATGTCGATGAAGGTTTTGTTGTTGGGGTGTTCTTTGGGTGTTGTTGGGGTTTTGGTTTTGAAAAGGTGGTGTGGGTGGTCCATTGTTGTTATTACCACCCGGTCGCTCTGGATGCATAGGTTGAACATTTTGGGCGGGGTAAAAGGTTCCTCGGGATTGGAATTGATTTTGGTTGAGGTTTGGGTGATTGGAGTTTTGGTTTGCCATTGAATCGGTTTCAATGGTCGGTGTGGATTGTGGTGTTTTGGTGGTTTGATTAGAAGCAAGTGTTGTCTCTAACCGGCTTGCTAAATTTCTCCTTGCAACTCTTTCAATTTCCGGTTCGTAGACTAAAGGTGAAGTCCTCCCGGAGTTCCGCGTATGCATGCACTACCTGTAACCTGCACAAATAACACACCCCGCGTAACAAGGAAAAAGACAAGTACAAGAAAAGAAATTATGCAATTTAAACAGATAATCACACAAATTCAAACAATATCCAAACACAAAGCGCACGCACTGTGACAACTCGAATTTCCGACATTCTTTATTCGCATTTAATGCACGTTGACTTTGACTATTTAGTTGTGATATGATAAAACGTAGTGTACTTGCATGGTTATGTGTAATATGATAGCTTGCATACTGTTTGAAAAACTTAGACTTGTAAACCATAAAACAACTCGACGAAACAAGTGAGATTCGCCAAGTTCAACCTCGACGAAACAGGTCAGTTTCGTCAACAACCTTCTCGACGAAACAGGCTGTTTCGCCGAGCCCAGTTTCGCCAAAAGCCCAGTACGGCCCAGAATGTTATTTCGCGAATATTTACGTGAAACGGGTTCAGTTTCACACCCTAAGCAATCAGAAAAACCCTAGAACACTCTCCCTTCTGTGCGACGGCCACAACCATCGTTCACCATCATCCCTAGCTCTCGAATCCTTGTTCCTTCATCTCGAATCGGTTAGTGAGTGTTTGTTAATCGATTCTATGTTTCTGTATTATATAGATTCTTGCTGGTGCATATGATTGATGTGTGTTATTGCTGTGATGAGAGTATGATGGTGATGATATAGATTTCGTTGTGTATGATATGATATAGTAGGATATATAAATGATATGCGAAACTTGATAAAATCGAATGCTCGGTTCTGAATGTTGTTTATATGGCCTGATTCTGATTACATTAGTATCTCGATAGGGATTGATGTGATGATGTTGTATGTTATTTGATATGCTATACACATAAACTAGGGTTTATGCTAGACAACGATTCTTGGATGGTTGATGTATGATGATTCGATTTGCACATTGACCTTCATATGATTTCTGTTATTGATGACGGCTGCTAGAATGATTAGGGTTTATGTGTTATTCGCATCTGCTGTAACTGATGTCTGCGAAACTGAACTGTCCGACGAAACAGGACTCTCGGCGAAACAGAATGTGTTTCGCCATGGACCATCGACGAATTAGAATCCTGTTTCGCCAAACAAGATCACGACGAAACAGAACGTGTTTCGTCAAATACGTGTTTCGTCAAATATGTGTTTCGCCACCTTATGTGTTTCGCCATATATGTGTTTCGCCGAGCTGTGCTGTAACTTGAGTTAATGCTGTTAAGTGTTAACTGGAGTATTTAACTGCTGTTAAGTGTAACCATCTGGTATATGATTGTGATTACGTGCTACATGTTTATACATGCATAATTTGAACACAAACTGATTTCACATACGTGCATACTTTAGGACGGGATTGATTACTTGCGAACATATACTTAGCATACCGAGCAAACCCAAGGTGAGTTCACACAAGCCAAGGCATGGGGTTCCCAGGGGGGAATGGGGATTTGATGATTTACTGTACATACGTAGATGATGGAACCTACTGCTAGACTAGTAACACTTATTGAAACGATCTTCGCACACCTGCCAAGGATTGGCCGCGATATTATGACTGACTTCGCACACCTGCCATATGATGGCCGCGAACTAAACTTACAAATCTTCGCACACCTGCCTGGAGAGGCCGCGATACAAATAAACCTAGTCTAGAATACTTGGGAATAACATTCCCCAATATCTTCGCACACCTGCCTGGAGGGCCGCGATGGGAAATAAAACGATACTTTGTAACGAACGAACATACTACTACTCACGCTATAATAATACTGAACTATTAATTGTGAACTCGCTCAACTAGTTGTTGACTCTCTCTTGCATGCCTTGCAGGACCTTAGGTACATATGGAGCTTGCACAGGGAGGAGCAGGTCGTTGTGGGACATGGATCGATGATGCCATGTTATCTATCTAAACATTTGAATTTACTATTTACATTGGGTTTACATACTTATGCTTCCGCTACATACTTGTTGACGTTTGGTTTTGAAAACACCTTTCGTATTGATGAATGATTTTACTACTTACTTATATGTTCAATATGATTGGTGGCTTGATCCTGGTCAGTCACGCCTCCAAGCGGTGATACTCCGCGAGTGGATTTTGGGGGTGTGACAGATTGGTATCAGAGCCATTGGTTATAGAGAACTTGGTTTTAATAAAGGGAAAACGATTTTGTTAAAACCAGACTATAACCAGAACAGTGCTCTCAACGATCCACAACGACGCTTCGCTCCACGTGCAAGGCTCAACACCATAGGTATTACTATTCATGTTACATTACCTACATGCTAGAACTACATAGAACTTTGCTCGTGGTATGCCTAGAGTACAGAACTCATTATATGCTATTACTAGAGAACACTTGTGTGCTTACTCTCTTCTGTCATCGCACTATTCGCGAACCTATCTCACTTACGTTATCTTTACTATGAAGATCATGTCTGCACGTATCAACATGACCCAGGACCAGTTGACGGCCCTCATTAACGAACGAGTTACTGCGGCAGTTGCAGCCGCACAAGCAGGAGGTATACCCCGCAGTTACAACTCACACTAGGATCCTTAGATCCTACATTCCTAAATCAACTCTCGTGTTTAAACTTGTCCTAATTCTTATACACAACAGGTCAAGCACCTGTTTGCACTTTCAAGACTTTCATGGACTGTCGTCCAACCACTTTCAGCGGCACTGAAGGAGCTGTAGGTCTCCTGCACTGGTTTGAAAAGATAGAGTCTGTGTTTGAGATGTGTGAATGCCCTGAGGCACGCAGGGTGAAATATGCTACTGGTACCCTCGAGGGTTTAGCCCTCACATGGTGGAAAGCTCAGGTCCAAATACTGGGGTTGGTTGCTGCTAACGCCACCCCATGGAACAATTTCAAAGAGATGATCAAGGAAGAATACTGCAGTCGAGATGATATTCATAAGCTGGAAGTCGAGTTTTTCAACCTCAAGATGACGGGGTCTGAGATTGAAGCGTATACCAAAAGATCGAATGAGCTTGCATTACTGTGTCCTACTCTGGTGGACAAATGTATCGAACTATATCTTAAGGGTCTGGTGCCAGAGATCCAAAGTCATGTGACTTCAGCAAATCATGCCACTTACCAGCAGGTTGTTCAGTTGGCTCACCGTCTCACTGATCAGGCGGTGGAGCAAAACAGGTTGCCTAAACGCATCAGCGCTACTGCTACCGCTACCACTTCGGTTACTCCTGCTACTCCCAGCGACAATAAGAGGAAATGGGAGGGGGATTCTAGCAAAGGTTCAGCTACTGTTCAGTCTCAAGCTCAGCAACGCAAGACAAATGACTACCAGAGTCCGAATCAGCAATCATCAGGTAGTCAAGGGCAGAGTGGCTATCGGGGAATTCACCCATGGTGTAGAAGGTGCAACAAACACCACAGCGGAAGATGTCGCAGGGAACAGTGTCAAAGATGTCTTAAGAGGGGTCACGAGGCTAAAGATTGCAGGAGTTCACGACCTGCGAATCAGAACCAGCAACAACAACCACCTGCTCCACGAAACCAGCCTCAGCAGCAGCAGCATGGAAACAGGGGATGCTACCAGTGTGGGGCTGAAGGTCATTACAAGCGGGATTGCCCTCAGTTAAACCAGAACCAGAACAATAACAACAACAACAACCAGGGCAACGGGAACAACAACAACGGTGGGAACAACAACAACAATGGTGCTAGAGGCCGTATGTTTGTGATCGGGCAGGGTGATGCAAGGAATGATCCCAACGTAGTTATGGGTAAGTTTCTTCTAGACGACTTTTATGTTACTGTACTATTTGATTCTGGTGCGGATACAAGTTACATGTCTTTAAAAGCTAGTGAAATGTTAAAACGTGCACCAACTCTCCTAAACACCAAGCATGTCGTAGAGTTAGCTAACGGTAAAAGTTTAGAAGCCACACTCATAGTTAAAGGGTGTAATCTTATTCTCGCTGGTCAGACTTTCTCCATCGATCTCATCCCTATAACCCTGGGTAGCTTTGACGTCGTCATTGGCATGGATTGGTTATCTCAACAACAAGCGGAGATCTTATGCAAAGAAAAGTTTATTCGCATTCCTCGTTCTGGCAAAGAACCTCTCGAAGTTCAAGGCGACAAGAGTGGTGTCGTGAGTGGTATTATCTCCTTTTTGAAGGCTCAGAAGTGTTTGCGCAAGGGGCACACTGCTATATTGGCACTCGTTACAGATACCTCGAAGAAAGAGAAAAAGATTGAAGATATTCCTGTAGTACGTGACTTTCCTCAAGTGTTCCCTGAGGAATTACCTGGGTTACCGCCTCATCGTCAAGTCGAATTCCAGATCGAGCTCGCTCCAGGAGCAGCGCCCATAGCTCGAGCACCTTATCGTCTAGCTCCAACTGAATTAGAAGAACTGTCAAAGCAGCTACAAGAACTCTTGGAAAAGGGTTTTATACGTCCTAGCTCTTCGCCCTGGGGAGCTCCAGTGTTATTCGTGAAGAAGAAAGACGGTACGTTCAGGATGTGTATAGACTACCGCGAACTCAACAAGGTGACGATCAAGAATCGTTATCCTCTTCCGCGCATAGATGATTTATTCGACCAGCTGCAAGGGTCGAGCTACTACTCCAAAATAGACTTACGGTCAGGATATCACCAGCTGAGAGTCCGGGATGAGGATGTCTCTAAAACAGCATTTAGAACTCGCTACGGCTACTACGAGTTTATGGTCATGCCATTCGGGCTAACGAACGTGCCTGCCGTATTCATGGATCTTATGAACAGGGTGTGCAAACCCTATCTCGACAAGTTCGTCATTGTTTTCATCGACGACATCCTGATTTATTCGAAGAGTCAGGAGGAACACGAGCAGCACTTACGACTTATACTGGAACTTCTACGAACGGAACAGCTATACGCTAAGTTTTCCAAATGTGACTTCTGGCTTCGTGAAGTCCACTTCTTAGGCCACGTGGTAAACAAAGATGGGATCCATGTCGATCCATCCAAGGTAGATTCGATCAAGAATTGGCCTGCGCCTCGTACACCAACGGAAATACGTCAATTCTTAGGGTTGGCAGGTTACTACAGAAGGTTCATCAAAGACTTCTCGAAGATTGCTCAGCCGCTTACACTACTGACACAGAAAGGTGTTGTTTACCGTTGGAGTAATGCACAGGAAACAGCATTCCAACACTTAAAGGATAGACTCTGTAGCGCACCTATCCTCTCACTGCCTGAAGGCACGGAAGATTTCGTAGTCTACTGCGACGCATCTATCCAAGGACTTGGATGTGTATTGATGCAGAGGGATAAAGTTATTGCTTATGCTTCGCGCCAACTTAAGATTCACGAACGGAATTATACGACATACCTGTAACCGGTTCGTAGACTAAAGGTGAAGTCCTCCCGGAGTTCCGCGTATGCATGCACTACCTGTAACCTGCACAAATAACACACCCCGCGTAACAAGGAAAAAGACAAGTACAAGAAAAGAAATTATGCAATTTAAACAGATAATCACACAAATTCAAACAATATCCAAACACAAAGCGCACGCACTGTGACAACTCGAATTTCCGACATTCTTTATTCGCATTTAATGCACGTTGACTTTGACTATTTAGTTGTGATATGATAAAACGTAGTGTACTTGCATGGTTATGTGTAATATGATAGCTTGCATACTGTTTGAAAAACTTAGACTTGTAAACCATAAAACAACTCGACGAAACAAGTGAGATTCGCCAAGTTCAACCTCGACGAAACAGGTCAGTTTCGTCAACAACCTTCTCGACGAAACAGGCTGTTTCGCCGAGCCCAGTTTCGCCAAAAGCCCAGTACGGCCCAGAATGTTATTTCGCGAATATTTACGTGAAACGGGTTCAGTTTCACACCCTAAGCAATCAGAAAAACCCTAGAACACTCTCCCTTCTGTGCGACGGCCACAACCATCGTTCACCATCATCCCTAGCTCTCGAATCCTTGTTCCTTCATCTCGAATCGGTTAGTGAGTGTTTGTTAATCGATTCTATGTTTCTGTATTATATAGATTCTTGCTGGTGCATATGATTGATGTGTGTTATTGCTGTGATGAGAGTATGATGGTGATGATATAGATTTCGTTGTGTATGATATGATATAGTAGGATATATAAATGATATGCGAAACTTGATAAAATCGAATGCTCGGTTCTGAATGTTGTTTATATGGCCTGATTCTGATTACATTAGTATCTCGATAGGGATTGATGTGATGATGTTGTATGTTATTTGATATGCTATACACATAAACTAGGGTTTATGCTAGACAACGATTCTTGGATGGTTGATGGTTGATGATTCGATTTGCACATTGACCTTCATATGATTTCTGTTATTGATGACGGCTGCTAGAATGATTAGGGTTTATGTGTTATTCGCATCTGCTGTAACTGATGTCTGCGAAACTGAACTGTCCGACGAAACAGGACTCTCGGCGAAACAGAATGTGTTTCGCCATGGACCATCGACGAATTAGAATCCTGTTTCGCCAAACAAGATCACGACGAAACAGAACGTGTTTCGTCAAATACGTGTTTCGTCAAATATGTGTTTCGCCACCTTATGTGTTTCGCCATATATGTGTTTCGCCGAGCTGTGCTGTAACTTGAGTTAATGCTGTTAAGTGTTAACTGGAGTATTTAACTGCTGTTAAGTGTAACCATCTGGTATATGATTGTGATTACGTGCTACATGTTTATACATGCATAATTTGAACACAAACTGATTTCACATACGTGCATACTTTAGGACGGGATTGATTACTTGCGAACATATACTTAGCATACCGAGCAAACCCAAGGTGAGTTCACACAAGCCAAGGCATGGGGTTCCCAGGGGGAATGGGGATTTGATGATTTACTGTACATACGTAGATGATGGAACCTACTGCTAGACTAGTAACACTTATTGAAACGATCTTCGCACACCTGCCAAGGATTGGCCGCGATATTATGACTGACTTCGCACACCTGCCATATGATGGCCGCGAACTAAACTTACAAATCTTCGCACACCTGCCTGGAGAGGCCGCGATACAAATAAACCTAGTCTAGAATACTTGGGAATAACATTCCCCAATATCTTCGCACACCTGCCTGGAGGGCCGCGATGGGAAATAAAACGATACTTTGTAACGAACGAACATACTACTACTCACGCTATAATAATACTGAACTATTAACTGTGAACTCGCTCAACTAGTTGTTGACTCTCTCTTGCATGCCTTGCAGGACCTTAGGTACATATGGAGCTTGCACAGGGAGGAGCAGGTCGTTGTGGGACATGGATCGATGATGCCATGTTATCTATCTAAACATTTGAATTTACTATTTACATTGGGTTTATATACTTATGCTTCCGCTACATACTTGTTGACGTTTGGTTTTGAAAACACCTTTCGTATTGATGAATGATTTTACTACTTACTTATATGTTCAATATGATTGGTGGCTTGATCCTGGTCAGTCACGCCTCCAAGCGATGATACTCCGCGAGTGGATTTTGGGGGTGTGACACGCACTCCCCGGCAGCGGTGCCAAAATTTGATCAGAGTGTCGCGCTCCGGTCAAAGATAAGATTTATAAGCCCTAATTACCCTTAACAAATAGCTAGTGGTAGCAAGGGGTCGAACCACGAAGAGTATGTGGTTTGTGTGTGGATTCGATGGAATTATAGAGAAGTGTCACAATTATGAAGCTTGCTATGATATTTGTTTTCTTTTTGTTTTGTTGAAAGATGTGAATTTAAACTAATGAATTTGGTTTAAGCAAGTAACAACTAATGATTAACGATTGTAAAAAAATTGATTACTAAACAATATAAAGAAAAAGGGTTCACACCCGGTTTCAGTAATTGCCAACCTAGGGTTTCTACAAGTTTTTAGATTCAACTCAATTGCGTATGATTAGCGGATTTAGTGTACCGTGACTTAGGTGCTAATAACTATCAACGTTTCGAAAAACGGACAAGAATACACTTTATAATCAACACAAGTAAAACCTAACCACGACAATGTAACTACACATAACCATTTCGTAAAGTCATAACTTTTAACATCGCTCGACAATTTACGAATACGAAACAAATGTGAACTATTGTCAATGGTTTCAAAAATCAAACACAAATTGTCACAAAGTTGAAACAAGCACGATTCGAAACCCTAAAGTTAACAACTACCTACACCGGGGTGAAACCAAGATGATTAGCCGCTCATGGTTGAAGAAGCTTGATCACCGAATGATTGGAACTTGATGGAGATCATCTTGAAGCTTGAAAGATGGAGAAATGGTAGATGATGAAGGTTTGGTGAAAGATGATTATGGTGGAAGGATTAGGGTTTGTAGATGATGGATTCGTAGGATGGTAATGGTGATTCTTGATGATGATTCGGATGATCGGTGTGATGATGGATGGATTGGAGATGAATGATAGGTGATTCGTGGTTAGTGGCTCCAAGAATCCTTTTCAAACTCAAAAAGGTCCGTCACCCCCGAGTTTAATGCCAAAAGACCAATAACACTCGTTCCCAACAACCAAATGTAGTAAATTCGCGTTTCAACAAATTACAAGCCATCGCCGACGACCCTTAACCCCTCGGCGACGGGCTCTGAATGATGAAATCCCGTCCGACGCCTTAATTAACTGGATACGCATGTTTCTGGCTTACGGGTGTTTCCCGAACCCGTCAGGGACGGCCTATACCCGTCGCCGACGGCTTGTCCAACTCCGTTTCTCAAATCTTCGCTTCTTGCACTCCCGGTTAATTCGTAATGTGTCCGGGTGCTCCGGTTTTCGACCCGGTGACTCGTAAAGCTCCCGAAAAGCTCCTTAAACTCCATCAAACCTGCAAAACACATTTTTGATTAAAAGTAGGCTATCCGAAATTAAAATTTATGTAAAAACATTAAGTTAGGCAATAATAAACACCGGTTTTCAACCACGTATCAGGTATTGCGTATATGCGAAATTTATCATTTACAACCAAACTATGCACCATAGGGGCATTTTGGTAATTTCAAATAAGCTTTAGAGGTCAAATTAGAAATCTGAGTTCAAAACTTTATCTTACTGTTAAAATATAAAAATTTACTTAAAACATCAGTAGGTATTAAGTTTTATATGCCAAAAATAGTTTTAACCCATACTATGCGTTTAAAACGCGTAAAAGTCGGTTTTAAGCGATTTTTAGGTTAAAATAGGAAATCTGAGTTTTTGATCAGTTTATAAAGTTTAAAATATTTTATTTATCATATAAAATCAGTAGCAAAAAAGTTTGGTATCAAAATGTTATGTAAAACTCATTTTATTTGCAAAAAGGGTATAACCGACAATTACCGAATCGAAGCAAGAACCCTATGCCATGATCAGTTTAAAAATAAATAAAAATCTTCAAAAATCCCAAAATATTATATTACATCAGTGGGTAAAAGGTTTGGTGTCAAAATTTGGGTTTAGATAGGCTTTATGCTAATAATGTCGTTTAATTAATAAAAAGCTTTCAAATTACGATATTGAGCATAACTCCTAATTTAGACCTCAAACTAATGTCAAATTTTTAGGACATGTTTATAAATCAGTATCAAAGGTTTCTGTCCTCTCACATTTTCAAAAAAAATCTCGTTTTAAGGTCAAAAGGGCATAACGGTCAATTTTAGGCACTTAACGGAAATATGCAAATGAATCGGATTAATTAGGAACCAAGTTGTATAACCTCAGAGGGTTATGCTAACCTATAACCTGGTCCTAATGGAACTCTAAGGCATATCTAAACTAAGCTAAATCGGGTCAGAACTGAAAGTCAAAGCAAAAGTCTACTTTTGTGATTTTCGGTTCCGAACCGAGCCTATGCTCAAAATTGTCGGGTTGAACATGCTTAGACATGTTCTTACATTAATTACCAAGTTATATAAGTGTTAAAATAGGTTTCATAGCTTCTACATTGTTAATTATGAGTTTATTTGCAAAATAGCTTTTTGTTGACTTTTTAATATTAAGTTTGACCCGACAATTGACCAAGTTAGAGTGGAAATCAGAGGCTGCCCTTTTAAGGGTTTATTACCCACATAATTACCAACTCATAGCCACTTTTAATTCGAGAAATGACTGGACCATTAGTGATTAATCACTAAGTCAAAGCTTAATTACGACGGCTTTGACTTTTGGTCATTAGACTAATAAAACATGAATTAGAGAAGCTAAGAATGCTTACAAAGGCTCTTAGCACGAATTAGAAGCTTAAGAAATCTTGCTTGAACTCCAGAGAGCTCCAGAGAATAAGTTTAGAATGATTTTGTGAATGAGCAAGTTCATGGTTGCAAGATAATATAGTGATTTAGATGCAACAAGATCAATCCAACAAGGTCTACACATGTTTCTTGATCATCCCAGGTGTCCCCTATGCATGAAATATCACTGGTGCAGCCCCTGAATTCGAAAACCATGCATCTAAGGCGGTGGAACAGGCAGCTGTCCATGTTTCTGCCCAGTTACAGGTCTTACGGACCGTAATCCTTAGGTTTTGCGGTCTGTATCCGTAATTTAAATTTTATCGCCCAGATATGCTGCCTTACGGTCCGTAAGACATACCCTTTACGGTCCGTAAGCCTTGTCAGATGACAAAAATCTTGTGAACTTTTAGCATTTGACCATGCAATCTTTTATAACTCGTATCTTTAGTCATTATCATCACAATGGGTCCACTTGATCAGGTCTGATCAATCTTGAAAGTGTTGCCATGCATATTTGTTGTTTCGGAATTTTGAAAGAAGCCAAGAATGGAGAAATTTTCGTATGAACACTTAGGATCCCATATCTTGAAATTTTGAATTAGATACTATGAGATTTAACCGGATACATGTGAAGTCCTCAATCAGATATTCATGAAAGCTTATAATTATTTTACCAAGGTTCGGTAATGTTAAAAAAATCACTCAAAGGTAATAATTAACATGTTGACATTTTTAATCTTCTTAGTTACCTTTTAACATGATCCGGATTTATAACACGTTTAAAGTCTATGACACGTGTCTTTATTATATTGGACGGGATTTTTCCGAGGTGTTACATCCTCACCGCCTTAAAAGAAATCTCGACCTCGAGATTTACTGAAATAAATGGGGGTACTTTTTTTTCATTGTGGACTCAACCTCCCACGTATATTCGGGACCTCTACGCATATCCCATTTAACCTTTACAATCGGTACGTGCTTCTTTTGAAGCTTGTTAACCTATCGATCCTCAATCGACAAAGGTTTTTCAACAAACTTTAAGCTCTCGTCTATATGCACATCCTTGTGTGACATGGCTAGCGATTCATCAGCTAGGCACTTCTTCAGATTGCAGATGTGGAACACATTATGAATTCCACTGAGCTCTTCAGGCAGGTTTAACTTGTAAGCCACTGTTCCGACACCTTCAATGATCTCGAATGGTCCTATGTATCTTGGGCTTAACTTTCCTTTCTTGCCAAATCGCATTACTCCTTTCCAGGGTGATACCTTAAGTAGAACTTTGTCACCTACCTTAAATTTTAGAGGTTTACGCCCTTTATCTGCGTAGCTTTCTGTCTATCCCTGGCAGCTTTAAGACGATCTCGTATCTGTACAATCTTATCTGTCATCTCCAAGACTATTTCAGGTCCTGTTAGTTGGACATCTCCAACTTCCTCCTAGCAAACTGGCGTCCTGCACTTTCTTCCATACAAAGCTTCAAAAGGTGCAGCTTGAATACTGGAGTAATAGCTATTATTATACGAGAATTCAATTAATGGAAGATGATCATCCCAACTTCCACCTAAATCAATGACACAAGCCCTTAGCATATCTTCCAGTGTTTGAATTGTACGCTCACTCTGACCATCCGTCTGAGGATGATATGCAGTGCTGAAATTTAATCGAGTGCCCAAGGATTGCTGAAAGCTTTTCCAAAAGTGAGACGTATATCTCGTATCCCTATCAGAGATAATAGACATTGGCACTCCGTGGAGAGATACAATCTCATCCACGTACAACTGAGCTAACTTATCTGAGCTGTGTGTTTCCTTAATAGGTAAGAAGTGGGCTGACTTGGTCAATCTGTCGACTATAACCCAGATAGTATCATTCCTCACTTTGTCTTCGGTAACTTTGTGATGAAATCCATAGTAACCATTTCCCACTTCCAGGTGGGAAGTTCAGGCTGTTGTAGCAAACCTGACGGCTTCTGGTGTTCTGCTTTAACTTGAGCACACGTCAGACATTTGGCCACATAAGTGGCTATAGATTTCTTCAAACCTATCCACCAATAGTTTGCCTTTAGATCCTGGTACATCTTGTCACTTCTAGGATGAACAGATATTTGGAGCTATGGGCTTCTTGAAGAATAACATCCCTGAGTCCTCCATAAATTGGAACCCATATTCGTCCGTTTAATCTCAAAATTCCATCCTTGCCATAAGATAACTGCTCGGCAGTTACTCCCAACTTTTCACTCTGATAGTTGGCTTCCAATACAGCTTCCTTCTGAACGGCTAACAATCTTTCATTCAAACTGTTCTTCAATTCAATGCTCTTGGCATTGATTCTAATGGGCTTAACCATTTCCTTTCTGCTCAAAGCATCGGCGACCACATTCGCCTTACCTGGATGGTATCGGATTTCACAATCATAATCATTCAGTGTCTCCATCCATCATCGCTGTCTCATGTTCAGATCTTTCTGATTAAACAGATGTTGAAGGCTCTTATGATCAGAATAGATCACACACTTGGTACCATATAAATAATGCCTCCAAAGTTTTAGTGCAAATACAATGGCACCCAATTCCAAATCATAGGTGGTGTAATTCTTCTCGTGCACTTTTAATTGTCGGGAAGCATAGGCAATAACTTTTCCCTTCTACATTAGCACACATCCCATGTCAGTGTGTGATGCGTCGCAGTAAACCACAAATTCTTCAATCCCTTCAGGCAATGTCAACACAGGTTCATTGCTCAGTTTCTGCTTAAGTATATCAAAGGATTCTTGCTACTTAAGACCCTAGTCAAATTTGATATTCTTGCGAGTCAGTGAAGTTAGGGTCGCTGCAATTCTGGAGAAATTTTCAATAAAACGCCTGTAATATCCTGCCAGACCCAAGAAGCTGCGAATCTCTGTGGGTGTCTTCGGCTCTTGCCAATTCATGATAGCTTCAATCTTAGCGGGATCCACCTGGATACCAAGCTCACTAACCACATGTCCAAGGAATTGGACTTCACGAAGCCAAAATTCACACTTTGAAAACTTGGCATAGAGCTTTTCTTGTTGAAGAAGTTTAAGAATACAACGAAGGTGTTTCTCATGATCAGCCTGGTTCTTCGAATAAATAAGAATGTCATCAATGAAGACAATGACGAACTTGTCCAAGTAGGGTTTGCAAACGCGATTCATGAGATCCATGAACGTTGCTGGTGCATTAGTGAGTCCGAACGGCATCACTAAGAACTCGTAGTGACCATAGCGAGTTCTGAATGCAGTCTTGTGCACATCTTCATCTCTAACCTTCAGCTGATGATATCCTGATCTCAAGTCGATCTTGGAGAAGTAACTGGCTCTTTGAAGCTGATCGAATAGATCATCGATCCTGGGCAATGGATATCTGTTCTTAATTGTAACCTTGTTCAGCTCTCGATAATCAATGCATAAACGCATTGATCCATCTTTTTTCTTCACAAACAGAATCGGTGCTCCCCAAGGAGATGAGCTAGGCTGGATAAAACCTTTTGCCAACAATTCATCCAGTTGAGTCCTCAACTCTTTCATCTCAGTCGGTGCTAATCTGTAAGGTGCTCTTGCAACTGGCGTTGCTTCAGGAATAATGTCAATTCTGAACTCCACTTGCCTATCTGGTGGTAAACCAGGTAGTTCTTCAGGGAAAACTTCTGGATATTCAGAAATGACAGGGATATCTTCAACTTTGGGCTTTGGTTCATCAATAGTTACTTGTGCCATGTAAATGACACAACCCTTCTTCAAACACCTTGACGCCTTAAGCATAGATACTTGCTTAGGAAACCCATGCTGGGTATCTCCTTGTATGGTGAGTGGCTCACCATACGGAGTCTTGATAACCACTTGCTTCTTGTCACAAACAATCTGGGCTTGGTTATGAGATAACCAATCCATGCCAATTACTATGTCGAAACCAGCTAATTTCAAAGGAAGCAAAGACAATGGAAAAGAGTGGTTCCTAATGGATATGAAACATCCATCTAGAATGGTTGAAGCAGTTTCTATGGTACCATCGGCCAATTCTACTTCATACCTTATGCTTTGGGTTTTAACAGGCAGATTTAATAACTTGCAAAACTTATTATCTATAAATGACTTATCTGCACCCGAATCAAACAATACCCTTGCATAGACATCATTGATAAGAAAGGTACCTGTTATCACGTTGTCATTTTGGATCGTTTCTTGGGCATTCATTTGGAAGACCCGGGCATTGGTCTTCTTGCCTTCTTCAGGTTTCTTCGCATACTTTGGGCAGTTGGACTTGATATGCCCTTTTTCGTTACAATTGTAACAAGTTGCATCCTTAATCTTCTTACAATCCAACGTCTTATGCTCAGAAGACTTACAGATCCCACAAGCTCTTGGCTGTGATTGGGACTTTGATTCATACCTGCACTTTCCCAAATGGCGCTTCTTGCAGGTCTTGCATTTGGGCTTCTCACCCGACTGTTGGTCCTATTTCTTGAACCCTGAACTCTTCTTGTGATCAGAATTCCCTTTGTGCTTCTTGTCTGAACGGTGTGAGTTATCATCCTCGCATTTTCTCTTTCCAGCATCAGAATTCTTAAGCGATCTCTGCCTGACCGCATCAAGGGTAAGAGATAATGACAAATCAGCTACTGACCTAAATGTAGTAGGTCTTGATGCTTTCACACTAGCTTTGATATTCGGGGCTAAACCCCCAATGAAACGGGCTATACGCTTTGGTTCCGGTGTCACCAAGTATGGAACCAATCGAGACATGGTATTAAAACTCGTGAGATATGCCTGACAGTCTAAGTTCTTCATAACCAATGTCAGAAAGTCAGTCTCGATCTTCTCAACTTCATGCTGAGGACAGAAATTCTCCTTGATCAAAGCAACAAACTGAGCCCATGTTAAGTTGTATAACGGAATCTTTCCAGTAGCTTGGATTAAGGACCTCCACCAAGCTAGGGCTTCTCCCTTGAACGACTGTGAAACATACTTCACAATATCTTTCTCGGAGCATCCACTAATATCAACCACCGTATCCATCTCATCTAGCCACGTCATGCAATCAATGGCGCCTTTTTCCCCAGTAAAATCTGTTGGTGCATTCATCTGTCGTCTTCGTCTTATATCGAGTCTCGGTTTCGTTGCGGATCTAAACAAGCATGATGTTATCATTCTTGATGATGACATCACACAAGTGACATCATCTCATGCATCATCTTGGTCAACATCATACGAAATTAAATGTTCATATAAGACAAAAGTTAGTTTGTAGGTTCGCTTGAAATATATGTAGTTCGCTTAAATTGTATTTAGGTGAGTTCGCTTGAACCGAAATGTGTATGTTCAAGCGAACTAGAAAGTACTATAAATAGGTGTCATGGCTTCTCATTTGTAACGAATTCCAGATTTGATACCGAGGTGCTGCCGGTATTTCTTGTGCCTGTAATCACTGTTAATTGAATACACAAGACGTTTAAAGTGATAATCAAGCTGTTTCGAAGTCAGTTTCTTATTTTCCGCATCTGAAACTGATAAAATCTCTTCTGAACGACTCGTTTGGGTCTCAAACCGATCCTACAAGTGGTATCAGAGCTCAGGAGGAAGAGATCTTGCCAAATCAGCCTGTTTTCATCATTTTTTCTGATTTCTACACCATTCTTTTTCAAAATTAAAAATTTTTCACGTTTAAAATCGGCTCAAATTCACACATATTATGCGCAATCATGTATTAACAAATCCTGGAAAGTTTCAGCATTAAAATCGACTTAAAACTGGTTAAAATCATATTTTCGCTTGAAATTTGTTCGAAGTTGCTGATGTCATTGACTTTTCAAGCGGACTCAGAGTATTATGTTCGCTTGAAACTGGCATTCCGCTTGAAAATACGTTGTCATTCTGCTTGAATAGACTGTCCGCTTGAAATTTGTTCTGATCTCGCTTGAAACGATCGCTTGAATCACTAGTTCGCTTGAGTGTGTACGTCGAGTTGTGTGTAACATTTTACGGGTTGTCAGTTAGTTGGGAAATGAAATCATGTGTTTGTGCCAGTTTGCATTAAAGCATTCACGTTTTGTCGGACTGTTTTAGTCATCGGTTCAATAGAATCAAGCTTTGAATTAGTTGGATAAGTTCAAGACCAAACGGCCCAATCACAGTTTGATTGTCTTAAAGTGTCTCGGTCCAACAAGGTATGCATGTGATATTAGTTTGTCATCAGCCCAAGTGTACACATTTTATCATCATTAAATGTTGTCGGCACAAGATTTTATCAATCCATGTGACTTTGTTTTTGGAGGCCCAATCATATTATCTTGATACTTGTGGTTGTTGGAAAATTAGTAATTTGTTCTGTTCAAAAATTGTGTTGGTCAAATGAGAATTGAGTTACTTTGAAAGATGTCAGCTAAGTGGGATTGAGATTTGCAATTACATGTGTTCATCATCGGCCCAATCATTTGATTCAAGCGCAGTGATTTTTTAAAAAATTTGATAATATTGTGTTGATCTAAAGGTTCGGCCCAATCAAATTGTGTTGATAAAGTAGTTGTCGGCTATTTGTGATCGGCCCAAGATTTTTATTAGCCCAAATTAAAGAGTCAACATTTGAAAGTCAATAGTTCGGCCCATGTGATTCATTATTGTTTGCCGTCCATTGGAAGCCCATATTTCGTGGCACATTTTATCTAGTTCATTCATTCAGTTTGCGGAATTCATTAAACAAGTCCACAAATCTTCGACACAAGTCCTAGATCGATTCAATCGTCACATACTTTTACGTATTCAGTCAGTTTAAACTGATCGTTTGTTTGTCTGTTTCAGGTGTTTTACGAGGTGAACCAGTTCGTTTGAAAGCTTGTTTGAGAAATTCTTCGATACCGAAACATGGATTCTGAATTCTACAACGCATTTGCTTCAAC
Organism: Helianthus tuberosus; assembly: GCA_030545235.1. Taxonomy (NCBI): domain Eukaryota; kingdom Viridiplantae; phylum Streptophyta; class Magnoliopsida; order Asterales; family Asteraceae; genus Helianthus; species Helianthus tuberosus. The sequence goes on along the minus strand of CM060430.1, from coordinate 14,301,680 downwards.
CCCGATTACTCCGACTACCATTGCTCAGAACATGAACTCGGAAAATGAGACTGGAACTACACAAAAACCCCCGAAACTTATGGGAATTGAAGAGTATCATGGATGGAAAAATCGTTTTGAGAATTGGGTTCAAGCAAACCATCTAAGAGCTTGGGAAAGTATTGAAACCAAGTATGTTAGACCACAGTCTGCATTGAATGTTGACAAAATCATCTCGGAATTTTCAGACCAAGAAAGAGATAGTTATAAAGGAGAGAAAATGATGATAGCAGTTAAAGAGGATATATTTGTTTTGCTTCAGCATGATGGTAGTGCATATTCAATCTGGGAAGCACTCAAAAAGAAATTCGAAGGAAGTACAGAAATGCTCAGAAGTAAAGCATCTCTGATGAAGAAGGAGTTTGAGTTGTTTACGAGTATGCCCGGTGAAACTACAAAGACTCTCATTGAGAGATATTGTCATCTTGTGCGTACCATGTCTCAGTTGAAGATTACTAAAACTCCAGCAGAATGGGTGGAAAAGCTAGCTGACGCTTTACCGCAAAAAGAGTGGGGTACCTATCTCATGATCTTAAAGAATTCTGGAGAGTTTAGCAGATTGTCAATCGGACAGTTTATTGAAAAACTTGAGGCACAGGATCTAGAACAGCAGAAGATTGCAAGAATGAACAGCTCAAGTCATCAACAAGATATCAAACTGTACTACAAAGGAAATGTTCAAACTGTTGAAGCTAGTCCAAAGATTCAAACCACGTTTAGTGCAGGAAATTCATCTAGATCAGTCAGTCAAAGTTCAGTCAACACTAGTGGATTTTCAAATGTTAATCCTCCAAGTGTTCAAAGTGCAAGTGTTGGAAATGGGCATATGATTCAGTGCAATGTGGCATTGCATCTTTAAAATGGTCAAAACTTTTCTGAAGAAGTTGTGAAAAATCATATGGGTTTACTAGTTACTGCATTGGAATCTTATGAAGGGTTGATTGCTGGAAAGATTGGTAATCCGATGTTAATAAAGGAAGATTACGATCAGGTTGATGCAGAAGAGTTGGAACTTATGGATATCAAATGGTCTCTAGCTAGTGTTCTAAGAAGAGCCGAAAAGTTTAAAATGATTACAGGACGAAATGACTATTTGGATGCTCATCTTTCAGCTTTAGGTTTTGATAAATCTAAAGTTACTTGCTTTAAATGCAGGGGAAAAGGCCATTTCAAAAGAGAGTGCGAAAATCAGGAGCCTAGTGGAACAAAGAATCCTTTTGGAAAAGATGATTACTATAAGAAGTCCATATATCAACAAATCACTTTTCAACCGCATCAATCAAAGGATTCTCAAACTGCACATGGAAAAATGATCGAGGATGCAAACAAGAAAGCTTATTATGGCATCATTGATCAAGATGACGAGAAAGTGGCTGAAGGTTTTAGCTGGGACAAGTACATTCCAGCTGATCCAAATGTTAAAGCGTTCATTGCTCAGATTGTTCAAAATCCAGAGCTGATGAAGGAATGGATAGCTGTGTTATCTGATGACGAGAAAAGTCAAGATGAAGAATCTATTTCTTCAGAAAGCAGTGATGATGATGAAGAGCTTGAACCGATAAATGTTGGAAAAACTCATTTACCTTCTGACAGTTTTGAATTTTATTTTGCAGATAAATTGAAGAAACTCAAAGAGAGAAAAGCTGCAAAAGAAATGAAAGAAATCAAGATTGTTGAAAAGATAGTTGAAGTGGAAAAGGTAGTTGAAGTTGAGAAGATAGTGGAAATCGAAAAGATCGTTGAAATCATGAAACCTTGTCTTACATGTTCAGAATCCTGCAAACAATGTGAAGAAAAAGACGAGAGGTTTAGTGAATCAGAAAAGATGAAAGAAAAGTTGATGTTTGATGTGAAAAATTTGAAAGAATCATACGATGTTTTGAATAGGACTGTGAATAGTTTGCAGAAAACTAACACAGAAAGAGAAAAAGCTTTGAAAATGTTGAATGCTATGATGATGTCGAAGCAGAAAGAGATAAATTTTTACATTGAAGAATGTGCGAAATGGAAGCAAGAGTTGGATGGTGAAAAAGTTGAAAACGAAAGAATCAGACGTTTACTGAGAAGTTATACAACTTCTGATTACTTAATTGACAGAATTTATCCTACTGTTGCGGGTTTTGAGGCGTTTAAAGACGAACAGCAAAAGAAGAAAAAGGATACTGGTAAGAAACAGAGTGTCTGTTATAACAAGTGTCCGCCTCTAATTTGGGAAGGGTATTCGCCTAGAAAACCGAATGAGGAACAAGTAAAAAAGGCGGTCAATATAAAGTTAGAGTCCGAGTTAACTGATGTATTACCAGACAACATTGACATCACATTCACAGCATCCGACACAGATCATGAGTCCGAATTAATAAAAAGAGTGGTTGATCAGGTGTTGGATAAGGATGAGGAGTCAGAGTTAAAATCCGAGTCCGAAAGTTCGTGTTAGTCTGTCGGAAGTTCGAGTTCGTCCGAAAAGAGTTCAAAATCATCGGGAAAACGGGTTTATAGTAAAGAATTTTTGTTGTCAAAAACTAATTTAAAGGACGAAACATTTGAAGTTGTTTATACTTTGAATGATTCTGACAAATTATATTTTGATAAAGAATTTCCAATAAGAAGTGTTCGTTTTGACATGATCAAAAAGGTTTTTAAAATGATAGAAATTAATATTTCTGAAATGAAGGATTTAAATCTTACTGAAAAATCTAAAAAATACACTTCAAGAGTTCAACAACGATTAAATAAGAAAAAGAGTTACAATTCTGGTTCTGGTTTTCAAAAGAAACCAAACCATAATGGTAATTTCAAAAGGAAAGGTCTTGGTTTTATTCCTCCAGAAAATTATAAAAATGGAAAATTTTCTAAAAATTCAAAATTTCTTTGGTCCATCTGCTGAAGAAGAGAAGAAGAGCTCTTTTTGGAGACAATCAAATCAAGAATTTCTTGCTGAGAAGAAGAATAGTGAAGTTCATCTGAGAAGAAAAACAAGAACCTGTTTTAGATGCAATGAAGTTGGTCATATTGCATGGAACTGTCCCAAAGCAACCAATACGAAACAGGGAGTCTCAGATAAACTCAAAGATATTGTTGTTGATAAAACAGAACCACCAACTGAGAAATTTAAAGTGTTTAAAAATTCAACATATGAAGTTGGTGAGTGTTCGAAAAAGTTTTACAAGAAAAGGGGAAATCTTGACAACCAAGCTTGGATTGTTAAGAAATCAGATGTAAAATCTGGCGATGAATCTGACTCCACAAAGTCAGATGAGCCACAGGTTGAGATTAAAGCAGAAAACTCAGTGCCTCAAATGGATGATGTTCATTTTCCACCATTGAGTGCTGAGAATTTTAAATCAAAGATTGGAAAAGTTGAAATCTCAAATCAATTTTATTCTGAAAAGAATGAATTTAATGTTGAGAAAGCTTTTAATGGAAATGTGAAAAATATTTTTGAGAAAATGGTCAATGGAAAGGTTAAAGGGGTAAAAGAATTTTACGAATCAAAGAAGGCTACTTACAGCCCAACCCCTAGTGAAGTTGAGAAGGTTACACCCAAAGCTGGTCAAGCTTGGGTGTCTGTGTTCTTTACTTGAAAAATATGACTTGCCGGAGCTCCCAGGTTGGTAAGAGTGGAGCAGGAATCGGCATCATTCTTGAAATGTTTGTATGGTAAATCTACAGGTGATATCTTTTAATTGTTAGATTTTGATTTACAAGTGATTATAGTTGGTGAATAGTGGTTGAAGAAGGTTTTCGACTTACAAGTGGTAAATCAGGGACATTAAGTTGTACTTGATTTTCTACAAATGATTGAGGAATGATATGATGAATCCCTAATTTTACAAGTGGTAAAATCAACAAAACTTATTTTCCGGAAAAATCATTTTGGTTAAAACAAACTTAAGTGTTTTGAAATCATAATGAGAAAATAGTTTTGTGTAAGGGGGAGTTCTGATTGTTTATGTCAAGTGGATGGTGAAGTGAAGTGATTCGATATCGGTTGTCAATTTGATTGTATAGTTTTGTTTTCAAATTTCTATAAATGTGTTTGCATTTTAGGGGGAGTAAAATTTTTAAGAAAATCCAAAAACATTTGAAAATTTGAAAAAAGTCAAAAACATGATAAAATGAAAAATGAGTTTTTGTGTCAAAAAAGAGGAAATGATAGTACATCAGTGGACGATCACAACATGCTAAAGAATTGGAAAGTTAAAAAGTGATAAACGGTCTCACTGATGATGTGCCAGTAGGTTTTTGCACATTTAGTAGATTGTGACGAGATATAAACCTAAATTTCAAACTTGCTTATATCGTGGGGAAACATCTCTAGGATATATGGGTAACCCCCGAAATCTTGTTTGAAAGGTCCCTCTTTCTGAGATACTAGGTCTTTATGCTCAGTGATATCTGGGGTACTATCCCGGGACTTCTGATTTTGCGGAAGCAATGGCCTAGTCCCCGAAGAATACTTTACGCTTGCTTGAAAAATAGCGCCGCCCTCAGCAAATTGATGAAACAATAAAATTGATAGTCATTGCTGTTGTAATACAAAAGATCCTCTAAAGGGGACACACCGAAAGTCGAGTTGTCATCTCTCTGCTGAACGGAAGTTCTGACCTGAGCTCTCACAGTTTCGTACTATAATTTATTTCCTTACAGATATCATCTGTGGTATATTCACCTGTAAGACTGAATATTGGGATCTGGATACGGGAGTATATTCTGAGGTGGGACACGCGATTGAGTTTAAGTGCTTAAGACATTAATCCATATCTCGAAACAGTTGAACTTTGTGTGAAAATTTAAGTGGATCAGTATACTGACAATCTAAGTGAATCGTTTAGAACTTAAAATGTATAAAGCTTAACGGTGTTGGTGATTTGTCTCAAAAACTGATATGATTCTCTTACACAAACTCACAAAAATAGTGTATGTAAATATTTCTTTACTGCATTTCATTTAAATCAAAAAATCCAAAAAGATTTTCAGTGTGTTTTAGCATAAATTTTTGAAAATTCAAAAAGATTTTCGACAACTGGTATTGGAGAGCTGATTTTCAAAATCCCAAGTGCTAAACATGATGACAAATTGGTTTGAGAGAGTGTGTTTAAATGAGAAAAGTTTTTTTAATATGTGTATACAATTGGTCATCTGAGATTTCTATTAATGATAAATCATTCTGGATAAATTTGAGAGGAAATCTGAATTTATAAATTTGTCAAATTATAAATTTGTGAAATTTATTGTGAGGTAGATAATGTGCAGGTTTCTAAGTGATAGAGAGCCAGGTTTCGATACCTGAGGATTCTGTGAGTGTAACGAGCCAGACTGCGATCCCAGCATATCGAAAGGGGGAGTCTGAAGACATCTGAGTAGAGATTGTTCGTGGGGAGTCTGCTAGAGAGAGAAGGATTTAGTGTGAGACAAAAGCCAGGACAAGTTTTTGAAAGCCCAAAGACTGATAAAGACTGAAGAATGTGAAGACTCGACACTTAAGACTCGTCAACATCTGAGGGGGAGTCTGTTGGTGCATTCATCTGTCGTCTTCATCTTATATCGAGTCTCAGTTTCGTTGCGGATCTAAACAAGCATGATGTCATCATTCTTGATGATGACATCACACAAGTGACATCATCTCATGCATCATCTTGGTCAACATCATACGAAATTAAATGTTCATATAAGACAAAAGTTAGTTTGTAGGTTCGCTTAAAATATATGTAGTTCGCTTAAATTGTATTTAGGTGAGTTCGCTTGAACCGAAATGTGTATGTTCAAGCGAACTAGGAAGTACTATAAATAGGTGTCATGGCTTCTCATTTGTAACGAATTCCAGATTTGATACCGAGGTGCTGCCGGTATTTCTTGTGCCTGTAATCACTGTTAATTGAATACACAAGACGTTTAAAGTGATATCAAGTTGTTTCGAAGTCAGTTTCTTATTTTTTGCATCTGAAACTGATAAAATCTCTTCTGAACGACTCGTTTGGGTCTCAAACCGATCCTACAAAATCTCTGGGCTTACAAGAGACGAAATACTTATATGAACAGGTCTTTGCACATGGCTCTTGATCAAATATAATCTTCTTAGACGGGATACTGTGCTGATTTGAGGAGTGTTGGGCATCATCCTTCTTCGACTCATGAGATTTAGAAGGTGGCTTACTGTGAGCTACAGAGTGAGTCTTTGAGCGTGTACCACTAGACTCTCTAAATTGCTTGTCCATGGCTTTAGAAACAGCATTATCAATCAATGCTTGAAGTTCCGCACCAGTTACATGGATTCTGGTAGTATCATGATACTCTACAGGGTGACTGTTGATTTCTTCAGATTTTGCCATGTAGCTTGATTGCTACATATAATAATGATAATGATTCATTCAGAATTCTATAACAGGATTGTCATCTTGTTAATTTTATTAACCATGGTATTAATAAACCATATTGGTTAATTTATTAAGTATATTCATTCATGATTTTTCATTATAATTATCCTTAGTCATAATTTATTAATATATTATGATGGCACAAAAGGCCAGGTCGCAGGGACAATTTAAACTTACATGCCATGATCTTATATGATCGAGGCATTAAGGCATTGAATCATAGTTCATTACCTTTCTTGACAGGGAGTTATAGACTACAACTGTCTTTTGTCTTATATGACAATGATTATGGCCCGTAGGCATTACATCACTAATGGATGTTCAAAATAATTAGAAAGGAACTGGAAGGATCCAATATAAGGATGACTTATGTGATTTTATCGAATCACATTTTCCAGGAGTGTTAACATGTTTTCAGATGTTAACAAGGATTTTGAATCTTACAAGGAACTACCATCATGGCCCGGTCTTAAAATGACACATGGCTAGGTTTTGCCTTTAAGATTTTCTTTTATATATAATGGCAGAATTAATTTTTTAAAAGGAATGATATTTTAATTTATTTCATATTTTATATTTATGCATATAATGACAAAAATGAAAATTTTAATTAAACATTTCACTAAAATTAAAAGAGTACATATTTGCCCTAAACGGGACTTTAACATAAATAACTTGCCCACACAGGGGCAAAACTGAAAATACAAGTCCTTGCAGGGACTGAATACATAAATAGATGTCCACGCAGGGACTTGATTGAAATAAGGAAATTACAATACAAATAAATAAGGAATCTTCAAAAATCCCTTTTCTTCTTTCCCTTGATTAGATTCGCCAGACCTTTAAGAAATCCTCGGTGGCTCCTACGCTCTTCTTGGACCTCCCGCTCCACCTGGCTCAACCTCTGAAGAATCTCTTGTTGCTGCGATGGTTGGATCTGTTGCGGCTGCTGATGCTGCGGAGGTTGAGGAGGTGGCAGGTATTGGTACCCATAGGCCAGGTACCCAGTCTGATATGGGACTCCATAGGGCCCCTCGGGATGAAGAGCATTGTAGTTCGCCGCTACAAGGTAGGGGTCAACTTCGGCGTAGTTGTAGTTAGTATGGGCTGGCTGCTCAAAAGGGTTATACGCTGCTGCACCGGCGTATGAAGGAATTGGGTTATCATAACCCACTGGTGGCGGTGCGACTGGCACAGAGTCCACCTCGGAAACGGGGTTTGAAGGCCCACCCATCTGTAGGTCTTCATAAAGTGGCGGGTAATGACTGCCACTTGAATGCTGATGGGTACTGAAATGGAAATCCCATCCTCGCACGGACATCCGTGCACCTGATCTTCTTCGCCTCGGTGGCTCCGGACGGGGTTGCTACACTGGTGATGGTGGTGGCTGTGGAGTGACCGCTACAAAACGTGAATCCTCAGAGGGATCCTGCTGCTGCTGCTATGATGGGTGGTAAGAGGGAGTAAACACCCAGTCGTATTGGGCAAACCTTGCCTCATAGCTGTCTGGACCACAATAAGGTGATCCATGAAAAGACGACCCATCTGAAATCTCGATGGGGTGAGCAGGTGTCCTAGATGGTGGTTCTGCGGGATTCGGGTCATCATCCATCTCCATGTCCTGAGCTTCAGGGAAATGGTCTTCGGGGCCCAATGGGTTATGACCCATTGGTTCTTCAATCTGATTTGCCGGGTTAAACCGGCTCTGGAAATACGGGGTCGGGTCTTGAAATGCACGATGTGACCCTGATCACTGCAGTGGTAGGTAGGAATGGCGTGAATGGTCGGACTCGTTGTCTTAATGGAGTCCAAAGGAATCATGGTAGGAAGGTGAGGAGCTAAGCGAGACAGAACGCCTTGCAGGCTCTAAGTAGGTCCTCCAGTCTTCTTGAGGACTGGTGCTCATGGTAACAGACGGAGTTCGCCGGTGGGAAGGCCCGGCCTCGTGATCGTTGGGGGCGTTGAATGGCCCTTTTCCTCGCCCTTCTCTTCGGAACCTTGGTGGCATTTTGTATATCCTGTCAAGACAAACAAAAGAAACAACAAAGGAAAAACAATAAAGGACAAAATAAAATAAATTTGGATTAGTCCTAAGTTCTTTGTCTAGACTCGGAAGTCGAGGAATGTGCAAACTGTGTCATTGAGATTAAACACAAAAGGTTAGTGTTTAATTCACTCAATGTTGGCTCTAATACCAACCTGTCACACCCCGATATTTCCACGTATTACCGGTGGGCCCGGTGGGGAGTATCGTGACGTAGTTGATATCATCATAGACAATTTATCACAGTTTAATACACAGCGAAAGTCGAAAGATAAAAGCATTACAAACCGAATGAAAGTAATATCAATTATTACAAAAACGGTTGTAAGGGATCCACAGGCGGATCAAAGTTAAAAGGGACATTTTTCAACAGATTTCAAACATCTAAGCTTGCAAGACTCTTTATTGATGCTAGGAGTAGCCAGCCTATTCCACCTAGTACCTGCACTTAGCCTTTTTGGAAAATACGTCAGTTTACACTGGTAAATACAATTAACCGACTCATTTTGAAAATGTTTAAGAAAATTGATTTAAATGCACAAGGCACAAATAATCTTTTATAACTTGGGATAATTATTTAAAAATAAACTTGTTAAAGAATTACATGTTTATTATACGTTCAGTAGCCCAGGCTGAAAACCGGGTTAAAGATTAATAGACATACCACATAATATGTCCCATGGCGAGTTATTCTCGACCAGGTGGGTACATTATTTTTTACATACGCACCGGCAGGTGTATGCCTACACCCCGTGCTTAAGTCGTGGCCATTTCAATGAATGAGCCGGGGATATCTAGGACATGGTCATTAACCCCCCAAAGGCTTAGAATAAACAAAACAGATTAGACGGGTTATCTCAATGATTTAACCTTCATACGATTAAAAATTCAATACCCGACCAAGCGGTATTTTATATACCGTACCCCAAGCCCGTATAAGGGAAAATAAGTTAAAAGTATTTACCTGAGCAAATTATACAAATTTATTCCAGCCGTACAAATCAGCAAGTGCAAATATCTTTTACTGCTCTCCTAAATCTGGAATGAAGGTTTTAATTAACCTATTAGATTCCTAACGGGTCTTACTTAATTTAAACTTAGACTGGTTAATTTTAAAGAAATGTATACGGATCAAAACGCATGATTAAGCGAAGTCCGGATTAGAATGTGGTTTAGACCCGACAAGTATGAATACTTGTATAATATGGGTAAACTAAACACATTCTGGATTTTGAAGTGAAAATGATAAGGTTTGACCCGTTTCAGTTAATTTATGCAAACTGGTTACATAAACTGTACCGAGCGCGATAAATGCATAACGGGTAACCAAAAGAGTCACGAACAGGTTTCCTAAGGTAATATGCCTTAAATATGTTGTGATATCAGAAGGATACCTTCCATTATGTCTAAAACGGATTTAAAATCAATTTAAGCCCCGTAGGGGTATTTTGGTCATTTTAAGGATTATAAAAGAGGTTAAATATTAATATGAGGTTCTGGTCTAAAAAGATCAGTAAAAATATTTAACTTAATAAGTTATATCAGTAGGGTATTGCGTATATGCGAAATTTATCATTTATAACCAAACTATGCACCGTAGGGGCATTTTAGTAATTTCACATAAGCTTTAGAGGTCAAATTAGAAATCTGAGTTCAAAACTTTATCTTACTATTAAAATATAAAAATTTACTTAAAACATCAGTAGGTATTAAGTTTTATATGCCAAATATAGTTTTAACCCATACTATGCGTTTAAAACGCGTAAAAGTCGGTTTTAAGCGATTTTCAGGTTAAATAGGAAATCTGAGTTTTTTATCAGTTTATAAAGTTCAAAATATTTTATTTATCATATAAAATCAGTAGCAAAAAGTTTGGTATCAAAATGTTATGTAAAACTCATTTTATTAGCAAAAAGGGTATAACCGACAATTACCGAATCAAAGCAAGAACCCTATGCCATGATCAGTTTAAAAATAAATAAAGACCTTCCAAAATCCCAAAATATTATATTACATCAGTGGGTAAAAGGTTTGGTGTCAGAATTTGGGTTTAGATAGGCTTTATGCTAATAATGTCGTTTAATTAATAAAATGCTTTCAAATTACGATATTGAGCATAACTCCTAATTTAGACCTCAAACTGATGTCAAATTTTTAGAACATGTTTATAAATCAGTATCAAAGGTTTTTTTCCTCTCACATTTTCAAAAAAATCTCGTTTTAAGGTCAAAAGGGCATAATGGTCAATTTTAGGCACTTAACGGAAATATGCAAATGAATCGGATTAATTAGGAACCAAGTTGTATAACCTCAGAGGGTTATGCTAACCTATAACCTAGTCCTAATGGAACTCTAAGGCATATCTAAACTGAGCTAAATCGGGTCAGAACTGAAAGTCAAAGCAAAAGTCTACTTTTGCGATTTTATGTTCCGAACCGAGCCTATGCTCAAAATTGTCGGATTGAACATGCTTAGACATGTTCTTACATTAATTACCAAGTTATATAAGTGTTAAAACAGGTTTCATAGCTTCTACATTGTTAATTATGAGTTTATTTGCAAAATAGCTTTTTGTTGACTTTTTAATATTAAGTTTGACCCGACAATTGACCTAGTGTGGAAATCAGAGGGTGCCCTTTTAAGGGTTTATTACCCACATAATTACCAACTCATAGCCACTTTTAATTCAAGAAATGACTGGACCATTAGTGATTAATCACTAAGTCAAAGCTTAATTACGACGGCTTTGACTTTTGGTCATTAGACTAATAAAACATGAATTAGAGAAGCTAAGAATGCTTACAAAGGCTCTTAGCACGAATTAGAAGCTTAAGAAATCTTGCTTGAAGCCCAGAGAGCTCCAGAGAATAAGTTTAGAATGATTTTGTGAATGAGCAAGTTTATGGTTGCAACATAAGGTCCTTATATAGTGATTTAGATGCAACAAGGTCTACACATGTTTCTTGATCATCCCAGGTGTCCCCTATGCATGAAATACCACTAGTGCAGCCCCTGAATTCGAAAACCATGCATCTAAGGTGGTGGAACAGGCTTAACAGGCAGCTGTCCATGTGTCTGCCCAGTTACAGGTCTTACGGACCGTAATCCTTAGGTTTTGCAGTCCGTATCCGTAATATAAATTTTATCGCCCAGATATGCTGCCTTACGGTCCATAAGACATACCCTTTACGGTCCGTAAGCCTTGTCAGATGACAAAAATCTTGTGAACTTTTAGCATTTGACCATCCAATCTTTTATAACTCGTTTCTTTAGTCATTATCATCACAATGGGTCCACTTGATCAGGTCTGATCAATCTTGAAAGTGTTGCCATGCATATATGTTGTTTCAGAATTTTGAAAGAAGCCAAGAATGGAGAAATTTTCGTATGAACACATGGGATCCCATATCTTGAAATTTTGAATTAGATACTATGAGATTTAACCGGATACATGTGAAGTCCTCAATCAGATATTCATGAAAGCTTATAATTATTTTACCAAGGTTCGGTAACGTTAAAAAAATCACTCAGAGTTAATAATTAACATGTTGACATTTTTAATCTTCTTAGTTACCTTTCAACATGATCCGGATTTATAACACGTTTAAAGTCTATGACACGTGTCTTTATTATATTGGACGGGATTTTTCCGAGGTGTTACAAAGGAGGAGATGTGTGGGTGTGTTGTTTAGAGAAATGAGAAGTTATGTGCTCCAAGGTTATACTTATAATCCATTTCATGAGTTTTTCCATTGGTTCTTATGTCTAATATAAAGAAACAAGATCTAATATTTTAACAAAATAAAATCTTAAGGTGGGGCCTCATGTTGGCCGATTACTAGGCGGGGGGTATAGGCTAGGTTTAAACTAAATAGTTAGTTATTATGGTTAGAATCCAAGTATTAGTTAGGGATTTAGTTATTAGATATTTATATAGTGTGTTATGATGTTCGGGGACCATAACTAGCTTGGAAATGTTAGAAAAATGCTTCTAGTGAAAATTTGGTGTTTCGGGTAGTGTCTGGTTGTTCGGTTGGTTACCGGTTCGTAAAGGTGCTAAACTATGCAGTTTAGTGTGCTTTATGTTACTTTTTGTGATAGTTTCGTTTCCCGACACTTAGGAAAGCATTCAGGACCATTTAACCATATTTCTGCATGATATTAGTGTGTTTAAATGCTGAATTTGCTGATTTTCTGCAGAATTGTGCAGTTTATGTGGGTTTTAGGCACTTTCCGGCACTTAAACTATCTCTAGGAAGGCAGTTTTGTGATCTTTACTTTCCTACACACTATAATAGTGTAATACTTGGTTTCTAGCTCATTCTATGTCTCAATACAACGTCTGTCTATGTACTGAACTCCGTTAGTATTTTTCTGATTTGTCTGATAACTTTGCTAACTGTGTTTCATGCATCATTTGAGTCAATAAAGTTCTCATGCAATAATGATATGACATTAAGCAATATGTGATGCACATGTATGTATCATAGCAATAATCAGAAGGCAATGCAAGTCATTAATTATAATTTAGCACAGTCATTAAGCACTAGTCATGGTTTAATAATTGTACGGATACCTGGAATTTTGACAGTTGTCACATTCTCCCCCTGTTAAGAAAATTTCGACCCGAAATTTTAAACTTTACTACTAGCTGCAGGGGAGTTGGGGAATAAATACGGGTATTTGGCTTTCATGCGGTCTTCACGCTCCCAAGTAAACTATGGGCCGTGACGCGCATTCCATTGAACCTTGACGAGTTTAACACTACTCCTCTGAGTCTTGTTAACCTTCCAATCACTGACCTCAACAGGTTCTTCGGTAAAGTGGAGCTTGTCGTCAATGTGAACTTCATCAGCAGGGATGACTACTGTCTCTTGAGTTGGACTTTTCTTCAGATTAGACACATGAAATGTATCATGAACACCATTAAGTTCTGTTGGTAGCTCCAACTTGTATGCTACAGAACCAACCCTTTTCAAAATTATGAACGGTCCGATATAACGTGGGTTTAACTTACCACGCTTCCCAAAGCGTGCCACACCTTTCCAAGGTGAAACTTTCAACAAAACTATATCACCCACTTCAAATTCCAAGGGTTTACGTCTTTGGTCCGCATAGCTCTTCTGACGATCACGAGCCGCCTTGATGCGCTCTCGAATCTGCATGATCTTATCAGTTGTCACTTGGACCAGTTCGGGACCAACCAGCTGTCTATCGCCTGCATCTGCCCAGCATGGCGGCGATCGACACTTGCGTCCATAGAGAGCCTCGAACGGTGCAGCTTGAATGCTTGTATGGTAGCTGTTGTTGTAGGAAAACTCAACCAAAGGTAGGTGAGTATCCCAACTGCCACCCAAGTCCATTACGAAGCACGTAGCATATCTTCAAGCGTCTGAATCGTTCTCTCACTTTGACCGTCCGTTTGTGGATGAAAAGCTATACTCATATTCAACTGAGAACCAAATGCTTCTTGAAAGGATTGCCAAATCCTTGACATAAATCTTCCATCTCTGTCTGATATAATCGAGATAGCACTACGCCAAAATTGGGCTTTAGCCACACTTTTTCAAACACAAGTCTGCCATAGTTTTGACTAAATGTGTGGCTAAATGTCATTTATAATATTTTAAAACACTTTTAGACACACATTTGTTATTAATGTGACCATTGTATCGCAGCTCAAAACATTTAGTCACACTTTAAAAAAAATGTGACATTTACTAGCCAGTCTAGCCACAACTCGAAAAGTGTGGCCAAATGTGACCTACAGTCACGATATTTGTATAATTTTTAAATTCATGTGACGAAAACAAATCGTTTTCAAACCTTTAGTCACACTTTCAATAAAAAATGTGACAATCACTAGTCGCAGTAGAAAAGTATGGCCAAATTTTACTAACTGCCACAATAGATTTTTAATGATATGGCTAAAAGATAATATATATATATGGCCACTTACAAATTTATGTGACTAAAAAGTGATATTTATTAGCCACTTATAAGTTTTTATGTGTGTCTAAAACTTATCAATGGTTATGGAAAAAATGTGACTATAAGTTTTTATGTGTGTCTAAAACTTATCAATGGTTATGGAAAAAAAATGTGACTATAAGTTGTATATCATTACACTTTAATTAGTTTACGTGACCATCTTTACTTACCCACCCACAAAATACACCCAAAGGGGGTGTTTGGGTTAGCTTATTTTGGAGCAACTTATGACTTATTGACTTATAAAAGTTAATAAGTTGTTTTTTAAGTGTTTGGATTACCTTATTTTAGAGAGTTTTGTGTGTTTGAGAAGTCATTTTTGAGAAGTTAGAATTTCTAACTTCTTACTTTTGACTTATATAAGTTAATAAGTCATTTTGAGAAGGAATCCCAAACACCCCCAAAATTTTCAATTCCTGTTCATCCCCCCATCAAGCTCCGTCCTTTTCACTCTGCCTACTCATCACTGTGCCTTCCTCTGCAACCAGCTCACTCTCCCCTACAGAGTACTCCTAATTTTGAAATTAAAACCCTAGGTTTATGGAGGAAGGATGTACAACTTTTGTATTTCTCTGAGACCAGCGATATTCAGGATGATTTCACTTGCTAAGAATCTGAAGACGGAGGCAATGAATTATGGTTGCATACCAACTGCTCTTTTAAGATACACTATTATTGTATAGGTTAATCTACAAATACATCTTGCCTCATATCATATATTTGAGGATTCTGTCAAATTTCAACAAATCTATAAGTGAGGTTGTTAGAATATGGTAGATTGTGTTTGAGTTTTTGTTATAATGTCGTACAATGATTTGATTTGGTAGATTCCAGTTCGGTTTATGTTCGATTTGAATTTTCGCATCTGGATCATACCGAATCCGGATCCGAATCTGTTAAGGATTTGCGAACGTTTCGAGATGACGGCTGGTACTGAAATTGTTTGCAGTGAGATGGTTTGTAAGGTGGAGGAGAAGAAGTGTCGTTGTGTGAATGCAGTCCATGGTGTTGCTATTGTTGATTGTAATGTCAGTGGTAATGGTAACTTTAATGGAAACGGCGATTCCGCCTATGTGTTTGTGAACCTGAGTGTCGAGGTGAGTGCTGCTGAGTTTGGTGATGCAGGTGGTGTTAATGTTGAGCAGTTTAAGAATGAAGGGGTGACTGTTGATCCGTTGATGTCGGAGACTAATGGCGTTGTTCATGGGGCTATGCCAGTAAGTGTTATGGAGGTAGTGTGGTAATGACGATGTGAATGTCGAGAATATATCTGTTGTTGATCCTCTTGTGGTCCTGGTGAGTAATGCATTGCCAAGGACGTTAATGGTCATCTTGACAAGGTCTCGGGGGAACATAAGACAGATGTTAAGAGCACCGAAGAAATGGATGATACTGGTTCGGGGCTTACCGAGTCAACTCAAAACAATATATAAAGCTCTTAAGTGACTGGTTCTGAGTTTGAGTATGCTATTAAGCCGTCTCAAGTGATTACGCACACTTTTGGGATCTTTTCTACTAAATCCTGCAGGAGATGGATAGAAGCAACTGATATTGACGCACACTCACCCAAAATAAGTTGGTTAATTAAGGTCCCTTTAAGAACTCGATGCTTTGTGTGGCGACTAGCTCTAACCTGAATCCCTGTTGCATCTTCGCTGGTGCAACGTGGCGTGTAGATCCAAGATGTCAACTACTCTCTGTGCGCTTTGGAGGTGGAAAACGTTCACACTTTTATTCTTGCTCGGTTGCTGCAGAAACATGGCGCCGAGTCTCAGAGTGAATTGGTATTGACGTCAGATCCTGCAGCTTGGTTCTCGAACTTCTCTAATTCCCAGCTTCCTCCCCTGGTTCGAAAACGGACAAAAAAAATACTCTGGTTAATTATGTATTCTTGAATTTGGCTCATCTGGCATAACCGGAACTCATGGAAATTCTCAGCATACAAAAGAACTGTTAATCAAATTCTGGAAGACATTACATTGCACAGTTACAACCGAGTCATTGGCAGCGGATTTTAGCTTCATGGCAAGCCTGGCAAAGTAATCATTTCTTTGTAGTTTTTAAGATGTAATGCTCTTATAAGGGCTTTGTAATATCGTTTTGTATTTCGATTTTCTTGTCTTTGTATCGGGATTTCCGCTAGTTTTTACCGCTAGCTCTTTGATTATATGTCATTGTTTCCATTCAAAAAAAAAAGCCGCCTGATGTGACAGTTACTACGCCTGATGTAACCAACAGAATTGAGTAAAACTTAAAGAGGTTGACGTTTAGCTAAAAGAGTAATAAGTCAAATGTGTTGAAATCCGATCAAGGTTTAATTTTAATGCACAACATTGTAAATCGATTTATTAAGAAAGTGGATTATTATTGTAACAATGTTGTTTTGCTAATCATAATTAAATAAAAAAAACTGAATAACACAAGTGTTTGTGGGTCAATCCAACCTAACCTGACCTATTTTAATTAGCTGATATATCTCGTCCTTAGGCTATGTTATCTCCTTTTGCATGCCTTAGGAGGATTGAGATTGGTCTAGTGGTATTGGAGGGTCACATGTAAAGTCATCAGTAAATTGGTCAGTTGGAATACTAGGAGGAATGGTCAATCTAATGGTGCCATTGCATTGATGGAAGTATTCAAAGACCATGGGTTGATTTATGTCCTAGTGGTTGCTCAAAATCCATGTATACATTTTGATGCATATTTTTATTGCCTTTATGGAGGAGAAAGTATTTCCTAACAGCCCATGTTTTTTCTTTTAAAATGGGGGCAGGGGCATTTTTGGTATTTTTTTAGTTTTATGGTCTTGATGCAGATTTTGGTATATAAGTTGGTGCTAAACTGGTTTATTGAGATTGGGAAGATCTTGTGGATTGATAAAGGAGTCCCCTTCATATGTAGAAAGTATTTAAAAAACTCAATTGTCAATGGGAAAGCAATATATATACCAGATATAGAAATTTAATAAGGCAGGGGTATTATGGGATTTTTTAAATGAAAATCAACCAGCAAATTGTTGGATTTGATTTGATGAGGTATGTTTGTTGGCTGCAATTTATGCAAATTGTTGGGTCAAGTCCATAGTTGTCAATAGCGATCGGTATAGCGTGCTATGTAGCGTATAGGTCTAGTGTCGCTATTAAGGTTGTAGCGATGGATAGCGAGAATAGCGACACTTTATTTTTTTATTTTTTTGTTTGTTAATATAAATAGCAATAATATAGCTATAAAATAGTTGGATTTTAGGTTTTTGTTAAATATACATGTACAATAGCATATATACCAGAGTATTTTGTTAAATATACATATAGTATACATATACAAATTTTTCTAGTGTATTGCTATTTATAAAATAGTGCCCGCTATTTATCGTTATTCGCTATGTAGCATTTAGGTACCTTATCGCTATTATTCGCTATTCGCCAATAATAACTATGGTCGGCTCAGAACGGGTCATGGGTCAGAACGGGTTAGGGTCGGAATGGGTCAAACTAAAAAAGGTTATTTTGGAACTACAGTCGTTAATCATCATCTAGCAAGATCATATGATGATCTACATCATTAACATAAACAATCAATCATCAAGTAGCACAATAACCCTAATCAACATGATTTCTTTAAGATTTTAAGTTTATGTTCATGTTTCATGTTCAGGTTCCTTAGTGTTCTTCAAGATTAACATCATGTATCTTCTTTTAACCACTTAAACAAGATGTAAAATGAAGAGTATGATGTTCATACCACTAGCTCAAGGCTAGGGATGATCAAGAGAAGAAAAAAAGTGGATAAAAGCAAATGGTGGAGGTCCTTCAACTTTCGAAAGCTCCAAGCTTCCTTGTGCACCTTCTAACACCCTTGTGTATATGTAGATTGTATGGAACTTGAATGAAGATGGGTGTGTACAAGTGTGGGTGTTCGGCCGAGACTAGAAGAGGAGGATGGAGGAGATGTGTGGGTGTGTTGTTTAGAGAAATGAGAAGTTATGTGCTCCAAGGTTATACTTATAATCCATTTCATGAGTTTTTCCATTGGTTCTTATGTCTAAAATAAAGAAACAAGATCTAATATTTTAACAAAATAAAATCTTAAGGTGGGGCCTCATGTTGGTCGATTACTAGGTGGGGGGGGGTATATGCTAGGTTTGTTAGGAAACTTTATTTGTAAGTATTGAAAAAAATCAGATTCAACTTGATATATGAAGAAGATGACAGTCCTGAAGATCACAACTAGAAAACGAAGATCGGATATAACAACTGAAAGCTGCAACATCTACTTCAAAGTATCATAAGTTGATCAAGAGCTGAAGAAGATTATCAGAGAAGGTCTTTCTGATGGATCTGATGATATTTCTGTTGAAATATCATCAGTTTCTGACGATTCTGATCATC
The DNA here is from genome assembly GCA_030545235.1 of Helianthus tuberosus. Taxonomy (NCBI): domain Eukaryota; kingdom Viridiplantae; phylum Streptophyta; class Magnoliopsida; order Asterales; family Asteraceae; genus Helianthus; species Helianthus tuberosus. The sequence continues at coordinate 14,282,844 of CM060430.1, read as the reverse complement.
AGATTTTCTGATGATTTGTTCACCAGAATTTTTGATGAAGCGGTTTATCAGAAATTCTGATGAATACCCCACTTGTCTAAAAATCAGCTCTATCTTGCCACAATAACCGAAGCAACTTGACATTATTGGATATCATGATTACAAAGGCAACTTGACTGTTGGATTCAATGAATATGTCAAATGGCTACTTTATGCAGGACTTTTACATGAATAAACAAATGTTTATTCATGTATTCAACCTTCTATAAATAGAAGGCTCACCAAGCAGAGAACATTGAGTTAAGCTTAGCATTCAATACATACTACAAAACTCCATTGTCCTCTCACCCTCATAATTCAAGTATTCATTTGTAATAGATAATAATCTTACAATCACCTTGTAAACCATTTTGTTTCAAAGTGATATAAACTTAATAATTCTGTAGGTCTTGTTTCTTGAAAGTCTGATTTCCATTTCCGCACACTTTTTCACATCTACTGAAATCACTTGCCATATTACGTGAAAAGAAGTTTTTAAGTCCAAACTGGGACCAACAATTGGTATCAGAGCAGATTGAATAAATCATTTTCAAACGATCAATCTCTCAACTTCTTTTCTCTAAATATGGCCAGCTTTCAATCATTGAATAATGCTTTTAACATTGGTTCTATGTCTAAACCTCCGGCTCTGGTCAGAGAGGAATACCCCCAATGGAAAAACAGGATGGTCAATTTCCTTAATGGTCATGACCGAGCTGAAGCTTTGTTTCAATCCATCGAAAGGGGTCCACATATACCAATGACTGAAATACCAGCTATTCCAGCAACTGACCAATCACCTGCAATCCCTGCCTCCCGAGCTCCCAAAAGTGAAATACTTTGGAGCCCGGAAGACAAGGAAAAGGTGGTTGGGGATGAAAGGGCAAAGTCACTTTTAATAATGGCTATCCCCAATGACATATTTTCACAAGTTGATGCATGTGCATCAGCTAAGGAAATATGGGATTTGTTGGAAAATCTTTGTGAAGGAGGAGAAAGGATGATAAGAAACAAGAGAACAAACAACGTTTCCTCATATGAGAGGTTCAAAAGTTTACCTAATGAAAGATTAAATGAAACATATCAACGATTTACAAAACTTTTAAACGAGCTAAAGAAATTTGGAACAACAAAATCAAATGATGAAAGAAACATAAAATTTCTGGATGCCTTACCTAGAGAATGGAGAAGTCTAACCATGACTTTGTCCTCAACCTTAGAACTAGGTAATATGAGTCTTCATGACTTATACAGCATTCTGGTCCCCAGAGAGGAAGAAATATTTGAAGAAACCATTCAAAGAGGGAGATCTTTAGCTCTTATCTCAAACTCACAAAGAACACCACCTACCAATGATCCACAACCTTCAAATAGTCAAAATCTTGAAATTTCTGATACATCATTAGATTTTTCAGCTGTTGCTGAAGCAATAGCACTGCTCACCAAAACATTTGAGCAGAGGTTGAGGGGAGGAGGCCAAAGATACCAGAGAAGTGATAGAGGGGGGATGGATGAAAGATCTAAGGAAGAAGGTAGATCTAAGGATAAGGGAAAGGCTGAAGTTGTGTGTTACAAGTGCAAGCAGAGAGGTCACTATGCATCAGAATGCAAGACCAAGAAGCTGAAGGATGTTGCTTATTATGAGAAGAAGCTGGAAGAAGCAAAGAAGCAGCAACAAGTCAGTTTAATTGTTGGGACAGATACATGGCTATCTGATGATTCTTCTGATGAAGAAGAAGAAGAAATGGCTAATTTCTGTCTTATGGCACTTTCTGATGACCTACCAGAAACTTCAGGACAGAAGGTAAATTTATACAATCTTGATCTTGAACACAAGTTAAACAAGCTCATGTCAGATTTTCTAAATCTGCAAGATAAACAGCAATCAGATAGTAAAAAATCTGATGAGTTGGAAAGGACCATGAATAAAATCATACTTGAAAACCAATTACTAATAGAAGAAAGTTTGGATCACAGAGCTAAAATTGAGTTCTATGAAAATGAAAGAAAAGATCTTTACAAGAAAATTAATGATAAGGAAATTAATGTAATAGGTTTTCAACAAGCTAAAGAATTCATAAACTTCATTGAGTCAACACCAAAGAACAAAGGAGAGGGTTTGGGATAAGTAAGAATAAGAGAAAGTAAACCCACTGTCTTTGTAAAAGCAACCCATCAAATTTCTGATAAATTTTCATCAGAATCTGATTCTGAATCATGCAAATCAACCTGTTCTGAATACTCTTTTGAAAAACCCAACTTTAAAGCAAAAATAAGTGAATGCAAACAAAACTCTTTAAATATTCCAGAAGCAGTTCACTCATCTTTTCAAAATTATCCACTAATTCCATCACAAGAAAGAATATCAGGAAATTCTGATAAAGAATCTTGTATGTGTGTTGACATACTGAAGCTTGTTCAACACCATCTCCAAAAGAAAAATGAAAAGTGTATTTATGGCTCAGCATATAACAGATATTCTGATGAAAGGTCATCAAGAGAAAATAATCTGATTAAAACCTCATCAGAAAGAGTACCCAAGCATGTCTGGGTACCAAAAACCCTCTAATTTTTCCATTTCAGGACCATCATGTGCAGCAGATCTGGTACTGCGATTCAGGAAGCTCCAAGCACATGACTGGAGACAGGAGCTTACTCAGCAACTTTGTTTCAAAGCTGGATAAAATGGTAAATTTTGGAAATGGAGTAAAAGGGAGGATCATGGGATATGGATGCATAAGGTATTGATGTTTGACCATAGAGAAAGTAGCCTATGTAGAAGGCTTAAAGTACAACCTGCTAAATTTTGCTCAATTCTGTGATAGAGGTCTCTCAAATAACCTTATTACCAAAAAAATGCTTAACAAAATTTGTTTCAATGATAATAAAAAAGGATTATAAATCTGATAAAGCACTAGAAAATCTGATAAATTATCAAAAAATCTGATGTATCATCAGAAAATCTGATATATCATCAGAATATCTGATAAATCATCAGAAATTCTGGTAACTCATCAGAAAACATGTTGAAAAATCATAATCATTGTTGATTATTAGAACGAATTCATGCATGTCATCAGCTTTATCTATATCTCATATCTGCATATTCATAAACTATAGTGTTTACGTCTTTTTTTTTTTTTGCATCTTTTTCTTAGTGCTGATAACGTCATGTGACAGAAAAATGTTCTGGGAACTCGTTAATAGTTGTAAAGCTTTTTCTCTCCTTCATTAAATACACCTCTTCAATATTAAGGAGATTGAAGTGACATATTGGTAGGTAATCATGATATATTATCAGAAAATGACCGCCTAAATCATTTAATGTAGGAGAGTTTATCTCAGTTATTCCTTATGCCATCTGATATAAAATTAAATAACAAATATTGTGGTGAACAAAATCTATAAGTAGGTAGATGTCATTTATGGGAAACTTCAAGTTTACTATAAATGTTCACCACCTTGAGCTGAAACTGTCACAATCACACAAGAAAAACCCTAGAAATTACAACTTCATCTTCTTCTTCATCTCACACTTGCTCACACTCACAAAAATGCTTACCATCAAAGCTGATCATTTCCCACAACCTTATCATCCCTATCATAACCTCAGACTGAGGACCAACCTTGAGGGTCCTCAATGGGAAGGATGCCAAACCGTGCTGAATCTGATCATGGGGAGTAGTTTGAAATATGCCCTCACAGCCAACATAATGGTCTACCCAGACATTCTTTAAATGTTCTGGCAAAATGCAACATTGTCAGAATATGAGGGTAGAGATCAGATAGTTATCGAAAGTGTGGTGCTAAACCAAAGAGTTCGGGTAACTGAAGGTATCATCAGGACGGTTCTACAACTCAATGATGATAATGAAGTCTTGATGTTCACAAAGGCAGAAATAGATGAGACACTGGAGCAGATGGGTTACAATCATGTAAACTCACCACGAGCAATCACCAAAAATGGCTTCATAAAGCCATGGCAGTATCTGATCACACAAATGGGTGCATGCTTCTAAAAGAAGATCATCAATCATCATGAAGCATCCCAAAGGTTGATGGAGCCTATACGAGCACTCATTCTAGAGACACCTTACAATTTCTCATATTACTTGATAAAAGATTTTGCAAGTAATATGTGGTCTGGCAGGCCATTCTTGATTTATCCTCGTTTTCTGATGAGGATAATCACTAGTCAGCTGGGCTTTGGAGGCGTTCCTGCAGGTTATCCCAGAGCAGAGATGAGACTTCAACAAAACATGAATCCCAGCATGCTCATACCTACTAATCAGCATACTGGTTTGGTGACTGATCTATGGTTGCTCCTTGAGATGGATCATGGAGAAGGGATAGACCTTGATTAAGTCATTTTCTGTTTAATCTTGGTGTGTGTAAATTTTCTTTGTTAATATAGTATATTACTTATGTTACTTAGTCGTTTAGCTCGTGGTTTGGGAAAAGAGAAATGGGTAAAGATAAACGAGAGGATAAATATTCACAATGAAACATGATCATCAGAAAACAAAAACATTTGACACAAAAATCTGAGTTTCAGATAAAATGAGACAAAATCTGGTAACACAAACTCAAAATGCCTCTCTAAATTTTTTTTCTGTTAAAACTTCAAAATGATGGAAAAGTTTTAGAAAATATCATAAAAGTTAAGAGACTTTGATGCCACCAGAGAATCATAGGTAAGTCTTCTGATCTTATCTCATTCCCTCTTATCTAAAAAAAAGGTACCATTACACCTCTAAATCAATCAAAAGAGAAACTTCAAAATCTGTTGAAGAGGGTCACAAGTTTAGGGGGAATCTCAACTGAGAAATTCTATTGAAAACTATTGACTTCTGTTGACCACATCTAAAAGGTCAACAAAAGTCAAAACAAAAGGAAATACATGCTCTTAACAGAATTTATGATTAAGTTTCTGATGACTTCATCAGAAAGGAACTTTGACTTATAAGGAAGAAAGGAGGTTAAGAAGAAAGCTAATTGGACCTTTGACAAAATGGGGTCCACAAAGATGAAAAGGTGTCATATAACCGATAGTTTTCTCCAATCAAAATTCAGTTTAAAGTTTTTGTGAAAGAATGATTGAAGAAACTACAAGTTGAAAGGACAATTCCACGATTACACGATCAACCGTCATTAAATGTCTTGATACCCATGATCCAACGGTTACATTCTGAACCACAATACACATCACACGCTCTAACGGTAATAAAGACAAGTAATGATCTTTTAACCGCCATTTCATGGCACGTTCCATATCCCATCAACTCCATAAACCCACAAATCTCTGCTAAAACCCTCACTATATAACTCACACTTAGCAGAAGTTCAAAAATCACTCACCTTCTTCACAAGAACTACAAACCAAAACATCCCATGTTCTTCACTCAAAATCCAAAAAATCCCTAAATTTCAAACCCTAATTCACAAAATTCAACAATGGGAGAAGTAAACCTCAACATCCTAATTGTTCAACATGATGTACCTTTTGTTGAAGACACAGAATTCCTACCAATGAAAGAAAATAATCTGCTGATGAATACAGAGCATTCGGAATATGATGTAAGATGCCAACTTCTGGTAGAATATCTTATGAAATGTCCAATCTCAGGAGCACTAACAAAAGGAAGAGAAGTACCAGAAAAATTACTACAACAATTTATCCACACTTTCGCTGAAGATGAAGAAAATCAGGTCTCTGCTCATGTATGGAGAAATGTTTCAGTAACATTAACACCTGCAAGAGTAAGAGAATGGCTTGAACTTCCAGTGCTTGAAAATTACATTGAAGCACTAAGCAAAGAAGAGTTGATAAGCTTTATCATTGAGCTTGGTTACAAGAAAAAGAATATCAACAAAATTAGAGCAATAAGAAGAAATGAAATGCCAGCAATTTGTCAAGTAATGATGGAAGTGTTAAACAAATGCCTCACATCAAAGATAGGAGGAGCTGATCAAGTCAGTCAAGCTATTCTGACAATCATGTATGGACTCATAACTGGGTTCAAACTTGATTATGGAACAGAAATCTTTAACCTACTCAAAAGATCAATCCTTACCAGAAATGGAAGAATAACCTCACACCTGCCATATCCAAGGTTAATTTCAATTTTTATTTCTGAAACATTTACTGAAAGGAACATAGAAATTCCAATGTTGGAAGATATCTGGAGTTCAAATACCATGAAAGCCTGGAGTTCCACACATGGATGGGAATCAGACAAAGATATCCCTGAGTTACCAGAAAGCATGTTGTGCCTCATTGCACCAGACTCACAATACAGATTACAACATGAAGAACTTCTTGCCAAATCAGATTCTCCAACAGAAGAACCTAGCAAAGAAGTTTTTAATTGTTCTTCATCACCAGAAGAGGAAAAAGTTGAGAAGTCCTGGTCATCAGAAACAGAGGCTGCAGGAGGAGAAAGAATTCTGAAGATAACAAACTCACCAGAAAACAAGACAGAACATGCTGAGAGCCAACAGATTCATGAAGGTGGAATTCATTATGAGTTTGATATTCATCAAGAGAAAGTACATGAACACTATGAAGAATCTCATATTGCTGGAGGAACTCATGAAGATACTGAAGATCAACATTATGAAGAAACTCATTTTGCTGGTACAACAAATGAAGCCACAGAAGTTATACATCATGATGAGTCTCACATTGCTGGTACATCTCTTTTAAAAACAATTTTAGTTGATACTCATTCAAAAAGAACAAACTCAGAAGATTCAATTAATGTTTCTTACAAGTTAGAATATAGAAAAACTGATGTTGATGAGGAGGTTACTAGTTCTATTCATCTCAACTCTGAATCAGAAAATGAGGAGGAGAATGAGATCTCAACAGATAGAGATCAGGGAACTGATCAAGGAAATCTGGAAAAAGGTAATTTGTTTACCTTAAAAACTTATGGAGGATCATATGTTGATATGATTCAAGGACATAAGGAAATCCAGGATGAAAATATGTTTTTCACTTCTGGTGGAGATGATTCTGGTACACTTAAGGTTGCACCAAAATCTGGTAAAGCCAAAAGTGGCCCTATTATTTCCAAAACAGCAGCATATGTGTTTGCAGCTGGAATGTTAGAGGGAACATCTGTTGTTCCAAATATCCCTGAAACACCCATGAACCAAGAAAATTTGGAAACTGTCCTGGAGAATGTTTACAAAGCCTGCAAAAGAAATCCAGTAGAAGAAAAGTTTGATCTGTTGTTGTCAGAAATACAAGGTCAAAGGGCAGAGATGAAAACTTTGTCAGAATCAGTGGAGGTGATAAAGGCACAAACTGAAAGAAACACTGAAGCACTAAAGTCTCTTCAAAAGTTGAAAGAAAAAGCACCAAAAACCAAAATCACTGCATCAGAAATTCAGAAGATTCTCACAGAAATAGAAAAGATCAAGACACAAGTTGCAAATGTTGTGGAGTCTAGATAATCAAGCAGTACAAACAAGGTCTTGGAAGAAGTCACCATCCTAAGGGCAAGCAACAACAGTATCACAGATGCCCTTGAGAAGCTGACAAAAAAATGGGCTACCATGCAGATGAGAGCTCAAACTGAATTTACAAAAGTTCAGAAAAGCATTGCCAGCAACTCAAATTTGGTAGGAGAGGTGCAACAATTGATGAAGAAGATGCAATTCAACATTGCCAGATTGGCCAAAGTGGATCCCAAAGAATTCATGAAAGAGATTCCTGTTGAAAGTTCACACCAACAAATTCCAAAGTCAACCCCACAGCAATCATCAGCTACACCAATCACCAAAGCTGGAACCACTATAATGGGTCCACCTCCAAATGTCTCAAAAGATGAAATGCTGAAAAGGTTAGCAACTTCAAAACCTCAAGTTATCACAGATTTAAAACTTATAACTTCTCAAACTGTTCCAAAACCAACATCTTCTAATGAAACTGCCATGAGTAAATTGATGAATCTGCAAACAATGAATGAATGGGAACAAGAAGTTGATTCAAGAAAACCACATATTGTTAAAAGAAAAATCTCTGAAACTCAATCTATCTTGGTTAGAGAGATTGACAGGGATATAATGATATTCTCTGAATACAATCTGGTGAAATATTATTTGACAAAAGAAGATGTACCACCAAGACCACTGACTCCTGTCAGAATGGCTATAAGGGAAGAGAAGATAAAAAGAGATCCAAGAAGCATTCACTACACCAATGAGAATCCAGTAAAAAGAATCTTAAAAGTGGATGAAGTAAAAGTTGGAACTGATGGTGTTGGAGGAACTTATGTGCAGAACAGATACACACTCCTAAGAGAAAATGGGGAAGAAGAAAAAGTGACTGATGAAGAAATTGCTGATAAACTACATCCTTTAGATATATTGTTCATGAAGGATCAATATGAAAAAGAAAGGAAAAACAACAAAGAAGTCAGAAGAGCATTAAAGGGCATATCAAAGGCAGGAATACAGCTGTTTGAAAGAATGGCTTTTTCAGACTTTGATTTATGCATCAACTATGATTATGTGCACAACAAAAAGGTCTACGTCAGAGCACCAAAGACAAAAATTCCCTCAGAGCTATTGGAAGATGCAAGATCTGGAGACATCATTGAGCTACCAAGTAAAACTGACAGACATAACTATGGTGTAATCTTCAGAGATATTGAAAGGAACAAAGCTCTGTTCAGAAGTGTTGATATCTGCAAGTACTCAAATCAGACTCTGAAGTTTATTATGAAAAGTATGAACAGAAGACAAGAACAACTTCAGAAGACAGGAATGAACATGGAGGTTCAAAGACAAGAAATTGAACAAATGATTGAAGAATGGATTCAAGCAAGAACCTGGTACAAAGACATGTATGACATCTGTAACAAGTATATCTCTTACAAGAAGCAACTAAAGAAAGGAAATGTGCACAAGAAACTGAAGCTGACTTGAAGAACATGATTATTTAAATTTTCATTTTTATATGTAATTTGTTTTTCAGAACATCAGTAACTGGTTTGATTTTCAAATGTGAAGTTTCCACTGTTTGGAAATTTTATGTTCATGAGATAGTTCATTTTCTTACAATACTTAGGGGGAAACTGTTAGGAAACTTTATTTGTTAGTATTGAAGAAAATCAGATTCAACTTGATCTATAAAGAAGATGACAGTCCTGAAGATCACAACTAGAAAAATAAGATCGGATATGACAACTGAAAGCTGCAACATCTACTTCAAAGTATCATAAGTTGATCAAGAGCTGAAGAAGATTATCAGAGAAGGTCTTTCTGATGGATCTGATGATATTTCTGATGAAATATCATCAGTTTCTGACGATTCTGATCATCAGATTTTCTGATGATTTGTTCACCGGAATTTCTGATGAAGTGGTTTATCAGAAATTCTGATGAATACCCCACTTGTCTAAAAATCAGCTCTATCCTGCCACAATAACCGAAGCAACTTGACATTATTTTATATCATGATTACAAAGGCAACTTGACTGTTGGATTCAATGAATATGTCAAATAGCTACTTTATGCAGGACTTTTACATGAATAAACAAATGTTTATTCATGTATTCAGCCTTCTATAAATAGAAGGCTCACCAAGCAGAGAACATTGAGTTAAGCTTAGCATTCAATACATACTACAAAACTCCATTGTCCTCTCACCCTCAGAATTCAAGTATTCATTTGTAATAGATATTAATCTTACAATCACCTTGTAAACCATTTTGTTTCAAAGTGATATAAACTTGATAATTCTGTAGGTCTTGTTTCTTGAAAGTCTGATTTCCATTTCCGCACACTTTTTCACATCTACTGAAATCACTTGCCATATTACGTGAAAAGAAGTTTTTAAGTCCAAACTGGGACCAACAATTGGTATCAGAGCAGATTGAATAAATCATTTTCAAACGATCAATCTCTCATCTTCTTTTCTTTAAATATGGCCAGCTTTCAATCATGGAATAATTCTTTTAACATTGGTTCTATGTCTAAACCTCCGGCTCTGGTCAGAGATGAATACCCCCAATGGAAAATCAGGATGGTCAATTTCCTTAATGGTCATGACCGAGCTGAAGCTTTGTTTCAATCCATTTAAAGGGGTCCACATTTCCTTTTTTTTTTTGATATTTTTGAATTTTTTGGATTTTTTATTATTTTCTAATTTTTTGGAATTATTTTGATTTTTTTGAATTTTTTGATTTTTTAGAATTTTTTTTATTTTTTTCGAATATTTTTGATTTTTTGGATTTTTTATTATTTTTTGGATTTTTTAGAATTTTTTTATTTTTATTATTACTTTTTATTTTTTAGATTTTTTTTTATTTTTCTGATTTTTTTAGGAAAATTTTTATTATCTTTAAATTTTTTATTATTTGTGAAGCCAACGTAAATCTGCCTGTAATGCTATTTTTTGAGTTACCCATTTACCTTGTGTAATGCCCATCATTAGCCACGAATTATTTTAAATAGATATCATATAACCCATCATGAGCCATTCTTAATTATTTCTTAATTCATTATGACCCATTCTCATTTTTAAAATCACCAAAAGTAACCCAAAAAAACCCAAATGGGTTTTATTTGACAGTCCTAGGTCGCAGCATCACCAAATGTCCCGGCTACCGGCATACGCTCCTCTTCCTCCCTAAGTCAAATTTAGGGTTTTCTTTTCTGGTTTGTATGTTGTCTTCGATTTTAATTTTGAAACGTTCATCTCGTACATATAAACTGCTAATCTTTGCTTTTACATTTGCATATTTTCACTCTCACACTCTATTTAGGGTTTTTTTGGTTTATAAGTTAACTTAGTTTGACCTTTCTGTGTGTTACACTTTGAGAACTAATAAAAAAAATTTAGCTATAGTTCAATATTGTCATTATTTTCATCAAAATGCAGTTAACTGTTTGTTTTACTAGTTCTTGCTTAATGTGTTTCACCACTGTAAATGTATTTACCAAGAATTTCCTTTGATAAAAAAATTGTTAAGCAACACATTTAATTGAAAGACTAAGAGTAAAGTTTTTTTGTTTCGTTTTTCAATTGTTTGTTGGTGAACCAGATGAAGAGTAGGATTCCATGTGGATTACTGTAAATTCAATCCATTATTCTAGAGAACCATGTTTTTAATTGCTGTTCTAAAAGCTCGCGGCCCACTTAATCTCGTACGCAGCGTACGTTAAGGTATTTTGTACAATAACCAGCCTCTATATCAATATGTGTAAAAAATACGAAACTTAAATAAAAAGTTTAAAATAAATGAGCCGGCTTGATGAGCAACAAGCTGGCTCAAGCTTTTGACGAGCCGAGCCCGAGCTCAACATTCAGCTTGTTATAATAAACAAGCCAGCCCGGCTCGACTTTGTGAACAAGCAGTCAAATTGCAGCTTGCGTCGTGAGTGTTTAGTTTGTCTTAACGGTTTCATGCAATCACATTGCAGCTTCTGGGTCCAAAACAGAAGACATGATGCTGGTGATTTAGCAAACAAAAACAAGGGAAAGAGGAACAAAGACTTAAGAGTCCTAAAATTCTGGCAAGCCAAAGTTAGGAGAGAATGGATTTGGGGCATGGTGAAATAATAGAGAATGCAGAAGGTGATAGACTAAGCAACTTGCCAGATGATCTTATTTATAGAATCCTATCTTATATTAGCATTAAACATGTCGTCCAAACAAGTGCTTTGTCATCTAGATGGAGGTATATCTGGACTTCAGTGCCTTATCTCAATTTCTCAACTACGGATTTCCGTAGGTTGCCCAGGTTCTCCAAATTTGTTACACGTCTACTATCCGGTCGAAACAATCAAAGCGAAGTGTTTTCTGTCAATTTCACCTTTCGTGGAAAGGTTAGCCAGGAGTTTGTCCAAAGAATTTTGGACTATGCATTCTCCCACAATGTCCAACAGCTGAACATTACTTGCTTGCCTGGCCGCCTATACTGTCTGGCCGAATTCCCTTATTCTCTTTTTAGTTCGCAGTCTCTCAAACATTTCACTTTCACCGGGCGTATTCAAACATGGAATGCGACCGTACCTACTTGGGCGCTGCCAAATTTAACAACATTGAATCTCACATACTATGATGACACATGGGATGGTCTTTTCTCCAACTGTGCAAATTTGAAGAATCTCACTTTGAAGAGTAGCACAATTTTGAATTGTTTCGGTATATGTCATCCTGGCCTATCTAGTCTAACACTTGAAGACGATAATGTGCGTGTCAATGTGGTTACACCTCAACTCAAGAGTCTCACTATTAAAAATTGGCGAGGGATACATCTGATTTCCGCACCCAACCTTTCCTCCTTGCATTACACAGATCATTATTGTTCTTATAAGGATAATGATGATGGTCCTTTGCAGCTTCCTACTGACCTTCGTCATCTAGAGAAGGTTGATATAATTATTACCTCTGGCCATGATAATAAGGCATATACTCATAAAATTGTCCGTCTGCTTCAACAACTTCGTTATGTCAAATTTCTTACACTTAGCTTGGAACTTGTCAAGGTATGCTGGTTTTTGTCTCTAAATGTTTATTTAGTTTTTACACTATTTTTATTTCTTTTAAACAATACATTATGTACATATAGTATTTTTCAAATTTTTACAAGTAGTTTAATTTCGTATAAAAAACAATTTAAATATGGAAAATAAATGTAAAAAGAGGTGATGATGTGGAAAAGTAAGGATGTTTGTACAGTTGGGGGAGAAAATGATTGTTTTTGAAGGATTTGTGAAAATCTGAGGTGGCAGCTCACTGAGCACGTCTGTGAAAATCTCAGTCTTATGATTATGAGATAGCAACAAATTGTTCCTCTTTTTTTTTTTTTAATAAATGATATCTTTGGTATATATTGCAGTTTTTTTCTTCATCAGTGGAACTATTCTCACATCAAACATCTCCGTTTGTCAACTTAAAGAGTTTAAAAATTTACCCCGGTTATGTTTCCCCATTTGACCAAGCACAACAAAAAGTAACTATGGCTACTGAAGTTAAAGACTATTTGCTTGGTGGTTCTCCCGGTGCCACCTTCACAATGGTTTCACATGAGGTATTTACACCATCAAGTATATTTTAATCTTCCACACATTCTACTTTTGGCTTTATTATGCAACGTTATTATTCAAGTTGACCTATGCACTAAATTTGAAAGGAGTAAGATGCCATTTTCGTCCCTAAGGTTTGGCTAGTTTGCGACTTTGGTCCAAAGGTTTGTTTTTCCGCATCTAGATCCAAAAGGTTTGAAATCTTGTCATTTTCATCCGGCTCGTTAACTCCATTCATTTTTCTCCGTTGAGTCAGGGGTATTTCCGTCTTTTTTGTTAATTTAAAGGGCAATTCGGCCTTTTTCACATTACGTACAAGCGTTTCGTATAATGTAAATATTCACTAAAGACGAAAATACTCTTAAGTTAACAAAAATGATGAAAATACCCCTGCCTTAATGGAGAAAAATGGATGGAGTTAACGAGTCAAATGATGACAAGAATTTAAACCTTTTGAATCCAGATGCGGAAAAACAAACCTTTGGATGAAAGTTGCAAAACTGGCCAAACCTCAGGGACGAAAATGACATTTTACTCATTTGAAAATAACCTGGTGTGGTTTGTATGCTATGTTCTAAAGTGAACCATCCTTTAATTTAATATGTTAAATACAAGTTAAATAAATAATAGGCTGGCGAGCCAGCTCAATAAGTAAACAAGTTCGGACTCATTTATTAAAGAAGCTTGTTTCTAGGAGCTCGGGTCTATTTGAGCTTTTAGAGAGCCGATCTTGAGTAGCTCACGAGCTGCTTGGCTCGTTTACACCCCTAGAACTTAAATTATGTTTCTGGCTTATTATAAACCCTGCAGGAGATTAGAGTTGTGAAGAATGTTACATTAGCACGAAACCTTATGAGAGAATTGCAAGACCAGTTGAAAGAAAATATTGAAACAAACACGAGTCATATAGAGCTAGACAAGGCACCAGTGGAGAGCCACGTGAAAGCGGCGCGTGAGCAACTGGATGATGTGAAAAGAAAAGTTTCAATGGTGCAGAGGATTGATACATTATTGACCGAGGTGCCTTCATCCCATCGGGATAAGGATAAGCTGCAAGCAAGGCTTTATGGTTTGTGCGTACACATCAAACCTATCATGAAACATTTGGACACCATCATGAAACATGTGAATGATCAGATGGAGATCGAATGTGATAACAAGTTTCATGAAGCTGCCACATCGTCACAACCGTCTTCATGATAAATAGTAAGTTCTTGCCCTTATCTTACCCTTCGTAGACTCTCTTATGAGTGGGATCTTACTGGGTATGTTTGTCTGTTTGTTCATTTTTCCATATACTCGCATCTAAATTCCATAACAGCCCTTGAACTTTAGGTTTTTGATAATGACCAAACAAGCCCTGTAGTTTTATAATATCTGTATATTAAGTTTTCCTAAGTTTTTGAAAGTTGAGGGGAATTTGTAAAAAGAATTATAAAGTTCTTAAATATTTATGTAGAATCTCAGTATAATAACAGTTTTAAAATATTTATATATTATTAATTTATAAGTTTCATAATAAATTAATAATATAAGTATTTACTAATAATTTTTTGGATTAATTTCATATATACCCTTACAAACTTGAAAAATTTCATATATACCCAACAAAAAACGAAAGATATCATATATACCCTTACAAAAATTAAAAATATCATATATGCCCTTACAAAATAGTTAAATATCAAATATACCCAATTTATTAAAAACAATCTAATGAATAATGATTTTACACCTATTTTCTTAACTTCTAAGTTTTCATATATGCTTATCTTTTAACTTCATATTTTTATATAAAACATTTTAAGCTTAAATTTATTTTTACCCATTTTTGTTTTTATTTTCTTCTTTTTTTTTCCATAAACAATAGTAGAATTTCTCCATATATATAATATGAGTTAAATGCGTGGTTGGTCCCTGTGGTTTGCAAATATTGCAAACTTGGTCCTAGTGGTTTAATAATTACAAATTTGGTCCAGGTAGTTGTAATTTTTGCACTCGGGTGATCCTTATCACTAACCTAAGTTAGATTTTTCAGTTAAGTACTTAAGTGTATGTGAAATGACATATTTGCCCCTCAACAATTAAGAAAAATAAAATACATAAATTATAATTCTTAATAAATTCAAGTGGGTCCCATTTTTTATTTAATATTATAATTATAACCTAAGCCCTACCCCAACCCCACCCCCACCTTCTTCTTCTTCTTCAATCCTCCAATTATCTTCCACCACCTCCACCGTAAACCCGCCACCACCGTCACTTGACTTGCAACTTATCTCTATCCTCACGCCACTTCTTAGAATATCCCGTCCCCAATTTCCATTTCTCCTCCGCCCACCGATCCGATCGATCAATATAACAACATTGACACCCAGTCATCTGACAAAATCAATGAAGATTTCACTTATTTTCGACACCATGACAACAATCGCCACCAAATACGGCCATGGATTAGAATTAGGCCTTTCCAATTTCGTCACTATGATCAACAACTCCACATCTACGCCTTAATGGCTCCACCTACAATTAAACCCAGAACTGCACCTAAGAAATTGCTAGGAAGCGTTCTCGTGTTAAAAGAAGTTGTAAAACATATGGGGGTGATGGGGATGGTGATGCATTTTTCGATGAAGACGGTGGCGATGGTCCGTATGGTGGTGGTGGCGGCGGTTTTTCGATGAAGACGGTGGCAGTGGTCCGTTTGGTGGTTGTGGCGGCGGTAGAGACGGTGGTGGGCTTGGTTTAAAAAAGCGCGCCTTAAGCGCGCTTAAGCGCAAAGTGCATCTAGGCGCAAACCCCATCGCCTTGTGTGACATAAGGCGCACGATGTACAAGAAGCGCAGCTGAGGCGCGCTTTTTAGGGTGAAAATCCACCTAAGGCGCAGCTGAGGCGCACGCTTTTTGTACATGGGGTGTTTCTATCATAGTTACCTAAATCGCTAGGGTAGCCACGATCCACGTATTGGATCGTGGTGTACCCAATCGGAAATTGTAAGCGTACCGGAACGCCATGGTCCGGCGAACCTAGTTGCGTCGGTACGGTGTTCCTAACTGCAGAGGTACGGCGATCCAAATTAATCCGGTTCAGCGAACCAAATAGACAAGGTGGACGTTCCAAATCGATTGGGTACAGCGATCCATAGCTAAATTCAGACGCCAATGTTGTTTTCAGCCAAAAACCAGTAAGAAGGGGAAGAAGAACAGCGGCTGCGTATGTTTTAGGTTTCTAGGGTTTAAATAAGTTTAGTTATTACAACATTTAACCCCTCTATTTTTACTAGTTTACATTTAAACCCTAAAACTTATAGTTTTTTACATAAAAAGTGTGAAAGTAGTTTTTGTATTTGAACATTTAACCCTCTCTATCCTTACTAGTTTACATTTGGTCCTTAAACTAATAAATTTATACATAAGAAGTATAAATTAAGATTATATATATATATATATATATATAACATTTAACCAAATTACATGAGTTTCTACTCCTATTCAATTTCAATTTTTATCTTCAACTTTCAATGTTTATTTTTGATAATTTGAATTTTGGAATTTGATGATTTATGTTTTAATTTGTGTACACCGAACCGGACTCCATGGTACACCGTACCGGTTCGTACCGAAATGAACCTACCCCCCTCCGTACCGAAAACATCACCTCTAGCGAATTGCGTACCCGAACCGCGTACCCGTACCGGAGCGAACCGCGAATTAGGTAACTATGGTTTATGCTTCTGAGTGTTGTACAACAGGCTTTTTATGCTGTACATTTATGTTTTTTTCATTTTAAAACATATATAAAGCTTAATTATAGCTAAATCATAGGAATTGGATGCTAAACACTTATGAGATATATAAAATAAATTATATAATCACTTTGCGCTTTGCGTACGAAAAACTCACCGCTTTTGCGCTTCGCTTTTTAAAAATCGGTTTTAGACCTCATCGCTTTTGTGCGCTTCCCGCTTTTTTAAACCAAGGTGGTGGGTTGAAGGTGGAGGTGGTGGTGGTTTTGTTTTCTCCGGTGAAGGCGGCGGTGTGGTGGTGGGCTCGTTTTTCCGGCAGCAATGGCGGTGGTGAGTGGGAGTTCAGTGGTGGTGGGTATTCGGTGGAGGAGATGAGATGGTGGTGATGGTTTGGGGAAGAAGAAAGGGGTGGGATGGGACCCACAAAGTTTTATTGTTTTAATTAAACATTTTTTATTTTCTTAATAAATGAGGGTTCTTTGGTCATTTAACAAAACTTAACTGAGAAATTTAACATGGTTTAGTGATAAGGATCACCCGAGTGCAAAAATTGTAACCACCGGGACCAAGTCTGTAATTAGTGAACCCTTAGGACAGAGTCTTTAATTTTCGCAAACCACAGGGACCAACCAGGTATTTAACTCATAAATTAAGCTAGAAAAGAGTAACTTTAATATTTGAAGTTAAAGGTCATGTATGAGATTTCAAAGTTATAGAAAAATAAAGGTAAAATTGTGCTTTATTAAATAGTTTTTAATGATATATGATATTTCAACTACTTTGTAAGGGGTATATATGATATTTATAATTTTGCAGGGGTATATATGAAATTGCTCCTAATTTTTTTATATAGAAGTTTAACATTATAGGAAATTAATCCAAATATATAATAACTTAAAAAAGTGGTATAAGAAAAAAAAGGAAAAGTATTTAAACCCACATAGCCATCCGTTACGACATAGCCATAGCCACTGGCGTCCATCGATCGCACATTGCAGAATTTGCAGGTGGTCTCAATATCCTAACCGATTTTGTGTTTTATTTTTTTCAGGCTCTTAACCGGCCTGGAGCTATCTCCCTTTGCAGCATATTGGGATGGCGAAGTTTAAATTTGTCTTGTGCTTATAGACTTGACTTTTCAAGGATATGTTTTTTTTTTTTTTTGGTTTGTAATATCTCTAGTTATGATACTTGCCTATCGCCTATCACGCTGCAAACTTTGAGTTAATGATGCCAAAAAAGTTTAATCCTCTGGTTATATGGTATAGGTTGATTCTTAAGAATCAAATAAAATAATGGCGCGCCAAAACCTTTTGGACAATGTTTTGTTGGTTAAAAAATTGTTCTAATATACTGCTACATGCCTTAGATTTGCTATTACCATTGCTCGGGTGGCAGGTCCATAATGGAGGGCAGATGACTCCCATTGCGGCGTGAGTCTATGACTGCATTTTGGGTCTCAATTCCGTAGGGATTGACCGGTTTGTGGGGTATTTTTTTGTTTGCATGTTTTCTCAAGAAACAAGAAAAAAAAACAAGAGTAAATGTGTGAGTTGACAAGCCAAGTAAAAAGGAGGAATCAAGAATTAGCTTTAGAAGTACCCTGTATTCAATGTTTTAAAAACCGTTTCAAACCAGCCGGTTGTACCGGTTTAACCGTCCAGTAGAACCGGTTAAACTGCCCGAAACACCCGGCTAAACCGTTTCTCAAATTAAAAGAATTGAATTCTCTAATCAAGTTTGTCCTTTGACATTAATTATCTAGGAATTACCTCAACTACATGAACACCCATCGGTAGATCGACCCATCCAAAAACTCCACAGTTCGACCTCTATACATAAACACAAAATCTAAGATTTCATTCACAATCGAAACCAAAACTAAAATACAAACTTTAACTCACTTGAAGAGCACAACAATAGAACTGATAACCAGGGTTCAAATATCCAAGAAGTTCGAACCACAACTTCTCTTCGATAATAGTAGACTGTCATTGAAGTCACTAGAGCTTAAAAATGTTAAGGAATGAGAATATGGAAGAAGAAAAAGAGAACATACAAGAAAAAAAAACAACATTCAAAGGACTAAAATGCCCTCATGTGGACTAATTATTCATTATATAGACGTTCTTCCAAGTATGCATTCTCTCACAATATCCAACAACTGAATGTTGCAAGCATGATTGAGAATGAGGTTGAGTTCCCACTTTTTCCCTTTAGTTCTCGGTCTCTAACACATCTTAGTCTGACGATGAAAGTTTCCTCAACTATAGCAAACCGAAGCAAATATTCTTTAGCATGCGTCTTTAAAACAACTGCTACTTGGGATCTCCCTGTCCCTGCCTTAACAACTTTGTATCTCGACAATGCCACATTGATTTTTAAGAAAATACTGATAAATGCATTGATCTTTTCTCTACGTGTGCAAACTTGAAGAATCACACCTTAAGAGGTTGCTATATGGAGGGTTTCAAGGGTTTAAGTATTTGTCTTCCTAAACTTTCTGATCTTACAATTGAAATTGTTTGTGGGGGTGTGGAGGTTTTCAATATCGTTGCACCGCAACTCAAGAATCTCACCATAAGAAGTTACTTTGACCAGCACTTTTCGCTTTCTGCACCCGACCTTGTTTTCTTGTTCTACCAAGGTTGTATTATGATTTCTTTATACTTTATCAATATACATGTAAACATTGCAGGATGTTAGAGCTATTAAGAACACCAAGTTAGCCCAAAACCGTATTACAGAGTTAAGCGCGTTGCTAGAGCAGGAGAAAGCTAGTACAGAGACCAAAATGGCAAATATGCATGAACAAGGGAAGGCACATGTTGATGTTAATATGAGTTGGAAAGATTTGAGCGTGCAGATTCAGGAAGGGAAAAAAAGGCTTCCGACATCATTTCAAAGTTGAAAGAGATTAACGGAATACTGACAGGGTTGCCTGCATCAAACCGGGATACCATTCAACCATCTTTTTCTACTTTGTGTGCAGAGGCTGACATTGTCACGAATAAAATAACGGGGTTTATAAAGATGGTTTGTGATGAGAATCAAAGATGTTTAAATGACTAGGCTAGAAGTCCATTTGAAGTGGCTGCATTAGATTTTTTTTCTCTCACAAAATGATAATGGCATTCATGCTTGATTCAATTCTAGAATTCCATTATTTTACAAAAAAAAATGTAAAATAAAACCCTAAATTCAATCATACAACCTTAGAATTTTAAACACAATACAAAAACCATATCAAGTGATTTACTACAAGTGAAGCAAATTTTGTTGACTAATACAAATGGCATCTATGGTTCATATCAAGAACCAGGGAAAATGATGACATTAATTACATTAATTTTTGTAGTAGTCGAATTCGGTTGAAATCAAGCCGTAATTCGAGTTGGGTCGAAAGAATCCATTTTAATCAGTTGGAAATTATTTTGTTTAGAAAAATATTTATTTGCTAAAACGAACCAAACCGTCTTAAATCAAAACAAATCAGTTGATTCACTCAACTTGAGATTTATACGGTATGATTCATGGTTTACAGTTTAAAATACCATGTTAAAGGTTTGACTAGCATTTTGAAACTTGAAACATGCCATGTAAACCAAACCAGTTTATGACCACCTTTATCATTAAAAAAACATGGTACAATTTAACGATTTTGAAAAAGAAGTTAACCGATTCAAAAACCCAAACCGCCAAATCAAACCATTTGACCCAGTTCAACTGGTCGCATATGTCAACAAAACTATGTTTTGTGGGCCCGCGTCACACGGGGTTCAATCTTAAACCTCTTTCTTTTACTTTTGTTTAAAGAGCCAAAAACTGGCATGAGCAGTTCAAACATTCAAACTCTGACCAAAATAAAGAGAAC
Source organism: Helianthus tuberosus (assembly GCA_030545235.1). Classification (NCBI taxonomy): domain Eukaryota; kingdom Viridiplantae; phylum Streptophyta; class Magnoliopsida; order Asterales; family Asteraceae; genus Helianthus; species Helianthus tuberosus. The sequence continues at coordinate 14,262,162 of CM060430.1, read as the reverse complement.
AAAACATGCCTTTGAAGTCACTACAAGCTAAACAACAAGCATGTTTTAATGCTAGCCTTGGACTGGCTTCTTCTTAACAACACCCTCGAGAACACCGTTATCCAGCTTACACTCCAAGGTTGACGGGTCAACGTTTGCAGGCAGATGAAAGCGAACCTCGAAGTCGCCAGGTGGACAAAGATACTGTGTGTACATATTGAACGTCATGTTGTGGGCCTGAACCTCTTTCTGCCCGGTGTTTGTCACGCCTTGGATTAGGATATCTCCATCCGGACGAATCTCACATTTAAACTCTGCAGATTTAATAATGTAAATTAGGGGTGTTCGTTATTCAAAATGCACTTGAAAACCTCGAAATTCGAACTGAACCGAATTCAAATAACAAATTCGAATTAGGGTTATTCGGATCGGGTCCTTTTCAGAACCAATTTCGAATTTGGAAATCTCGAATGGAACCAAGCTGAATTCGAATACTATACCTTTTTTAAGAAATTCTTACCTTTTGAAATAAAAATTTAGTTTTGTGTAATTATTTTGGCCAATTCAGTTTATTCAAATGGACCCGAATTCGAATAAAGCTTATTCGAATTGGTTTTTTGAATGTTATTTGAATTCAGTTTTCAAATTTGAATGGCCTGAACAAACCAAAAAGGCAAAAACCAACCCGATGAACTAAACGAAAATAATAATCAACGTACTTAGAAAGTTAAAAAAGTAAAAAAATTAAACACATCTCACTTAAAACTTAATATAATATCATATTTACCCAACAAAAAATCATAATATCCGACATATCCATTTTAAAAATATAAAAAAATTTAAGTATTTCGAATGAGTATATCACTGTTATATCAGATACTAACTTTTTTACTCAGGTTAATATGATATTATGCAAGATTTCAAGGATGTATATGAAATGAAAGTGCCCCTATAAAACGTCCACCTGATAAAAATACTGTTATAACATATAATCGTGACTCGTGATAACTTGTTCCATATTGACACACTTAGAAATGTCAACCCGTTGTAAGGGCGGTGTTTGGATTCCACATATTTAGGGTTGTAATCGAGCCGAGTCTAGCCGAGCCAGGCTGAGCAGCTCAAACTTATTTTTTCGAGTTGAAAAGTCGAGCTCGGCTCATAAAAACTTCGAGCCAACTCAAGCCCAATTGAGTCGGTTCGTTGAATTTCTTAAAATCTTTTTGTTAAATTTTGATACAAATATTGATAACATAAAAAACAAAAATAAAAGAATTAACAAACATTTCTAAGATATATATACACAATTACACACACATACATACGAGCCGAGCACCACCGACTCGAGCTCGCTTGATAACAAAACAAGCTTGGCTCGGCTCGGCTCAAAAACAAAACGAGCTTTTTTCAAGTGAGCCTTGAGCCGCAAGCTTTTTGAACACCCCTACTCATATTGGGGTGTTTGGCAAAAACTGATTCTGATGTTCTAATCATTTAGGGTCAAAATAATTTATTTAACATTCGTCGGTTTGAGAAACTTACTTTCATCGTCGCTGACACCTGGAAGTGCAAAGCGAAACAGAAAACCATCATCAGATTCAGAAAGGTCATACGACCCCATAATCGGTGCCATTAACCCCTTTGCAGCACTCCCAGTAACCAATACTCCACGTTTGGTGACTGCCATCAAGGCATCCTTTTCTTTTTCAGTGGGTTGTTCAGGCAGATAAACCATCATGGGCTTATCATATACCACCATGTCATCAGAGTCGTCAAGAGGCGGGCCCGTGTACGGGACGCAGTTGAGAGGAGCTACAGCAATTGGAACTTGATCGGCCCAATTCGATTGAGAACTGAAATTCAAAAAGCATAGTCGATGAACATTTATAACAAAAATCATACTATTAACATGAGAAAGGCTATAGAGTCATGAAGTTTCGGATGTGGAAAAGGGTAGAAAGCTCATGAATTTGCTGTTCATTTCTTTTGCATTTAAAAACCTAAAATATTAAAAAAGAATAAACAATTAAAGCTTGTAACAGGGTTTTCTAAAAAGCTTATCCCCTCGTTTCTGTCCTATATTGACATATTGTACACACACACACACATATATATATAGGCAGTTATATCAAACAAGATTTGTAATTATATGCCACTGTATATTATACAATTTACTGTTTTGAATTGTATTGTATTCTATAGATCTCAATGACCCCATAGGCAATATCCACATGTTATCATCCTCAAATCCATTTCATCATATGATTCCAACTACATTTAAGATTCTACTTGAATACTAAATCCTAGACATTATGATCCAAACATGGTTTAAAAAGGCGTTTTGAGGCGCCCCTCGGCTGAGGAGGTGAAAAACCGCGTAAGAGGCTTAGTCTCATGGGAGTAAGCTGAAACGTAAGCCTCACCCTGTCCGAGGCTTTCCAAGATGGTGAGGCTTAAGAGTTGAGCCTCATCAGACCTTGTGAAACTTGCCGTTTTTTTGACCCATTTAGTGCTTAGTTGGTGGGCCAACCCAATGCGTGGGCTTAAAAAACAACATTGTTTTGAGTCCAACACCGTGGACTTAATTGGTACGAATTCAGACATGAAACCCTAATTAGTCAATGAACACATTCACCATTCGATTACGAATAAACAATAGTAACAATGGAAGAAATCAAGAATTTATTGAATATTCATAAAGATGAGGAGAGACATACAGAGCATGAGGTGAGGTGAGGTGAGGTGAGAAAGAAAGGGAAACGATATTCTAACAATACGCATAACTCTCTCTCTCTCACATGCTCTCATTATATCATGCATTCCTGATGATCTATGGTCCAAAGAGAAACTTGGAAGGTTTGGCTACATGGTTGCGTAGGGTCTGCAGGACGATCCGCACATGTTTCAAATGCTCCTCCCATGATGCAGTATAAACCAAAAAATCGTCAAAGAACACTAACACGAATTTTCACAAGAAAGGACGGAACACATCATTTTACTAGTCGTCGAAACGGGAGGGGGGGCATCATCTGTGATGAGGCTAAGCCAAATGTCACGACCATCTTTAATGCGAATTTGATAATAACCGTTGGAAAGATCGAAACAAACTAATAACACGAGGCAAAAGCATTGTGGGATTAGAGACAACCTCAACACAACTGTTGTTGCATCTTCACAAAGATGCCCTTAGGTTCCTCTACTTCACTTTCACAAAAATAGAACCATTTAACGAGGGCCATTGTGAATGTCGGCCACTTTTTTAACTGAAAACGGTGATGCGCCCAACTAAACCATTCCGCAGCATCATCAAACAAAAAAGAAGCAATTCTCAAACGATTGGGTTCAGAAATTGCATAAAATTCGTAATACATGTTGGCTTTCCAAATTATCACTAGAAAATCGGGCAAGGTGCACTAGGGCAAGCTTATGTCGTCCTAAAGTACTAGAGCCAACTTTGCACATGAGCAATGAAAGCACCAATGAAATGGATCTATTGATTGATCATGAATCTATTGATTGATTGACTAAGAAAGAAACATAAGTAAAAATGGGAGAAATTGGGAAGGTATTGAATACTCGTGAAAAAGAAGACGAGGAAAGAAATATAGAGCATGATGTGAAAAAGAAAAGAAAATAATACTCTAATAATAAGCTAATTTACTCTCTCACACAAGCTTGATTTTACCCTTTTGTGGATGTGGCATTGACCACAAACTCTTTCAAATGCGCAGGAGTTTTCCGGATACGGGTACTTTTCCTGAGCTCTGTCTCGTCGACTGTATTCGTAAGCTTTTGATCCATAATCTATTCCTTGAAGCCCACTGTTTATGGCTCGTTCACAACATCGTTTCACGCATATACATAAATAGAAAGAGAGAAATAAGCAAATTGAAGAACATGGATAAAGGGCAATTGCTCGACACCTAAAAAGTATGATAAAAAAAACGAATGAACATTGATAGGAAATAATGAGTAAGAATTACCTCTTTTGAAAGACCCGAGATGTTTAAAACGGAACGTACAAAGCCTCAACGAAGATGTAAAAAACTAAAGGAATGGGGCGGCGTTTATATAAGATTGAGAAAAGCCCATACTTATTGTTGCGAAGCGATGTGGGACGCGTAGTATTTCTATCAATTAAACTAAATATGAAAAATATACATTTACCCCTAAGATTCCAATTTGGATACTTTGTAATTTTGTATCATAAATACCTTAACGGATGATAATCTTCATAGACAATCTAATCCTGATATCTACCATCAACGATTTCGATAACAAAATGATAGATTTAACTTAGACAGACATGAATTAATAGCACACATCAACTTTTAACAAAAATGCATTTAGAAAGTCATAAATCAACACCATTTCATCATAGTAAACTCTTTATGAAACTCTCCACCAATTGAACTGCTACTAAAATAGTCTTTTTAATTATTTAATGAATGTTTGGCATTAGAATATAAGACAGGATAGATACATAGAAAATAAAAGTAGCCTAAGGAAGTATGGCCCGATCAAGAAAATGCCACATTTATATACATGTTGAAAGAAATTCTCTTTTTTATTTAAAGTTAAGAAAAGATTTTCTATAATATATGCACAACAAATGGATTCATTCGAATCATGTATATGCTTACAAGATTGAACCAGATGACTAAAGTGAACTGAACAAATCTACAGAAGTTAACTATTTGATCAATGGTTTTGCTGCAAAAAGACAGTATGGATCGATTATAATACAAAAAGAAGTAAAAGTAAATGGTTATTCTACACTTGGTTTAAAAAAAGCAAGAAGCACACAAAAGCGACGAGGTCTAAAACCGAGGCGCAAAGCGCAAAAGCGGTGAGCTTTTCGTACGCAAGGCGCAAAGCGATTATATAAATTATTTTATATATCCCATAGGTTTTTAGCATCCCCTACCTTTGATTTAGCTAAAATTAAGCATTATATATGTTTTAAAATGAAAAAAAAAGAAATGTACAGCATAAAAAGCCTGTTGTACAACACTCAGCTGCACATAAACACCCCATGTACAAAAGGCACGCGCCTCACCTGTGCCTCAGGTCAAATTTTAGCCTAAAAGCGTGCCTCACATGCGCCTTTTGTACACCCTGCGCCTTATGTCACACAAGGCGTTTTGGTTTGTGGCTTAGGTCTCCTCGCGCCTAAGGCGCACTTTTTTAAACCAAGATTCTACATGAAAGGTAATGAATTAGCCAATTAGGCAACTAAAATATGGCGGAGAGCTTGTTATGTTCGATTTAGCGAAGTCAAAGATAGTCAACGGAATGGGTATAAAAAGTCAAAACATAGTTTTATTGTTGCTAAGAGAATAAGTCAATGGCTTGAATATGAAAAGTCAACAATATGGCCAATTGCAGGATGGTACTGATGAGAGAAAATGGATAGTACACTGTTGTTGTTGTAAGATGTTGGAGTTAATAAAAGTCGCCAGACATGGATGCAGATGAAAGTCAAAACACGGGTCAATTGGAATTTAAGGGTTGGTAAAAGGCCTAACTTTTGGTTTCTAAGCGATGTGGGACGGGTAGTAATGTAGTATTGCTATCAATCAAACTAAATATATACATTTATTCCTAAATTTCCAATTCGATTACTTTGTAATTTCGTATCATAGAAAAACTTTCTGATAATACCTTCATAGGTCGCCTAATCCTGATATCAACCATCAACAATTTTGATACCAAAATGATAAATTTAACTCATGAACTTACAGCAAGCATCAACTTTTAACAAAATGCATTTAGAAAGTCATAAATCAACACAGAATCATCTTAAGAAACTTTATAAAACTCTCCACCAATTGAAATGCTACTAAAATAGTCTTTTTATAATTTAATTGAACGTTTTAGTCATAGAATAAGTAGCTTCTCTATCCAATCCCTACACCCAAACAGAGACTACATAGAAAACAAAAGTAGCTTAGGGAGTCGGGCGCAATCAAGAAAATGCCACATTCATATACATGATGAAAAAAAAACTCTTTTTTAGTTGATGAAGGATTGTATATGCTATATATAAAAATTGGATTCATTTAAAGAACCCATATAGTTATGCAGAAATCCACACGAACAATAAAAAAATTCAGTACTTTCAAAAAAAAAAAAGGATTCTTAATATATTTTAGGTATGTCTCAAGCAACCAAGTGTTATGCATTACACAAAAGAGCAAGCAAATTATTTCATCTACATGATTCCTCAAACATACAAATTCATAATATATCACCACATTTAAAGTTTTAAACAACTTTTCAATAATTAAAGCAAGCAACTTCAACTTCAGCTATACAACTGCTAATAGAAAGGAAAAGGCTGATTATTAAAATAAGAAACAAGAACAAAACTTTGGGTATGTTTGGCAAAAGTAGCTGGTGGCTGGTGGCTGGAAGCTGGTAGTTGTAGCTAGTAGCTAGTAGCTGTAGCTTTTTGGATATATTTGGTGTTTGACAGAGTAGCTGGAGCTTTTAATAAATTGTATAAAATGACCAAAATAGACATAACTAAAAATTTAAAAAGTTTGTGCATTAAAAAGTTTATTATCTTTAGAGGTTAAAATAGTCATTTTTTCCCTGAAAGCTTGTAGCTCCTTCTAAACGCTACTAGTAGGAGCGTTCAACCAAAAGATTCAAGCTTCTAACCTAAAAGCTTCAAGCTCCTTCAACCAAACAAGACTTTTTATTAAGTAGGAGCTTTTTCTTAAAAGCTTAAAGCTAGAAGCTCCTAAAAGCTCCATGCCAAACACACCCTTTATATTAGACCGATTGCATACAATTACGAAAAGCTAGAGTTCCTTATCAAAACCATCTTATAAATAAACTTAAAACAAATTAAAAGCAAACAATTATTTTTAAGAGCAGGGGAATGAACACGTGTAGCCGTGTAGGTATATATGTCATACAAACGAATTGAGAAACCTTCATTAAATCCAATTATAAAATCACAGTGAAAAAAATAAGAAACACCCCGCAACATTGCTTAGATTGTCTTAACTATTTTTATCGGTTTCCCGCCTTTTGACGTTTTGTTAAACGTTCGCGCCATATACATGGAACTCGCAAAACGAATATTTCCTTAAACGAAAAAAACAACTGAATTCTTTTAACCTATATAAAAACTGCTAAAAGTAGGGATAGGTGGTTGATTATCAAAATAAGAAACAAGAACGAAACTTCAAAACTAAACCTATAGCATACCAATTAAGAAAAGCTCGATTTCCTCGTCAAATCCTTTTAAAGAAGTATAAAAAATAAGAAAAGCCGAAGTGTCTCATTGAATTCTTTTTCTTAAAATAAATAAAACAAATTAAAGCCGACAAAAATCTTTAAGAAGCAGGTGTATGAGCACGTGTAGGTATAGATAGATCATTTGTTGTCATATAAACGAAATGAGATTTTAGAAACATTCATTAAATGCAATTAAAAATCACATTGAAAAAATAAGAAACACCCTGCAACATTGCTTAGATCATCTAACTATTCCTATCAGGTTCTGCATTCCGACATTTGGTAACACGTTCCCATCATACATACAAATGGGACTCACGAAACAAATATTTTAAATTAAAAATATCCGACCGAACCTCAAGGCTTTAAGGGGACATTTTGAAAATGTATTAAAGCAGTAAGACACCACCAACTGTTCTCAGTTAACTCTTTATTTCAAACTTTTCATTAAGTTGAAGTCGTAAAAACAAAACTATCTTTTATATCTTACATTCTTACTTGATATTCCTACTAATATTTAGACCAAAACTAAAGATCTCCATACCAAAAAAAGACAGAAAAGCAGACCACATTCCCCATAGTGTCCTGACCTCTTTTCCTTCTTCGACCTAAATAGTATCAATCGATTCTTTGCAAATCCAAAATCTCTTAAAAGAAACTACCCTACCGTATCGGTTTGTTAGCCATTTAAAATATTGCATAGTTTAGAAAAATGGTATCATTAATATATATTAAAAAGATAAATTTGTTGAGCCATGGGTCTAATCGTGAGCATCCTCTCTTCTCCTGGGATAGAGATAAGGTTTGCCCTCGTATCCGGTCACTCCCCATACCCTACCATACAAGTGGGACACTACCAGATATGTTTGTTTGTTTGTTTGTTATAGTTTAGCCAAAAGAAAGTACACAAAAGAAGCAATATCTCCACCAAATACAAAAATAGGACAAAAAGCCCCAAATTTTTAATTTCATTTTCACTTTACTTTCAAAGATGATACTGTACAAGAAAGTTTAACAAAACTTGCTTATTCAAACTTTGCCAAAAAAGGGGTTTTTCATACTATAAGTGACACAAACATTCAAACAACACAAATCCCATATGAAATCAACAAGCTTTTTGACACACCCAGAAACCATAGGCTTCTTACAAATAATCTACAAAACAATCGAACAAAGTAACAGAATCCGATATACAGTAAAACGAAAAGTGTCAAGAATCGATTCACCAAATGTAGCTACAAAACAAATAGCATCAAGAAACCGATTCGATACCAGAACAAGAACATGGGTTATACAGAAATCGAATAGAAAGATAAACATGAATCTTAAACAGTGGTCGGAGGAGTATACATACCCGTTAGGGGCGGCCATGGTTGAGAAAGGTGTTATGATACGACGTCGGATGGTGAGGTGAAGAAGGGTTCTTGAGGTTTTGAATATATATAGAGCGAGATGAAAGTGGTGGAGTGGTGTGAATGCGTAGATACGTAGTAATCAGCAGCAGTCATGAGAAAGTGATGAATCATGATGACATGGGTTGCTTTGTGTTTTTTTGCTAGGGCTCATCATCAACATAAAATCGAATTAACTAATTTTTTTTTTTTATAATGTTAGTAATTTCTCCACCTGAGAATGTGGTGAGAAAATGTGAGTTATATCTTAAAATATCATAGTTAGGGCTTGTGCCGGTAATGATTAACTCGATCACGTATTCTTGTGTGGCTTGATTGTGTACTTTTTCTGGTCGTTAGGGCGTAAAACTTATAGTTTTCAAGTCCATGTCCATAAAAAAGTAAGTCACGTGAGAACAAGTAATTAAGTTAAATGTGTTAATGCCTAAAACGGATAGTATTGTGTTGTACCTTTAATAGTTCAACGTGGGGGCATGGAGCAAAGGTGGGAGGTGATCCACATCGGCAAGGAGAAGCGGGAGGTAGTTGCCATAGGAGCCAAATAATTATGAAGAGTCAGAGAGATCGGTAATGCAGGAACACCATCTCCTTATATGGGAACCGCCCCAAATGTTTTTTTATACATATCATGCACACTAATAGTAGTAGAAGACTTTGTTAGCCTAGTTACCACAACTCGAAGGAATAAATTTATTAAGTTGTCATAAAGGGTAAAATTCTCATTTTGGATGAATACTAGTTGTAATAATTGTAATATTGACTATATAATTTTATGTGTTGAGCACCAAGGACAAGTTGTGCCATTAATATCATGCAATCGACGAATGTCCCTCAACGTCTCACTTCATATAATGTCTCAAGTTTTATTTTAAAAATATTGAAATTTTTTAATTTAAATTGTGTTATTGTCCATCTACTATTTGCACCGAATTTTATAATTATGTGTGCATCCATAATTACTCAATTCGTCGCATAGTCCGCATAGCTCATCTTGTTATGTGGGGGAGAAACAAATAGGTTCAAAGAAAACACTTAAATCAAATAAGCTTCACAACGACACCAGTAACACAACAATTCAAGCAACACAAGTTTTGCAATAGTATGGCTAACACTACAAGTAACACGAGTTTCGAAATAGCTTAGGTAACACTACACTTAACACATGAGTTTTGAAATAGCTTGGATAACACAAACAATACAACAACACTTGCAACACGAGTTTTATAATATCACAAGTTTTAACACAGATAACATAGCAACACACAAGTTTCATGATTGCACAAGTTTTAACATATGAACACAAGTTTCGTAAGGTAATCAGGTTCAAGGGTAAGATTGATAGAGAAAGTGCGGTTGCACTAGGTGTGATTGCAAAATAGAGGAAACCACGAGAGTAGTTCAAATTTGTAAGAATAGAATCTTTAGGATCGGGTATGTAGATGTATATTATATATGTGTGTAATTAAATGGGTTTGCCAGTGAAATAGGAATGATAAGATGAAATTTGAGATTGTTTCATGGAGTATGGAAATAAATTTTGACATAAATATGCCATTTACAAAATAAAATAACCAGGAGGTGTTTCAGATTTTTGGATAGTGGAAAATGTGAGGGTTAAACGTTCATATGCTAGTTGTAAAAAGACACCATAAGTTGGATTTGTTCATATGCTAGTGAAGTGTATGAATGATTCATTGGTCTATGAAACTTTAAGGAAAGGGAAGTTTCCAATGTTTGTGTATTCATTTTTGCTATATGTTGAATTGACAAAATGATACTAGGAGGAAGAAAAAATGAGCTTCTTTTTTATTTGAGTAGGGCTTCTTATGTAAGAATGCTAGTTGCTCGTGCTAAAGGGTCAGCTTCTTAGTAAGAAGGACAACTTTTTATGTTAGAAGGTCACCGTCTCTGCTGACAATGGTCAGCTTCTCAAGTACGAGGATAAATTTGCTCTTATCAACGCCGGTTAGCTTCTTTGCTTCTGGTAGAAGCTTGTCCAGCTTCTTGTAAGGTCGAAAAGCTTGGTGTTTGGCGCTTGGATAAGATAAAAATACCTTGTAACAATGCTAAGTGTAATGGGTTATTTATTGATGCTTGGTGACAAGCACTGGTATTCATATAAGGTTGCCTTATCCCCGTTGCTACTATAATATAGTACATGATTACTTTGGATCAACCATTTTATTAGGTGATTTAGTGGGGACATTAATAAATATAAGCTTTCTTAAGGTTAGGAAAGCCCTTTTTTTCTTTAGGCACTTGAACTGGATGAAGTGAAGGTATGAGTTCTTTAGTGCTATGGTTCATTAGCGTGGTGTTTAATTTGAGGAGAGTTAATAAGTAAAAGTTCAAGGGTTGAAGTCTACTTACCTCTTAGGCGATGAATTTTTTAAGGCTTTAACCATTGAAGTTTTGGGACCCCTAGACTGTTTCAGGAAGCTGCTTCTATGTATCCACAAGCTACTATGGCTGGTTGCTTCTCGTCTCCGTAAGGTGCTTACATGCTTCTACGGGTTATAGTTACAAAGAAGTTGGTTATAATCTTTGGTGTGACCAAGTTGTATTGGTGCCTTGGCATTTTGCTCGTATGCTTCTTTAGTTGGTCGGTTGTTGCGATGTTCTAACCATAGTTTGAAGCTTCTCTGCTTATTTTGGTGAGCTATTTGTTTCTACCACAAATTGTTTCTTTTATTGTGTATTTATGCCTTGTACGCTTTGTGGATTTTATGTAACAACCCGACTTTTCAGATTGTTACCCGTTTGCTTTTACTTCGACTTGTAACCGTCTTGTATTCCGAGATTCGATATGAATAAAGGGTTATGTTATACTAAATACATTTTCATCACACCGCACCGCTACACGTTTAAACGCTTTACATTCGCAACATGAATTATAGAGAATTGTGCTATATAAATTGCCGAGTGTGTTTGTTTGGTTACCATACGCCCCTGCATACGCTTATCACGACTGACATGCTAAATCGCAAACGTTGTTATTAGTGGTAGTAATGTTATGTTGTGTGTTTTTATATGCTTTACTTGTGTGTGTGCTTATTATGTGTATTGTTTACTCGCATACGCTATCGCAACGCAAACTCAACTCTACTCGCACAACTCGATTTATCACTCTAAAACGCAACGCGACCCGAAACACAAAGATACGCTAAAGTACTTAAGGTACCAATACTAACTAGCGCAACAAAACGCATTAAACGAGCATCTTACATGCGAAAACGAGAATTCTTCCCGCATAACAGGCCCCTCATACGAAGTCAGGCAGCCTCGTACGAAGGCACTGCCTTTTGTACGAAGGCAGCTGGTTCGAACCAAGGCCCTTGTGCGATCCCACCATCTCTATAAATAGCCAAGCCCCTCCTCATTCATTCTCGCTTGCTGGTTTCCATACCGAAACTCTGCCGAATTGCTGTCTGGCCATTTTCAAGTAAGATTTAACAGTTTGATTTGAATACACAACATTTTCCACTTCGATTTTCCACAAGAATCACTTCGATTTCATCCAAACTTTAGAGTTTTTGCCTAAAACTTCATCTATTTCACTTAAACTCCATCTTTTTACCTTAATTTCTCTGTTTTCATCAAAAGTCTTCATCTTTTTCATCAAATCTTCTTGTTTTATCATAAATCTACACTTAACCGAGTGTATTGGGCCTAGCTTCGGTTTCCCAAGTTAGAAATCTACTAATTTCACACTCACCAAGTGTTATATTTAAATGGAAACTCTTTAAAACCTGTTTAAACTTGATTTTTACCCTAAAATGACATGTATTTCGTTCACTGAATAGTGGAACGAGGTGGTGCTAAAACCAGCTCGAATAGGATTCAAAATCACATCAGATTCAGGCGAAAAACACTGCTCCAAACGCCAAGAACAACCACGTTTGTCAACTGGATTGTTCTGTGCGAAGCCCAGCTTCGTACGAAGGCCCTGACTTCACACTTAACAGCCCGATTCTCATACGTGACTCAATCAAAGACCTCTCCGACTCTAAGTTAATCAATAGCTTAAGGTTGGAGGGATGAACACTTGAATTTCCAAAGACAGACGTGAAGACACTCGATTTTGGACAACGAAAGCTCCACGTGTGCGAAGAACCATCTTTGTACGAAGGCACACCTTCGTACGAAGCTTCTGTTCCCACCGACACTTCGATTTTCGACCGTTTCAGCACTTTGGAGGACTTACGCTTCTGTTCCCATACGCAGGCTGATCCGGCGCTCCTTTCAATCCATTGAGGATTGTGTTTCTTGATTAGGACAGGCACTGTGAGTATAGCCCATTTTCGTTTAACGCACTTTTGGGTGTTACATACGTTCTTTATCAAAAACACAACACACAATGCAAACACTTTTTGAACGCTAACCGCTCCCGCATGCTATACGTGATTAGTTGAATACTTGTTGCTATGTTAGACAGTGATGACTTGTCATCCGCCTTTAGCAACGATAGTACTATAGTTTGGACTCAGCACCTGTTTAGACAGGGATTGCTAAGGATCACATACTTTACTTCACTTGTTTGCTTCGGTGAACCTGTGTCACGCATACTCTACTCGCAGTCACGTGGATAGCTAGTGTCATTGTGATAGTTACTTGTTTTCACCCGTTACGTGTTATATGATGGTTATGCGTAAACGCTTTTTATACTATATATATGCAAACTTGTGTACTCACTTTTACTTTATGTATTGACTTTATTTTAACGTATGTGACAGGTTGATGGCTTGTTTTGCTGAAATCAAGATAGGAAGTCTAGAAACCCACAACAATAAAATCTAGGTTGTCGGATCTGTTTTTTTTTTAGATATTTTGATATTTGTATGACTGTTTGTGGATATTTTGTTTGATAGTATGGGATATTAAACGTACTAAAAATATTGTCACATAATAGTTGTTATGGATTCTCCTGAGCAATCTGCTTCACCTAGTGTCGCGCCCTGATGATTTCGCCATCGGTTGGGGTGTGACATTTTAATCGTCCTTCCGAGATTACACTTGTTTGCAATATCGTAGGTATCTAGGCTTGTTTTTTGGTTTAAATGTCATTGTTGCCATGAAGGTTCTTTGGCAGTGCATTTTGATTAAGCACTTTTGATGTGTTAGTTAGGTGTTTTACTTTTGAAGCTTTGGCGAGGTACAATTATGTTGTAGCAAGTTGCTTTGGTGATTAAGGAAGTTGTCACACCCCAACCGATGGCGGAAACATCGGGGTGAGGCACTGAGCGAAACAGATTGTCCAGGAGAAATCCATAACAACTAAATTACCGGATAGTTAACATTATGTCCCATACCATAACTTATCAATTAAAGCAGTTATTACAGATATAGATATCTCGTAGACAAATCATAGTTTCGACAACTCAAATATTAATTGTTTTGTTTTTAGACTCTTCCTAACTTGATTCCATAAAAGCTAGCGAAGCACAGCATCCTAAACACCTGTCACATACGTTAAAATAGAGGTCAATACACATAGTGTAAAGGTGAGCATACAAGTTTAAATATACAATAGATAGCGAAAACGTTTTACGCATAACCAGCATGTAACATGTAGCAAAGCGAAGCTAGTAGGTTTTCGACAATGAAATATGCACAGACGTGACTGCGAGTTGTAGAATGCGTAACACATATCACCACCGTGATACGTGAAGTAAAGCCCTTAACAACCCCTGTACAGGTGCTGAGTCCAAACTATAGTACTATCGTTGCTAAGGTGTCAGACAACAATCACTGTGTAAACATAACATACAAGCATTTATCAAGTAACACGTATAACATGCAATAACGGTCAGCGTATAAAAGTGTTTGTGTTGTGTGTTGAGTATGATTTGAAATAGATAACGTATGTAACACCCAAACGTGCGTAAAGCAAAAAGGGTTCGAGTATACTCACAGATCGTGTTAAATGAATAACACAGTCTTGGATTGAAGGGAGCGCTAGGAGGTTAGCCTGATCACAGAACGATATCATAAGCGAACGAATGGTGCGTAAAACGGAGACGAGTGAACTGAATTGACGAAGGGTCATTCGGTCGGATGACAATCCGGACGGATAGCCATCCGGTCAGATGGCCATTCGGTCGGATTGTCATTCGTTTGGGATGGATGTGTTTGTGTATGATGACTTTGAAGTTTTCGTTGTAGCATTTTAAATTCAGAGAAGTATCTCTACCCTTCAGGTCATTCGATCGAACGGTTATCCGGACGGATGGTCGTTCGGTCGGATGGCGATCCGTTCCAAGTAAGACATTTCACAAAAACAAGTCCAGTAGGATGGTCATTCGATCGGATGGTCGTTCGATCGGATGACCACTCGTTTGGATGTTGACTTTTATTGAAAATGGTAAAATGTTTAAGTATTAAGACCACAAGTAATCCGATCGGATTGTCGTTCGATCGGATGGCAATCTGATCGGACGGCAGTCCGTTTGGTGACTTGCTCGTTCTGAAATTTGGAAAATTTTATTAAGTCTGAAAAGTTTGCGGTTTGACCGAGACGATATGACTATTTGTTAAACAACGGAAATCTCCACCAAGTCCAAGTCATCCGACCAGATAGGAATCACCCAGTCCAAATCAGTTAACTGTTCTTGGCGGGTGTTCATGTTCAACCCGTGAATCGGTTGTCTCTTTGATAGGAATCAGTTCTCAGACCGACACTTCGCTAGGGAATGAGTGGAAGGCCTGAATGAGCTCTGATTCTATCGGTTTTGAGCACATGAGTGTAAAAGAGTTGAAAGAAACTTAAATCAGTTTGAAAATGTTTAGATTTAGGTTAAATCAGTGTTTAAATATGTCGAAATCTCTTAGATCTGAGTTGTTCTTGGTGGAATGAGGTCACACTTTGAAGTTCTTGCGAACCCATGATGACATCATCCTAGAACAGCCCAAATCGATAGATTTCACGGTGTAAAGTTAAGATTTGATGGTGAAAAGGATGAGAAAGTGTGTGTAGATCATAGAAGTACAAGATTTGAGTTGAAAACTTATGAGAATCGCGAGAAATCGAGAGAAAACAGGCTGAGAAGTCGAAGGGTCGGAGGAGAGCTGTCACATCACTGTTCATGATGTGACAGGTGAGTATTTATAGGTGAAGGGGAAGTGAGGCGGTGTAGGGTGACGAATCGGAGGGCAGTCCAATCGGATGGCCATCCGATCGGATGGCCATCCGATCGGATGGTCATCTGGACGGATGACCATTCGATCGAATGGTCATCTGGACGGATGACCATTCGATCGAATGGTCATTCGATCGAAGGGCTCCAGCGAGTTGGTTTCCGACTTTTCGTTTCTTGCGTTGAGCGTTGCGATGCGTTTAAGCTAGTGTCGATTAAGCGACGCGATAGATTTAGATAATAGTCACACAATTAACATAACTAACATACACCAACATAAATAAACTTGCGTTTCCAGTTCGCGATAAGATTGCGTTGCGATAGAATTGCGATTGCGTTTTTGATTAACCACTACAAACATAATATAAACATGCACAAGTAACACGTAGATAGCACACACACGTAAAACAATATTCAGAACCTACGATCCAAGCTGCGATGCGATTTGTGATAAATAGATTAGCGATTAAACTGCGATTATTTTAGATACTCCACATAATATAACTAAAATACACAATTTAAGGACATCGATTGACGAGTCAAGGAGTACAATCAACAATTAAGCAAGGAGTGACAGATCGCATTTAGCAATCTTTTCTTCCTTTGACTTTGACTTATATTTTGACTTCAAAGACGCGGGTTGTTACACAAGTTTCTTTGGTTGACCTTGACCTCGTAGGTTTAGCCTATACTAGGTTCTTTGTAGAAGGTTTAGCATGTGTTGCTCGTTAGCTAGTTCGATAGCTTCTTCTAGCAGCAGGAAGCAACATTCATGTTAGAGAGAAGCATATGCATTATCCTTCTTAATGATTCTGTTTGAGGCATCTTTGGTTCCTCAAGAGGCAAACTCTATTTGCTTCCTTCTTAAATGGAATCACGTCCGCAACAAGATGCTTGTGACTGTATCAACAATAACCTCGACATGTGTAGTTGCTCACCTTCTCGCCTTTTTAGTTTTTATATTTCTCATAAAAATGGAATTTTAGGTACCTATATCAGCCCCCAGTCATAAGTAGTCATGATGTAGTTATGGGTACTTGTGACTTAGTACCTTTCCTTTCGATTTCGAACCTCTTATTTATGAGCTTCTTTTTAGAACTTATAAGCCTCTAAATTTGTTGAGCTTTTAAGCTTATAAGCTTTGCTGAGATTCTAAGTTTCTAAGCTCCTGTTTTTGTTTACGAAGTTATGAAACTTCCTTTGAAGCTTCTAAGCTTATGAGCTTCTTTTGTTATTTAAGAAGCTACTAATAAGGTGGTCAAAAGAATTTATGCTTGTTTCAGGTAAACTGTTGAATTGGAGGCGTGCTAAGTCTACCTATGTTTCCTTGAACGTGTGACCCTATTTAGCATTGGTTGTTCTTACGAATATGCTCAGCCGATTAGTTTCTTTGTGCGCCTCATTGTTTGGAGGTGTCTTCGTTTTTCATGTTCAAATTAGTGTTTAGTCGTCATATGGTAATGATAGGATAGCTCCTAAGCTAGTATAACTGAAATAATTCATTTGCTTTTGATGGCTTTCTAGGTTGGTCGTTTCTTGGTTGTATTAGGTGAGAAGCTATGAAGCTGATTACTTATAGGCTTCTAGGTTCACATCAGGTGGAGACCTAAGAAGCTTGTTTACTTTTTAGCTCCTGAGGTCACATTAGGTAAGGACCAAAACATTTGGGCTTTCGAGGTCATAATAAGTGAGGACCTGAGAAGCTAATTTTGTTTCTAATGAATGTAGGGGTGTTCATAGGTTTGGTTTATGGTTTATTTGGTTTATTCGGTTTGGTTTATTTGGTTTTCAAAATTTTATACCCCAAACCAAAAACCAAACCAAACCAAATTAAGAATATGCAAACTGAACCAAATTTAACCAAATTGTACCTAAGTACTTTTTTCCTAATTTATATTTATGTTTGTGTTCTAACTTCCGAACATCAAATCAACAACAAATTTAAACTTGACAATATATAAATAAAAGACATAGCAAAATAAAACAAACATATCCATAAAATAGTCGTACACATAACCACAAGAATGAATTTCAAGGATTGTCCTTTATCTTTATACTCATTTTCAGGCTTTGTCCTTTATGTTCAAAATTGACGAGTTTTGTCCTTTATGATTTCATATCATACACGTTTTGTCCTTTAGGCCTAACATAGTTAGTTTTTTCAGTTAGATTTGGTCATGTGCTTTGCACATGAGGGCATTTTTGTCAATTCAAATGTTGCAGAAGCTTTGAGCTGTAAATCTGCCGTTGAACTTACATTTGAATTGACAAAAATGCCCTTATATGCAAAGCATATGGCCAAATTTAACTGAAAAAACTAACTGAGTTAGGCCTAAAGGACAAAACGTGTATGATATGAAAACATAAAGGACAAAACTCGTCAATTTTGAACATAAAGGACAACGCCTAAAAATGGGTATAAAGATAAAGGACAATCCTTGAAATTCACTCTAACCTCAAAGTTAAAACTTCAAAACATAGATCATAGGAACTATAAATAGTCAACAAGTCTAATGGCACAAAATATAAATAATCTTCAAACCATGGGGATACATATACTTACATTAGATATTAGACTTAGTATTTTGAGGTAATAAATTATATATAGTTTTAAACATTATTATTTTTATTTAATAATTAATTAAATTAGCGGTTTATTCGATTATCCAAATAGACCGAATAAACCAAATAAAAAAATGTGGATCTAAAACCGAACCAAAAACCATATTCACAATTCGGTTTCGGTTAGAAACCAAACCAAAAAACCGAATTCGTTGTTCGGATCGGTTTATTCGGTTACGGTTACGGTTCGGTTACCGATTTTTATTTGGTTAAGGTTTTTTCTGAACACCCCCAAATGAATGGATGTATATTTTCTTATCAAGTAAGGAGAGCAACTTGTCTTGGAAGTGCCTTATAGATGAGTTTGTGCTAAATGGTAAGGTGTAAGGGAGGTTGCTTTATACTCTTCTCAGTGAGCGAGCCTGACCTTCATTCCTTTAATAGCTTCTTAATCAGAGAAGGTATATTCTCCCTTTCTGGAGTTATCCGTCTTTCTAAGGGGAAGTTAAGCATCTGCCATAAGTGACATGCTTGCCCCCTTAAGGATTATGGTGTATGGAAAAGAGGTTAGTCTTGTAGGGATGTGTCACAAAAAGTTCGTTCATCCTTAGCAAATGCTCCTTTGACTCGTATGGTTGAGGTGTTGAGCTGCCAACCACCTTACCTTTTTTGCTACCAGCTGGAAGCTTCATGACGTAAGTTGTTTTAGTAGCTTCTGATCTATTATGTGTTGACAAGCTACTTTGGTAGCTTCTGACATGAGTTGTTGTAGTTTCTGCCATTTTGAGCTTTTGTAGCTTCTAGCTGTGATATCTGTGCTTGTAATCATTGTACAAACTTTGAATAGTTCAATTTTCAATAAAACAATGTTATTTGACCCCAATTTTTGTTTATTTATGTTTGACATTTTGCATGTTTTGATTTTTGTTCAATTTCAAACTCTATATCGCTTTCTAGAGAGTTATACGGAAAGCGATGCGTAAATGTAATCGGTTTAACGCGAAAAACACTCCGGAACATCAACATATGCTTAAGATACCTTAAATAACCTTTACATAACTTAGAAATAAGTTTTGAAGGCTTTGGTATGTCAAAATCAAGTTTATTCGCTTACAGGGACTAATTTCGACAAACTGTGAAAGTATGTTGATTCGTATTTTAACGAACATTCCGGAAGATGATCATAAGTTAAACATACCTTAAATATCCTTTACATAACTTAGAAATAGGCTTTGAGTGGTTCGGTATGCAAAAATAAACTTTTTGGTCAATCAGGGACTAAAAGTGTCAAAAAGTGCATAAGTTTCCTTTTTCGCGCATATCTTACGTTCTGAACATATCCAGATATCCAAAAAATTTTGTAATCATTAAAATATTTTATTTTAGTGATTGGAATTCTAAAACTTCATTCGTTTCGCAATTTGGATCGTTTTCGCGTCCGTTACGATTTCCGTCGTAATTAACCGAACAACGTAACCGTACAGGCAAACGAACCGACATCCGTGACATTTCTGAGCATATTTCAAGTTCCCTATGTTTTAACATCCTTATGGAGCTTAAAAATGGGTTTGACGGGTGTTAGAAGTGCCCAAACGCATCAAAAATCAAGTTTGGAGACACAGGGGCCTGTTCTGCCAACTTGTGAAACTTACTGCCAGCAAACAAGGACCATACGGACCGTATGGAATCCTTTAAGGTCCGTAAGCCCTTCCCAGTACAGCAAAAACCATTTTCTTTAAAACCCAGCTGCTCCTTTGTTTTGTACATGGTTTCTTTCATTCTATGAGCTGGTTTTGGACTCCCCTAGTTTACTAAATCAGTGGGCACACATGGAAGGCCAAGATTGAAGCTCGTATTCCAAGAAATGATCCTAACGGTTCTTCGAAATCTATATAAACCCACCGTGTTTCATTTGCATCTTCACACTTGATCTGATTCATATTCTAAGTTGAAGCCTTATGCTTCATACCTGAGTATTCTATATAAAATTCTTCCTAGCTTGGACCTCTTGTAAGCTTCTTTCATGCTTTTATGCGTTTTAAGCGTGAAAGTCAAATAGTGTTTAACTTTCTGCTTTGACCTGTCAATGGTCAACACGAAGTTCGTTTGAACTTCGCAACGTGAGCGTAATCACGATGGTCATAGTCCCTTGTGACTATACTGTCACACACCGATATTTCCACGTATTACCGGTGGGGAGTATCGTGACGAAGTTGGTAACATTACAGTCAAACAACACAATATTTAAATGCACAGCGGAAGCAAAAGATAGATATATTTCAACCGAATATAATTGTAATATCAAGTATCACAAACAGTTGAAAATAATCCACAGGTGGATCAAAAATAAATTGGAAACATTGTTCAACAGTTTTGACATCCAAGCTTGCGAGACTTATTGTGGATGCTAGGAGAAAGCCAGCCTAGTTCGCGTAGTACCTGCACCTAACCTTTTTGGGAAAATACGTCAGTTTACACTGGTAAATACATTCAACCGACTCATTTTGAAAAGTTTAATAAAATTGATGTCACACCCCGACCACGTAAAACAACAAAACTTGGCGGAAACGTCGGGGAGTGTTGTAACAGAATCATTGTTTCATAACACATGGAAATTTGAATATTGTTTTATTGATTAAAAGTGTTACAATGTCTTGACAATCAAATAAACATAACATAAATAACTAGTCTTGCATCTTTTATTGTTGCTAAGGCCCAAGTCCGCCTAAGTGTATCTTGATAAATCCTAAGCATCATATCCTGAAACACATGTGAAAATAGGTACATCAGCATAAAAATGCCTGTGAGATACATAGGTTTTGTGAAAATAGAATTCATGACTTATTTTTATGAAAATGTTTAGTCATGAACCTTGTAATTTGCTTTGTCTTGTAAATCATTTGAAAAGTGATAAATAAACCAAATGATAAATATGTATAAAAGAATAATACATGGTTAAATAACCAAGTAAAATGAGTTTATATCAGATAAGTTGTTTGTAAAACAATGTATTGTGAAAAGTATGTTATTTGTATAAAATGTTATATGTCTAAATTGAAATAATTCAAATAACGCTACGATATGTAATACCATACAAGCACTTATATATAGGAAGTACCAGCGGCGTATCCACCATGCTTGTATCATATTACACACGCCTCGTTACTTAAATCACTTACTCAAACCAAACCACCAAAGTAAAATGTTTATGTATAATCAAATGTCAAAATGTTTGTTGTGAAAACCATGTCTAATGTCTATGTCTAATGTAAATCATGAATTGTGTATATCAATGTCAAAATGTTTATGTCTAATGTAAATCATGAATTGTGTATATCAATGTCAAAATGTTTATGTCTAATGTAAATCATGAATTGTGTATATCAATGTCAAAATATTTATGTCTAATGCAAATCATGTAATGTGTATCCAAAATATCGTGTATGGTAAGTGAAATATATCAACTAAACCATATGTAAAATGCACAAAAACAAGGTATTGAAGTAAAACATGGTTTAAATCAAAGTTATGTTTTGTGGAACAAATGCATGCTATACTGATATAAACATCTATGCGGTATTGTGAAAATGCATACATCCAAGCCTTGTGACTGTAGAATAAACCCTAGCACAAAGTCTAAGGTCCACCTAGAAATGTATTCGGATTCGGTCATTCCTTCCACCCAAACAAACAAACCTAGGTTTCAGGAATGGGAGTTGTCAAGTCCTATGGTACCATTACCTACTAACGAGCGGCGTAGCTAATGTTAATGAATTTATATTGTCCCATTTAAACAACCCAAATGTCATACCAAAATGTAAGCATGTGATGAATAACAAATGTACTAAGTATGCAACAAATGAACATACATAGCATGTGATGTGATGTAATGTAAAACAATGCACTAAGTATGCACACAATGGACATACATAGCATAAAATCTAATGTAAAACAATGTACTAAGTATGCACACAATGGACATACATAGCATAAAATGTAATGTAAAACAATGTACTAAGTATGCACACAATGGACATACATAGCATAAAATATAATGTAAAACGATGTACTAAGTATGCAACAAAGGACATACATAGCAAAAACATAATGAAATCATGTACTATAAATGTACTAATGAACATAACAAGCATATGATATGAAAACATGAAAGGCCCGAAAGTAACAAGTAGGCACATGTGTTTCACCCCAAAATGTTTGGAAAAACAGTAAAAGAGGGGTCTATGTACTCACTTGAGATTGCTCAATAGACTTTAGATATCCACCAAGCAAAGCTAGAAGATCACGAATATCAAACGGTACCTATATAGGTATCAACATTAATAAACGGACCTATTCGGAGGATCGGGTAGCATGAGGGTTTGTAAACCAAATGAGTGTAGGAACTCATGTAATATGGTTTAACAAAGCCTACATACTAAAATGAAACCTAACCTAAGTGCTTACGACCCATTACGACTCGTTTAGGTAGCTTATGCTACTTTAACGCGTCGTTCGCGTAAAACGCGTTCGCCTAACTAGTCCTATGACAAGTATTATATGCCTAACATGTTTAATTATGTTACATAATCAGTTAAGTGACGAAAGTTTAGGTTACATATGCTTAATTACCAATTACACATGAAAAGGGTATTTTAGTAATTTACCTAAGGCATATAAACTACCTATCATACAACTACTTAAACTAGGTGACCATAAGGTATAACCTCGGAAGGTTATTCCCTATGCTACTATGGTCACTAAATGTGTTTGGTCGGATCCTAAAGATCGACCAAACGGGTCTAGTTCGTAAGTCTAAGCGGGTGTTTAGTCCGCTTGACTTACGACTCTACACAAGCACTAATATAAAAAGTGACGAGCTAAACATGTCGAAACATGTTTAGTTAAGTTAGAAAACAGGTTTGGTATCAAAACAAACGGTTTTGATACCCAAGAGTAGTTTGGTTACAAAATACGCAAGAATGCGCATTTTGGCCGAAACTACGACTCGTCACTGAGCCTAGATAACGTGGTAATCAGAAGGTATAGTCACAAGGGACTATAACCATCATGATTACGATCACGTTATGAAGTTCAAATGAACTTCGCATTGACCATAAACTGGTCAATGCAGAAAGTCAAACAAAGTTTGACTTTAACGCTAAAAGAATAAAAAGAACGAAGGAACACTTACAAAGGGTCCCCGAAAGCTTTGATTTCTCAAGTATTCTCAGGTATGAAGTGGTTTCACTTCAACTTAAAAAACTCTCAAGAAATTCAAGTGGGTTTTGATCAAGACATGGGGGGGTATTTATAGTTTTCAGAGAGCCGTTAAGATCGTTCCTCGAAAACCGTGCTTCAATCTCCACCCTACACCTCAAGACCCTGGTTTTACAAAACCATTTGAGCCCATAGTATTGCCCAAAACCATGTGCAAAGGTGGAATAGGCCAGATTCAATGTTTCTACATTCTGCTGATCTGGGGACTGCTTACGGACCGTAAGGGTGATGGCTTACGGTCCGTAAGCCATCAACTTTGGCAAAATGACAGTTTTGGTCCCTGTTATGCAATAAAGCCATTTCCGACACGTTTAAGGCCTGTTAACCCCATTTCAAAGCTCTAAAATGAATTTAAAGTATAGGGAACTTAAAATGTGCTCTAAAATATCTAGGATGTCGGTTCGTTTGGCCGTACAATCGCGATGTTCGCTTAATTACGACGGAATGCGCATAAGCGCGAAAAACGATCCAAATTGCGCGACGAATGGATTTTTCTTATGCCAAACACTAAAATAAAATATTTTAGTGCTTACATAAATTTTTGGATGTCCGGATGTATTCAGAACGTAAGTTATGTGCGAAAATGCAAACTTGTGCACTTTTTGACGCTTTTAGTCCCTGAATGACCCAAAAGTTTATTTTAGCACACCGAACCCCTCAAAGCCTATTTCTAAGCTATGTAAAGGATATTTATGGTATGTTTAACTCATGGTCATGTTCCGGAATGTCTGTTACAGTTCAAATCAGCATACTTTCGTAGTTTGTCGAATTTAGTCCCTGTAAGCGATTAAACTTGATTTTGTCATACCAAAGCCTTCAAAACTTATTTCTATGTTATGTAAAGGTTATTTAAGGTATGTGAAGCCTCTTTCACTATTCTGGACTGTTCGTTGCATTAAACGGGTTATATTTACGCATTAGTGCGCGTATAACCTTCCAGGAACCGATTTAGAGCCCGAAATCGAACAAGAATTGATATGTGCAAATGATACACATATTTGCACAAATCCCAAGTATGAAATACAATATTTCATTGGTTTGGTATTTGTTTGATGGTCGCAGTGACCCAGGTGTCACAATTGATTTGAATGCACGTGGCACAAACTTTTTATAACTTGGGATAATTATTTGAATATAATACTTGTAAAAGAATTACATGTTCCTTATGCGTTCTGTAGCCCGATCCGTAGACCGGGTTAAAGATCAATAGACCACATTATTTATTTATGCACTGACGGGTGTACGCCTACACCCCGTGCTCAGGTCGTGGCCATCTCGTAAGATGATGCCAAGGATATCCGGGACATGGTCATTAACCCCCCAAAGGCTTAAACAAAACATTTCAAAACGGAGCATATCAATGATTTAACCTCTATTCGATTAAAGATTCAATGCCGGACCAAGCGGTATTTTATATACCATACCCCAAGCCCGTATAAGGGAAAATAAGTTAAAAGTATTTACCTTTGCAAGTATCAATCACAAATAGCAAGTGCGTGTAGCTTTTACCGGGTCTCCTATTCTGGAACGAAGTTTTATAATAACCTATTAGAATCCTAACGGGTCTTTATTTAAGCCTAAACTTAGACCGGTTAGTTTTAAGGAAAGATACGGTTCGAACGCGTGATTAAGCGAAGACCGGAATAGAATGTGGTTTAGACCCGACAAGTTTGAAGACTTGTATAATATGGTTAAACTAAACACATTCTGGATTTTGAGATAAAAACGATAAGGTTCAACCCGTTTCGGCTAATTTATGCAAACTAGTTACAAAAACCGAACCGAACGCGCAAGAGGCGTAACGGGTAACCATGAGAGTCATTTACAGGTTTCCTAAGTTAATATGCCTTAAATGGGTTGTAATATCAGTAGGATACCTTCCATTATGCCCAAAACGAGTTTAATCTCAATTTAAGCCCCGTAGGGGTATTTTGGTCATTTTAAAGATTATAAAAGAGATTAAATTAAATTCTGAGATTCGGGTCTGAATAAATCAGTAAAATAACTTAATTTATTAGGTTATATCAGTTGGTGATAAGTCTTATATGACAAAATGGTTTTAAACCCATACTAGGTGTTTAATACGCTTAAAAAAGCCGTTTTAAGCGATTTTCGGGTTATACAGGAAATCTGAGTTTTCTGATCAGGTTATAAGGTTCAAAATACTTCATTTATTATATAAAATCAGTAGCAATTAGATTGGTGTCAAAATATTATGTAGAACTTATTTTATAAACAAAAAGGGTATAATCGGTATTTACCGAATCAACGCCATACCCTTAGGTTATAAGCAGGTTAAAAATAATTAAAAATATTTAAAATCCCAAAATATTATATTACATCAGTGGGTAAAAGGTTTGGTGTCAAAAATTGGGTTTAGATAGGCTTTATGCTAATTGCGCCGTTTAGTTAACAAAAAGCTTCTTAAATGCGCTATTTAGCATAACTCCTATTCTGGACATCGAACTGATATGAAACTTTAGGGACATGTTTATAAATCAGTAGCAAGGGTTATTGTCCTCTCACATTTCCAAAATTCTCGTTTTATGGTCAAAAGGGCATTATGGTCAACATTAAGTAATTAACGGAAACGTGTAAACGAATCGGACAATCAATGAACTAATCACAGAGGGTTATACCATCATGTAGCCTGTTCCTAAGGAAGCTCTAAGGCATTTCCAAATCATACTAAATCGCGTCAGAACTGAAGTCAAAGCAAAAGTCAAAGTTTTGCGACTTTCGGTTCCGAACCGGGTCTAAACAGAAAATTATCGGGTCGAACATGCTTAGACATGTTCTTACATTTATTACTAAGTTATATGAGTGATAAAATAGGTTACACGCCTTCTACATTGTTAATTATGCGTTAATTCGAAAATTAAGTTCATGTTGACTTTTTATAGATAACTTTGACCCGACAAATGACTAAGTTAGGACGGGAATCAGAGGGTGCCCTTTTAAGGGTTTAATGCCCACATAATTACCAACTTATAACTACCTTTAATTTGACTAAACACTGGACCATTAGTGATTAATCGATAAGTCAAACCTTAATTACGACGGTTTGACTTTTAAGCTAATAACTAAGCAAAACTCAATTAAGGAAGGTCAAGGATACTTACCAAGGTCTAATGCACGATTAGGGATGCTTGGGGACT
This sequence comes from Helianthus tuberosus, assembly GCA_030545235.1. Classification (NCBI taxonomy): domain Eukaryota; kingdom Viridiplantae; phylum Streptophyta; class Magnoliopsida; order Asterales; family Asteraceae; genus Helianthus; species Helianthus tuberosus. The sequence continues at coordinate 14,235,390 of CM060430.1, read as the reverse complement.
GATCTTATGCTCCAGGAAGTTCCACAAATGCAGATGGAAGGCATGATCAAAATGTTGCAACATGAGGGCCTTTTATAGTGATTTTAATGGCTTGTGATCTTGACAAACAATGCTACAACTGATCATGGATCATCCACAAGTGTCCCTAAGGTCTAAAAGCATGTAGGGGTCGCCCATGGAAGTGTAAAATATCTTTTTAAGTCGGTTATAACGTTTATACAGGCTGCTGTCCAATTTACTGTCGCTGGCAAAGCCTTACGGACCGTAAGGGGGTCCTTTACGGTCCGTAAGCCCTTTATCAGGGGCAAAAATCTCTTGACCTTTCAAGTTTCGAACGGGTAACTAATGTATTACGATTTTGGGTCATGAATTATCAGTATGGGGCCTTTATATCATGCTTGAATAGTTGTGTGCACCCTACCATTATGTAATATTGTCTTGGATTTTAACGAAAAACCATAAACGAAGGTTTATCGTGCATATCCTCATAGGATTCCATTCTTGCAAATATGAATCAATCATTGCTAGCATTTACCGGATTTGAGTATATCAGATGTTTATAATATATGTTAGGGTCTTGGGATTCATAATGAGGTCGTTCAGATGTATTAATTAACATGGCGACACTTTTAAATCCTGCCATACATCTTTAATTAGATCCGGGTTTATAACACTTTTGTCTTACATGACACGTGTCGTTATTTTATTGCACACAAATTTTCGAGGTGTTACATCCTCACCCCCTTAAAAGAAATCTCGACCTCGAGATTTACTGAAATAAATGAGGGTACTTTTCTTTCATTGTGGACTCAACCTCCCATGTGTATTCGGGACCTCTACGGGCATCCCATTTAACCTTTACGATCGGTACATGCTTCCTTCGAAGCTTCTTAACCTGTCGATCCTCGATCGACACAGGTTTTTCAACAAACTTCAAGCTCTCTTCTATGTGCACATCTGTATGTGGTATGACTAGTGATTCATCAGCGAAACACTTCTTCAGATTGCAGATGTGGAATACATTGTGAATACCACTGAGCTCTTCAGGTAATTTTAACTTATAAGCAACTGATCCGACACATTCGATGACCTCGAATGGTCCTATGTATCTCGGGCTTAACTTACCTTTCTTACCAAATCGCATCACTCCCTTCCAGGGTGATACTTTAAGCAACACTTTTTCACCTACCTTGAATTTCAGAAGTTTACGCTTTAGATCTGCGTAGCTTTTTTGCCTATCCCTGGCAGCTTTCAGGCGGTCACGAATCTGGATAATCTTGTCCGTCGTTTCAAAGACTATTTCAGGTCCTGTCAGCTGGACATCTCCAACTTCAGCCCAACAGACGGGAGTTCTGCACTTTATACCGTACAAGGCCTCGAAAGGCGCAGCCTTGATGCTGGTATGGTAGCTATTGTTATATGAGAACTCGATTAATGGCAGGTGGTTATCCCAACTACCACCTAAGTCGATCACACTTGCACGAAGCATGTCTTCCAACGTTTGGATTGTACGCTCACTCTGTCCGTCCGTCTGAGGATGGTAAGCCGTACTGAAATTTAAGCGCGTACCCAAAGATTGTTGGAAACTTTTCCAAAAATGAGATGTGTATCTAGTATCCCTGTTGTAGGTCCCGTTTTTCTCGGTGGATCCGATACGAAAACCTATCCTTGTTTATCACAAATACGATAACGGGTGCGGAATCCCCGTGACGGTGCAAACCAATCAAAGTGTAAAACACACGCGTAACCAAAGATTCAATATCTATTGATTAGGGATGAGTACAACCCAAACATATACAAACAATGTTTACAGACTCTCACTAAGTCTCACAGCTCTCTCATACTCATCAGTTTCACACAGAAACTATGAGGGGTATTTATAGGGTACAAGACACAGACCATGACGAAACACAAAGAGGCACGGCGAAACACCAAAGTCGAGGAAACACTTTCTGTTTCGTCGACATACATTTTAATCCATATGTTTCGTCGTTTGTTGTGTGAAGCCCAAATGAAGTCAAAGCCCATCACAAGTTTAGGCCCAAATGTGTGTTGATTGGTCCAGAGAAGAATCATTGCCAACTTTCATTTAGTCAAAGGTTATGACATCATCATGACATCATCATGATGATGTCATGATGATGTGTAAACGGGACTTGGTTTGCGGCGCTCCGTGCTTCACGTGTCGAACTCTAGGGCGCACGACGGAGGAATGTCGCTACGTCGGACTTGAGCCGGACCTAACCGAGTCGACCCGAACCGAATCGAACCGAGTCGAGTCGCGTCCACATAAAGTGTACCAACAAACTCCCCCTTGGACGCTACTCGTGATGGTTCGTCTTCTGTGTCTTTCATGTCGGAGGATCTTCAAAGTCTTCACGTGTCGTAAGAAGAAAGTGTATCAACAAACTCCCTTTTTCATTTAGGAAGTGTGTTAACAAACTCCCCCTTAGATTGAACTCCCCATTGAGTCATGCTCGTGAATCATTTTCGTCAATTCTTTAGATCCTTGTGGTGTTGATGAAGGGTCAGCGGCAACTCGATCATTTTTATCTTTTGAGTGCCTTCACTTCGTCGTGTCTTCACTTTACGGCTTGTCATCTGACACGTTCTCTTTGCCTTTAGCTGATTCTGATGTCATATCTGCACATACAGGAAAGCTAAACACGTAATGAGAACAACCGCTTGGAATATAGACAAATTAAACAAATGACACATATGAGATCAAATCTCAATCAAACACCGACCGACAACAGTTTGAAAGTTTAACAAATTATTCAATTTTAGTCATTTAACTTTCAAAACCTGTTAACTTCGACAGTTTATGAAGGTGCAATTGTTTTTCGGCTTACGATCAGGATTTTGGGTAGGATAGACTCGAGTTCCAACATCGGTCAATCAAAAATAAACTAGAAGCAAAATCTTTATGGATTTTATAAAGTTTATATTAAAACACACCTAAAATCTTTTGAATTTTTTTTAAATGTAAAGACGGAAAGCAATAAATAAATATATACAAAGATGCAGAAACGAAAGCAGTAAACAAGTATTTACAGACATTCTTTTTGCGAGTTTCGAGGGTAAGAGAATCATATCAGTGTACGGTCACGCCAAAACGCTCTTTTTGTTCAATTAGTTAACATTAAGATAAGCATCATATAACAATTATCGGTATTGTTGTTCACTTAAGCTCAACTTATCAGATGTAATCATGGCGAGGGGACACGTTAAGGTATGATTTATACTTACCGACCGGTGTTCATCCACACACGACACATTCCCGTATCAAGGTATGCACGAGAGTTCATCTTACCGGTGAGTATACCGATTATCATCTGTTTGACCGTATAAAAGATGTGAGAAACTCACTTATATTGATTGAAAACAAGCCCTATGTGATAGAATCACTTATTGATGAGGAACTTGATTTTCGATGCATGAGGGCACAGGAGCAAGTCCGTGAACAGGTCAGTACTTTCGTACAGCAGAGAGACGAACTTGACTCCCGGATAAATGTGATATATTATCACTTATTTTTTTGGACATGTGATTGTTGAACACTTATTGAGGTCGAATGCAATATGTACACGTATGTATAGTATCATGGAAGATCTAGACTTCGTCTCCGTTATTTTTCCGGTTTGATACAACCATGATACCCAGATGATAAGACAGCATAAAGACCGAATATCTCAGAACCTTGGCAATCTCTCAAACGAAATTTCGGTACTAAGACCATATGCCAATGTGCGGTTCCCACCTGGTCTTCAGTCGATTTAAAATTTATATCACCCTGCACACTTTAAAATGATTGTGAGCCTACCGATACATCTTATATAGAGCTGCTTATCGTTTTTCATTTTGCATTTCAGTTCGAAGAGGTTTCGACAGACCATTGATTTACTATCATATTCTCTTTTTCTCGCCAGGAAACTCATTTTTGATTTTCTATTGTTTTTGCGTTTTGAAATTTTTCGATGTTTTTGAATTTTTTAAATTTGGATTTACTCCCCCTAAAATCAACAAACTAAGATAAATTTTAAAAACAAAGGTATTTACAAAAACGATTTTCCGATGGTGGTTAACTCATGTTTTACCTCAATGCCGTTTACCAAAATTAATTTTAATCAGAAATGATTTCTCGAATTTTGGAAAAATCAGTTGGCATGTCGGTAATCGGTGTGGACCATGACAACATTGACGAGTTTCATAGTGAAACAATCACGTGTGAGGTGATATTCGAGATCAACGTGTCTGGCCAAAGAGTGTTGTACGAGATAATAATTCACAAAGCAGCTTAAATATCGACAAAGATATGAGAGATTAGAAGTTTAAAACCGTATCCTGCAACTGCTTCGTGCAGTGCAAGGAATCTGAGTGCTCTCCCAAACTGGATATCCACCTGGTGTGGATTTCAAAGTCGATTTTGTAGCTACTGAGAAATCTCTTCACAGCAACAAGATCATAAACCTTTGGGTCCGGCTGGTCTTCCACATTGCACCAGCGAAGGTCTTTGTCTTTCTCTTTGAGAAGTAGTGTGCGGTTGTTCCATCCATGCCAAGGCATCCGCACACCCGGTTGGTTTGTTCAACAAACACATTTTCTTCAATCACCGCGAAGAAATGTACACTGCACGTTCATCTTGTTGATTTTGAACATCAGACGTGCTGCAGGTGCGTACATTTTGATTGAATCTATCCTGGGGACCCGATTAAAGCCTTGAACAATCAAACTTTGGTAAGATTTTCATTTTTTCGAAGCTTTTCAATTTCTTTCGACAGACAATTCTGTTTTCTTTTCTTTTTCTCTCCATCAAAGGCAACAATTTCTTTGTCGCCGATCTTGTGCATGAACACTCCACTATCAGCAATCCTATGACTATCGATAGTTCCTCCTGGAACATCCTACACACTCACTCAGAGATTAGTTGGAGAGGGGGACCCAAGCCTTCATAGACTTGGGTTGCCCCTGAGAATCAAGAAATGTAATTTCAATTTCTTGAAGGTCCTTAAATTGCAAGCCTCCCCCTGAATTCTTACCTGTTTTCGGTTTCCAAGCTTGTTTCCGTTTACCGGATTGTGTATCATTTACAGATTTAGAAATCTCCGGTTTTAACGGTTGTGACAAAATTGGTTTCCTTTTAACAGTTTCTGGTTTTAAAGCCTTTTCGATCACCTTCACATTTTGACGTCGTTGTTTTGTTTCCTGATCTTTAACAGTGCGTTTATCATGTTTTGGAGAAACAGGACGACGTTGTGAGTGACCTTGTTCAGAGGGGGCTCTTTCAACAAAATTTGGTTTGGGCGAGTTTGTGCAGTCTTTAATGATGTGCCCAAACTTCCCACACTTGAAACAAGTTCTCCTTTCAACAAACTTAGGAGAATCTGATCGACGACCTGACGTTGAAGTTGTAGACCCAGAGGTACTAGCTTCACACCCATTTGTGTGTTGAGTGTAATTGTTATCACTATTACGTTTCAAAATGTTGACTTTTTGAACAAAATCGGTATTTGAATTATTTTCAAAAGTCTCCACTTTATCAGTACCTTTGGAGGCCACAAACTTAACGTCTTTTGCTTTCTTCTTGTAACGAGCTCCTTTTGATTCAACCTTAGCCTTGGGCTTTTGAGCTCATTGTTGTTTACCCTTAAAGGCGACAGGTTGTTGTTTAGTCGGTAATTTTTGGTTTCCAAATTGTTTCCTCACTTCAGCTTTTGGAATAGGATCACACTGAGTTACTGAAACTCTCGGGATCACTTTTCCCAAAAACTTAGTTGTATTATCTTCAAACACTTTATCAATCAAGGATTGATTGACGTTTTTTATTGGAAAATCTTTGTCTGAATAAATTTTACTATCACCGACCAAAGTATACAACACGTTATCACTTTTAATGGTAGATACTGTCTCAGTGATAGGATCTATCTCTTGTTTAGCACCAGTTGATTGCACAGCAGGAGTAGGAGGATCACACAGAATGTCATTCTCAAAAGGCACTTCTACTCCTTTTCTATCGTCAAGAGATTTATCCTCATCACTCACATCTGACTCATCATCCGAAGAATCATAGTCCTCAATGGTTGGAGGACTTTGATTTGAAGTACATGATGACTTTTCCTTTATATCAGATGAGCCCTCCGATGAATTGTCCGTTTTGAACCCTAAGCCAGTTGTAACTTCCTCATAATCAAGAGGTACAGTTGGCTCAAAACGCGGCATTTCCTCCTCATCGGGCATTCTGGAATAGTTGTGTCTCAAAGGAGGCGGACACGACTTATACCCAACGCCTTTCACGTTCCCTTTTAGTTTTTGAACGTCTATGATGTGATCGAGCACAAATCGGGTGTCACGCCCCCAAAATCCACCTGCGAAGTATCACCGCTTGGAGGCGTGACTGACCAGGATCCAGCCACCAATCATATTGAACAAGCTTGTAAGTAATTATAAAATCCAACCAATACAATTGGTGTCCAAACAAAAACATAGTTTAAGTTGCAAGCGGAAGCATAACGTTTAAAACCAAAACAAAATATAAGTTCAATCGTTTCAATGTTTAACATGGCACACAATTGTCCATGTCCCACAACGACTCTTCCCCATGCAAGCTCCAGCTAAGTACCTATTGACCTGCAAAGCATGTAGTAACGAGTCAACAACAAAGTTGAGTGAGTTCATTGTTGGGTGTTGGTTTAAGTTATTCCAAAAACAGTTTCCTTTAACTGGCATCCTGGCCGTGGGGGTTACCCCATAGTTGAAAACGTATTTTGTGTATTCCCGTTTACTCTGGCAATCCAGCCGTGGGGGCTACCCCATGTTTAATTATCTGGCTCTCTGGCCGTGAGGGATACCCCATGTATATACTACTAGAATCGTTACCATATCGACCACTGACTTTAGTCATGTTTATGTGCCCTTAGCGTCAATGTCTATCATCATTGACGTGCCCAGATCCATTAGTTCACGCCCGTCCTCTGCGGCACGGTGTGAGGCTTGTCAGACCTAAATAGCGCTATCTAACTAATGACCCGCTCGCCATTGGCCCGGCGATTAAGTCGATATAAAAAGGAGGGACTTCGTGATAGAGTTTTGGTCTAGTGAAAGTTAATTGTCCATGAGGACGAGGAAATTATATTCCTTAACCCATACTGTCCTACCCAAGAAGGACGAGGAATCCATATTCCTTAACCCATTCCCAACCCCTGGGAATCCCATGCTTTGTAGAAAGTGTAAACTCACCTTAGGTTATCTCGGCAGATAAACGAAAGGTCAATCGAGCTGCTAGGGTCAACCACGTCCTAACATGGTTACCATACAAGTCAGGTCTAGGTTCAAGTGAGGCACGTATGTTTACACAAATTTTAACAAATAAAAAACACGTAACAATCCTGGCATACATGGCATACACCTAGAACACTTTAGAAGATAACTGTTTAACATATGAAGTCCACACATAACTCGGCCCAACATGTTGTGCGATCAGCACAACCTTGTGCGATCCACAGTGATGTGTGCAAAACAAACTATAAAATATAAACTAAATTAGACTCTCTAAACTAGACACGAAAAGCTTTAAATTTATAACTAAGACTCTCTAAACCTAAACCACACAACCGGCAAGTGTACCGATCAATGTAGTATAACCTAGCAAGTCCGAGTATCGAACCCAAAGACTCTATGTATTACGTAAACTAGACTCTAATAGACACTGACTGACGCGACTTAAACTTGTTTGATTGTTTTTTTTTTTTGGGGGGGGGGGGGGTTACTGAAAATCTAGGAAATCTATATTAACTAATTAATTAACTAGACTTAGACTAAAACACGAACGAAAACTGAGGTTTGATTCAGATGAGTTTAACGACTACCTAGACTTGAATCCAGTTTGAATGGGAGTGGACTTCTAATGGTATTAAAGTTGTATGGAGCCGGGATCGTAAGATACTAAACCTTAAGGTATTTCAATGCTAAGACTTCCCGACCCTTCTCAGGAAGAAACCTAGGAAACCCTACAAGGCTGTTGTGAACACCGACTGTTAGATTTCCTCTCAGTCCTCTAACGATTCTAAAAGTGCCCTAATATGACTATCTACCTCTCAGCGCGATAATCTAAGGCAATTCTAGGTTCTAACTTGGTTTACTAGACACGGATGCAATTAGAGAACTAAGATCGACTTCTCTCAAAACCTATCTTAGATATATATTGCACAGCGACCTAATAACTAACTCGAGCCTCTCAGCGACAAGTTAAGCAGAACACTTGATTTTATTAAATTACCGAATATTACTTCTAAGGTTACTTATGCAATTTTCACCCTAAAGGATCAAAGGTTTATTATGTGATATAGACACTCACCTAAACCTAAAACCCTAGCCCGATTCTATTCCGTGATAAAGACCGTCACCAAGATTCAAGCGAAGCAATAAACAGTAGTAAAACAATTGTCAAGCATGCATGTGCACCAAATCAGAAATCCTAAAACACTTTACTTTCAGAAATCAATCCATACACAAACAATAAAAACCATTAAAAAAATCCAAACTTTATTCAAACATTCATCTTGTCTAGGTAGTATCTAGGGTTTAGCCAAGAAACATGTTGTCTAACAAAAACAAATCAAATTCAAAACAAGAATTCATGGCAAAAGATTGAAAACACGAAATTAAAGAAAACCGGGAGATAAAACCCGAACAATCTTCACTCCCACGCTTCCTAGCTTCAACCGTATGATTCCCGCAAGCAAAAGATCTTCGTAATGTATGAAAACAGCTCCAGACGTCCTTAGGGTTGTGTTCGTTCGTAACCTCCCTTTATGATTAAGTTTCTTGTGAATTTATATGAAACCCTAGTTGCCAACCAATAATTCGCGATCTGCCTCCCCGTCGCGTAGCGCGACGGGTCCTCCTTATACGCTCGCGCTACGCGAGACTCTTCAAAATCAGCAATTTATGTTTGTTGTTGTAGCGTAGCGCGACTGATACCTATTCTACGCTAGCGCTACGCGAGTGATGATTTTTTCACAGAATGTTGTCTTAGAAATCAGCTTCAGCTCCCAAAATCTCTAAAATAATTCTAACACTTGATTAAGATGATTCCAGGACTTGACGTTCAACACTTTTGGCTCGGTTTTGCTCCATTTTCAGCATTTCTGTGTATCTAGACCTGGAAAACGCAAGATAGATCAATAGTACGCAATTCTAAACTAAACTAAACTATAAATAACGAAAGAACGTACAAACTATACACGATATAAGTATGTATTTTGCAATACATCACACAGCATGTTGTGCGATCCAATCATAAGCCCGACCCAATATAAATAAAGTCCCAACATTTATGCACGGCCCACCAAACATACGTTGATCTTATGCGGTCCGGACGTCTTGTGCGATCCGAACGACTTGTGCGAATGGGATTGGGCTTTGAGGCCCAACCGTGTAACAGTTTGTGTATGGCCCAAGCCTTGTGCGATCGGCACCATCTTGTGCGATCCACAAGGTCTTGTGCGATCATGCAAATGCTGTGTTGTACATTGTGTTTAATCAGTTGCACTCTTATGACTTGTGCGACTGTGTTGTGCGACCAGACACTTGTTCGTTCGGATCAGATCTTGTGCGATCAACAAGCTTGTGCGATTAGTTTAAATATCCGAAACTTATGCTAATTAGTTATATCATTCAACAGTTTCCAAAATTCCATTTGATCAATCAATGCTAACAGTTTCCAAACCAAACAATAATCGATCAAACAATAGTTTTAACATCAATCTCTTAAGAACCCTAGACATGTTCAAAACATTCAAACAATTCACAACATTTAACTATTCAATTAGGAGTTTCAAACCATCATATTATACTTCATATTCGACCACACAACTGATCCGATTTCAACATACATGCAGCCGATTATATTTATTCAGTTCTTAATTATCTAGATCAACGAAAAAGTATCTATCAAAAATATAATCCCCTTATTGATCTAGTAGGTTGTTTATCCAGAGTTTACTAACATCATACCTTAACATCAACATCAAACATCATACAATCAATCGTACAACAAGCATCAATCATACAGGAATCAAGCGAGGATATAACACTAACCGATTTAGAGAAGAACTAGATCAATCCAACAAGAAAGTCTTCGAGGGATGGGGATGTTTGTCGTCGGGTTCGAGAGGAGAGAAAGAGTGTAGGGTTTTGTAAACTTTGTGTGATTAGGTAAAGTGTGGGATTTATACTAACACCCTAAGTGTTGTGCGAGTTTATGGAGTGGGCCGAACCCTCCTAATGGGCTGCCCTTGGTTCGTATACAAAGAGTGTGGCCCAAATGGGCTTGTGCGATCGGGTTGTGTTGTGCGATCGGTTCGTTTTGTGTGATCCTAATACATACATACATGCACATAACACAACATCAAACATAACATTTCATTAATCATTAAGGTTCACATAATCACACAGGATCCACATACGTTACAATAAGCACAAAGATAGGTTCTGAAATACGAGTTGTCACTTTATCCCAAAGTTGAAAGAAATTTCGTCCCGAAATTTGGTACGTACTCCCTGAGGAAGCTAGTTAAGTTGCATGGTTTTCGTGGTTTTCCTAGGGTGTCACATCCTCCCCCCGTTGATCTGGAATTTCGTCCCGAAATTCCGCAGTAGCTTCAGCCTCAGTAGTGGTTGTACTGTTTGCGAACAGTTGGGGATACTTTTGTTTCATTTGATCTTCGTGTTCCCAGGTGAACTCTGGGCTACGACGGGAGTTCCAACGAACTCGAACGAGAGGTATTCTAGTGCGCTTGAGGACCTTAACGTCCCGGTCCATGATTTCAACTGGTTCCTCGACGAATCGTAACTGCTCGTCGATAGTGAGCTCCTTCAAAGGAACTATGAGGGTCTCATCTGACAGACACTTCTTCAGATTCGACACGTGGAAAACGTTGTGAACTCCACTGAGTTATGTGGGTAAGTTCAGTTTGTAAGCCACCTTGCCTATTTTCTCTATGATTTCAAATGGTCCAACATATCGTGGGTTAATTTTGCCTCGTTTGCCAAAACGAACAACACCCTTCCAGGGTGAGACTTTGAGTAGCACTCGATCCCCAACCTGGAACTCGAGTGGTTTCCTGCCCTTATCGGCGTAGCTTTTCTGACGGTCACGAGCTGCCGCCATTCGTTGTCGTATCTGAGCAATCCTTTCTGTTGTGTCTACCACAAGTTTGGGGCCAGTGATCTGACTATCCCCCACCTCTGCCCAACAAAGAGGTGATCGGCATTTACGCCCATACAATGCCTCAAATGGAGCGGCCTGGATACTGGTGTGGTAACTGTTATTATACGAAAATTCCACAAATGGCAGATGCTTTTCCCAGCCATTTCCAAAGTCAATCACACATGCCCTAAGCATGTCTTCGAGGGTTTGGATGGTGCGTTCAGACTATCCATCCGTTTGCGGGTGATAAGCTGTGCTCATATCTAAACGTGAGCCAAAGGATTTGTGCATTGCTTGCCACAGTTCCGAAGTAAAGCGTGCATCACGATCAGAGATAATAGAGATGGGCACCCCATGCCTCGAGACAACTTCCTTAAGATATACGTCTGCTAGAGTGGAGAACTTGTCTGTTTCTTTGATAGCCAAAAAGTGTGCAGACTTTGTGAGTCGATCCACGATCACCCAAATAGTGTCATTTCCGCGCTGAGATCTAGGTAGGCCAGTAACGAAATCCATGGAAATCTACTCCCATTTCCATTGTGGTATCTCAGGTTGTTGGAGTAGGCGTGAGGGTTTCTGGTATTCGACTTTGACTCTCGCATAAGTCAAACATTTACTAACGTAGGTTGCTATGTGAGCTTTCATGCTAGGCCACCAGTACGTAGTTCTTAAGTCGTGGTACATCTTATCTGAACCAGGATGTACTGAGTAGCGAGTTTTATGTGCTTCATCCATCACAAGCTCTCGTAGGTTGCCATAGAGTGGGACCCAAATGCGTCCTGTTACGTAGTAGGCACCGTCTGCCTTTTGTTCTAACCGCTGTCTTGAGCCGCGTAGGGCTTCAGCCCTGATGTTTTCTGGTTTCAATTCTTCTACCTGAGCATCTCGTATCTGTGCAGGAAGACTAGATTGGATAGTGAGTTGTAAAGCTCGTACGCGTTTAGGTATAGTATCCGTTCGACTGAGGGCATCGGCCACAACATTGGCTTTGCCCGGATGGTATCTGATCGAGCATTCGTAGTCATTCAGTAGCTCGACCCATCGACGTTGTCGCATGTTCAACTCCTTCTGTTTGAAGATATGCTCGAGACTCCTATGATCGGTGTAAATGGCGCACTTGGTACCGTACAGGTAGTGTCTCCATATCTTAAGTGCAAAAACAACAGTTCCCAGCTCTAAATCGTGTGTAGTGTAGTTCCTTTCATGAACTTTAAGTTGGCGCGAGGCGTACGCGATAACTTTATCCCGTTGCATCAATACACAACCAAGACCCTGAATTGATGCGTCGCAGTAAACCACAAAATCGTCTGTGCCTTCTGGCAATGAAAGAATAGGTGCGCTGCAAAGTCTATCCTTTAGGTGTTGAAATGCTGATTCTTGTGCATTACCCCATCGATAAGTAACGCCCTTCTGCGTTAGTGAGGTGAGAGGTTGTGCAATCTTGGAAAAATCCTTAATGAACCTCCTGTAGTAACCTGCCAAACCCAAGAATTGGCGAATTTCCGTTGGTGTGCGAGGTGCAGGCCAGTTCTTAATCGAGTCTACCTTAGATGGATCAACATGAATCCCATCCTTGTTCACTACGTGGCCTAGGAAATGGACTTCGCGAAGCCAGAAGTCGCATTTCGAGAACTTGGCATAAAGCTGTTCTGTTCGAAGGAGTTCCAAAATAAGTCGTAGATGCTGCTCGTGCTCTTCCTGACTCTTAGAATATATCAGGATGTCATCGATGAAAACTATGACGAACTTATCTAGGTAGGGCTTGCACACTCTGTTCATAAGGTCCATGAAAATCGTAGATGCATTTGTCAGCCCGAAAGGCATGACCAAAAACTCGTAGTGTCCATAACGAGTTCTAAAGGCTGTTTTGGAGACGTCCTCTTCTCGGACTCTCAGGCTGTGATATCCCGATCTTAGATCAATCTTTGAATAGTAGCTTGACCCTTGCAGCTGATCAAATAAATCATCAATACGTGGAAGAGGATAGCGATTCTTCACAGTCACTTTGTTGAGCTCGCGATAATCAATACACATACGGAAGGTACCGTCCTTCTTCTTCACAAATAAGACTGGAGCTCCCCAGGGCGAAGAGCTAGGGCGAATGAAACCCTTGTCCAAGAGTTCTTGTAGTTGCGTAGACATCTCTTCTAGTTCTGATGGAGCTAGACGATAGGGTGCTCGAGCTATGGGCGCTGCTCCAGGAGCTAGCTCGATTTGAAACTCGACCTGGCGATGAGGCGGAAGACCAGATAATTCCTCAGGAAATACCTCAGGAAAGTCACGTACGATCGGAAAATCTTCTATCTTCTTCTTTTTCTTCGAGGTGTCAATAACGAGAGCCAAAATAGCAGTGTGGCCCTTACGCAAACACTTCTGGGCCTTAAGGAAAGAAATGATGCTCTCAACAGCACCCCTCTTGTCGCCACGAATCATGAGAGGTTCATCACCTGAACGAGGAATACGGACAATCTTCTCGTTACAAAGAATCTCTGCTCGATGTTGGGATAACCAATCCATCCCAATGACAACGTCAAAACTACCCAGAATGATAGGAATGAGGTCGATAGAGAAAGTGTGACCAGCAAGAACAAGACTACAACCCTTGACTACATGTGTGACCTCTAAACTTTTACCATTAGCTAGCTCTACAGTGTGCTTGGTGTTCAAAAGTGTTGGGGTACGTTTAAGCATTTGACTAACTTTTAAGGACACGTAGCTAGTATCGGCACCCGAATCAAATAAGACAATAACATAAAAGTCGTCTAGTAGAAACTTACCCGTCACAACGTTGGGATCGTTCCTCGCTTCACCCTGGCCAATAACGAACACACAACCCCTTGCACCATTTCTGTTGTTACCCCCGTTGTTTCCATTCCCCTGGTTGTTATTATTGTTGTTGTTGTTCTGGTTCCGATTCAGTTGGGGACAATCTCTCTTGAAGTGGCCTTCAGCTCCACACTGACAGCACCCTTTGTTGATACCCTGCTGCTGCTGCTGTTGGCGTTGATTCTGTGGGGCTTGTTGTTGACGATTCTGATTTGCGGGGTATAAACTTCTACAATCCTTTGCGGCGTGGCCTGGCTTGTTGTACCGATGACAGTTACTCCTGGTGCATGGCCCACTGTGGTGTAGATTACAGCGATTGCATTTGGGGTGAATTCCCCTGTACCCACCTTGACTTTGGCTACCAGTTGATTGCTGACTAGGGCTCTTGTAGTCGTCAGTCCTTCTCAGCTGAGACTGAGACTGAGCAGGAGTTGAACCTTTGCTTGAAGTTCCATCCCACTTACGCTTGCTGTCGCTGGGAGTGTCAGAAGTAGTAGCACTAATGCGCTTTGGTAACCTGTTCTGCTCCACCGCCTGACCCGTGAGACGATGAGCCAACTTGATGATCTGTTGAATGGTGCCAAGGTTTGCTGAGGTCACGTGACTTTGAATCTCAGGCACTAAACCCTTGAGATACAGTTCGATACGTTTGATGGGAGGGTCTACCATAGTAGGACACAGAATAGCCAACTCGTTCGATCTTTTGGTGTATGCTTCAATTTCTGACCCCGTCATCTTCAAGTTGTAAAACTCTACCTCTAGCTTATGAATGTCATCACGGCTACAGTATTCTTCTTTGATCAATTCCTTGAAATCATTCCAGGGGGTGGCGTTAGCAGCAACCAACCCCAGCATTTGGACCTGAGCGTTCCACCACGTGAGCGCTATCCCCTCAAGAGTACCAGTAGCATATTTCACCCTGCGAGCCTCAGGGAATTCACACATCTCGAAGATAGATTCGAGTTTCTCGAACCAGTGGAGGAGGCCTACGGCTCCTTCAGTGCCGCTGAAAGTAGTAGGTCGGCAGTCCATAAAAGTTTTGAAGGTGCACATAGGTGGCTGAGCATGTTGACCTCCTGCCTGTGCGGCTGCAAGTGCCGCAGCAACTTGTTGGTTAATCAGAGCCGTAAACTGGGCTTGAGTCATGTTAAAGCGTCCACTCATGATCTTCATATCAAAGGAAAACATGAGTGAGAGAGGTTCGTGGTAGTGCGATGACAGAAGAGAGTAAGCACTCATGTGTTTTCAAACTATAGTTGCTATGTTTATCTAAGCATACCATAAGCAAAGTTCTATGTAATCTAGCAAGTAGGCAATATAAACATAAATCATATCACCTAGAATGTCGAGTCTTGCACGTGGAGTGAAGCGTCGTTGTGGATCATTGAGCACTGTTCAGGTTATAGTCTGGTTTTAACAAAAACTTTTTCCCTTATTAAAACCAAGTTCGCTATAACCAATGGCTCTGATACCAATCTGTCACACCCCCAAAATCCACCTGCGGAGTATCACCGCTTGGAGGCGTGACTGACCAGGATCCAGCCACCAATCATATTGAACAAGCATGTAAGTAATTATAAAATCCAACCAATACAATTGGTGTCCAAACAAAAACATAGTTTAAGTTGCAAGCGGAAGCATAACATTTAAAACCACAACAAAATATAAGTTCAATCGTTTTAATGTTTAACATGGCACACAATTGTCCATGTCCCACAACGACTCTTCCCCATGCAAGCTCCAGCTAAGTACCTATTAACCTGCAAAGCATGTAGTAACGAGTCAACAACAAAGTTGAGTGAGTTCACTGTTGGGTGTTGGTTTAAGTTATTCCAAAAACAGTTTCCTTTAACTGGCATCCTGGTCGTGGGGGTTACCCCATAGTTGAAAACGTATTTTGTGTATTCTCGTTTACTCTGGCAATCCAGCCGTGGGGGCTACCCCATGTTTAATTATCTGGCTCTCTGGCCGTGGGGGATACCCCATGTATATACTACTAGACTCGTTACCATATCGACCACTGACTTTAGTCATGTTTATGTGCCCTTAGCATCAATGTCTATCATCATTGACGTGCCCAGATCCATTAGTTCACGCCCGTCCTCTGCGGCATGGTGTGAGGCTTGTCAGACCTAAATAGCGCTATCTAACTAATGACCCGCTCGCCATTGGCCCGGCGATTAAGTCGATATAAAAAGGAGGGACTTCGTGATAGAGTTTTGGTCAAGTGAAAGTTAACTGTCCATGAGGATGAGGAAATTATATTCCTTAACCCATACTGTCCTACCCAAGAAGGACGAGGAATCCATATTCCTTAACCCATTCCCAACCCCTGGGAATCCCATGCTTTGTAGAAAGTGTGAACTCACCTTAGGTTAGCTCGGCAGATAAACGAAAGGTCAATCGAGCTGCTAGGGTCAACCACGTCCTAACATGGTTACCATACAAGTCAGGTCTAGGTTCAAGTGAGGCACGTATGTTTACACAGATTTTAACAAATCAAAAACACGTAACAATCTTGGCATACATGGCATACTCCTATAACACTTTAGAAGATAACTGTTTAACATATGAAGTCCACACATAACTCGGCCCAACATGTTGTGTGATCAGCACAACCTTGTGCGATCCACAGCATGTTGTGCGATCCAATCATAAGCCCGGCCCAATATAAATAAAGTCCCAACATTTATGCACGGCCCAACAAACATACGTTGATCTTTTGCGGTTCGGATGTCTTGTGCGATCCGAACGACTTGTGCGAATGGGATTGGGCTTTGAGGCCCAACCGTGTAACAGTTTGTGTATGGCCCAAGCCTTGTGCGATCGGCACCATCTTGTGCGATCCACAAGGTCTTGTGCGATCATGCAAATGCTGTGTTGTACACTGTGTTTAATCAGTTGCACTCTTATGACTTGTGCGACTGTGTTGTGCGACCAGACACTTGTTCGTTCGGATCAGATCTTGTGTGATCAACAAGCTTGTGCGATTAGTTTAAATATCCGAAACTTATGCTAATTAGTTATATCATTCAACAGTTTCCAAAATTCCATTTGATCAATCAATGCTAACAGTTTCCAAACCAAACAATAATCGATCAAACAATAGTTTTAACATCAATCTCTTAAGAACCCTAGACATGTTCAAAACATTCAAACAATTCACAACATTTAACTATTCAATTAGGAGTTTCAAATCATCATATTATACTTCATATTCGACCACACAACTGATCCGATTTCAACATACATGCAGCCGATTATATTTATTCAGTTCTTAATTATCTAGATCAACGAAAAAGTATCTATCAAAAATATAATCCCCTTATTGATCTAGTAGGTTGTTTATCTAGAGTTTACTAACATCATACCTTAATATCAACATCAAACATCATATAATCAATCGTACAACAAGCATCAATCATACAGGAATCAAGCGAGGATATAACACTAACCGATTTAGAGAAGAACTAGATCAATCCAACAAGAAAGTCTTCGAGGGATGGGGATGTTTGCCGTCGGGTTCGAGAGGAGAGAGAGAGAGTAGGGTTTTGTAAACTTTGTGTGATTAGGTAAAGTGTGGGATTTATACTAACACCCTAAGTGTTGTGCGAGTTGATGGAGTGGGTCGAACCCTCCTAATGGGCTGCCCTTGGTTCGTATACAAAGAGTGTGGCCCAAATGGGCTTGTGCGATCGGGTTGTGTTGTACGATCGGTTCGTTTTGTGTGATCCTAATACATACATACATGCACATAACACAACATCAAGCATAACATTTCATTAATCATTAAGGTTCACATAATCACATAGGATCCACATACGTTACAATAAGCACAACGATAGGTTCTGAAATATGAGTTGTCACATCGGGAGTTAGAATAACTCTCCAATTTGAGCTTGATTGCATCATGCTCGCATTTGGCAAAGGCTAGCTCCTTTTTGGTTTCCTCAACGATGTTAATGTAATCGTTAATACTAACTTGTTTATGATAAACAGTTTTGGTTACTTCGGAAACACTTTTCTTTAAGGTTTCAATTACAGATTTAAAATCCTTTTCGTTTCTAACCAGAGCCATATTTTCCTCTTTGCACTTAGACAATTCAATAACTAAACTTTGATTATGACTATGAAGCTTTTCAGATTCAAGTTTCAATTCAGCACATTCATGTTTCATATCAGCACAATCACTACATATGCTAGGAGTTTCAGATTGTACCTGACTTGTAGAAGCTGTGACATTAGCCATAAAGGCAGTCTGAGAAGAGAAAGATCCATCTTCAGTGAGAATCTTCTCCATTTCTTCTGATGTAGCATCAGCTTTCTTGATCAAGTCCGATTTCTCGTTAGCATCATTCGACAAATTATCAGATTCAGAATCCACTCCCTCCTTCACGTCCGATTCTGAACTGTAATCACTCACACCTGAGCCATCTTTATCAATACTGCCACTATATCCTGAACTGTCATCATTTCCCGAAGATTCACCATCGCTGACATTCTTGATGATTTCGGCATAAAACGCAGTTCTTGTTTGATCACCGTTTCCCAACTGTATGGCCGGACCACAATCGACAGTAGGTTTAGGAAAATAGGCACTTGGATCGAGTTGAGGTTGTGTTGTGGAAACTTGAGGTTGAGGTTGGGGTGTTGGCAGCCATGCACTTGCATCGAATTGAGGTTTTGAGAAAGAATGAGCTTGAGCAATCATATGCGCTGGCGGATGATAAACACTTGGATCGAAAACCGGTGGAGGAGCTGACTGTGGAAACGGAGATGAGCTTGTATTGGACACAAACGCCGTTTGAAGCTTCGGTTGCTGAACGAAACTAGAACTAGCTGAAGGAGCAAAACCAGGAAAATACATTTCTGTGTTTTGAGGAGCTGCAATCCTTTTAGCTTTCCGAATTTCCTCTTCGTTCTTGTGCTCCAACTTCTGAATGAATTCATAGATATTGACCATATCCAGAACGCCCGTATGCTTTAGAAGCTCAATGAATGGACTCCACTTAGGAGGTAGAGCCTCAGCAAAACGCATAACCATCTGTTGTTGTGATGCGTTGACCTTGTATGAGCACATCTTACTAATCAAATGATAGTACCGAGTAGTCTTCTCGCTAAGTGTTTCATTCTCCATGAACAAAAACCCTTCAAACTCTTTCTTTAACAGATCGTGTTGGACCTTTCTTGTTGCTGCATTTCCTTCTCCTCTGGTTACCAAGGCATCCCATAGTGCTTTCGTGCTCGTACAATAAGAGAATTGATGATAGATGTTTTTGTGGAGTGCTTGCGTGAGAATAGCAAACGCCTTCTTCTCTAGATCATACGCTTTCTTGTCGTCTTCAAGCATATTAGTAAAACCCGCTACAGTTGATGCTGCTTCAAGGGCAAGGTTGCATTCAGTAGTGAAACACGTCCAAAGTTCTTTGTTTTGCCCTAAAACATATGTGTGAAAACGACCCTTCCATGATGGATAGTCATTCATGTGATTCAGCTTTGACGGGCGATTGTTGCTGCCCGTTTCACTCTCGCTAAGCAAAAGATTCTGAATGCTTTGATTTTGATTCGATACCAAAGCCCATTGAGTTGCACTTATAGATTGCTGACCAAAAACATTCCTTACCCACGCTGCTGCCGAAGTTTGATCTTGACCTGGTCGTGGGTCCGTACTCCAATCCGAAGGGCTAGTACAACTCATGTTTGATATATGAAAGTGAAAAACTGATCACACACTTGAATTCAAACTGTTAAGACACTTTTGCAAGTCTTCTGTTAAAAATGACAAGTATCTCGACGAAACTCTTTTGTGTGTGAGATGATCCACTCGACGAAACTCAAAATGTTGTTGACCAACGACGAAACTGATTGATGTTGATAAATGATGAAACTCAATTGTGTTGTTATGCGACGAAACTGATTTCTTTGTAGATGCGACGAAACAGATTTGTTTTAAATGATCGACGAAACTGAATTCCTTTTGTCAGCGACGAAACTGATGTTAATTGGTATTGCGACGAAACAGAATGTGATATACTTTATCAAATCTGAATATGATTGGACCGATTAGGAAAATATTCAGCACATGCAATGCAAATCTAATTACTATTAAATGTAACAAACTGATTCCACTCACAATCCATGTTATTGGACCGATATAATTTTTTTTTTATTCAGCCATCCTATTTTTTTTTAATCAACGAAACTTTAATATATGATGAAACTAGAGGAAACTTCCAAACTTCTGACGAAACTCTATAAATGTTGACGAAACTGTCTTGTTGTTTGGACTTTTTGAATAATTTATTTTTGTTTTTGAAATGCTGAATAATAAACAATTTTGACGAAACCACAGTTGATGACAAAACCTGATGTTGAATAATTATTATGAAACCAAAGAGATAAGATCACTGATGAGAATTTTTAAAAGGAGCCTTATCTTTCTCTGACATGCACCACAATTTTCAATTTACACCATACTTTTCTATTTCAACATTCCACCATCACATTGTACACAATAGTCAACTTAACATATTATATTCCACAAACAATTTAGCTCAAACAAAAATCCAGATCAAACACATATATTTTCAAGAACAAAAACAAGAACAACTTGATTATAAGATGAACTCGATGAAGATTCAGGTGACCGATAAATTTCCGAACACAAGATTTGCTTAAACTTTCAATAAACACCCACTAGTAACATGTAAACATTCAAACTAATAAGGGTTTCACTAAAACTTGTAGCAAAAACAACGATTTAAGCACTGATTTCCAGAAAATATATAAAAATTTTAAGAACAAAATCTGAAAAATCACAATAACACACTTGTTTCAAACACGACAATGTTTGGTTTTAAACAAGGAAAAGAGCCAAAGCTCTGATACCAATTGTAGGTCCCGTTTTTCTCGGTGGATCTGATACGAAAACCTATCCTTGTTTATCACAAACACGATAACGGGTGCGGAATCCCCGTGACGGTGCAAACCAATCAAAGTGTAAAACACACGCGTAACCAAAGATTCAATATCTATTGATTAGGGATGAGTACAACCCAAACATATACAAACAATGTTTACAGACTCTCACTAAGTCTCACAGCTCTCTCATACTCATCAGTTTCACACAGAAACTATGAGGGGTATTTATAGGGTACAAGACACAGACCATGACGAAACACAAAGAGGCACGGCGAAACACCAAAGTCGAGGAAACACTTTCTGTTTCGTCGACATACATTTTAATCCATATGTTTCGTCGTTTGTTGTGTGAAGCCCAAATGAAGTCAAAGCCCATCACAAGTTTAGGCCCAAATGTGTGTTGATTGGTCCAGAGAAGAATCGTTGCCAACTTTCATTTAGTCAAAGGTTATGACATCATCATGAAATCATCATGATGATGTCATGATGATGTGTAAACGGGACTTGGTTTGCGGCGCTCCGTGCTTAACGTGTCGAACTCTGGGGCGCACGACGGAGGAATGTCGCTACGTCGGACTTGAGCCGGACCTAACCGAGTCGACCCGAATTGAATCGAACCGAGTCGAGTCGCGTCTACATAAAGTGTACCAACACCTGTCAGAGATAATAGACATTGGTACGCCATGTAGAGATACAATCTTATCCGCGTACAATTGGGCTAACATGTCGGAGCTATAGGTCTCCTTGATGGGTAGGAAATGTGCTGACTTAGTCAGTCTATTTACTATCACCCATATCGTATCATTTCCTTTCCTTGTCTTTGGCAACTTGGTGATGAAATCCATCATCACCATTTCCCACTTCCACGTGGGAAGTTCAGGTTGTTGTAGCAAACCTGACGGCTTTTGATGTTCTGCTTTGACTTGCGTACACGTCAAGCATTTAGCTACATAGGCAGCTACAAACTTCTTCAAGCCTATCCACCAATAGTTTGCCTTTAGATCCTGGTACATCTTATCAGCTCCAGGATGAACGGAGTATTTAGAACTGTGGGCTTCCTGGAGGATAACATCTCGAAGTCCCCCATAAATTGGAACCCGTATTCGTCCATTTAACCTCAAAATTCCGTCCTTGCCATAGGATAATTGTTCTTCAGTTACTCCTAGCTTTTCATTAGGATAGTTAGCTTCCAACACAGCTTCCTTCTGTGCAGCTAACAACCTTTCGTTCAAACCATTCTTTATCTCAATGCTCTTGGCATTGATTCTTATAGGCTTCACCCTTTCCTTTCCTTTCGACTCAAGGCATCAGCGACTACATTCGCCTTGCCAGGATGGTATCTTATTTCACAATCATAATCATTCAAAGTTTCCATCCAACGTCGTTGCCTCATGTTCAAATCCTTTTGGTTAAACAGGTGCTGGAGGCTCTTGTGATCAGAATAGATCACACACTTGATACCATATAAATAGTGCCTCCATAGCTTCAGTGCAAATACAACGGCACCCAACTCCAAGTCATGGGTGGTGTAATTCTTTTCATGCACCTTTAACTGACGTGAAGCATAGGCAATAACCTTGCCTTTCTGCATAAGTACACACCCCATGCCAGTGTGTGATGCGTCGCAGTAAACCACGAATTCTTCGGTACCTTCAGGCAATGTCAGTACAGGCGCGTTGCTCAACTTCTGCTTAAGGATATCAAAGGATTCTTGTTGCTTGGGTCCCCACTTGAACTTAATATCCTTCCTAGTCAAAGAAGTTAGGGGTGCAGCAATCCTTGAAAATTTTTCGATAAAGCGCCGGTAGTATCCTACCAATCCCAAGAAACTGCGAATTTCTGTGGGCGTCTTCGGCTCTTGCCAATTCATGACAGCTTCAACCTTAGCGGGATCCACCTGGATTCTGCGTTCACTAACCACATGTCCAAGAAATTGGACTTCACGAAGCCAAAATTCACATTTAGAGAATTTGGCATAGAGCTTCTCCTGCTGAAGTAGTGAAAGAATACATCGAAGATGTTTCTCATGGTTGGCCTGATTCTTTGAATAAATCAGGATGTCGTCAATGAAGACGATGACAAATTTGTCCAAGTATGGTTTGCAGACACGGTTCATGAGATCCATGAATGCCGCTGGTGCATTAGTGCGCCCAAAAGGCATCACTAGGAACTCGTAATGACCATAACGAGTCCTAAATGCAGTCTTGTGTACGTCTTCATCTCTAACCTTCAGTTGGTGATAGCCTGACCTTAAGTCAATCTTAGAGAAGTAACTTGCCCCTTGAAGCTGATCGAACAGATCGTCGATCCTGGGCAATGGGTACCTATTCTTGATAGTGACCTTATTAAGCTCACGGTAATCGATGCACAGACGCATCGATCCATCCTTCTTCTTGACAAATAAGATTGGTCCTCCCCAAGGAGACGAACTAGGTCTAATGAAACCTTTGGCTAGCAATTCATCTAGTTGTGTTCTCAATTCCTTCATCTCTGTTGGTGCCAACCTATAAGGCGCCCTTGCTACTGGTGCTGCTCCAGGGATGATGTCAATTCTGAATTCCACTTGCCTATCTGGTGGTAAACCAGGTAGTTCTTCAGGAAAAACTTCAGGGTATTCATAAATGACAGGGATATCCTCAATCTTAGGCTTCGGCTCATCAATAGTCACTTGTGCCATGTAAATGACACAACCCTTCTTTAAACACTTAGAGGCCTTGAGCATAGACACTTGCTCAGGTAGTCCATACTGGGTATCTCCCTGAATGGTAAGTGATTCACCAGACGGAGTCTTGATCACCACTTGCTTCTTATTGCAGACAATCTGGGCCTGGTTATGAGATAACCAGTCCATGCCTAGAACTATGTCGAAACCGGCTAACTTTAAAGGAAGTAGGGACAAAGGAAAAGAGTGGTTCTTAATGGATATGAAACATCCCTCTAATACGGTTGAGGCGGTTTCTAAGGTGCCATCTGCTAACTCCACCTCATATCTCACACTTAAGGTTTTAACAGGTAAATTCAGCAATTTGCAAAACTTATTATCTACAAATGATTTATCAGCTCCTGAATCAAATAGCACTCTTGCATAAACATCATTTATGAGGAAGGTACCTGTTATCATATTGTCGTCCTGCACAGCTTCCTTTGCATCCATCCTGAAGACCCTAGCATTGGTCTTCTTCCCTTCCTCAGCTTTCTTTGCATATTTTGGGCAATTTGTCTTAATGTGCCCTTTTTCGTTGCAACTGTAGCACGTTGCATCCTTTAGTTTCTTGCACTCTAGGGTCTTATGTTCCGAAGATTTGCAAATCCCACATGGCCTCGGCTGAGACTGGGATTTTGACTCAAGTCTGCACCTCCCAAAGTGGTGCTTCTGATAAATCTTACACTTGGGCTTATCTCCAGATTGATGCCCATCCTTCTTAGAACCAGACCCCTTCTTGTGGTCGTTGTTTCCCCGGTGCTTCTTGTCTGACCGTCGTGAATTGTCATCTTCCCGCTTCCTTTTCTCGGCATCCGTGTTCCTCAGCGATCTCTGTCGGACCGCGTCCTGTGTGAGGGACAAAGATATATCAGCTACAGATCTGAAAGTAGCTGGCCGAGAGGCCTTCACGCTTGCCTTAATTTCTGGGGCTAAACCCCCAATGAAACGAGCTATTCTTTTGGGTTCCGGGGTCACCAGATAAGGAACCAACCTTGACATTGTATTAAAGCTCGTAAGGTAAGCTTGGCAATCCAGATTTTTCATTACCAATGACAGAAAATCCGAATCAATCTTTTCAACCTCATGCTGAGGACAGTAGTTTTCCCTGATGAGGGTAACAAATTGTTCCCATGTCATATTGTACAGTGGAATCTTCCCAGTAGCTTGAATCAAAGACCTCCACCAAGCTAATGCTTCACCTTTGAACGACTGGGATACAAACTTTACCACATCCTTATCAGCGCACCCGCTGATATCAACTACGGTGTCCATCTCGTCCAACCATGTCATGCAGTCTATAGCCCCTTTTTCCCCAGTGAAATCCCTAGGTTTGCATGAAACAAAGTATTTGTAGGAGCAACCCTTATCACGGGGTCCTTGATTCAGCACGATCCTTTGAGATGGGACACTTTGCTGATTTGAAGAGTGACGATCGTCATCGTCTTTCTTTGGTTCTTCCTTCTTGGAGGGTGGCTTACTGTGAGCCTCAGAATGAGTCTTAGGCTTGGAATGGGGTACTGATTGGGCTCTGCTTCAAGTACCACTTGACTCACTATACTGCCTATCCAAGGCCTTTGTAACAGCATTGTCAATTAATGCTTGGAGCTCAGCACCAGTCACATTAAACCTGGTGGCGTCATTATTCTCCCTTGGCCGACTGTTGATTTCATCCGAGTCCGCCATGTATCTTGAACTGTTACATAAAATATCGACAATAATTTATTTGGGAGTTTATTATGGAATTGCCTTTTAGGGCCATTCATTAACCATGGTAAACATAGACCATATTTGGTTAATTTGTTACTCACAATTATTTAGGATTTTACTATAACCTATCCTAGTTATAAAACAATAACAGTATTATTAGCACAAAAGGCCTAGTCACAGGGACATTTCTAAATTATAAACCATGATTTCAGAGAATCAAGGCATGAAGGTTTGAACATAGTTCTTTACCTTTTTCTGACAGGGAGTCGTAGACTACTACTGTCTTTTGTCTTATATGACAATGAGTATGGCCCGTAGGCACTATATTGCCAATGTATGGTCAAAATATGAGCATCTTAATTGATGATTTAAACCCATGATTTATAGATCATTAAGTTAGGTTAGGAATCCTTTGAAGATTCCTTATATAAGAATGACGTGTGTGATTTTTAACGAATCACGTCTGCCAGGAGCGTTAACATGTTTTCATATGTTAACAGGGATCCGAATCTTTTAAACAGGTCTTACCATCTTGGCCAAGTCTTATAATGACATACTGGCTAGGCTATACCTTTGAGATTCTTATTTAATATATAATAGGCAGATTATTTTTTTAAAAGGAATGATTTTGATTTATTTATTTCATATACTAATGCATAAAATGACAAAAATGAAATTTATAAACTTAACATTCCATTAATTATTACAAGGAGTACACATTGCCCTAAACGGGACTTTTAAATAGACAAATTACCCACGCAGGGGTTAAACTGAAATACAAGTCCACGCAGGGACCAATTACTAAAATATATGTCCACGCAGGGACTAAAAGACAAGTCCACGCAGGGACTAAATACAAATATAAATGTCCATGCAGGGACTTGATTGAAATAGGAAATACAACAATACATATAGGGATTTAATGATCCCTCTTCTTTTTCCCCTTTAATAAGCTTGCTAGGCCTTTGAAGAATCCTCTGTTGTTCCTGCGTTCTTCTTGGAATTCATGTTCCACCCGACTTAGTCTTTGGAGGATTTCCTCCTGTTCTGGTGGGGAAAATCGTGGTGGCTGCGACTGTTGTCGAATCGGTGGTCGAGCAGGTACTTGATACCCATGAGTTGGATATCCCACTCCCCAAGGAGCTCCATATGGTCCTTCTGGATGAAGGGCGTTGTAGTTTGCCGCGACCAGGTACGGGTCGGCTTCAGCATAGTTATAATGAGTGTGAGCCGGCTGCTCAAACGGATTGTACGCCGTTGAACCAGCGTATGCAGGAATCGGGTTATCAAAACCAAATGGTGGCGGATGTGGTGCAACTGGTGCAAAATTCACCTCAGGAATTGGGTTTGAAGGCCCACCCATTTGCGGGTCTTCATGCAGTGGCGGATAGTGACTGCCACTGGAGTGTCGAGGGGTGCTAAAGTGGAAATCCCCTCCTCGCGCGGATATTCTTGCGCCTGTTCTCCTACGCCTTGGTGGTTCTGGAGGTGCTTGATAAACTGGCGGCGGTGGAGGCGGTGGCGTGACTGCCACGAAACGTGAATCCTCAGAGGGATCCTGCTGCTGCTGGTGAGGCGAATAATGGTGAGAAGGTGTGAAGTACCATTCATGCTGGTTAAACCTCGCTTGGTAACTGTCTGGACCACCGTAGGGTGATCCGTGGAAGGAAGATCCATCAGAGATCTCGATGGGATGGTTGGGGGTACCGCTTGCTGGTTCGACGGGATCCGTGTCCTCATCCATGTCCATTGCATTGTCTCCTGAGAAGTGGTCTTCAGGTCCTAGTGGGTTAAAACCCACTGGTTCTTGGATATAGTTTGCCGGGTTGAACCGGCCCTGAAAGACAGGAGTAGGGTCGCCAAAGGAACGGTGCGACGCGGATCGCTGCAATGGTAGGAAGGAATGGCGGGAGTCTTCGGGCTCGTTTTCCGAATGCGGCCCAAAGGAATGGCGGTAGGGAGGCGTTGAGCTTTGCGAGACAGACCGTCTAGCGGGCTCCAAATGGTTCCTCCAGTTTCCCTGAGGATCAACACTCATAGTGGTAGAAGGAGTTCGCCGGTGCGAAGGCCCGGCTTCGTGATCGTTGGGGGCACTGATTGGCCCTTTTCCTCGTCCTCCTGTTCTAATTCTTGGTGGCATGTTTCCTGTCAAAATAATTGAAAGATACAACAAAGAAATATAAAGGACAAAGTAAAAAAAATTAAAACAATTTGGATTATTCCTAAGTTCTTGTCTAGACTCGAGTATGTGCAATTGTGTCATTGAGATTAAACACAAAAGGCTAGTGTTTAATTCACTCAACGTTGGCTCTGATACCAACCTGTCACACCCCGATATTTCTACGTATTACCGGTGGGCCCGGTGGGGAGTATCGTGACGTAGTTGGTAACATTATAGTCAAACAACACAATATTTAAATGCATAGCGGAAGCAAAAGATAGATATATTTCAACCGAATATAATTGTAATATCAAGTATCACAAACAGTTGAAAATAATCCACAGGTGGATCAAAAATAAATTGGAAACATTGTTCAACAGTTTTAACATCCAAGCTTGCGAGACTTATTGTGGACGCTAGGAGAAAGCCAGCCTAGTTCGTGTAGTACCTGCACCTAACCTTTTTGGGAAAATACGTCAGTTTACACTGGTAAATACATTCAACCGACTCATTTTGAAAAGTTTAATAAAATTGATTTTAATGCACGTGGCATAAACTTTTTTATAACTTGGGATAATTATTTGAATATAATACTTGTAAAAGAATTACATGTTCCTTATGCGTTCAGTAGCTCGATCCGTAGACCGGGTTAAAGATCAATAGACATGCCACATTATTTATTTATGCACTGACGGGTGTACGCCTACACCCCGTGCTCAGGTCGTGGCCATCTCGTAAGATGATTCCAAGGATATCCGGGACATGGTCATTAACCCCCCAAAGGCTTTAAGCAAACAAAACATTTCAAAACGGAGCATATCAATGATTTAACCTCTATTCGATTAAAGATTCAATGCCGGACCAAGCGGTATTTTATATACCGTACCCCAAGCCCGTATAAGGGAAAATAAGTTAAAAGTATTTACCCTTGCAAGTATCAATCACAAATAGCAAGTGCGTGTAGCTTTTACCGGGTCTCCTATTCTGGAACGAAGGTTTATAATAACCTATTAGAATCCTAACGGGTCTTTATTTAAGCCTAAACTTAGACCGGTTAGTTTTAAGGAAAGATACGGTTCGAACGCGTAATTAAGTGAAGACCGGAATAGAATGTGGTTTAGACCCGACAAGTTTGAAGACTTGTATAATATGGGTAAACTAAACACATTCTGGATTTTGAGATAAAAACGATAAGGTTCAACCCGTTTCGGCTAATTTATGCAAACTAGTTACATAAACCGAACTGAACGCGCAAGAGGCGTAACGGGTAACCATGAGAGTCATTTACAGGTTTCCTAAGTTAATATGCCTTAAATGGGTTGTGATATCAGTAGGATACCTTCCATTATGCCCAAAACGAGTTTAATCTCAATTTAAGCCCCGTAGGGGTATTTTGGTCATTTTAAAGATTATAAAAGAGATTAAATGAAATTCTGAGATTCGGGTCTGAATAAATCAGTAAAATAACTTAATTTATCAGGTTATATCAGTTGGTTATAAGTCTTATATGACAAAATGGTTTTAAACCCATACTAGGTGTTTAATACGCTTAAAAAAGCCGTTTTAAGCGATTTCCGGGTTATACAGGAAATCTGAGTTTTCTGATCAGGTTATAAGGTTCAAAATACTTCATTTATTATATAAAATCAGTAGCAATTGGATTGGTGTCAAAATATTATGTAGAACTTATTTTATAAACAAAAAGGGTATAATCGGTATTTACCGAATCAACGCCATACCCTTAGGTTATAAGCAGGTTAAAAATAATTAAAAATCTTTAAAATCCCAAAATATTATATTACATCAGTGGGTAAAAGGTTTGGTGTCAAAAATTGGGTTTAGATAGGCTTTATGCTAATTGCGCTGTTTAGTTAACAAAAAGCTTCTTAAATGCGCTATTTAGCATAACTCCTATTCTGGACCTCGAACTGATATGAAACTTTAGGGACATGTTTATAAATCAGTAGCAAGGGTTATTGTCCTCTCACATTTCCAAAATTCTCATTTTATGGTCAAAAGGGCATTATGGTCAACATTAAGTAATTAACGGAAACGTGTAAACGAATCGAACAATCAATGAACCAATCACAGAGGGTTATACCATCATGTATCCTGGTCCTAAGGAAGCTCTAAGGCATTTCCAAATCATACTAAATCGGGTCAGAACTGAAGTCAAAGCAAAAGTCAAAGTTTTGCGACTTTCGGTTCCGAACCGGGTCTAAACAGAAAATTGTCGGGTCGAACATGCTTAGACATGTTCTTACATTTATTACTAAGTTATATGAGTGATAAAATAGGTTACACGCCTTCTACATTGTTAATTATGCATTAATTCGAAAATTAAGTTCCTGTTGACTTTTTATAGATAACTTTGACCCGACAAATGACTAAGTTAGGACGGGAATCAGAGGGTGCCCTTTTAAGGGTTTAATGTCCACATAATTACCAACTTATAACTACCTTTAATTTGACAAAACACTGGACCATTAGTGATTAATCGATAAGTCAAACCTTAATTACGACGGTTTGACTTTTAAGCTAATAACTAAGCAAAACTCAATTAAGGAAGGTCAAGGATGCTTACCAAGGTCTAATGCACGATTAGAGATGCTTGGGGACTGATCTTATGCTCCAGGAAGTTCCACAAATGCAGATGGAAGGCATGATCAAAATGTTGCAACATGAGGGCCTTTTATAGTGATTTTAATGGCTTGTGATCTTGACAAACAATGCTACAACTGATCATGGATCATCCACAAGTGTCCCTAAGGTCTAAAAGCATGTAGGGGTCACCCATGGAAGTGGAAAATATCTTTTTAAGTCGGTTATAACGTTTATACAGGCTGCTGTCCAATTTACGGTCGCTGGCAAAGCCTTACGGACCGTAAGGGGGTCCTTTACGGTCCGTAAGCCCTTTATCAGGGGCAAAAATCTCTTGACTTTTCAAGTTTCGAACGGGTAACTAATGTATTACGATTTTGGGTCATGAATTATCAGTATGGGGCCTTTATATCATGCTTGAATAGTTGTGTGCACCCTACCATTATGTAATATTGTCTTGGATTTTAACGAAAAACCATAAACGAAGGTTTATCGTGCATATCCTCATAGGATTCCATTCTTGCAAATATGAATCAATCATTGCTAGCATTTACCGGATTTGAGTATATCAGATGTTTATAATATATGTTAGGGTCTTGGGATTCATAATGAGGTCGTTCAGAGGTATTAATTAACATGGCGACACTTTTAAATCATGCCATACATCTTTAACTAGATCCGGGTTTATAACACTTTTGTCTTACATGACACGTGTCGTTATTTTATTGCACACAAATTTTCGAGGTGTTACATATACCTACTGATTACCACGTTGATTAGGCATTGTGACGAGTCATAGTTTCGGTCAAAATGCGTATTCATGCGTATTTTGCAACCAAACTATTCTTAGGTATCAAAACACTTTGTTTTGATATCAAACTTGTTTTCTAACTTAGTTAAACATGTTTTAACATGTTTAACTCGTCACTTTTAGTTTAGTGCTTATATAGGGTCGTAAGATAAGCGGTCTAAACAACCGCTTAGACTTTCGAACCCGACCCGTTTGGTCGATCTTTAGGATCCGACTAAACATATCATGTGACCATAGTTGTATAGGGAATAACCTTCCGAGGTTATACCTTATGGTCACTTAGTTTAGTTAGTTGTATGATAGGAAGTTATATGCCTTAGGAAAAATGACCAAAATGCCCTTTTTGATCATAACTTCATTTTAAGCATATGTAACTTAACTTTTGCCATATAAACTGATTATTAAACATGTTAAGGCATATAATACTTGTCATAGAACTAGTTAGACTACTCGTTTGCGCTTTTGCGCAAATGGGGCGTTAAAGTAGCATAAGCTACCTAAACGGGTCATAACGGGTCATAAGCACTCAGATTAGTTTCCGTTTTAGAATGTAGGCTTTGTTAAACATATTACATGAGTTCCTATACTCATTTGGTTTACAAGACCTCATTTTATCCGATCTTCCGATTTAGGTCCGTTTGTTAACATAGTTACCTATATTAGGTGCTGTTTGATTTCCGTGATCCCTCAAGCGTTGTTTGATTGTTGTTTCAAGATCATTTAGCATTATCAAGTGAGTACATAGACCCCTCTTTTACTGATTTCAAACATTTTGGGGTGAAACACATGTGCCTACCTGTTACTTTCGTGTTTTTCATGTTTTTATAACATATGCTTGCTATGTTCATGCAGTACACGTATAGTACATGATTTCATCCATGGTTTTGCTATGTATGTTTAATTAACATGCTAGTACATTGATTTCATAAACACATTTGTTTCATATGTTCATTTCCGCATATGTACACATTGATTTACATCACATCTTTGCTATGTATGTTCATTTAGCATACTTAGTGCATTGTTTTCACATAAACATGCTTACATTTGGTATAACATTTGGTTTGTTTAACGGGAAAAAAGTACGTTCATTAACATTGATCACGCCACTTGGTAGTAAGTAGTGGTACCATAGGATCTGACAAATCCCATTTCTGACTTCCTAGGTTTGTTTGGAAGTAGGAAATGACTGAATCCAATATACAAAATTTTTGATAAACCTTTAATTTGTTTAAGAGTTTGTCTCCACAGTCGCAAGGCTTGAATGTATGCGTTAAAACAATACCGCATAGATGTCTGTATCAGTAAAGCATGCATTTATTTTACAAAACATAACTTTTGAATTAAACTTTGATTTATTCAAATACATTGTTTTGTGCATTTTACCTATGGTTTTAGTTGACACATTTCACTTGCCATACATTTCATTTAGTTACTCATAAACATTATACATATGGTTTAAGTAGTCATTTTTACTTGCCATACATAACATTTGATTACACATTACATGATTTACATTTGACAATAGACATTGTTTACACATAAACATTTTGACAATTGGTTTAAACAATACATTTTGGTGGTTTGTTTGGGTAAGTGATTTAAATAACGAGGCGTGTGTAATATGATAAAAGTATGGTGGATACGCCGCTGGTACTTCCTATATATAAGTGCTTTTATGATATTATTTATCGTAGCGTTATTTAAACCATTTCAATTTAGACATATTACATTTTATACAAATAACATCTCTTCACAAAGCATTGTTTTACAATTAACATGTTTTATACAAACTCATTTTACTTGGTTATTCATTTAACCATACATCTTCCTTTCATATCATCTGATTTCTTATAAATTTTCGTATGATTTATAAAAGAAAAACACTTTGCAAGATTCATGACTAACTTTTGTTAAACATTTCTTTAAACTTACAAGTCATGAATCCTAAATCAATAAACCTATGTATCTCACAGGCATTTTTATGCTGACGTACTTATTTTCACATGTGTTTTCAGGAGCCGATGCATAGGTTTGGTCAGGATACACTAGGGCGGACTCGGGCCTTAGTGACATAAAAGAAGCAAGATTAGTTTAAATTATGTTATGTACTCTTTGTTTCTTTCGTTTTAAGACAATGTAACCGATTTGTTAATAAATAAAACAAAACTTTAAATACCATGGTTCTGAAACAATAATTCTGCCACTCCACTCCCCGACGTTTCCGCCGTGGTTTTGTTGTTTTACGCAGTCGGGGTGTGACACTAGCATAGGTTGCTTTTGTTTTTTATTGATAGATGCTTAAAAATAAATGTGTCATTATTTATAAAGTAAATGTGTTTGAGGTGCCTGAGGCATCCTATGTGTATTTGTTCTCTGCCCGAGTATGGCTTGGTCTCATGCTTCATGTCTAGTATGGGTACGTGCTTATCTTATTTAGGCTAGCAGCTTCCGGGCTTATAGGTTTTTGGCTTCAAGCTTCATGGCTTATAGCTTTCGAGCCTGAGCTTATAACTTCTGAGCCTGAGTTTATAGCTTCTGAGCATATAGCCTTAAGCTTGTGGCTTAAAGCTTATAACTTCCAGCTTCAGAGCTTATAGCTTCCGAGCTTGAGCTTATAGCTTATTGCTTGTTGCCTTCTTAGCTTCTTTACTATTGGACTGTGCAAAAAGCTATTACCTTGTATGCTTCATTATTTTGACTAGATGTGCATACCTACTTTCATTATCAATCCTCAATTAAAGGTGTTTATGGCGAAATTGTAGGTGCTTCTTACCTAAGTTGTCGTGCTTCTTGTTTCTCCTCTTGTTGCAGCTTTTCCCCTTATTGCAACTTCTCTTCTTATTCTAGTTGTCTGGTGTATTTTACAGCTGTTGAAGCTGCTGAAAGTTGCAGCTTAAAGGTAAGGTGAACAGTAAACCAAAGTACCTTTGCGTTGATAAGTGACAAGATGTCACTTTTTGTGAGAGCATATGCCAATGCCCCCATGTAAAGATATTAAAGTTGTTTTTACTTTTCTTGGGCTAAGTGAGGTTTACATGGGTTGTCTTTTCACTTTTCTTGGAAATATGGATATCATCATAATTGAAGTTTTTTGCATTCCAAGAGTTTTGACATAAAAATTGTCAATAGTTTGTATTTCCATTGACCCATGTGGATGACAATTTTTGGATGATAGTAGAGTGGCATGAGTTGTATTGCATCCTTTGATAAAAGTTTACTTGCTGTAGATAAGTTATGCTTACCAATTTGTAAGCTAATTAGCTTTATATGTACTTGTTGACCAAAGGAAAATTTAGATCATGAAATAATCTTTACAAACTCCCATAAATATATAAATTTAATCAAACATTCGAGGGTGAAAGTGGCATGATGTGACAACTGGAAAAAATAATGGTAATTCCGTACAACTTAACAATCTAATCATACATTTAATTGCGTTTGTTATGACTTAATTGATACATGATTAGGTCACGTAAAGTCTAGCAGTCATAGGACATGGTTAAATACTTCAAACAATATAGATACATTCGTTGCGTCGTGAGAAAATCACAAACTATGTCCAAACACTGGCGCCACCACTGACCACTGCCTTCGTCACTCTCCGCCACCGAACACTGGCGCAACCACCAACCACCACCATTGCCGACCTCGGCCACCGCCGGCCACCACCACTGACCACCGCTGCCAACCGCAACCACCACCCACCAACCACCATCGCTCGACCACCGTTACCCACTGTCGTCGACACCCTCAACCACTGCTGACCACGGCTACCACTCGCCACCACCACCGACCACCTCCACCCACCCCCGCCACCGTCACCCATGCCACCACCACCCACCGCCGACACCCCACCACCGCCACCACCCACCACCACCACCGTCGCCGCCACCCATTGCCAATTTTTTTCCTTCATCTTTTGTTGTCTACCAAACAAGATAAGGTAATGATTCATTCCATTCCCACATGGTAACCAAACAAGACCATGGAATGGTAATGATCCATTTCATTCCTTTGTCCATTCCATTACCTCGTCCATTCAATTCCATCACCCATTCCATTACCTCATACCAAACAGACCCTTAGTATTCAAAGAATTATTACTAACAAGGGGCGGTGTTCCCCGACGGGGTACCCCACCACGTCACCTCACCGAGTACACACCTGTCGCAACCCCCGATCCCTGATCCCCGGGAACGGGCGGCCGCGAGCCAGTTTCGGTGGTATCGTGTGTTGTCTAATTTGGCAGCGGAAATTTTCATCAGGACCGTAGTTAGGAAATGTTTATCAGAGTAAAACCACCATTTATATATAAATAAACATATTGGGATGAAACCCAAGTTTTTATTACAAGCTGATTTACAGGGATAAATCCCATTTTATTTGAATTAAAATGCCTTCTTTATTTAGGTAACTTTTATAGCCACTTTTCCAAGCCTTCAGTGCTGTCCAGCTGGCTTCTAATTGACTTTCACATTGTGTTACCTGAAACGTGTTTTAAAAACATTTGTTAGTGGGAAATACTGGTGAGTGAATCCCAGTTTAATCAAGAAACATTAATTTAATTTAAACTTAACAGTATTGAGGGTGACTTCAATGTTTATATCTACACAATTACTCCTTTAGTACTGTCAAACCTGACTTGTGGGTCATATTACACATTGGCTAACTCATTGTCCAATGGTAACGTATTGTCATCCCGACTTACTACTCACAGTGTAGTAAATTTTGTATACAAAACCCCAACATACCGACAGTAATTGAAGAATTACAAAGACTCAATCACCGCTAAATTGCATTGTAAAATAGTTAAGGTTTTGTAAAAACTGTTAACAAAAAGGATATTATTCACAAAAAGGTTTACACAAAAAGAAGGATTACTCACATTGTTGTCTTAGATTTTTCGTAAGGGTTTCCTGGTGATAATCTAAAATTTACACAAAAGCACACGCGTTAGTATAATAACCCATTTTGACATTAGCAATACCCTCCTCGAGACGGCATTCCAATGACTACGTCGGGCAGAACCACGACAGCCATTACGGAACCCTAGATCAATCGGGCAACATATCTAATACGTATCTGGGGGTTATAATACTTACAACGGAGCAGAACTTCGCTAATTAGGGGGTATAACACCCGCTTTATAAAGCCTATAATTCAGAAATTGAGAGAAAAGAAACGTTTGTGAGCCATCGGAACTGAAAGCCGATGCCATTCTTATATAGTGCTGAAATCTACCTTTCTCGCGGCCCGCGTAAAACAAGGACAGGGCTTACGTGGCCCGCGTCAAACCTGGGTCAACGCGTAGCTCGTCCGGATCATCACATAGACTCGCCACGATGATGACATGTGTCATCACCGGGCTGCGCCACAACTTTCGATCTCACGCGGCCCGCGTAAACTAATCAGGGGTCTTACGCGGCCCGCCTGAACTTAAAAATCAACGAAATCAGGTTCTAACCTTTATACCACCTGCGTAAGAGTTGAGGTGGGTTCTACGCGGCCCGCCTCAACTTTCTTTTTATTGTTTTTAATTTATTTTTAAATGTTGTATTGTATTTCGGGCTCGGTTTTCACATACGGGTATATTTTAAAATATTTTAGGGTGTCGGAAAAATTATGAGGGTGTCGGTTTATTTAGGATTGTTACAACACCCATGAGTCTAACCACCCCTAGCCACATTTCCCCTCTTAAATGAACATTAAGGGGTTGTTTGTTTACCTCTTAATGAGGCTTTTAATGGTTCAGACCTCTTACTGGTTCAACACTTAATGGTTCAGACTATTTGTTTCACGAGCAGATGTCTAAATGGTTCAGACATTTGCCTCTGAATGGTTAAGACCTCTAATCTGGATTGGTCAGACATTTGCCTCTGAACGGTTAAGCATTATACAGAGTCTGAATGGTTAAGACCTCTAATCTGAATTTGTCAGACATTTGCCTCTAAACGGTTAAGCATTATACAGGCTCTTAATGGTTTAGACCTCTTACTGGTTCAACACTTAGGGGTTGTTTGGCAACATCTGAATGGTTAAGTGCTTAACTAGTAAGAGGTCTGAACCATTAAGTGCTAAATAAGTAAGAGGTCTGAACCATTAAGAGCTTGTATAATGCTTGATCGTTCAGAGGCAAATGTTTGACCAATTAAGATTAGATGTCTTAACCATTCAGACTCTGTATAATGCTTAACCATTCAGAGGCTAATGTCTAAACCATTCAAACATCTGCTCATAAAACAAACAGGTCTGAATCATTAAGTACTGAACCGTTAAGAACCTCATTAAAATGTGAAGTTAAGATATATCTTACTGGTTCTATGTTGCCCCTAAACAACCAATCGAAAATTAAACCCTAGTTTGTTCCTCTCCTCTCTTTGCAACCGAACTTTATTCTAATTTTCAAAATCAAAAAACACCTGTAATTGATCACTCCAAACCTTGATTTTCCGGTCACATATCTACCATAAGAACCTGATTCAGTCAACCGTGCACCAGGCGGAACAGGTAATTGAATAAACCCTAATATTCAAAACCTACCTATTTCTGTATATATTATTTCCTAATTACTGTCATTGTTAGACATTCAGACCTTTGTTTGTTCCTTTTATCCATAGAAGATTGTAAAATTTCCGTCTTCTAAGTTATATGTTTCCATTTGTAATGCCTCTGATGATGCTAGTCAACAATCTTACTAGCTATGTAATTTAATAATTGTTTGAATTTGTGTTGCTAGTTGAGGGGTGTTTGGATGTGCCTGTTAGGTTTTTGGGCTCTAAAAAATTAGACAAACACTGAATACATAACTCCAATGTAATCTATGTAGTCCAAGCGCCCACCGAACTGACCTGACCTGACCTGACCTGACCGAAGCAGGGCGGTCTTCTTCATCTGGTGCAGTGAGCGCCTCGCCCCTCGCCCCTCGGTGCAAGCACAGGCAAGGCGTTCACCTTGGTCCATGTGTAAGGTGATACGTGCCTGGCTTCGTGGTGCCAGAACTGGTTGATTTTGCTAGCCACATGCCAAACACATCTTATGGTTCCTTGAAGCAACGTGGGATGAAAAAACAACAATTTCTTATATTTTTTACTCGACTTTAAGTGAACTTATGTTAGGTTTTTTTTTATTATATTTGTAGAGTAGCATTAGAATAATTAATTTTCTATGCTTATTATTTATTGTTTTTTATTTGTGCCAGGCGTGCATGTTGTTTTGCACCTTTCGCCTCGGCGACATGCTAGCTCTTTGCACCTTTAGTGCGCCTTTGAGGCTTTGACTACCTAGAATCTGATCAAGAAGGTATTAATCAATCACAAAAAATAGCGTAAACATCACAAGTCTATACATATCATTATCTCATCCTATAGACAAGAAAATATAATGCTCTTAAATGTTACATAAAAGGAAAACAAAAATTGAACTTGACGGTATGATAATAGAAGCACGTGCCTTTCACGCGGCATACTTTAGTGGGGCGTTTGGTTCGCGGGAATTCAATGGAATTTAAAGGAATTGGAATCTGAATTCCATATCTTAAAATGTTTGGTTCACATAATTTGATGGAATTAGAATCTAAATTTCAATCTTCATATGTTTGGTTGACAATGGAAATGCACATGAAGATTGGAATTTAGAGTCCAATACCATCAAATTCTATAAACCAAGCATCTTAAGATATGGAATTCAGATTCCAATTCCATTGAATTCCTACGAACCAAACGCCCCCTAAATTTCATTAATATTGAAAGATTCTTCTTGGTTGTAAATGAATCATTCATTTTTTAAGTATATATGATAATGCATGTGAAAATGAAACGAGTAAGTAATTGTAATTCTTCTATAAGGATTTAGTTCTGTAATACATTATGTATTACTAGAGGTTGCCAAACATTGTGCAGTGTATACACACACGCCCACGCCAATTTACAGATGAGACATGTGTTGATGTGGCAAAATGGGTGGGTTGGTTGGGTTTGGTAACGGGTCAAATTGGGTAACTTTGGTTGCACATCTTCTGGTTGACCCACACACACTTTTGTTTTATTTTTATATATTTTATCAGTATTTAATGTGTATAATATGATGGTAATAGTTGTTATTTGCAATAAGAATCTAAAATGTTGAAAGAAACGATTTAGGAGGTTTGTTGTGTGCATAGAGTATAAACTATAAAAAATTATTCCGGCCCTAAATAAACAAAACCCAACGTGACCCGTCCATAAGTAACCTCTAGACCTGCACAGTAAGTGACTTTCTGCTGCATTTAAAAATTAAAATCAGCTCACTAGCTTTCTTGCAGATTTATTTATTCTGCCACATATTTCTATCATTACATTCGCGTCACTGCCATGTGGGTTCATTTGTAAAAGGTTTTGCTGCCATATCGAGAATGTTATCGACCATGGATCAATCAGGGGCGCCAAAGAAACAATTTTACAGGGATATGAAGACCATAAATTATGTCACGAGCTCACTGAATGCCATACATTTGGTCAACAAAACTGAGTGGACCGAACAAGATATGGAAATTGATGAAATGGACATAAAAATGTTTGAGGGAGAGCGGAAAATGTATGAAATATATGTGGATTATTGTTCGGAGGATGCTGATAAATGGATGGAAGTTTACTTGAGCATTATGAGTGGTGTTGTTGGTGGCCATCAGAATGCAATTGCAGTGATGGAAAATAGCGTGCGTAGTATGAATTGTTTTTTTGTAAATCTTACACGAGCGGAGTTGGATAAACTTGTGGAAATAGACCATGATCGGGTTCGGGGAATCTATCCTCCTTATAAACCTCTTTGATTGAATTTTGATGCTGGAAAGTTGTTTGTGAGGGCAGTGAAAGAAACCACACACGTGCAACATTTGCCTGTTTCAAGCATATTAAAACAGGTCTGAATCCAGCCCGTATTTATCACGTGGGGTCCACATGACTACCGTGTCAAGGTGATAATTTATTTGTTTTTCTATTGGCTTATAGAGGTGGCAAAATGGGCGTGTTGGATAGGGTAACCAGTGTGGTCGACCCCCACACGCCCTTTTTTTGTCATTTTTTACATGTTCTTTGTAAATAGTTAATTATGTCGATATTAAAAAAACATTATTATTTCAATAGTAATTTCTTTTTTGATTTAGGAGGTTGTATGCAATAGGCACAAAGTATCCATAAGTAACATTGGCACTTTGGTAGTTTGGTACACAACCGAAGTCTCATGCCTTACCAACATAAGTTAAATAAACCAAGGCTCAAAATAGACATCGCTACTAAAACAAATATGAAAAGAACAATGACTAAATATTTTTAAACTTCAAACATTGACTTTTCTAAACAACTAAAACCACCCTGGCATGTGGCCAAAAGTATCTTTGGGCATAATGTAGCGGTAACATGATAAGAAACTATCACCACTTATGACAAAGAATAGTGATAAGTCGACTCTTGCAAAAGAAGGTTTAGGAGGACAAAGTGCTCTCATGTGGTGGGACTAACGGTTTGTTCTATTGCCTTAATCCTTTTAAGGGAGAGGATTTGAACCAGTTGATAAGGTAGTCTGCATGGGCACGACCCCATGCCTTGGTGGCACGGCCCCGTGCTTTCCTTCTGGTTTGTCGTTTTGGCCTTGGAATGTAGCTTGGAGGGTAGACATGGTGTGTCAACTCTTCTATCTTGTATTTATGTTGGTTTTTTGCCGTTAATTTGTTCCTTTTGTACGGTTAAGCTCATTTAATCCTGAAAATCAAAAGTATACAAAGAAACGCACTTATTCCCAACATTAGTACATAAAAAGAGTTGATTTTATGCTTTGTTTATATAAATTATAGAGTAAACTGCCATTTTGGTCCCTGTGGTTTGAGCACTTTTGCCATTTTAATCCAAATCTCAAACATTTTAAATATGGGTCTCTGTGGTTTCACTTTTATTGTCATTTTAGTCCAAAATTCAAATCACCTCTTATTCGACTATTGAAAGCTGGTTATTTTGTCTTTTTGTTTAAGGGCAATTTTGTCCATCTCAATTTATTATAACATATTAATAACTAAATTAATTATACTTAATTCATTTATATCATCTAGGAGTAGGATACAGCTTGAGAGAGAAACACTGGCTAACCCCACAAGTCAACTTCAACTTAACCATGGTTAGCCACTAAACAATTCTTCATCATCTCCACATTTTCACGCGTTCAGCTCCAGATCTCACACTCTCACTCCCCTTACACACAGATCTGCCTGTAGATCTAGCAACAACAATGTCGTTTATGGATTCCTTAAGGGCGATATCGTTGTTACTGTTCGTTAGGGTTTTAACCGTTCATGCTTCCGTTCATAATTACGCCGGAGTTAAGTTCGCTACAAAAGGAAATGCGTATGTAGTTCATGGAGGAAGTGAAGAAATCTATTACTCTCATCCGAATCTCAACGGTTGTCGCAACCCCCGATCCCTTATTCCCGGGAACGGGCGGACGCGATCTCAGTTGTGGTGGTATCAGGTTATTTAATCTCGCAGCGGAATTTTCATCAGGACCGTAGTTAGGAAATGTTTATCAGAGTAAAACCACCATATTTTATATAAATAATCACATGGATAAAATCCAAGTTTCTTATTACAATACATTTATAGGGATAAACCCTATCTTATTTAATTTTAAAACATCGTTTATTAGGTAACTTTATAGCCACATTATCCCCAAGCCTTTAGTGCTCTCCAGTTGGCTTTCTACTAGTTGGCTGTCACATTGGGTTACCTGAAACGCGTTTTAAAAACATTTGTCAGTCGGAAATACTGGTGAGTGAATCCCAGTTTAATCACGAAACATTTTATTGATTAAAACAGTATCGAGGACGATTACAATGTTTATGTCTACACAATTACTCCATTTGGTACTATCAATCCACTGACTTGTGGGTCATATTACACATTGGCTAACTCATTGTCCCAATGGTAACGTACTGTCATTCTCGACTTACTACTCACAGTGTAGTAAATTTTGTATACAAAACCCCAACATACCGGCAGTAATTGAAGACTACAAAGACTCAATCACCGCTTAATCGCATTGTAAAACATTTAAGGTTTTATAAAAACTGTTAACAAAAAGGAGATTACTCACTTTGCTATCTTAGGCTTCTTGTAAGGGTTTCCTGGGTATAATCTATAATTTATACAAATGTACATTGGTTAGTATCATAACCCTTTGAAATTATTAATGATACCCTCCCCGAGACGGCATTCCAACAACTACGTCGGGCAGAATCACGACAGTTGTTACGGAACCCTAAATCAATCGGGCAGAGTAACTATTATGAAACTGTATAATACTTACAACGGAGCAGAACCTCGCTAATTAGGGGTATAATACCCAAATATTATGCCTAATACTTTCAGAATTCGAGATTGAGAATTGAGAATGAGCGACGGAAACTGAAAACTGATGCCTGCTATTTATAGTTGTGAATTACGACTTTTAGGCGGCCCGTGTAAGGTAAGGCTAAGCCTTACGCGGCCCGCGTCAACACGCGGTCAACCTATAGCTTAGCCTGATCATCAAGTAGACTCGACACGATGTCGACACGTGTCGGCTCAGGGATGCGCCACATTTGGAACACGCGCGGCCCGCGTGAACTAATGAAGAGTATTACGCGGCCCGTATGAACTAAAGGAATAAACGGTATCAGTTTTAAACACTGATACGGCCCGCGTAAGCTTGAGGTGAGGTCCTACGCGGCCCGCCTCAGCTTACTATTTCTTGTTTTTGATTTATTTTATAAACTATAACATAATTTGGGCTCGGTTTTCACATACGGGGCATAATATAAGACACATAAGGATATTTTAAGATATAATAGGGTATACAAAATATAATGAGGGTGTTGGTTTTACCGAGGGTTGTTACATTCTCCCCACCTTGTTTTAGAGCTCGTCCTCGAGATCTATTGAAATAAATGCAGGTATTTCTTTTGCATTTCTGACTCGAGCTCCCATGTATACTCAGGTCCTCTTTTGGAATCCCACTTCACTTTGACTAGAACTAGTCTTTTGTGTTTTAGATTCTTGACTTTTCTGTCTTCAATTTGTAGAGGTCTTTCTACAAACTTGAGTTGTTCATTTACCTCTATATCCTTAAGAGGTACTATCAAT
This sequence comes from Helianthus tuberosus, assembly GCA_030545235.1. Lineage (NCBI taxonomy): Eukaryota > Viridiplantae > Streptophyta > Magnoliopsida > Asterales > Asteraceae > Helianthus > Helianthus tuberosus. Next base: position 14,192,304 of record CM060430.1, on the reverse strand, counting down.
GATTCATCAGTTAAACACTTTTTAAGATTTGATACATGAAACACATCATGTATTCCTGCCATTTCTTCTGGCAGTTGTAACTGATAGGCTACAGGTCCTATTTTTCTAATAATCTTAAAAGGTCCAACATATATGGGACTTAGCTTTCCCCTTTTTATGAATCTTACTACTCCTTTCCAAGGAGAGACTTTCAACAATACTTTATCTCCTAATTGAAATTCCAATGGCTTGCGTCGGTTATTGGCATAACTCTTTTGCCGATCCCGTGCAGCTTTCAGTCGTTCCTTGACTTGAATAATCTTGTCAGTTGTTTCTTGCACTATCTCAGGTCCAGATAGTTGCTTTTCCCCAATTTCTGCCCAACAGACTGGGGTTCGACACTTTCTTCCATAAAGTGCTTCAAATGGTGCAGCATTGATACTTGTGTGATAACTATTATTATAAGAAAATTCTATTAAAGGTAAGTGATCGTCCTAATTACCTCCAAAATCAATTACACAAGCTCTAAGCATATCCTCCATTGTCTGAATTGTTCTTTCACTTTGTCCATCTGTTTGAGGATGATAAGCTGTGCTTAACCTTAACTTGGTTCCCATTGCCTTTTGGAAACTTGACCAAAAATGAGATGTAAATCGACTATCTCTATCAGAAACAATTGATAAAGGAATGCCATGTAAAGAAACAATTTCATTTACATACAATTTAGATAATTGTTCCATACTAATTGTTTCCTTCATTGGTAAGAAATGAGCTGACTTGGCTAGTCTATCTACAATCACCCAGATTGTATCATTTCCTTTCTTATTTTTGGGTAATTTAGTAACAAAATCCATGGTTATTAATTCTCATTTCCAAACTGGCATTTCTAATTGCTGTAACAAACCTGAAGGTTTCTGATGTTCAGCTTTAACTTGTGAACAAGTTAAACATTTAGAAACATAAGCTGCTATATCTTTTTTCATTCCTATCCACCAGAAATTTTTCCTTAAATCCGGGTACATTTTGTCACTTCCTGGATGCATCGTATACTTGGACTTATGAGCTTCTTCTAATATACGATGGCGTAAATTTCCTAATTTAGGTATCCACATTCTCTTTTCATGGAATTTCCAAATTCCATCTGTTCCTTGTTTTAATTCTTTTAACATACCTTTTAACTTTTCAGTATCTTCCTTGATTACTAACTATTGTGCTTCTCTTATTTTATTATTTAAATCTACTTGCAGATTTAATTTAAGAGAACGTACTCTTCTTGGCTTTTCATGATACTTTCTGCTTAAAGCATCTGCCACTACATTTGCTTTTCCTTCATGATACTGGATATCACAATCATAATCACTAAGCATCTCCATCCAACGTCTTTGTCTCATATTCAACTCCTTTTGCTTGAATACATACCTTAAACTCTTATGATCAGTGAATATGGTAAACTTACTACCATAAAGGTAATGTCTCCAAATCTTAAGAGCAAAAATTATAGCTCCTAACTCTAAATCATGGGTTGAATAATTCTCTTCATGACTCTTAAGTTGTCTAGATGCGTAAGCTATAACTTTCTGACGTTGCATTAATACACATCCATAACCTAAATTAGAAGCATCACAATAGACTATAAAGTCTTTAGTTCCTTCTGGTAATGCTAATATGGGTGTATGGGTCAATCTTTGCTTAAGGATTCTAAAGGCTTCTTCTTGTTTTACTCCACATTCAAACTTAACAGATTTACAGGTTAGCTTAGTTAAGGGAATGGCTATTCTAGAAAAATCTTGAATAAACCTTCTATAATAACCGGTCAATCCTAAGAAACTTCTAACCTCAGTTGGTGACTCAGGGGTTTTCCATTTAGTAATTGCCTCGATTTTTGTTGGATCTACCTGAATTCCTTCATGATTGACTAGGTGTCCAAGTAATTGTACCTGTTCTAACCAAAATTCGCACTTAGAAAACTTAGCATAAAGTTTTTCCTTTCTTAATAGACTTAAAAGTGTTTGCAAATGCCTTGCATGATCTTCTTTATTCTTAGAATAAATTAGAATATCATCTATGAATACAATTATGAATTTATCCAAATATGGCTTACATATTCGGTTCATCATGTCCATAAATGCAGCTGGGGCATTGGTTAAACCAAATGGCATGACAGTAAATTCATAATGACCATACCTTGTTCTAAAAGCGGTTTTAGGAATGTCCTCTTCCTGTACCTTTAATTGATGATATCCCGACCTTAAATCGATTTTAGAGAAGAATCGAGCTCCTTGTAGCTGATCAAACAGATCATCGATTCTTGGTAATGGGTACCGATTCTTAATCGTGACTTTGTTTAATTCACGGTAGTCAATGCACATACGCATTGATCCATCCTTCTTTTTAACAAACAGTATCGGCGCTCCCCATGGCGACGAACTTGGTTGTATGAATCCTTTCTCTAATAATTCATCTAATTGTTTCTTTAGCTCCTGCATTTCAGCGGGTGCCAACCGATAAGGTGTTTTGGCAATTGGTGATGTTCCTGGTAGCAGGTGAATTCTGAATTCAACTTCTCTGTCTGGAGGTAGTCCTGGTAATTCTTCTGGAAAAACATTTGAAAACTGAGATACTATTGGAATATCTTTTAGTTCTTTTCCTTTAGTGTTAGTGATTATAGAAATCAAATACACTATAGAACATTTTCTTATACAACTTGCAGTTTTCATCACAGAAATTAATTTAGTGGATCTAAACGGCTTATCTCCTTTTATTGTGATCGTTTTACCTTTTTGTGAATTTACTTGAATTAACTTTTGATCACACAAAATATTGGCTATTAACCAATCCATTCCTAGAACAACATCGAATCCTGCCAGATTCATGGGATAAAGATTTGCAATAAATTTCTGATTTAAAATTTCTATTCTTGCTCCCTGCAAGATTTCAGAAATCCTAACAGTTTCTCCATTGGCTGTTTCTACTAGACATTCTTGTGGTAGTTTAGTTAATGACTGAGTTAGAATTTTGCAAAACGAAGTATTAATAAAACTTTGGTTTGCACCAGAGTCAAATAATACTTTAGCAAATATATCATTAACTAAAAACGTACCAGCTATAACGTCTGGGATCATCTTGGCTTCATCTGCAGTAAGAACAAATGCTCTAGCATTTTTAGTATTCTTGTTGTTTGCAGCTGGGGCCAATTTTGGACAGTTTAGCCTGATATGACCTTTTTCTCCACAGTTGTAGCATAATCCATTACTGGATTTCCTCTTGCAATTTTCTTCCTTGTGTCCTGGCATCTTGCAGTAATTGCAGAGATTTGAGCATTTTCCCGAGTGCTTTTTCTTGCAAACTATGCAGTATGGTGCAGAGGTAGAACCCATGTTCCTACGATTTAAATTTCCAGAACGAAATTCTTGAGTAAGCCTTTGGGTTAGGTTTCTCCTCTGGTCTTCTTCTCTAGTACGGACTAACTCATCTGTCAAGGTATTGGCTAGTTCTACAGTTTCTTCTATAGTTTGAGGTCTAGCTGCCTTGACTACATGTCTAATTTCTCCAATTAATCCCCAAATATAACGGGAAATTAACATTGGTTCTGGTGAAGCAAGAGTTGGTACTATTCTAGCATATTCAAAGAATAACTTCGTGTACCCCTTACTATCCACACCAGTCATCCTAAGGTTTAGGAATTTGTTTGTTATCTGCTCCTTTTCATTTGGAGGGCAGAATTTCCTTTCTACCATATTCCTAAATTCTTCCCAATCCATACTATAAACCCTATCACTTCCTCTAGATTGAAGGATAGTGTTCCACCATTCTAAGGATGCATTTTTAAATAAATTGGAAGCAAACATTATCTTGTCCTCTTCCGCACATTTACTTATTTTCAGAACAGCCTCAGTCTTTTCTATCCAGCGTAGAGCTGCAATAGGTTCTTCATTGCCCGAGAATTCTATTGGTTTACAGGACCATAATTCTTTGTATGAACAACCGTAAGGCACGGTTCTTCTTCTTTTGGGAATGGGCATTTGAAGTAAAGGTCCATTGTTCACGCTATGTTCTGGTTCAATTGGTCGCTTACTGCTATGTTTACTTTTATTATTCGCTTCTTGAACCGTTTGAAGAATAAAATGCATTGCATCTATAATTCCCTGTGCCACTATATGTTGGATAGCACTATTATCCATCTGATTTCCATTGTTATTGATGCTTGGGTTTTCATTAACCACGTTAATGTTACTCTGATTATCGTTATTTAGATTTCCTTGATTTTTTTCGTCGGCCATCTGAATTTAAAACATTTACCCCGTATTAATATCACAAATAATAGGTAATATAATAAATCACATAACACACAATTTAACCAATACCGTCGATCATTGCGACTTGTACTCTATTTTCATATACTATGCGTCTATTACACACTAGTACAGAAATAAATATTACAATACCAACAGAAAAAAATTACACTAATAGTACTATGCATCCGTACACACATATTTTATTTTATTATATTTATTTATTATTACTACTACCATTTTCTCCATCTCATTCACGGATATGGATTTATCCAAAAATCCATATTACGTTCATCGTATTTCCATACGAGACGTTCTCCCACCTGACGCATTCTCTCACTGCTTTCTAAAATTTCCTCCCCAAAAGTCCTAAGTTCTTGCACGTTTTCTGCACTCATTCGGGGTGCAGGTTCTCAGACTGGGTTTGAAATCTGGGGTGCGGTTTCCTGATATGGGGGTGACATTTCCTGAAATTGGTAAGGATCCTCTAATATCTCCCTAATATAGTTATCATGGTAATAGGGATCTAAAGGGTCCATACCTGGGTAAGTTTCTATGTTATGTATGGGTGGATATTCCTGAATAGGGTAACGTTGCACAAAGTCCCTATTGTTGTCCCACCAGGGGTCGTAATTCGGGTCTAGGGGATTCGGTGCAGGCACCCTAGGGATTTCTTCTGGATTAAAGTCATGCATCTCCACCTGGTTTTCCTGGTTTTCTATCTCCATGGGTTGTTCTGGGTTTTGTGGTTGTGGGGCTACTAATTGTTCCAGACTTGGGTCAGCAGCAGTTGTAGCTAGGATATGGAAATTAGCTAGGCTTCTATTAAGCATATCCTGAGTATGGGCATCTGTTTCTCGCTTAATGGCTGCTAAAGCCCTTTGCTGTTGCAATTTTCGCATTCTCTTCCTACGAGCAAAAGCTTCTTTACTGAACCATCCTCGTTTCTTATTAGGAAATGACTCTTCAGATTTAGCTCTAAAAGCAAATATTCCCTCCTCCTGATCAGCAGAATACCCTGAAAGGGCAGGCTGTGATGATGTACCTTCACTCCTAGGTGAATCAGCTAACTGACGATTCACGTCTGATGTTCCTTGATCACTCATACTGAAAACTAACAAATAGTCAAATAACACATAACAAATAATTACAGTTATACACGTATTTCCGTAATTTATTTCCTAACACAAATTTTAAAATTTCAAGTGTCAGCAGAACACTTCTTTGGCTTAGACCAGTGGCTAGGCTCTGATACCACCTCCTGTCGCAACCCCCGATCCCTTATTCCCGGGAACGGGCGGACGCGATCTCAGTTGTGGTGGTATCAGGTTATTTAATCTCGCAGCGGAATTTTCATCAGGACCGTAGTTAGGAAATGTTTATCAGAGTAAAACCACCATATTTTATATAAATAATCACATGGATAAAATCCAAGTTTCTTATTACAATACATTTATAGGGATAAACCCTATCTTATTTAATTTTAAAACATCGTTTATTAGGTAACTTTTATAGCCACATTATCCCCAAGCCTTTAGTGCTCTCCAGTTGGCTTTCTACTAGTTGGCTGTCACATTGGGTTACCTGAAACGCGTTTTAAAAACATTTGTCAGTCGGAAATACTGGTGAGTGAATCCCAGTTTAATCACGAAACATTTTATTGATTAAAACAGTATCGAGGACGATTACAATGTTTATGTCTACACAATTACTCCATTTGGTACTATCAATCCACTGACTTGTGGGTCATATTACACATTGGCTAACTCATTGTCCCAATGGTAACGTACTGTCATCCTCGACTTACTACTCACAGTGTAGTAAATTTTGTATACAAAACCCCAACATACCGGCAGTAATTGAAGACTACAAAGACTCAATCATCGCTTAATCGCATTGTAAAACATTTAAGGTTTTATAAAAACTGTTAACAAAAAGGAGATTACTCACTTTGCTATCTTAGGCTTCTTGTAAGGGTTTCCTGGGTATAATCTATAATTTATACAAATGTACATTGGTTAGTATCATAACCCTTTGAAATTATTAATGATACCCTCCCCGAGACGGCATTCCAACAACTACGTCGGGCAGAACCACGACAGTTGTTACGGAACCCTAAATCAATCGGGCAGAGTAACTATTATGAAACTGGGGTTATAATACTTACAACGGAGCAGAACCTCGCTAATTAGGGGTATAATACCCAAATATTATGCCTAATACTTTCAGAATTCGAGATTGAGAATTGAGAATGAGCGACGGAAACTGAAAACTGATGCCTGCTATTTATAGTTGTGAATTACGACTTTTAGGCGGCCCGCGTAAGGTAAGGCTAAGCCTTACGCAGCCCGCGTCAACACGCGGTCAATCTAGCTTAGCCTGATCACCAAGTAGACTCGACACGATGTCGACACGTGTCGGCTCAGGGATGCGCCACATTTGGAACACGCGCGGCCCGCGTGAACTAATGAAGAGTATTACACGGCCCGTATGAACTAAAGGAATAAACGGTATCAGTTTTAAACACTGATACGGCCCGCGTAAGCTTGAGGTGAGGTCCTACGCGGCCCGCCTCAGCTTACTATTTCTTGTTTTTGATTTATTTTATAAACTATAACATAATTTGGGCTCGGTTTTCACATACGGGGCATAATATAAGACACATAAGGATATTTTAAGATATAATAGGGTATACAAAATATAATGAGGGTGTTGGTTTTACCGAGGGTTGTTACAACGATTCTGATGCATCTTCTAATGGCGATGCGTATATTAAGTAAGTAATTTTCATGTGTTTTACTGTTACTGGTTATTGTTGATTGTATATTTTTCATGTTCTCAGTTGGGTTGAGGCTCCACATGTGCAAACCACCATTGTCGTCAGGGGAGAAGATCGTCAGGGGAGAAGATGAAGAAGATTGTTGAGGGTAGGGTTTTTTGGGGAAGATGATGAATAAATGGGGGAATATAATCTGCTCTGTATATAGGGTATAAATGAATTAAGTATAATTAATTTAGTTATTAATATGTTATAATAAATTGAGACGGACAAAATTGCCCCTGAACAAAAAGACAAAATAACCAGCTTTCAACAATCAAATAAGAGGTGATTTGAATTTTGGACTAAAATGGCAATAAAAGTGAAACCACAGGGACCCAGATTTAAAAAGGTTTGAGATTTGGACTAAAATGGCAAAAGTGCCCAAACCACAGGGACCAAAATGGCAGTTTACTCTAAATTATATGTTGCTTTTTGTGCATATCACATGTATGTATGAATTTTAGAAGTATGATAAAAGTGTATTTCCATTATGATCAAAGTCTCGAGATTACAAAGATTGAAACGAAATAAGAATACAAGCTTTCGAAAAATAAACGGTACAAAATTACCAGCCAAGTCTTTTCCATTGTATATTTTATTTTTAGTTTATTTTTGTGTTTTGTCTTTATTTTTATTTTTGAGTATTTTAAGTGTGGGGATGAGACACCTGAGTCGTAGTGTTAGTTAGTCGGTATTAGTTGAGTCGTTTGAGTCAGAAAAATTTTGAAAAAACGAAAAAAAATAGAAAGTCCCGAAAATAAAAAGAATTGAAGATTTTGAAAAAATGTCTCTGTTTTAGAAGTTTGTAGTTAAAATATGGAAGATGATAGATAAAATTAGGTGTCCAATTTTTCAAATAATATTAATATGAGATGATAAATAAGTTGAAAATGTGTCCGACTTGAGATATGTGGGTAGACCCAGCTAGTTGATATGTTTCCTTTGAGCTTAAAAATACCTAATAGTGTTAGAATACATGTGGGCTAGAAGAAATAGGGAAACCGAAATCGCCGAAAATAGTATAAGAAATGTCGTTATAAGTTAAAACTATTAGATTTTTTTATTAACATAAAAATACGTAAAAAATTGGAATAAATGAGCTAGATAAATGACAAGGCTTGTGCGATCTCCCTTGGGGATTGTGACTCTGATTGAGAATCCCTCTAAGTTAAGTTAAGAAAATAAATGATAAAATTACCTAAGCTCATGTTGTCATTACTCGGGATGGCAACTCTGATTCGGACAACCTCTGGATTAGGTATAATTATGTCTAGTGCTCATATGAAAAAAGAGATGTTAAACTCTTTTAGTTTTGGTATAAGACGGTTATGAAATAGTCATTTAACTGTTCCTTTTGTTTCATAAGCTTGAGGCGAGATTAGGTAGAAAGGTAGAACTGTGGCTTTTGTAGTGTGTTGGGTTTAAGTGGATACATTTACCTGCAATCGTGGTTAACATGTGAGTAGATTTTAGTTAAGTGACATAGTTTTTGAAACTGGATGTAAACCTGATTATGATTCCATAGTATAATTCTTTTTCAGAGATGAAAAAAGAGTAAGTGTGGGGATATTTGATGTATTGCAAAATACATACAGTTTCCATGTATAGTTTGTACAGTTTTTGAGTCCAATTGTGTCGTTTTTAGGTAGAATTTGTATTTTACTGATTCGTTTAAAATTTCCAGGTCTCGGGAGATAAAAGAAGCTGAAGCATGCGGAAAAACGAACTAGGTAGGAAGAAAACTGAGTATCGAAACATGTATGAGTGATCGAACAACGAAACGTCAAAGAAAACGAGAGAAATCACCATGTCGCGTCGCACGACAGGGGAAGGGAAGCTCCCTCGCGTGACGCGAGGGAAGGATTTGACCTGATATTGACTTTATGGCCCTCACGTTGCGCGATGCCTTAATTAATTACCCCTCGCGCGATGCAAGGGGACCTAAATCGAAGAAAGTGTCGTTTGTGATCATGATTTGCAATGATATAAACCAAATATAATCCCATAAAATAACATCATCAATCTTAAACGAAATTCTACAAACCCTAGGCGAAATTCAAAGCTTTAAAACATCAAAGTGGAAGAATTTAACGCGTAGAATCACGAAGGTTGAAGATTCAAAGCACGTGATTGAATAGTATCAGGTTCACACTTCCGGTTTCCCTAGTTCTTTGTTTTTTATCTTTCAAACCATGAGTTCTCTGCTTAACCTTTGTTTTGTTCTTGTTCAATCAATGATTCTAGGCTAAATCTTTATATATTACCTAGGTTAATGATGATTACATGACAAAATTTAGATTTTTATCGGTTTTGATTCATGTTTGTGATTGATTAATCAAGTAATGACTTTGGTTTCTTGATTCGATGTAAACGCATATCTAAACTTGCTTGATTTCATGATTATAGCTTTACATGCTTCCTTATTGAATGTATTTCATTGATTGGTTCATGTTAGATTCAACAACGGGGTAACTTTGTAGAATAGTAATCAAGTTTCAAAAGTGTTCCAATTAGGTCACTCAAGTTTCAAAAGTGTTCAAATCAGGTCACTCAACATTCATTCTTCATTAAAATTAAGGGTTTTTTCATCCATTTCGTAGATAACCGTGGTGATGTGGATTTTTGTTTCTTTTTTCTCTTTTATTTGATGCTAACGTCGAGTGATGACGTGGATTGCAACTTGTTTTTTTTATTTTTAATGTAATTAAATAGTTTTTATTTTTAATAAATATAATTTCATATATTAAAATAATTCGACCCCAGCATCTTATGCTCCATTTTTTTCTTGACACGTGGAAAAAAAGACATGGCTCGATTTGAATGTTAAGTTATCTAATTGTGACAAAAACGACACCAGTGACCTAATCAGAACACTTTTAAAACTTGGTTACTATTCTATGAAATATTCCCATTACTGTGTGTCTTTGATTAGTTTATGGTTTGCTAGACGTGGTGTCCATAAAAGTTATCTTCGTGAATCAAGTAGGTCTATGTGTTCAACTAATATATATATATATATATAGAGAGAGAGAGAGAGAGAGAGAAAGTATAATGTACAAAAGGCCTTATCGTACTTCACGTACGCGACAAATCTGACCGTCTGATTTTGTGTCATTATTACGCATGGAGCAGATTATCACGCATGGATCAATGTTTTGTGATTATCACGCATGGGAAACATAATAACGCATGTGTATAATAAGCATGTGGGTAATTACGCATGTGGTAAACTAATCACGCAAGTATCAAAGACTGAAAATAATCACGCATGGATCTGATGGCCAGTATTGTCGCGTACGTGAAGTATGATAAGGCCTTTTGTATGTTAACCGCTCCCTATATATATATATATATATATATATATATATAGTGGGGATCCTACGGAAAGTGTGTTTTTCCTAGAAAGTCTAGGAAGCGATCTGGGTCATCCAATAGGTGTGTTTAATGGTTGAGATCATCTTGGTGGCATTTTGGTAATATGTGTTTCTTAAAAATAGGATTATTTAATTAATCAGGGGTAGATATGTCATTTAGCTTGTTTTAAATATGGAAATAATTGTCATTCTATAACCACCCCACATTTCTTGCGATTTTCTCTCTCTCTCTCCCTTTCCCTATGTCTCCCTCTTCCTTCTATCCTTCTTGAAGAAACACATCAAGAAAACACATCGTATTAATCTGCTTGCTGTTAAAACACAGTGTCAAGAAATCCTCTAGCATTACCAGCATGGATGGTAAAACACAGCGTATGAATCTGCTTGCTGTTAAAACACAACTGTATGAATCTGAATGCTAAAACACAACTATATGAATCTGCTTGCTGTTAAAACACAACTGTATGAATCTGAATGCTAAAACACAACTGTATGAATCTGCTTGCTGTTAAAACACAACTGTATGAATCTGCTTGCTGTTAAAACACAACGTCAAGAACATTCTGGTGGTTTCCAGACATAATTAAAAATCGATACAGACCAGATAATAGTAAACAGAAAAAGAAGTGTATTTGCCATATCCGCAATCAAGAATTGTGTTTGAAGCCATAACTATCTCTCACGTAAAAAATGATTTATGAATAAAGTTGATCAATATTGTGAAAGGAACGAATGAGAATTTGATTGATATTTACATCTGGTAGTAATTCGCAAATCATGGAGAATCAGTTACCATAAAATCGTGCATAGTTAGTTAATGAGATATAAATTCCAAAATTAAGATAAAATGTGAAATTACACAATTGCCCTTTTAGTTAAACTCCTTCAATGCCACATGTCACGTTCTGATTGCTTCCTAGACTCTCTAGGAAAATAAGGCTTTCTACCCAACTCCTATTATATATATATATATAGTGGAGGGTTCAAATGAGAATAATATTTTTGTAAGAAGAAAAAAGAAGAAGTTTCAACCAATAAGAACGCTTCATTTTACTTTATTTAATATTTGTAGTTAATTTTAATATAAGGGTATATTGGTAAACTTACATAAATCATTAATTTGTATTCTTTCCTTTTAATAACTAACTAAATTAAATTTGTAACTCCTTTTCAAAATATATACTTTTTCCAAATAAAAAAAAATTAACTTAATTTAAAGTGTAGAATAAATTACTACTTGTGTAGGATAAATTACGAGTTGTGTAGGACATATTTCGAGGTGTGTAGGATAAATTTCGACTGTGTACGATAAAATTCTATAATGTATAGGGTATATGTAATAAAATTTTGATATGTGTAGGTTTTGTAGATTATATGTATGATAATTAATGATTAGTTGACTTATTAATTAAAGAGTTAAAAATTAATGATATGAGTTATAAATGAAATAGTATTTTACTAATATGCCCTTTCTTCTTTTTCTTCTCACATTAAATTTCTTCTCAAATGAACCTTCCCCTATATATATATATATATATATATAAACAGTATTAGGAGAGAACACCTTAAGGTGTGAGAACGGTGATAACGATTCTCAGCCACAAGATCTTAGTGGTTTGTGGCTGAGATTGATGCGGTGACATTTTTGTAAATAATAGGGGCCTTGGAACTTCCAGGAGGGGTAAAATAGGAAGATTCAAACAAAGGTGCACATGCCAATCACATGTCATTTTCCCCCATCATATTTAAACGACAATAACTTTTTTATACGTGATTATTTTTCGAAAAAAATTACACCATAAAACTCAGCGTTTTTTTATCTTTCCAACGAGTATATATATATATATTGATGCCCATCCCCCACACCCTAGGTCCATCCCCTTTAGGCTCATTCTCACACTCGTTTACGTGGACGCCTACGTAGTGGATCATCCTTTGAGGACTACCCTCCTCCACACCCTATAGTCTTAGTGTCTAATTTAGGATCAATTTAGTTATTAGTTATTAAACTACTTTTAGCACATCATTGTGTAATTATTTTACTTTATGCGAAATTAACCGCATATACTTCAAACATTAATTCTCATGTGTACATTAACTTCCCTCTAGTGTTTTTATGAAATACTAACTTGTTTTTAATTAATGTAATAACATAAACTTACTCTATCATTATCAAGATTATTATGGTATTTTATTTTAATTTTGTTTGAGCTTGTGAAGTTATCAATCGTTCTATCAGAACAAAATTGTTAAAAGGGTTTTCCCAGTTAGAATACGTAGTCTAGTTTTGATATTAAAAAAAAATTGGTGTCACTCACGTGTGTACCAATTTGGTTTACCATTCTAGAATGAAACATGTTGTATTGGATTATCACCTCGTGCGTGAACGAATAGTAGTTGCTGGCTCTCTAAAGGTCATACATGTGAACTCTAAGGATTAACTTGCTCAAATCCTTACCAAAACGCTCTCCCGTGCTCCCTTTCTAACATTGCGGTCCAAGATTGGTGTCTTCGATGGGTCCACTGTCTTGTAAGGGCGTGTGAAGGCATCAACAACTTCAAGGATTAATTGAAATAATATTTAAAATTTAAATTCTAATGTAGTTTAAATATTCAGTTGTAGAATAGGTAAACCATTTTTGTATTATTATGTAACAAACCCTTGTAATTATCAACATACATCTCATCAGTGAAAATATGTGTTCAAAACTAATTAGAGTGTCAAATTAACACATTAAACGTATGTCAAATGGATACTCTTTTTTTTTTTTTTTTTTTTTGAGTTAAATGCCATTTTAGTCCCAGTAGTTTTGGTCATTTTGGCAGTTTAGTTCAAATGTTTAATTTTTTGTCTGTGGGTCCAAAAATGTTTCATCGTTACCATTTTAGTCTACTGGGTTAACTTCATTCATTTTTTTGTTCACGAGAAAGGCAATTTGGTCATTTTATATGAAATTCTGTTAACTAAAATGACAATTCGACCATATACAATGACCGAATTGCCATTCTCGTTAACAGAAAAAATGAATGAAGTTAACTCAGTGGACTAAAATGGTAAAAATGAAACCTTTTTGGACTAACATGCGAAAAATAAAACATTCTAACTAAACTGAAAAAATGACCTAAACTAGATGAAATAAAATGAGATCTAACTTTTTTTTTTCTTTTTTTTTAACGAGTGGGCATATCAATTAACCAATCACAACACTTGACTCTACATCACACGGATCACCAATCCAACGGCTGAGATCCCATCCATCCCACACTTTATAAACAACTCCCTCTTACAACATTATTCAAACCCAAATTCACCACAAATACAAACAATGTCAGGAAGAGGAAAGGGAGGCAAGGGGCTGGGAAAGGGAGGAGCAAAACGACACCGTAAAGTCCTCCGTGATAACATCCAGGGTATCACCAAGCCGGCGATCCGTCGTCTTGCAAGAAGAGGAGGTGTGAAGCGTATTAGCGGTTTAATCTACGAGGAGACACGTGGCGTGTTGAAGATCTTTTTGGAGAATGTGATTCGTGATGCGGTTACCTACACAGAGCATGCTCGCCGGAAGACTGTTACTGCCATGGATGTCGTTTATGCTTTGAAACGACAGGGCCGTACCCTCTATGGCTTTGGGGGTTGAATGGTTGTTTTTTCACAGATCTATTGTTTTAAGTTTGTTCATATATCTGTGTAATTGAAGCTTCTAATGCAATTCAGTTGTTTGATTCTGCGATTATAGCTTTTGATGTTTTGGGGGTGGACTGGACTATGTATGATTCATTTAGTATTGTGCGTACCAGTTGTTCGATGAAATGGGTGTGTGAGTTTCTCTTTCTAATTTGGTTCACAAGAGTGTGTTTTAATGTATATGCATACCAAACGTTTGATGAAATGTTCCTTTTTTTGTTTTTAGTTTTGGTGACTAATTTCTTCAACTTGCTATTAATTAGTAGAATATGTTTGTCTATTACTTTCATGTGTCAATTGTTCATCATATTATGATTCATTGAAAGGAAAAGAAGAGGGTGGATTAAGCAATTAACATACCAGCAATTGATTACCAGATTTCCATAAGGATGATTGTTTTCCATGAACACCCGGCGGATTTCTGCAATGAACATCGATAATGTGAACTGTAATTAACAGTCCAGTATCTACCATTAAGTGTTAACTATGTTATGACATTCTCAAAGTTATGTTTATGAGTCCTATGCTTAATTACAAAGCCGTGCATTTTAGTATTAAAAGTACGCTTTGCTAAGAAGATGGTTGTACAGTTGATTGAAAGTCGATACAATTGGGTATTGATTGAAGTTATTAGAATTTAGTATATGAAAAATCAACAACGCATGATTTGCTAAGATGGTTGCGATATAAAAACCATTCCACATCACTGTCAGATACCCAATTACTCATTAATGAACGAGTTTGCGGTTTCTCCCGTGAATATCTTTATATAAAACCGTTCCACATACTTTGAATTTCCATCACCCCTAAAAACCGACTTAAAATAACTTAAATATAATTATACCAATTTCAGAATTTTAATACTTTCATGTTTCTAGCATACTCAAGAAATTGAAAATGTTGTGTATTATACTTTTAATATCATGTAATAAGTTTAAAATGTTTGGTTTTCGGTGCGGGTAAACCATGCAATACTGAATTTGAGTGGTCAAGTTGAGAATCACCTAATACCATCTCTACCTGAACTCGTGATTTCTTTTGAATGATACTCGTATCTAGTCTTGTCCCTTAATATTTGGCCCAGATGTTTATATTTTTGGTTTCCCCCTCGGGTGTGGGTTCTTTTGTCATCGCTAGACTTTCATCCCCGAACGACAATTGCATTTTAGCTCATCAGATTCAGTATGGCTGAAGACCAACTTAGCATTTTTGTGGGAGGCAATCTACGAACTCTACATGTTACAAATGCATGTGTAAGTTAACAATTTACATATAAGATGGCCTACTTATGTGTAAGTTAACAAAATACATATATTTATTTATATCAAAGTCATAAGTAGGTGGAGCGTTTACATATATGTAAATAGTTAACTTACACGATCGTTTGTAGACAAACATCTTAAATTTGTTTTGTTTTTATTTACTTAGATTAGTTGTAATACCATACATCAAACAATCTTTAAATAATACAAGAACCGGATGAAGATTGGCACACACTCGTCCAAACCTACGATGATCATACTAGTTATTCTTTGGAGGATCTAAGATGTAGGATCCTCGGTAGGGCGCCGTTACATTTCACTGGATAGACATCCATCCTCTAAAAAGAAGAAATGATCCATTTTTTTAAACCCATGGGCAATTCATCGATACAGCCCACCACATCCCTACAACTTTCCAAGGTGTACTAGTCAAGGAGACGAGCGAAGTGGTAAAAAGAACTCGAAAAAGGTACAAATGACGTACTTCGTTGTGTGCCCGTCCTGATGTGGGTAATTTGCGCTAAAGACGTAAATAGTGAAATAACAACTTAAAGATCTCTTGACGCTAACTGCACTAGATGGCGTGCTTGATATGTGAAATAACACGAGTGTCACATCTTGCCTCAGAATTTGCAAACCAAATCGATATTACTTTAAATACTAAATAAAAAAAGACGATGCAATAAGAGTTGGCATTTTGGACAGACGATTACAATGGCACCAAGAGTTGGCCTTTTGATTACAGTCATCACTTGTGAAATCAACAACTTGTAAATCTGCTTAGAAGGCAGTTGCAACGTTTCGTTGAGTGAGTTCATGAAAGCACAGACTTAAGAAGTTGTAAATCCATCTTTATACAGTCTGTAATTTTTTTCATGACAGTGTCCGCTTCTGCACGCAAAGTAGAAATAGATGGTTGAATCGTAGCCCGGTTTGACGCAGGCAACTTTTCCAGTACTTGGTTAATATCTTTCAATATTGAAATGATGAAGGAAGCCTTTTGTTTCCCTTTCTCAACCTGCACACTCAAATCTTTCAAACTCATATCAATATCAACATCTGCCTTCCCTTGTTCATGTATCTTTGCCATTTTGGTATCTGTAGCAGCTTTCTCCTTTTCTAGGAACATGCGTAACTTTTTTATATGGTTTTGGACTAACTTGGTGTCGTACATAACTCTAATATACTGCAGCAGTATTTACATGGATATTAATAAAACTTTAAGAAACCATAATACTATTCATCATTTTTTTGTCACAAATCTCCAAATTAGTATCATATAAAATTTGGGCCAACTTTTTAAAATACTAACCAAGTTTCTTATATGTTCCATTAAAGTCACTCGACTTTTATTTATTGTTCCAGTCTTGAGTAATTTCCAGGTTAACAAGTTACACTTGATGATGTGTCAAGTTCTTATTTTTTTTTAATTGTTAATGCTGACATGGAGTTTAATAGATGATAAGATTGATTTTAAAATATAAAAGAGTAAATTGCCAAAATTGTCCCTGAGGTTTGGGTATGTTTGCCAGTTTCATCCAAAACAACTTTTTTGTACTAAAAAGTCCTTCACTTTTGAGATTTTTTTTGCCATTTTCATCCAAAAGTCTCATTTGCTTTATTTTTTCTGTCAAATATTTAGGTGAAAATGGCAATAAATCCCAAATCTCAAGGACGATTTTGGCAAAAAAAGCTAGGGGTGTAAACAAGCCGATCCGAGCCCGAGCCCGACTAGACTCGAGCTCGGCTCGTTATGTTTTTATGAAGCTCGAGCTCGAGCTCGGCTCGCGAGTAAAACCCAAAGCTCGAGTTCGGCTCGACTCGGCTCGAGCTATTTCGAGAACAACCACAAATGAGTTAGCAGCTCGGCTCGAGCTCGTTTCAACAGCGATTAAGCGAGCCAAAGCTCGGCTCGAGCTCGGCTCACCAATGTTATCATCATCATTATTATATTATATATATAAAAAACTAAAATTTTGTTTAGGCTCGTTTGGGCTCGCGAGACTAAACGAGCTTTGTATTTCAGGCTCGAGCTCGGGCTCGATAACTAAACGAGCTCTATTTCAGGCTCGAGCTCGGGCTCGTTAAGGCTCGACTCGTTTGAGCTTTCAACCGAGCCGATCACGAGTAGCTTGGGCTTGTTTACACCCCTAAAAAAAACTAAACGTTTGGATGAAAATGACAAAAAAATCCCAAAAGTGAAGGGCCGTATGGTACAAAAAAGTTGTTTTGGATGAAATTGACAAACATGCCCAAACCTCAGGGATGATTTTGGCAATTTACTCAATATAAAAATACACAGATATTTTTGAAAAACCTAAGTAGATGTTGCTTTAAAATATAAAAAATACACAGATAATGTTGCTTTAGTTTTGGAATTTGATGGTTGATGAGATAGATTTTAAAATATAAAAAGTACACAGCTGACATGGATAAAGATGTGTGTATACAAGTATGATGCATGGCAAACAAGAATATAGTTGATAATGTAAAAAAATACCTCATATGAATACACTGTGAAGGTGGCACCGGGAGAACTATCTAGCAGATAGCCTCTAACTTCTGCAGACAACTTTACTATTTCTCGCGACCTTATAAGTTGTCCTGGATGAATCATTAAACTCTTTAAGTTAGCAAATGGAGAAGGTTGATTTGACAGTAGTTCCACGGATGAAGAAAGACGCTGCAGAAAAAGTACATTTAAAAAAATTACGTATAAAAGAAAAGGAGTAGTTACTTAGGGTGTAAACAAGCCAAAGGTGGATAAACAACATAATTAGAAAAATATTTCTTAAATTGAAAATCATTGTTGGATTGGATGCACAACATAAACACTACTAATTACCTCAACAATTTCCAAGCTAAGTGTAAGAAACTTGACACTGTGAAGTCGTTGAAGCAGACAGAGAACTTGATGAGCACATTTTGGATAGAATACACAAATATCTGCCTTCTCCAAGGAAAGAAAATCATTTGCAGGAGGTTGCAAACAATGATAACCTTTGTAGAGCAAGAATACGAGGTTGGGTGCAGAAATCAGATAATTCTTGTGTTGGAAATCAGTTATAGTGAGATTCTTGAGTTGAGGTGCAACAATATTAATATCCTTCACACTCCCTGAGATAGACTGCTCAAGTGTAAGATTAGAAAGTAGAGGAAGACAAATACTTACAACCTCAAATCCATTCATATAGCAATCTCTTATGGTGAGATCCTTCAAGTTTGCACACTTAGAGAAAAGATCGATGCACGGATCATTACGTTCATCACAACACAAAGTGACATTGTGAAGATACAAAGTTGTTAAGGCGGGGAAATCCCAAGTAGATGTTGCTTTAAAATAATACGGAAGATATTCTACTATCGTACGATACTCTCTAACTGCGGAACATTTCACCATGAAACTAAGATGCTTTAGAGACCGGGAACTAAACAGAAAAAGAGGGATTTGAACATCACTCTCAAGCACGGTTGCAACATTGAGCGTTTGGATATTGTGAGAAAATGCATACTTGATAATTTGTTTGACAAACACATCACTATCCTCTCCATGAAGACTAAGCTTAACAGAGGACACTTCTGTTTGATTGTTGCGGTCAGAGAGAACATGCGTAACAAATTCAGAGAACTTGGGCAACAAAGGGAAATCATCTCGTGAGAGACTGAGATAAGGCATTGAAGTCCATATAAACCTCCATCTAGATGACAAAACACTCGTTTGAATAGCATGTTTGATGCTAATAAAAGAGAGGATTTTATGGATAAGACCATCCGGCAAGCTGCTTAGTCTATCCTCTTCTACATTCATTCTCTTATCATCATGTCTAGAATCCATTCTCTTACCTTGATGCAATTATACATTCATATACATGCTAATTTTTAGTATTCATCTTTGTCTTTCTATTATTTAACTCCAAAAGCTGCAATTTGATAGAACACAACAATTAGAACATATTTTATAAAAGCATTCCAGTTTTCCTATCACTATCTATGTCCCTAATTCCCTTTATTCATGTCATAATAACATCCAAACATCAATCAAACACTAAATGCAGGCTATGTATTAAGCTTGATAGATGAAAACATTAAAGTTATCAAATCATTCTTGCATACAACGATTCTTCATAAAGCATTTACAGGCGTTAAACATATCAATAAAACACGAGATCACCTCCGTACGATGTTGAGTTTAATATATCAGTGGTCAGATTAATAAGACGGCCACACGGCGGCAGACGGTGGCGATTGGCGACGGTGTGGTGTTGTGTGAAGCGGACGATTTAGGGCTCCGTGAGTTTTTTTATGCTTTTTCTTTTTTACAAGAGTTAAATGACTGGTTAGTATTGTGGTTTGCAGAAATTGCACAATTAGTCCCAAGGCTTCACTAATTACAACTTTGGTCCCAATACTTACAAAATATAAACTCGTTTGGTCCTAGACCTTAACGGTAGTTAAATTTCTCAGTTAAAACACCTCATGATCCTTTTAAATGGCCCCCACCTTTTTCATTTAATGTAAATATATAACTAGTATTAAGCACCCCCGCGTTGCGGCGGGAGCGAGCACCAATGCCACACTACTGCCAGCGACTACCGATACTGAAGTTGCGGCGTGTTAATGCGAAAAATTAAACCGAAGCGTAAAACATAGAATAAAATAACTAAATTGATCTAGAACTCGCGCGCTACGATGAACCCGCCTCTATTTTTTTCCCGTTTAACAGGTTCATCGTAATCTGTATATAATATATATCATTACCACTATACAAACCATAATACATACATTACAACAACCATTGCATCAATATGTTGCAAATTATATTTATACAAGATTTTGGCAAAATTAATTAGATTATTATAAATAATAATAATTTACAAATAAAACAACACATCTTTGAATGGATCAAACCGATTAAATATGGTAAGATAATGAAATCATTATTTGATTAGGGTACAACCACTTAAGCACAATTTACAACCATGCATGCATACAAAACAGATTGAATTTGGTAAGGTAATGAAACCATTATTTGTTTTAAGGTACAACCACTTAAACACAATTTACAACTAAACATGCATAAAAATGTTACAAATAGTATATAAATAAATATAAACTAGAAGATTGATCCGTGCGCGTTGTGCCGCGGCCAACGAAATTGACAAGTTGTTGATTAGATTCACATTTACAATGTGTTAAACATGTTTTTGTCGATTAAGTGTGAATTACTATCTTATACAAATAAGTAATTCACCAAATAAGCTCAATACAATTAATGGTATCATAATTACTACGTTACATGACTTGTATCCATATAAATAACCTATCGTATTAAGGAACCCCCCCCCCGCGTTGCGGCGGGGGCGTTAAACCATGACAAATAGCACCAATGCCACACTGTAGCTAACGGCCACCAACATTTAAGTTGCGGCGTCTTAACGTGGTGAAATTAGACCGACATATAGAACATAGAAAATAATAACTAACTCGATTTGGGACTCGCGCGTTGTGACGAACTTATTAAACGGGAAAAAAATAGACGACGTAAATACACTGAACCACACACGTATGTTGTGCCATGTTAACTCGCAAAATTTAGAACGAAGCGTATAACAAAACGTAAAATCGTTGAACCACACACACCTTGTGCTGTGTTAACTCGCCAAATTTAGAATTATACGTAAAACGAAATTTTTTGCAAAGTATGAAAAACATAGGGGATCGAAGTTGAAAGTAAAAAAGTTGTGATGTTAAATTGGAAAAACTAAAGCTTTTGGGTTAAAACTACAAAATCAAGTAGTTTTGGGTTTAAAGTAAAATATCAATTTTCTTTTTTGAAAAACCCCTAAAACACGGGGTACAACACCTCAATGCTTTAACTTGTTGCTAATTTATATTATGTAAATATAAATAAATATAAATCATTCCATAATATAAGTTTGCTAAACAAGTCCAATTTTAAGGTATCAATGCATCCATCTGATATAGTTAGTATTTGCCTATTTGTATTTGATTTTGGTGGTTTTTCTTGAACATGGGATGCATTTTAATTACAGGTACCACAATCAACTTGAAATTATTCAACCACTTTGAGCCAATCTGTATGAATAATACGTATGAATTCTATAATTATTAAAAAAATAAAGAGTAAAATGCACGGATAGTCCCTATGGTTTTGTAAAATAACATCTATAGTCCCCAACTTTTGGAAATTACATCGGTGCTCCCTGTGGTTTGACAGCTTGTTACTCGGATAGTCCCTGGAGTGAATGTCCGTTAGTTATCTCCGTTAAATCTATGTAAAATGACCAACATGCCCTTAGTATTAAATTAGAACATTAAAATAGATATTATCTTGTGGGGCCCATTTCCTATTAAAATAACCCCACCCCACCATTCTCTCTTCTATCTCTCTGTTTCTTTATCCCATCTTTTTCTTGTCATCAAACAACCATCAATAACCACCATCAAATAACCACCGTCCACCAAACAACAACCACCATCATAACCTCCGATTTGGGCTTCACCTGCAACAACAATCACCATCACAACCTTCGATTCCGACGAATCTGATGATAACCAAAATGAATAATTCCGGCGAATTTGATGTTGGTCTCGTTTCAAGGTACACCGGAGTTCAGTTCGACGGTAAGTGTTTAAGTTTGAAAGAGATTTGAATGGAATGTGTGGAGAGGTAAAATTTGATGATGGCAACGGGGTGAAGTTGGTAGGAGCGGTCGGTGGTGTCGACAACGATTGGCGCCGGTGGAGTGGAGGGAGGAAGGACGGCTGCTTCATAAATGTGGAATTATGTGAGTGAAAAATGTATATAACTTGTTTGTATAACATCTGTGTTTGTCTTTAAATTAGTGAAATACATATATACACATATATTATATCTGTACATGATTATGATAAATGGATGCAAGTGAAAAGAACCATGAGAGAGGAGATAAAATTTAAGTGAAATCGAAAGTCAAAAGGATTCTGATGTAAGTGAAAAGAACCATCTGTGTCTATCTACTCCAGTTTAGGAAAGAGTTCGTTTTTTTTTCCAGTGGCGGTTTGATTTTTCCGGTGTGGAGGTGATTTGGTGCTGGTGGTGATGCTGATGGTGATGCTGGTGTGGAGGTGACGCGGTAATGGTGGGTTTGTGGTGCAGACAAAGAGGGAAAGAAAAGGAGAGAGGGGTGAGGTTATTTTATTTTAGTGTTTTAATTTAATACTAAGGGTATGTTGGTCATTTTACGTAGATTTGACGGAGAAAACTAATGGACATCCACTCCAGGGACTATCCGAGTAACAAACTGTCAAACCACAGGGAGCACCTGTGTAATTTCCAAAAGTTGGGGACTATATGTGTTATTTTACAAAACCATAGGGACTATCCATGCATTTTACTCAAAAATAAAAAAAAACATTACAACACGATAGACGACAAACAGTGATATTTTATGACCGTCGTCATCGTTTGATTCATCTCCTACTTTTCTTGTCGTCTTCTGTTGCAGATGTACACCTGAAAAAACTTTCATATCACTAAACTTCAACACGATATATATGGATGGTTTCGGTTCCAGTAATGCTGGAGACGAAGAAGCCGGCGCTGTCGGAGAGAGCATCTCCTTCTTCAAATTCTGACATATTGTGATATTGACGGTTGGAGATTTCCCGTATAATAGCAGTCAAATATTGACTAACTCCGAGTTCATGACGCGACATCCGGTGAACTCTTTGTGGAGCAGAAGGTTGCAACATGTTAGCCGGCTAGTGGCGTCAGAATGGCCTCCGGTGGTGGTCGGGATAACGTGAAGAAGAAGAAGGTTGGTGTTTTAAGTGAGATATTTAACTGATGCTAGGGCCGAGGACCAAGCGAGTTTATATTTTGCAAGTATTTGGGACCAATGGTGTAATTAGTGAAACCTTGGGACCAATCGTGCAATTTCTACAAACCACAAGGACCAACCAGACATTTAACTCTTTTTACAAATATAAGGGTTTACGGTGTGGCAGCGGTAAACATGTGTTTACTGAATGTCTAACCACTGCGCACCATGTTTGCCGATCAAGTTTAACGATTTAGTGGGTGTTTCCGGTAAAGGATTACCGAATCGGGGAGAGGGAAGGAAGGGGAGAGAGAGGGTGTGTGTGGTGGGGTCCATGCCTTCTCAACCAATCACACATTTTTTTATAAATAGTTTACCTATTCCAAAGTGTCTAATCACCGCCAACGTTTTTGAGCAATAGGTAAACAAAATAGTTAAAATGACGTGACACTGTTTGATTGGTCGATTTGGGAGTTTACCTATTCAAGGTGTTTAACCACTCCCTATACCCTAAAACGCTTTCGTTTTTACTTTTTGGGTAAATTACAAAAATTGTCAGGTATATTATTGCAAAGTATATCCATTTCCTTTAATAATTACAATACAATCCCTAACACTCTATATCTTTAAACACAGTTAGTTTTTTTACAGTTAACTCAATTCGCAGTCATCAACAGTTTGTTGTTTTGAAGTCCAAAACTTAACATACAAAAGTGAAAGTGTTTGTTTATTTATGGATAAATTACACTTTTCGTCCTTTATGTTTGTAGCTAGTTGCAATGGATGACCTTTACCTTTAATAATTACAGCCACAGTCCTTTATTTTGAAAGCCTGTTACATCTTTCGTCCTTTACCCCAAACCCAGTTAGAAAATTAAGTTAAGTTATATCATGTGCAGAGCACGTGAGGGCATTTATGTCCATTCACATAGCAACTACCCCACCATATAAATACCACTCTTCTCCCCAAATACCTCATTTTAGGGTTTATCCAAACCTGCATTTAAGATCATCACCTCTGTTGCCACAACATCATCTGCTTTCGGATCTTGTTGAGCCGATGATTTCACCCACCAACACCAACCCACCACACAAGTAGCACTAACCACCACTAACCACCCTCACACAAATCTGAATGACGATCTAGAAACCCTAAACCCACTACCATTTGCACAACCGCCCTAGAACCGGCTATAATATCATATTGCAATGGTTAAATCTGGCCACAAATATCAACAACAACCATCACCGCCACCAGATTGTACCTGCGTCTCCATCTTTCTCTCTGTACAAATGATTTTCTTCACACAAATGATTTTCTTCACACAAATGGCGAGAGAAGAGAATCAGATTGTACCTGCGTCTCCATCTTTCTCTCTGTACTTCACCGTCGTAGCCACTTCGCCACCCCACCACCAGATTCGGGAGTCGCACCTTCATCTCTTTATCTACCTAAACCCTAGATCCGGCAATCGATTGCAGTTTAAATTTTAAATAAAGGTGTCATCTTCTTCAATCAGATCACAAACCAAACCCAAATTCAAGTTACACGAACATCAAATTCAATCCAAACCCTTGGGGTTTTTGATCCCCTTTGAAACCCGAATTGGATGATATATAAATCTCATACCGGTTGCGAGTGAGAAGTGACGAGGACGAACTTCCAGCGATTCCGGCGTGTATCGATTCTCCGACGAGACTTTGCGGCGGCGGCATCAGCAAGTTCTTAATGGCACACCCATTTCATCTTCGTTGGAAATCTTCACTTTGAGGCGGCGGCGGCAGCAAGTCCGGTGTGCTGGTTGAGAAGATGGTGGTGGTTTCTGGCAGTGGAGGTGGCACTCATGGTTGCTGGAGGATAGCAGAGATGAATATTGGGCTGCACTTGGATTATGATGTGCAGAAGATGATGGTGGTTTCTTGAATCTTGACTTTGATAATGATGTGCAGAAGAAATAAATTGATGATTTATCTATGTTTTTTAGTTTTTAGTTTTTTTATTAAGTTAGTTTTTGATTTATTTATAATTTATAAATATACTTTAAAATAAAAGAATATGGTAAAATGACTCAAATACCCCCATGTGCCTTGCACATGATGAAACTTAACTGATAATTTTAACCAGGTTAGTGTTAAAGGACCTAACGTGTAATGAGTTTTCCAAATAAAGGACTGTGGCTGTAATTATTAATGGTAAAGGTCATCCATTGCAACTAGCTATAAACATAAAGGACGAAAAGTGTAATTTATCCTTTATTTATTTAGGGCATGTTTGGGTAAGCTTTTTGAAACAACTTATTGACTTATTGGCTTTTTGAAAAGTCATAAGCTCTAAAATGATGTTTGGCAAAAAGGGTGTATGTGAGGGGAAAAAACCAATAAGTCAATAAGTCACAAAATCCTGACTTTTCCAAGAAGCCAATAAGTCAATAAGTTGTTTCTAAAAGCTTACCCAAACATGCCCTTAAGCTACAACTATAGCTTACTTTGTATGTCCCTTTCATTTGGCGATGAAACAATGGAATCACTAAGGTTGATAACACGGTGAAGAACTGCAGCAATTTACAAACGGGTAACACAAGTCCTTTTCTCGAGCCTTGTGGAAGTTGTCCACACAGGTACTGGGGGTTTCTGGCTTCTGGTACATAGCTAACCGTAAAATTGAGGTTTTAGGGTTTTTAACAGGGGGAAGGGCAGTAGGTAGGTTAAATGACTTTAATGCCCTTATGTGGGCCTCACATGCCATGAGTTAACTGAAAAAAGTAACATGATTTGAGTTAAATGATATAACATGTTAAGATTTGTAAACATTAAGTAGGTTTTTTTTTATAATTATTAAAGGCAAAGTACATACTTTGCAATAACATACATACATAAATCACAATTTTTGTAATTTACTTTTTTTTTAAATGGTTAACACTTAACACCTATGTTCTCTAGTAAATAAGACCCCGCGATGTGGCAGGAGGTTCAGTTTCGTTATACCCGTTGTACAAAGTTAATAGAAAAACCAAAAAATAAAAAGTTCAAAACGTGTTCATTTCATATTTATTATGGAGTTTTAGTTAGATAATAAGAAAAAAGAATATTGAAAAGTTGTTTAGTTTAAATAGTTAATTAAAAAAGGAAATAGATATGATAACATTAATGGATTTTATGCTGTTTAAAAAACTATAACATGAATTAGAATGTTAAAAGGGTATGGTCTCTAATCCTATGTCGACTACACGAGTTAACCTCAGGTCGCGCGTGAGACCATACTAAGAATAAATGAAATCCAACACTTAGCTCTTTTATTGCAATCGAATTGGTGCAAGTCCAAAAAGCGCAGACGACACCTACGCCAGCAAGGCGGTGTTGGGCAGTACAAACGGTAAGATTGTCAGAGCAGTAGGCCAATGAGCGCACGATAGGCTGTGCCCAGTAATGTTGCACGATGAGCAATCGTGATTTCGTGCAGGAGACCGGAAGTACACAAGGACATATATGTGGCACCAACTAGAGTTCGCCGACCACTACTCCATGATCTCCACTTAATTGTTGACGCTGGACCAAATAACAAGGACAACTGTCAGGCCACGTGGATCCATTCAACGTGTGCCAACTACACCCTCGCCTGTAAACACTAACGGTCGTGACAGGGGAGACAAAACGAATATTCCTTGTTGTCGACTTCAGGCCCAAGGCCCATCAATCCATCTCCTTCATAACTCACTTCAGCTATAAATAGAGAACTATGTCTACAAGTTTATGTCGCAACCCCCAATCCCTTATCTGTCCCGGGAACGGGCGGACGCGAACTCAGAGTTTCGGTGGTATCAGCTATTTAATCTTGCAGCGGAAATTACATCAGGACCGTAGTTAGGAAATGTTTATCAGAGTAAAACCACCATATTTAATATTAATAATCACATGGGCAAAACCCAAGTTTCTTATTACAATACATTTATAGGGATAAACCCTATCTTATTGAATTTAAAACATCGTCTTTTAAGTAACTTTTATAGCCACATTTTTACTAAGCCTTCAGTGCTTCCCAGCTGGCTTTTTACTAATTGGCTGTCACATTGGGTTACCTGAAACGCGTTATAAAAACATTTGTCAGTGGGAAATACTGGTGAGTGAATCCCAGTTTAATCAAGAAACATTTTATCAATTAAAACAGTATTGAGAGCGATCACATTGTTTATTTCTACACAATTACTCATTCAGTACTGTCAATCCTGACTTGTGGATCATATTACACATTGGCTAACTCGTCGTCCAATGGTAACGTACTGTCATCCACGACTTACCACACGCAGTAGTATATTTTGTATACAAAACCCCAACATACCGGCAGTAATTGAAGAACTACAAAGAATCAATCACCGCTTAATCACATTGTAAAACATTTAAGGTTTTGTAAAACATTACAAAAAGAATAACAAAAAGAGGATAAACTCACATTGCTATCTTAGACTTTGCGTAAGGGTTTCCTGGATATAATCTATAATTTATACAAATGTACATTGGTTAGTATCATAACCCTTTGAAAATATTAATGATACCCTCCCCGAGACGACATTCCAACAACTACGTCGGGCAGAACCACGACAGTTGTTACGGAACCCTAAATCAATCGGGCAGCGTATCTGTTATGAAACTGGTTATAATACTTACAACGGAGCAGAACCTTGCTAATTAGAGGGATATAATACCCGCGTATTATAAGCCTACTACAGAAATTGTGATTTAGAATGAAAGAAATGAACGACGGAAAATGAAAACCCGTTTCCTGCTTATATAGTGCTGAAATCTGGTCTCCACGCGCCCCGCGTAAAACACAGGCAAGGCTTACGCGGCCCACGTCAAAGCTGGGTCAACGCATAGCTTGTCCTGGTCATGATCTAGACCCGCCACGATGTCGACACGTGTCAGCTCAGGGTGTCTTCGCGTTAACTTAAACGGGGTCTTACGCGACCCGTTTGAACTAAAGAAACTCAAAGGAATCCGGTATCCACCTTGATACCGCCCGCGTAAATGGTTGGGGTGGGTCTACGCGGCCCGCCTCAACTTTAATAATCAGATTTTATATTTTATTTTATATGTTATAACATATTTCGGGCTCGGTTTTCACATACGGGGTGTAATTAAAGACATATAAGGGTATTTTAAGATATAATAGGGTGTCGGAAATATTATAAGAGTGTCGGTTTTACCGAGGGTTGTTACATTCTCCCCACCTTGTTTTAGAGCTCGTCCTCGAGATCTACTGGAACAAATGCGGATATTTCCTTTGCATTTCTGATTCAAGTTCCCATGTGTACTCAGGTCCTTTTTTGGAGTCCCACTTTACTTTGACCAGAATTAATATCTTGTGTTTGAGATTTTTGACTTTCCTGTCTTCAATTTGTAGAGGCTTTTCTACAAACTTGAGTTGTTCATTTACCTCTATATCCTTAAGAGGTACTATCAGTGATTCATCAGCTAAACATTTCTTGAGATTAGATACATGAAATACATCATGTATTCCTACCATTTCCTCTGGCAGTTGTAGCTGATAGGTGATGTGTGCAAAATGCAACATATAAATTACATCAAACAAGGCATAAAACTAACCCTTTTTAAGTACTAATATTGGAAAAAGAGTGTTTTTGTCTTCCTTTTGTATTTTCAGGATTAAATGAGCTCAAAAACACAAAAGAAGCAAAAAGACAGCTAAATCCAACATAAATACAAGGAAAGGAACATTAGTGGACTGCCCGACCCCTCAACGGCACCTTCCAAAGCAAATTAGAGAAGACAGATGACTGAACACGCCCCGTGCTCAGCCAGCACGGGGGCGTGCCCAAGAAGCAGCAGAAAAGACAAATCTATAGAAGCTTCTATTGCCCACCACGGGGCCGTGCCCAGCGGACACGGGGGCGTGTCGAAAGTACAGCAGGCGCATTTATTGTAATTGCGAATTACAATTAATGAGGAGAGAGAGTGTCAGACAGACACGGGGCCGTGTCCAGCGGACACGGGGCCGTGTCCAGCTCTCTGTTCAGCCTATAAATAGGAGTGCTTGGATTCATTTCATCTCATCCCTTGGCACACCACCTCTCTCACACTTCATCCACCACCCACCACCATCACAACACCATCATCCACCACCATCATCCATTGTCCATCATAGAGTGTGTGAGTCGTCTCGGGATCCAAGATTGATCGTAAGAGTTCTTGACAATCAAGGCCATGTTTGCCTAAGTCTCTTACATCACTTGGTGAAGACAAAGTGTCTAGTATAATACTTTTTATTTCTAATCTTTTGCACTTTTTATTTGGTTTTGTATTAATGACTTTAATAACTAGTTACTTATGTTGAAGGTGATCTTTCCTTATCGTTTGTCCGTGGTGTCTTGGCATTATTTTACTGTCTATATAAAATAAAGGATTTTCACCATTCATATCTCCACGGTCTATATGGAGGTATGTTGGCTACCTGGTCGGGGGTTAAGGGAACGGTTTGGTAAAGGTCTTGCCATTGTTCAGCGTTTAGAGGTCCTGCAATGGACCTGGGTCAAATTTAGTAGGACCTCCTTCAATGCTTCACGGTATTGGATGGCGGGGGTCCAAACTCTTTGATCCCCTCATAAGTTAACTACTATTAATACTATAACCCGGCTATTTAGGACTGTATCCCTGCTGACTCAGACTACTTAGCCGAGGGTAACGTCACCGCCAAAAGCGGGGCCTACCACAATACTGCATTAATAACTTAATTCATTATCTTCCAATAATCCACCCTTTTAGGATTGTATCCTTGCTGACTCAAACTACTGGGGTGAGGGTAACATCACCTTCAAAAGAGGGGCCTACTACAATAACTAAGATAATCTCTTAATTATGTGCAAAAGTGCGGAAATAATCAAAGGTTATACTAGATACGAGTCGGAACCAAGTGATTCATCTTGTCTATCTGTTTTTATTTTATTTTCATTTTCAGCATTTTAGTTAGTTTTTAATTTTCTTAGCTTAAAACATTTTTCTAAACTTTTATTTTTGATTAGACGTTGAGGATAAACCGGTACTAAAAGCTCTTGTGTCCTTGGACGACCTCGGTATCTTACCAACGCTATACTACACTCAACGATGGGTGCACTTGCCCATATGTGTGTTTAGTGTTAGTGAAATATCGTGTTTTATAAATTTAAAACTTGGCTAAAATAAGTGTTAAAAAGGGCTTAAAATATACACCTAATATATACGACACTTCGCACGCATCAATAGGCTACAAGTCCTATTCTTCTAATAATCTCAAAAGGTTCAATATACCTGGGGCTTAGCTTTCCTCTTTTGATGAATCTTACCACTCCTTTCCAAGGAGAGACTTTCAACAACACTTTATCTCCTTTTTGAAACTCCAATGGCTTGCGTCGGTTATCGGCATAGCTCTTTTGTCGATCACGTGCTGCTTTCAGTCGTTCTTTGACTTGAATAATCTTGTCGGTTGTTTCCTGCATTATCTCAGGTCCAGATAGTTGCTTCTCCCCAATTTCTGCCCAACAGACTAGGGTTCGGCACTTTCGTCCATAAAGTGCTTCGAATGGTGCAACATTGATACTTGTGTGATAACTATTATTATAAGAAAATTCTATTAAAGGTAAGTGATCATCCCAATTACCTCCAAAATCAATTACACAAGCTCTAAGCATATCTTCCATTGTTTGAATTGTTCTTTCGCTTTGTCCGTCCGTTTGAGGATGATAAGCTGTGCTCAACTTTATCTTGGTTCCCATTGCCTTTTGGAAACTTGACCAAAAATGAGAGGTAAATCGGCTATCTCTATCAGAAACAATTGATAAAGGAATGCCATGTAAAGAAACAATTTCATTTACATATAATTTAGCTAATTGTTCCATACTGAAAGTTTCTTTCATTGGTAGGAAATGAGCTGACTTGGTTAGCCTATCTACAATCACCCAGATTGTATCATTTCCTTTCTTTGTTTTGGGTAATTTAGTAACAAAATCCATTGTTATCAATTCCCATTTCCACACTGGCATTTCTAATTGTTGTAGAAATCCTGAGGGTTTCTGGTGTTCAGCTTTGACTTGTGAACAAGTTAAACATTTAGAAACATAGGCTGCTATGTCCTTTTTCATTCCTATCCACCAGAATTTTTTTCTTAAATCCTGGTACATTTTATCATTTCCTGGATGCATCGTATACTTGGATTTATGGGCTTCTTCTAATATACGATTACGCAGGTTTCCTAATTTAGGTATCCACATTCTCTTTTTATGGAATCTCCAAATTCCATCTGTTCCTTGTTCTAATTCTTTTAGCATACCTTTTAAATTTTCAGTATCATCCTTAATTACTGATTCTTATGCTATTCTAATTTGCTCATTTAAATCTACTTGTAGATTTAATTTGAGAGAACGTACCCTTTTTGGCTTTTCATGATACTTTCGGCTTAAAGCATCTGCCACTACATTTGCTTTTCCTTCATGATACTGAATATCACAATCATAGTCACTAAGCATCTCCATCTAGCGTCTTTGTCTCATATTTAATTCCTTTTGCTTGAAAACATACCTTAAACTCTTATGATCAGTGAATATGGTAAACTTACTACCATAACGGTAATGTCTCCAAATTTTAAGAGCAAAAATTATAGCTCCTAACTCTAGATCATGGGTTGAATAATTCTCTTCATGATTTCTTAAGTTGTCTAGATGTGTAAGCTATAACCTTTTGGCGTTGCATTAATACACATCCATAACCTAATTTGGAAGCGTCACAATATACTACAAAGTCTTCAGTTCCTTCTGGTAACGCTAATATGGGTGTATGGGTTAATCTTTGCTTAAGAATTCTAAAAGCTTCTTCTTGTTTTAATCCCCATTCAAACTTAACAGATTTACAGGTTAGCTTAGTTAAGGGAATGGCTATTCTAGAAAAATCTTGAATAAATCTTCTATAATAACCGGCCAATCCTAAGAAACTTCTAACCTCAGTTGGTGATTCAGGGGTTTTCCATTTAGTAATTGCTTCAATCTTTGTGGGATCCACATGAATTCCTTCATGGTTAACTAAATGTCCAAGAAACTGTACCTGTTCTAACCAAAATTCGCACTTAGAAAATTTAGCATAAAGCTTTTCCTTTCTTAATAAACTTAAAAGTGCGTGCAAATGCTTTGCATGGTCTTCTTTATTCTTAGAGTAAATGAGAATATCATCTATGAAAACAATTATGAATTTATCCAAATATGGCTTACATATTCGGTTCATCATGTCCATAAATGCAGCTGGGGCATTGGTTAAACCAAATGGCATGACAGTAAATTCATAATGGCCATACCTCGTTCTGAATACGGTCTTAGGAATGTCCTCTTCCTGTACCTTTAATTAATGATATCCTGACCTTAAATCGATTTTAGAGAAAAATCGAGCTCCTTGTAGTTGATTAAACAGATCATCGATTCTTGGTAATGGGTACCGATTCTTAATCGTGACCTTGTTTAATTCACGGTAGTCAATGCACATACGCATTGATCCGTCCTTCTTTTTAACGAACAGTATCGGCGCTCCCCATGGCGATGAACTTGGTTGTACAAATCCTTTCTCCAACAATTCGTCCAATTGTTTCTTTAATTCTTGCATTTCTGTAGGTGCCAAACGGTAAGGTGCTTTGGCAATTGGTGCCGTTCCTGGTATTAAATGGATTCTGAATTCAACTTCCCTATCTGGAGGTTGCCCTGGCAATTCTTCTGGAAATACATCTGAAAACTGAGATACTACTGGAATATCCTTTAAATCCTTTTCTTTAGTGTTAGTGATTATAGAAATCAAATACACTAATGATCCTTTTCTTATATAACTTGCAGTTTTCATCACAGAGATAAATTTTGTAGATCTAGATGGTTTATCTCCTTTTATTGTGATAGTTTTACCTTTTGGTGAATTTACTTGAATTGACTTTTGATCACATAAAATACTGGCTTTATTGGCTATTAACCAATCCATTCCTAAAACAACATCGAATCCTGCCAGATTCATGGGATAAAGGTTTGCAATAAATTTCTGATTTAAAATTTCTATTCTTGCTCCCTGCAAGATTTCAGAAATCCTAACTGTTTCTCCATTAGCTGTCTCTACTAGACATTCTTGTGGTAGTTTAGTTAATGACTGATTTAGAAATTTGCAAAACGATGTATTAATAAAACTTTGGTTTGCACCAGAGTCAAATAATACTTTAGCAAAAATATCATTAACTAAAAACGTACCAGCTATGACATCTGGAATCATCTTAGCTTCATCTGCAGTTAGAACAAATGCTCTAGCATTTTGAGTATTCTTGTTGTTTGTAGCTTGAGCTAATTTTGGGCAATTAAGCTTGATATGACCTTGTTCTCCGCAGTTGTAACATATCCTGTTGTTAGCTTTCTTCCTGCAATTTTCTTCCTTGTGTCCCGATATTTTGCAAAAGTTACAGTATATGGGGCATTTTCCTGAATGCTTTCTTTTGCAATTCTTACAGTAAGGTGCAGAGGTAGAACCTATATTTCTTCCACGATTAGAATTCCCAGAACGAAATTCTTGTGTGAGCTTCTGGGTTAGGTTCCTTCTTTGATCCTCTTCTCGGGTACGGACTAATTCATCTGTTAAGGTATTTGCTAGTTCTACAGCTTCTTCTATGGTTTGAGGTCTAGCTGCCTTGACTACATGTCTTATTTCCCCAATTAATCCCCAAATATAACGGGAGATTAACACTGGTTCTGGTGAAGCAAGAGTTGGCACTATTCTAGCATATTCAAAGAATAATTTAGTGTATCCCTTACTATCCACACCAGTCATCCTAAGGTTTAGGAATTTGTTTGCTATTTGTTCCTTCTCATTGGGTGGGCATAATTTCCTTTCTACCTTGTTTTTAAATTCTTCCCATTCCATATTGTAGGTTCTATCACTTCCTCTTGATTGGAGGATAGTGTTCCACCATTCTAAAGCTGAATTCTTAAATAGATTAGAAGCAAACAGTATCTTATATTCTTCAGCACACTTGCTTATTCTTAAGACTGACTCAGTCTTCTCTATCCAGCGTAGAGTTGCAATGGCCCCTTCATTGCCTGAGAATTCCATTGGTTTACAAGACCAGAATTCTTTATAAGAACAACCATAAGGAACGGTTCTTCTTCTTTTGGGAATAGGCAATTGAAGTACAGGTTCATTGTTCACGCTGTTTTCAGGTTCGATGGGTCGCTTACTGCTATGCTTACTTTTATTATTCGCTTCTTGAATAGTTTGAATAATAAATGGCATTGCATCTATGATTCCTTGTGCCACTATATGTTGAACAACACTATTATCCATTTGGTTTCCATTGTTATTGATGCCTGGATTCTCATTAACCACGTTAATGTTACTCTGGTTATCATTATTCAGATTTCCTTGATTTCCTTCATCGGCCATCTGAATTTTTAAACATTTTCCCCATATTAATATCACAAGATAATATTTAATATAGTTAATCACATGATACTCAATATAGCCAAAAACGTCGATCATTGCGACTTTTACTCTATTTCCACATACTATTATGCATCTATTACATTCTAGTACTGAATTAAAAATTACAATACTGACAGAAATAGAATCACACTAATAGTAATATGCATCCGTACACACATTTTATTTTTATTTTATTATTTTTACTATTACCGTCTCCTCCATCACATCACGGATATGGATTTATCCAAAAATCCATATTGGGTTCATCGTATTTCCATACGAGACACTCTCCCACCTGTCTCATTCTTTCACTGCTTTCTAAAATTTCCTCCCCAAAAGTCCTAAGTTCTTGGACGTTTTCTGCACTCATTGGGGGTGCAGGTTCTAGGACTGGGTTCGGAATCTAGGGTGCAGGTTCCTGATATGGGGGTGAAAGTGCCTGAAATTGGTAAGGATCTTCTAAGATCTCCCTAATGTAGTTATCATGGTAATAGGGATCTAAAGGGTCCATACCTGTATAGGCTCCTATGTTCTGTATGGGTGTGTCTTCTTGTATTGGGTAACATTGCACATAATCCCTAACGTCATCCCACCAGGGGTCATAATTTGGATCTAGGGGATTTGGTGCAGGTACCCTAGGGATTTCTTCTGGGTTAAAGTCATGCATCTCTACTTGATTTTCAGGATTTTCTATCTCCATGGGTTGGTCTGGGATTAGTGGTTGTGGGGCTACTAGTTGTTCCAGACTCGGGCCAGCAGCAGTTGTAGCTAGGATATGGAAATTGGCTAAGCTTCTATTAAGCATATCCTGTGTATGGGCATCCGTCTTTCACTTAGCAGCCGCTAAAACTCTTTGCTGTTGCAACTTTCGCATTCTTTTCCTACGAGCAAAGGCTTCCTTACTGAACCATCCTCGTTTCTTATGAGGAAATGGCTCTTCTGACTGAGCTTTAAAAGCAAACATTCCTTCTTCCCGATCAGCAGAATACCCAGAAAGGGCAGGCTGTGATGAGGTACCTTCACTCCTAGGTGAATCAGACAACTGACGACTCATGTCTAAGGGTCCTTGATCACTCATACTGTGAACTAACAAATAATCAAATAACACATAACAAATAAATACAGTTATGCACGTATTTCCATTATTTCCTAACACAAAATTTAAATTTTTAAGTGTCAGCAGAACACTTCTTTGGCTTAGACCAGTGGCTAGGCTCTGATACCACCTTCTGTCGCAACCCCCGATCCCTTATCTATCCCGGGAACGGGCGGACGTGAACTCAGAGTTTCGGTGGTATCAGCTATTTAATCTTGCAGCGGAAATTACATCAGGACCGTAGTTAGGAAATGTTTATCAGAGTAAAACCACCATATTTAATATTAATAATCACATGGGCAAAACCCAAGTTTCTTATTACAATACATTTATAGGGATAAACCCTATCTTATTGAATTTAAAACATCGTCTTTTAGGTAACTTTTATAGCCACATTTTTACTAAGCCTTCAGTGCTTCCCAGCTGGCTTTTTACTAATTGGCTGTCACATTGGGTTACCTGAAACGCGTTTTAAAAACATTTGTCAGTGGGAATACTGGTGAGTGAATCCCAGTTTAATCAAGAAACATTTTATCAATTAAAACAGTATTGAGAGCGATCACATTGTTTATTTCTACACAATTACTCATTCAGTACTGTCAATCCTGACTTGTGGGTCATATTACACATTGGCTAACTCGTCGTCCAATGGTAACGTACTGTCATCCCCGACTTACCACACGCAGTAGTATATTTTGTATACAAAATCCCAACATACCGGCAGTAATTGAAAAACTACAAAGACTCAATCACCGCTTAATCAGATTGTAAAACATTTAAGGTTTTGTAAAACATTACAAAAAGATTAACAAAAAGAGGATAAACTCACATTGCTATCTTAGACTTTGCGTAAGGGTTTCCTGGATATAATCTATAATTTATACAAATGTACATTGGTTAGTATCATAACCCTTTGAAAATATTAATGATACCCTCCCCGAGACGACATTCCAACAACTACGTCGGGCAGAACCACGACAGTTGTTACGGAACCCTAAATCAATCGGGCAGCGTATCTGTTATGAAACTGGGGTTATAATACTTACAACGGAGCAGAACCTTGCTAATTAGGGGGATATAATACCCGCGTATTATAAGCCTACTAGAGAAATTGTGATTTAGAATGAAAGAAATGAACGACGGAAAACGAAAACCCGTTGCCTGCTTATATAGTGCTGAAATCTGGTCTCCACGCGTAAAACACAGGCAAGGCTTACGCGGCCCGCGTCAAAGCTGGGTCAACGCGTAGCTTGTCCCGGTCATGATCTAGACCCGCCACGATGTCGACACGTGTCAGCTCAGGGTGTCTCCGCGTTGTTGATCTCTCGCGGCCCGCGTTAACTTAAACGGGGTCTTACGCAGCCCGTTTGAACTAAAGAAACTCAAAGGAATCCGGTATCCACCTTGATACCGCCCGCGTAAATGGTTGGGGTGGGTCTACGCGGCCCGCCTCAACTTTAATAATAAGATTTTATATTTTATTTTATATGTTATAACATATTTCGGGCTCGATTTTCACGTACGGGGTGTAATTAAAGACATATAAGGGTATTTTAAGATATAATAGGGTGTCGGAAATATTATAAGAGTGTCGGTTTTATCGAGGGTTGTTACAGTTTAAGGATCCCTCTCTTGCTTTCTCACTTAATACACACACTTTTATCCTCGAAACAGGTTCTTATTCTCACGCCTGAGGGTGGTTACAAGGAGAAGCCCATATTCTCCTCCTTGTAAAGAGCTTTATGGTGTGTTGATTGTTTTGCAGGATCATCGCAACTGTTTGTCGAGGAAGAAAGAAGATTAACCTTATTCGGACGATACACAAACCACAAGCTAATCTCTGGATTATCTTGGTGTTTCTTCATATGTGAACAACAGAGGAGATTAGATTGAATTCAAGTGTACCATACTCATAGTATTGATTATAATATATATATAGTTACCATGACAAGAAACTGAAAACTAGAACATAAATGGTAGAAGTCAAAGTAACTGATTTGGGTTGGAGTGTCGGGTTTGGGCATTGAAAGGAACAGTATGATTAATTGTTCCATGCAAAGACCGAATAAACGATTCATGCCCTTCGGCTTGGGCAAGGAAATACTGGAATGTCAGAGACGGGTGAGTGGCACGAATAGCCGTGGAGAACGTCTCAAATGACGCCCCAACAAGAATACAAAGCTGTTAAGTGAGTCTAATAGAATGCAATCGCAATGATGGAAAATAACATGAGTAGCTTTTTTGTAAAGACCATGATTGGATTCCGGGAACCCATCCTCCTTATAAACCTAAAGTTGTTTGTGAGGGCAGTGAAAGAAACTAGGGATGAGCTCGGTACCGTCCGGAACCGAACCGATACCGAAAGAACCGGTACCGAAAATTCCCAAAAGTGGGTACCGGTACCGAATATACCCGGTTTGGTTCGGTACCGGTTTGGTACCGGTACGGTACCGGTATTTGAGGGTAAAAACCAGTAAATACCGGTACCGAACCGGTATCGAAAATGCTAAAAGTCGATACCGAATCGGTATCGAAAAAGTACCCGGTTCGGTAAATTCGGTACCGATACTGGTTCGGTACCAGGAACGTTTTGCTCTTCCTTAAAAGAAACCACACAATTGCAACATTTGCCATTTGTTTCACATCTCTTCTCCATTACCTCACTTATTGAAGAAGCCCATACTAATTCCCACGTTGGGGGTTAATCGAAAAAGGACAAATATGTACTTTTACCCTTTTTTTAAACAATAATTTTTACATCTAAACCACCTGTCACTTTGTACATATAGTCATATAGACTGTGGGGATTTAAACCAACACCACTTTTGTGGAGACAGCTACCCATGTTACCACTATGTTATGACATTCTCAAATTTATGTATATGACCCCCATAATTTTATTAAAGGCGTGCACTTAAGTGAAAAATATTATTATTTAGTTATTACAATTGATTAAAGTCAACACAAATCTCCTAAACAAATTTAAATCCATACCACATACCTGGTCTCATTAGTCCATCGTCATTTAGGTGCTGTTTGTTTTTGCAGACATAAACTGTCTCCAAGCTGATTTCATCTGTTTTCATGTCTGCAACTGAAGCTCTTCAAGCTGAAAATATAAGACTGTTTGTTTTTATAAATTGATACTGTCTGCATAAACAATCATCATACACTTTGTGGTGGTGGCAGACGGAGGCGGTTGTGGTGGTGGTTGAGGGGGCGAAAGGAGAGGGAGCGGTGGTGGGTGAAGGGGCGGTGGTGGTGGCAGACGGAGGCGGTTGTGGATGAAGGGGAAGAAAAAAAAAGGCGGTGGTGGTGGTGGCAGACGGAGGCGGTGGCGGTGGTGGGTGAAGGGGCGGTGGTGGTGGTGGCAGACGGAGGTGGTGGTGGTGGCAGACGGAGGCGGTGGTGGGTGAAGGGGCTGTGGTTGTGTGAAGATGTTTGAAGCAAGAGTTCATAGCTTTTTTTTAAGATGATATAAGCCATTTTCAGATTTGTTTAAAAAAAAAAACAAACAGTCTTCAAGGGAAACGTCTGCGCGCCTGCAGACAACAGTTCCCTTGAAGATGTTTGAAGAAAAAACAAACACCCCCTTAGTACCGGATTACTCATTAACCATCGGATATGTTGTTTTTCCATGGGGATCTCTCTTTATAATCTAAGATGCTTAAAATTTACTTGTTGAAA
Source organism: Helianthus tuberosus (assembly GCA_030545235.1). Taxonomy (NCBI): domain Eukaryota; kingdom Viridiplantae; phylum Streptophyta; class Magnoliopsida; order Asterales; family Asteraceae; genus Helianthus; species Helianthus tuberosus. The sequence continues at coordinate 14,152,807 of CM060430.1, read as the reverse complement.
TTCCCATCACCCAAAATCCGATCATCTTAGAAACCGACTTGTAATATCAATGCTCAAGTATAATTTTACCAATTCCAAAATTTTAAATTAATTCATGTTTGTTATACACTTAAGAATTTGAAAACGTTATGCAATATATATTTTAATATTAAGTAATGGGAAATTAAAATATAGGGTTTTAGCGTGGGTAAATGGATACAATATTGCTTGAGTTGTGAGGTTAAGATCTCTAGATCTCTACCATTAAAAAATACATTTTTCCTCTTAACGCAAAATCAATCCAAACCTCCACATCACACCCCAGTTTATACTAAATTACATGTAAAAAAGAATGGTCATACTCGTTATACTTTGGAGAATCCAATAAATACGATCCTCAGCAGGGCTCCGTTTCACTTCATTATGTAGGCATCGGTCCACATCCCTTTGACGTTCAAAGGTGTACTAGTCACCGACACCAAAAAGGCGATTAAAAACATGAAAAAAGGGACACATGAGGTACTTTGTTGTGTGCCCGGCAGGATACTTTAATACGGGTGATTTTCACTAATCCTAAAGGTGTACATAGCGAAATATGTACTTTGTTGTATAAACTAGGGATTTGAACAAAACCGGCTGAAAGGAATCTGACAGTTTGCAAATGAAATGTATTCGACTTGCCAGAAGTGTAGGATTTAGATCCGAAGGAATACCATATAGATTATAGACTAATAAACTATCCTCAGTCATAACAAAATTGGAAATTCACAAATTACAACTCATACACGTTCTTGCTGGAGCTTGGTCGCATCTCTTTGTTGCAAGGCTAATAGGTGTTGGTGTGTGGAGGAAGTTTTCAACTGTGCTCGTCTATTTGTTATCAGAGCTAAAGAATTTCTCGCGCTTCATCCACCTTAAGACAACATGTGTGATGGGTTTTTGTGTTGATATACGAGATAATAAGGTAACAGGAGTGTCACATATTGCCTCAAAATTTACAAACCAAATCAATAATACTCTAAAAAATAAATTTAAAGATGAAGCAATAAAAGCTGGCATTTTGAACACAGAGAGATTCCATTACAATGGCACCAAGAGTTGGCCTTTTGACTACAGTCATCACTTGTCACTACAAGAAAACACCACTATTAGCGGCGACAGGCCAGGTGTCGCCGCTATTGGTCGATCCGCGTCAAACCCAAACCCCAGCCGTTGATCAATATTCTGATCTAATGGTTGGGGATTAAAGAGGCAATACCGGCGACATATTAGGATCAATAGCGGCGACACCCTTTCTCCGCTAAAGGTAAGTGTCCCACTTTAATCCCCTGCCACACATATCTTATCCTGGTTAACCCTAGTTAGCCTAATAGCGGCGACATATGATCTAATAGCGGTATTGCTCGTTCCGTAAAAGACCTTCATAGCGCCATTTTCTTCCCTCCTCCTTCATTTTCCCCCCAAATCTCTACAAACCACCTCCGTAGAACCGCGTTTTTTGCCCAAATCGGTTAGGTTTACTTTCTTTTTGTTAAATCTCTTCTCTATTTTGTTATTTACATGTTATAGGCTTTAATTTTTGCTCGTTTTTGTGTATTTTTGTGTTTATGGAAGAAAATTCGGATCACCCCCATCTCTTCTCCGGTCACCACCTTCACTTCTCCGGCACCACCTCGTCTCAGCGGTCTTAGTCTACTTGAAACCTGAAAAAAACGGTTAGTTTTATATGTATTTTTTTTAAGTTTAGAAATTGTTTAATTTTTGGTTTAGGTATGTAAATATGTGTATGTAAGGATGAATGTTTGTATGTCAAATGTATAATGTAGGTGTATTTGGAGAAAATGAGTATATGAAAGTCTATGTATTTGTGTATGTAGGTGTATGTAAGCATGTATGTGGGTATGTAAGTGTATGAATGAATGTATGTATGTAGGTGTATGTTAGTATGTTGGCGAAAAATGTGTATGTTAGTATGTATGTTTGTATAAAGTATGCAAATGTGTATGTAAAGATGAATGTTTGTATGTCAAATGTATAATGTAGGTGTATTTGGAGAAAATGAGTATATGAAAGTCTATGTAGGTGTATGTAAGCATGTATGTGGGTATGTAAGTGTATGAATGAATGTATGTATGTAGGTGTAAGTGTATAAATTTTATGGTTTTGATCAAAATGTGTGTTTGTTTACGTGTAGGTTTGAAAAAAATGTTAAAGTTTGATAATTTGTATATTTGTGTTTAGGTTTTAAAACATTTATATTTAAATTTGACAAATATATATTAGTTAGGAAATACCCTCTTTATATTAAAATTATCATTTAAAACATAACGAACATAGAAAATACCCGCCAAAATTGAAATCACCATTTAAAACAAAATGAGCTAAGAAAATACCCGCCAAAATTTAAACCATCATGAAGAACATTACATATTTAAAAAATCGTGCCTGATATTGAATTCATCATTTCAAACATAACGAGCTAAGAAGACATTTAAGAAGATTGGTTTGGTATATGAGATGATAGATGTGTGCACAAATGATTGTGCTCTCTTTTGGAAAGAAAACGAGTCCTTGCAAAATTGTCCCGTTTGTAATGAAAGTCGATGGGTCGATAAAGACAAAAAAGGCACGACGTTGGCTCGTAAGGTGTTACGATACTTTCCTTTGACGCCTAGACTACGACGTTTGTATTGTTCAAGGCACACAACGAAAGATATGATATGGCATAGTACCGGACGATCGGAAGATGGGACAATGTGTCATCCAGTTGATGGATCTGCATGGCAAGACTTTGATAAAAAGTACCCAAACTTCGCGATGGAGCCACGAAATGTTCACTTAGGGCTTGCAGCTAACGGTTTTAATCCCTTTAACAACGGTAGTGGATCCTCAACTCATAGCACGTGGCCGGTTATACTCACCACATATAATCTGCCTCCCTGGCTATGCATGCGAGAGTCCACATTCATGTTGACCTTGTTGATTCCTGGCCCTAAATCACCGGGGAAAGACATGGACGTTTTCCTTAGACCGTTAGTGGATGGGCTTAAGGAATTGTGGCAGACAGGTGTACGTACTAAAGACGCAGCAACAAACACATACTTCACAATGAAGGCGGCATTGTTATGGACCATAAATGACTTTCCAGCCCATAGTAGTCTATCAGGTTGGAGCGGACAAGGCTACATGGCATTCCCAACTTGTAACCAAGACACTCCTTCAATACGTGTAACTGGTAAATGTGCTTATGTTGGTCATCGCCGGTTCTTAGATGCCAACCATCCTTGGAGAACAAGTCTCGACTTTAACGGGAGACCCGAGACATGAGACCCTCCGAGACAGTTTAGCCCAGCTGACATAGAAGCTCAACTCGGTCGTTTAATTAATCGTCTACCAGGTAAGCATCCATCTTTTGGAGGTGGGAGGATAACCCGGTCAGATTTCGAGTTGAACTGGTCCAAAAGAAGCATATTTTTTGACCTTGAGTATTGGTCTTCTCTGCAGCTGAAACATAACTTAGATGTAATGCATATAGAGAAAAATGTGTGCGACAGCTTGCTCGGTACTCTTCTAATGAATGATAAGAGCAAAGACACGCCAAATGCGCGGTCCGACTTGGAAAAACTAAACATTCGGCCGACACAATGGCTGAAACAATCGGGTGGCAAGTTCTTAAGTCCCCACCCAAAGTACTCATTCAAGTCCGATGATCGAAAACTTTTTTGTCAGTTTATAAAAAAATGTTATATTACCAGATGGTTTTGGATCTAATATCAGTAAGAGGGTGACAGATAACAATGCTAACATTACCGGGTTGAAATCTCATGACTGTCATATCCTCATGCAACGTTTGATACCGATTGGGGTTAGATGGCTTTTGACAAAAGATACATCTACACCAATAGTAGACCTTTGTATGTTTTTTAAGCAACTTTGCTCTAGAACACTATCGGTGGATGATATGAAGAAAGCAAAGGATGGCATTGTTACCATCTTATGCAAGTTAGAGATGATCTATCCACCTGCGTTTTTTGACATTATGGTTCATTTACTTGTGCATTTACCTGATGAAGCGATTGCGGGAGGTCCAGTAGCTTTTAGATGGATGTATCCATTTGAAAGGTACATGAAAAAACTAAAGAACTATGTCAAAAACCCGGCAAGGCCTGAAGGTTGTATAGCTGAAGGTTATGTGTTTGAAGAAGCTCTAACATTTTGTTCAATGTACCTTAAAGATGTTCAGACTAAGTTCAATCGCCCAGATAGAAACGATGATGTCGTTGTTGAAAAAAGAAAGTTATGGGTGTTTGAGTCCAAATGTCGTCCTGTTGGCGCAACAAAGAACAAATATCTATCATTCATCGAAAAAAGCAAGATGGAATGGTTCGTCCTCGAAAACTGCGCAGAAGTTAGGGAGTACATGAAGTGAGTGTTTCTATCTTTAACTTTTCATAATCTGTTAATTGGTATTTTTCATTCCTTTCTTATATTTGTCATCAATGTAGTGAATTCAAACATACACATCCCCAAGATGATCTTAAAACCAAATTTCCGGGATGGTTTCTCCATAAGGTATAATACATATATAACACTCATTACTCTACACTTGCTAGGTAATACATATATAACAAACATTATTACTCTATATTTGTTAGGTCCATTCGATGAAAACACAAAATTCTCCAGAATTCCACCCGGAGTTGTATGCTCTTTCAATTTGTGCGAAAATGACTGCTTACACTTTCACTGCTTGCATAGTCAACGGTGTTAGGTTTAAGACACTTGAACGTGATGCAAAATGCGCAACGCAAAACTCTGGGGTGGAAGTGGTTGGAGAGAACGGTGTGAAATTTTATGGCCAATTAGAAGAAATTATTGAGTTGCGTTATACAAATGATTATTCCACTGTCCTATTTCGGTGCAAGTGGTTTGATACTCGAAAGGGTGTAAACCATGACAATAATATCACCAGTATAAGCACTGAACATGAATGGGACAAAGACAATCAACTCTTATTTGCTTCGCAAGCCAAACAAGTGTTCTTCATCCAAGAAACGTCTCGAAACCAAAAAAATAAACATAGGTGGGTAGTCGAAAATGTTAATCATCGAAGAATTTGGGATCGGCCATTAAGTGATGACCGCGTCAATAAGGTTCAAAATGTTGACAAAGGCTTAGAAGATACTGACGTTGTCGACAACAACTCTTCATCTGACTGTCCACTTGTCATTGACTTGATCCAATACTTTCAAATTGGATCTTCTCATGTTACTACGGGTGAGCCTTCAATTGAAGTTGATCCCCCAACGGCTACCGTCGATGAAGTGTTTGAGGTCGAGACTGATTGTGATGAGGTCGAGGCTGATTGTGATGAGGATGATCCCGATTATGTGGAGTCTGACTAAAAGAAAAGTTATTGTAATTTATATTGATTTGTATTTGATAAACACTTGTTTGAAATATTTATTTGAATTTGAGTTACACTTGTTGTACTTTCCCTTAATTTCTATTAGATACGCATGCTGTAACGTTTGTAACTTTATAGGGATTATGTTTTCGGTATTGCTTATATTCGCTTACCTGATGGCGGATGTGGCCCCTTGGGACATGGGGGTGATGGCGCTGGTGATCCACCGCCTCGTGGTGGATTTCGTGGCACGCACGAGACTGACGGTAAGTCTTTTACTAAATTATTTTGTAGTCCTTATATTTTATATATTATAAATGTTGTTACTAATTATTTTTGTTTTAATTGCAGCGGTTCCCCCAAAGAAGGTTAGGGGAAAGCCAAAAACGAGAAACTACGGTGTCTAGTAAAAGCGGGGGGGGGGGGGGGGCTGTATCGCTTACGTTTGACAGACATGTCACGTTTACCCCCGTTGGTAAATCAAGAGATATGTTTTCAAGGGAGGCCAGCCTGTATATGTGGCGGACCATCCCGTTTGATAAAATTGGATGGGATAACGTTGAACAACATTACAAGGATGCCGTCATGAAGCACTTACGGGTAAATAAGTTATATGCATAAAATTTTATCAAATATTTAAGCACATGCAAATCTAATTTATATATGATATTTTAACTTTTTTATTTAATTTGTAGGAAAATTTCAATTTTGATGAAGTGGAACGTGATTATGAGGCAAGAAACTTGAAGGGTGGTATTAGGACTGTGCTTATGAAGCGGTACACTGACCGCAAGTACGACACTAGAATTATTTGAGAGCGAGGGAGGTTACGATGATCTTGAGAGGGCAAGGGCATACCATCCCGCGGATATGCCCTATGAAAACTGGTTGAGAACCATCGAAGGTTTCCGGGACGAAAAATATATTAAAAGAAGCAAGGCCAACACACTAGTACGCGAGAAACAACAATTGCCATACCGCGGGGGGACATCGTCGTACGGTAGCACCGCCTATAAAAATGTAATGTTTTATGTATGTGTGCGTGTGTGTAAGCTTTTGTTTATTTAATGTCTAATCTAAGTTTAATGCTAAACAGGATATGGATTGGGTACCTACGTATGCTAAAACCCACACGGACAATCAAGGGAATTGGGTTGATCCGGTTGCTGAACAAAATTACGTAAGTATTTCTTTTAAGTATTATTTTCTATAACAAATATATATACACATATATATTTAATCATCTTCGTAAAATACAGCGGAACATACAAGAGGCCACAAATGAATGGAGCGGTGATGATCCCCCAATTGCCCCGTATCAGGAAGCGTTGGGAGAGCGGCGAGGATGGTACCGCGGGATGGGGCCTAAACCTTCTTCTAACACGTCCTCGAACACATCCTCGAACATGTCGTCTTCGCAAGCTCGGACGCAAGAACCCTTTTCCGAGGTAAACTACGCAATTTATAAAATGACAAACGAATGCATGTTTCCTTGTTAAATATATGTTGGTAGCGTTAATTAATATGCTAATATACGTTTTGATATCTATTATTGTAGGATTTTGTTAACAGCTTGTTCCAAACCCCGTCACTTTTTAACCAACTTAACAACTATCTTGCTTCACAAGGAAAAGGAAAAGGAAAGTCAAACGACTACGATTCTGACAACTTATTCGATAATGAATCCGACAACGAGTGACTTGTTTTTAATGTATGTTATATTTTTAAACGTTGTAGGATTATAATGTACGACTTACACGTAGTTTTTAGTTATATTACCTTTAGTATATGTTCATTGCGTATGTTTGCGTTGTTTGAAATAGGCATGTTCTGTTTTTTTGGCCGAAAAAATGGCTGAGTGCTGTATATACAACAACTATATTAAAAAAAAAAAGACTTTTAGCGGCGACATATGTCGCCGCTATTGACATACACCCTTTAGCGACCATGATCAATACCGGCAACCTTTTAGCGACGACAGCTGTCGTCGCTAAAGGTCTAAGAGCAATACCGGCGACGGACACCTTTAGCGACGACAGGAGGCCAATAGCGGCCGATCAATACCGGCGACCTTTTAGCGACGACATGTCGCCGCTAAAGGTCAATACCGGCGACAAATCCTACCAATACCGGCGACAGCTGTCGCCGCTAAAGGTGGCCCACTCTTGTAGTGTGTGAGTACAAGGTAAATCAAAAACTTGCAATTTTCTAAGAAGATGACTGCATGTTTGTAGCAAGTTCATGAATGCACACACTTAAACGCCTTTGATTCTCGTCACAATCCATCTTTATACACTCTGTAATTTTTTCAGGACAACGTCCGCTTCTGCACGCAACGTAGAAAAAGATGGTTGAATCGTAGCCCGGTTTGATGCACGCATCCCTGTCAGTACTTCGTTAATATCTTCCAATAGTGAAATAATGACGGAAGCCTTTTCTTTCCCTTTCTCAATCCGCGCACTCAGATTTTTCCAGCTCGTATCAATACCAACATGTGCCTTCCCTTGTTCATGCATCTTTGCCATTCTGGTCTCTGTAGCAGCTTTCTCCTTCTCGAGGAAGGTGCGTAACTTTTTAATAAGGCTTTGGGCTAACTTGGTGTCACGCATAGCTTTAGCATCCTGCAGAGTTTACATGGATATTGATAAAACTTTAAGAAACATTAATCCTACTCAACAATTTAAACTGCAAAAAGGTTTTTTTTTTAGCCAGACGTCTCATTTTCTATCTCTAGACCTTACTCTACTCTATGAGTGAGATTTTACTGGGTCCGTTAGTTTTGTTTGTTTACAATATTACTCATCATCTTTTTCATAAATCTCCAAATTAATATCATATAAAAATGGGGCAACATCGGTATCTGTGATAAACTTTTATGACGACTCTTTTATTTATTGAAACAAAATAAACCAGAATTCCAAAACTTACAAAAATAAAGAAGCATACACACCTTGTGTTGGAAAAATAGGTGAAAATAACATTTTTCACAAATATAGGAAAATGATTTTTTTCCTATTTTGGACTAGAAATAAATATAATAAAATGAGCGGGTTTTATATATTTATTTGTGGGTTTGTGTTCTATGTTGGAAGAGCTTCGCAACGAACTAAACCACGTCCAAAACCGAGCTAAGATGAATTAGATATCGATGCTTAAAGTTGGGTGTTTAAAACATTGAATGCTGAAACAAAAGGGAAAGTAGCACCTTGTCCCACATCGGAGGAGAGATGTAACTTAAATGGGTATTTAAGGTGGAACTCTCCATCCTTATTGTTTCATGGAAGCACACACTAAGTGTCCTCGCGAAGGGTGCAGACCTAACTCGCACTCGCACACGCTCGCGCGCGCGCGTGGCGTGGGCGATGAGGCGCAATGTGGCGCTTTGATGGCGTGTGGAGCACCCTGACTCGCACACGCTCGCGCGCGTGGCGTGGGCGATGAGGAGCAATGTGGCGCTTTGATGGCGCACTTTGCACTTCGCACGCTCGCATCACCGCGAGCCGCCTTTGTATTTTTGACCACGTGCGCGTGGTGAATCACATAGGCTGCAAGGACCAAGTGGTGAAGTGGCGTGCAGGTTCGAGATTTGACATGAAAGACATGGGTTTAGCTACTAAAAGCATGTTGAAAGTGAGATTTGACATGAAAGACATGGGTTTAGTGGATGTGATTCTTGGAGTAAAGATCATAAGAACCCAAGATGGTCTTGTGTTAAGTCAATCTCACTATGTGGATAAAATTCTTGAAAAATTCAACTCGGGAGATACGAGTGTAGCTCGAACTCCAGTTGATACCTCCCAACATCTCAAGAAAAATAAAGGAGATGGAGTTGCTCAGTTAGAGTATTCAAGAATTATTGGCAGTCTAATGTATCTAATGACATGTACTCGACTCGACTTGGCTTACGCGGTGAGTAGGCTAAGTAGATACACCAGTAATCCGTGCACGGATCATTGGAAAGCTATCACGAGGGTGCTTCGATACATAAGATACACAAGAGATTATGGACTGCATTATACCCGACAACCAACAGTGATCGAAGGATACACTGATGCAAACTGGATATCGGATTATAAAGATTCCAAATCAACAAGTGGTTACGTGTTTACACTTGGAGGAGCTGCTATTGCTTGGAAGTCTTCTAAGCAAACGATCATAGCAAGATCCACAATGGAATCCGAATTTATCGCCTTGGATAAGTCAGGCGAGGAGGCGGAATGGCTACGTCAATTCGTGGAATATATTCCAAGATGGCCAAAGCCTTTGCCAGCCATATGTGTACATTGTGATAGTCAATCAACGATTGGTAGAGCTCAAAGCTTGATGTACAATGGCAGATCAAGGCATATGCGACGTAGACATAACACGGTACGACAACTACTCTCAACGGGTGTTATCACAATTGATTATGTGAGATCAAAGGATAACATTGCGGACCCGTTTACAAAAGGCTTAAGCAGAGAGTTAGTAGAAACGTCGTCAAGAGGAATGGGACTAAAGCCCGTGGTAAATGGGAATATGAGGTAAACCTAACTTAGTTGACTGGAGATCCCAAGATCTAAGTTCAATAGGACAACTTAATCATATTACCAAAACGGAGTCACTGTGGGGGAGTACCCCAAACAACATAAAAGGGAGTTATATACTTCCTAGTCCATTCCAATCAGTGACATTGAAGTGAGGCTAAGCATATTAAGGTTAACGATTTTGGGAAATCAAATAACCATGATGCTTTTAATGATTCAGAGGAATCACCTATGTTAGAGAGAAGTGGGGTCGCTTCGAATGGATTTGTGGGGTGCGCAAATCCTAGAGCTCTCGCATAACCAATCTAGTGTTCCAGGACCATAATAGGACACGACAATGAGGGGTTGGCCAAATCAGGGAGAGTATTGTGTGAAGTGTAATGTCGTTTACACAAATGGGGGTATGTTCAAGGACATCGCGTCTACACACCGCTAGTAAGCTAAGTACGCTTCACAAAAGAAGGTTCAAAGGTGACAACCTACCTATCTTGCAATACTCAACTGTCGAAGTTTATCGTTGAAAAGTGTAAGGAAAAGATCCATTTCCATACATGTGGGGGATTGTTGGAAATTTGATGAAAATAACATTTTTCATGTGGGGGATTGTTGGAAATGTAGGATCGTTTTCTGACCCGAACGAGTCGTTCAGAAGAGTTAATCTCAACACGAAAGGCGGAAACAGACGTGTAGAGTTCAATTCAGCAAGATTCACGCTTAAAACTGTTGTATTATTGATTCTATAACGTTTTACAACCTGACAACACTTCGGCAGCACTTCGTTGCTCTGGCCGGAAAATTTCTGAAAGTTACAAATGATGAAAGTTTGAAGGGTATATATAGACTACGACCCTGACCGTTTGAAGGTGTCATGGCACTCTTCAAACGGTTACACTTTCAAACTGTTACCCCTTCAAACGGTCATGACAATTTCAAACAATTACATATTCAAACGGCCAACATCCTATTTCATATTTCAAGTAACTCTATTTTGTCATCTAGTTTCATGATGCAATGATGATGTAAGCATGATAATGTCATCATCAAAGATGATGACATAATTCTTGTTTCGAACCGCAACGAACCCGAGACTCGATATAAGACGAAGACGACAGATGTATGCACTAACAGGAAAAATAGGTAAAAATAGCATTTTTCACAAATATAGGAAAATGATTTTTTCCTATTTTGGACTAGAAATAAATATATTAAAATGAGCGGGTTTTATATATTTATTTGTGGGTTTGTGTTCTATGTTGGAAGAGCTTCGCAACGAACTAAACCACGTCCAAAACCGAGCTAAGATGAATTAGATATCGATGCTCAAAGTTGGGTGTTTGAAACATTGAATGCTGAAACAAAAGGGAAAGTAGCACCTCGGAGGAGAGATGGAACTTAAATGGGTATTTAAGGTGGAACTCTCCATTCTTATTGTTTCATGGAAGCACACACTAAGTGTCCTCGCGAAGGGTGCGGAGCACCCTAACTCGCACTCTCTCTCGCGCGCGCGCGTGGCGTGGGCGATGAGGCGCAATGTGGCGCTTTGATGGCGCACTTTGCACTTCGCATCGCCGGGAGCCGCCTTTGTATTTTTGACCACGTGCACGTGGTGAATCACAGAGGCTGCAAGGACCAAGTGGTGAAGTGGCGTGCAGGTTCGAGGCGCGTGACGTGGCAGTCCGCGCGCGGGTCCAAGTGGCACGAAGGCGCGCGGTTGCGCATGGTGCATGGGTCCTGCTGTGTCGTGCGCGGCGCACCAGAGTGAGCCAATACGGCGCGACTGTGTGGCGTGCTCGTATAGGCTCACAGGTGACGTGGCGCATGCGCGCATGGAAATGAGCCAAATGGACGCACCGCGCATGAGCGTGCTGACTTGCGCGCACACCAGTGTGTCTTGCGCGCGCGCGGAGAAGCTTCCAGCATTGAATGACAGTGCAGTTTCAGTTCAGCTTCGTAACTGACGAGTTAACGGTCGTTGACTGAGAATCAAATGACTTATTAAATTGCATTGAAGACGTTTAATGCAATTTAAACCTCTCCTTTAATTCCTTTTGACCATTTCGACTTAGGAGCAGTATAAATACAGCTCTTGGTCACTGCAGAAGATACACCTTGAACACCAGCAACACAACAGCAAACACTACTTTCTCTCTACAATTTTCTGATCTCTTACTTGCAGTTTCAAGGTAACCTTCGGGTTGTAGGCGAACTCCGGCAGTACGCTGCTTCGGCTGTTGTACCCTGGGAAACAAAACGAGTACTCCTGGGAGACTCGGAATTTGTTTTAAAGGAAGCGTGTTGAACACGTGCCTCAGTCTTTCTGCTTCTACTACTTTCTTGTATTGTCGTTTATTTCAGTTGTAATTGTTCCAGTAATTTTTGTTTTCTTATTTCTGTATTGTAATCATAATAATAAAATGTGTTTTATTTTATTTATTTACGCGAACGATTCCTACACCTTGCTTAAATACTTAATCAAACTTGACAAAGAAGTATACTAACCTATTTGACTTAGGAAAGGAAAGCATACACACCTTGCTTAAATACTCAATCAAACTTTTATACGTTAATACTTTTTTTTTAAATCTATGTGATTAACACTGTATGTCTTCCCCGCCGCATCGTGCGGGCACCATACTAGTAATATATGTATGGGTAATACAGAACCCGTCTCTCTCCCAACCCCCCTCTCTCTCTCTACCTTTGCACACCACCACCCATAACCGCCACCAACCACCACTACCCTCGACATCACCAACACAACCACTGTTCTCCAATGGCCTCCATTGCAGGTGTTCAACGACTTTGGTTTAGAATTACCGACCAGCACTAGATCTGTTCTAACGCTTCATTAGGTTTTCATATGTTAATTTAATTGTAGTTTTTAGTTTCTAAATTTGTGAATTAAGATTATCGGCTTATCTTCTTTATTGGATTCTTGGATTTGATGAGTTTACCTATAAGTGTGAAAACGGTGAGAATGCCACTCATCCATTGGATCAAAACTGTCAATGGATTAGATTGACATGGTGGCGTTTTCGTAAATAACATCAACTTTATTACTAGGACGTGCTTTATTAAGGGTAAAAGATTTTATTTTAGAAAATGCGGATCTAGACTATCATACTTATTGAGAAAGTTAATGTTTTAGAAAGAATATATATATATATATATATATATATATATATATATGTGTGTGTGTGTGTTAACGTTTAGTGAAGGATGTGTATATAAAAATTATTTTGTAAAAATACTTGCTATTTAAATTTCATAATCCTAATCTTTAACAGTGAATATAAAGCCAATTATATATGATATATTTTTTTTTCTGTAATTATGTGATGAATCTTTTTTAAATAAGTCTTGCCCATTATTTTACGGTATAATTATTTGAAGTTAGCTTGACTAGTTCCAAACCGTAAACGGACGATCGAACCAAAACGGGTTTTTTAATCCATAAAATGTTATATAAAAAAATTCAACCACACGGAGTCTATTCTGTTAATAGAAAGTTGACTTTAGTAAATCATGTTTTTAGCCCGTGTGGTTATATCACTTTTACTATATTAGCCTAAAATAAGAATTTTTAACATATCTGTCCCTAAGGTTTCTATAACTAACCATTTTGGCCCATAAGTCTAACCATTTTAGCCCCCATGGTCTCTATAACTAACCATTTTGGCCTCCATGATCTCTAGACTTAGGGGCCAAAATGGTTAGTTATATATGTTAAAAGTTTTTATTTTGGGCTAATACAGTAAAAGTGATATAACCATAGGGGCCAAAAACGTAATTTACTCTTTAGCATAAAACCAAATAGAATTACGAATAAGATATTTTCATATAAAACTACTACTACCTTCTTAAGCAAATAAAAAATAGATATCCTCTTACAAACTACTACTATTTCTTAAGCAAATAAAACTAACACTACTTCTTAAGCAAAAGAAAGAAAATTAGGAGAATCATAGCTTCCTTTCTTCTACCGCTAACATAACAACCAATATACTAAGTTAACCTCGAGTGATGTTCAGCGTTTGCATAGTGCGGTTTAATTCCTCCACCGTGTCCTTTGCCAGTTGAATCGCTTCCTTTTGATATTTGCATCACGTTTTTCTGTGATAGCAGCTTTTGTTTCCTGAATCTGTCGTTGGAGATCTTCACATTTCTTTTCTCGATCGACCAATTTCTCTTTAAGAACCAACTCAGCTCCTACGGCACCAGTCAAAACATGTATCATCCTATTATGAACTTCCTCATCAAAACTGTGAACGAAAGATGATTTGTCCTCAAAAGATGCAAGGCATCTCAATGTACGTTCCACATAGGGAAGACAACGCCTGTTCTTCAAATTGCAAATAACGTCCCTCTTCACTCCCATCTGTAATAGTGATTTAAATTGGCATTGTCGGTAACAACGGCGTCTAAAATACGCACAACCCTCACAATCGGCCATTTTAAAGGTTAAAGAAAACCCTGATTTTAAGGTGAAAGAATGAGAGAATTGTGATCGCTCATCGGGATTCTCGAACCGCTTTTTATAGCTGGAGAACACCTTTACCCTAAAGCCTGTTAGGCCCACAGGACAGGCCCGCGAACCAAGGCCGGTGAGTGACGTATGCAGAGAGAGAGAGAAAGAGGAAAAAGAGTGAGTGAAAATTAAATAGACTATAAGATATATTTTTTACTCGACTTTTTAATAAAAGAAAGAGTAAATTACAAGTTTTGTCCTTTACGTTTGTCCCAAATTTCAAGCGTTGTCCTTTACCTTTAAAACTGATGACTTTTGTACTTAATGTTTGAAAATGTTGCACGTTATGTCCTTTAGGGCAAACACAGTTAGAATTTTATGTTAAGTTGTGTCATGTGCATTGCACATGAGGGTAGAACAGTCATTTCCCCTCCCCACTTGTGTTCCCCCTTTTAAAACCCTAATAACACCCCCAATTCATCTTCAACCCCAAACCCTAATTCCAAAATAAACCGTCTGCAACAAAATTCTTAACCCAATTCTCACAACAATCAAATCATTCATCTTCATCAACTTATCATAACATCAACTTAAAGCAATCAATCACGTATTCCACACAATTTGGAAAGCAAGGAGGGGTTATGTAAGCATTTGATTCCGGCTTCGAAGTCGCCGATGAAATTGAGCTTTGCAATTTCCATTTTGATGTTCAATAAAGACAGAGGATTTGTGAATGTTGAAGAGATTAGAGAGAGATGAAGTTTAGAGAGAGAAAGAGAGTGTAGAATTTCTTCCATTTTGATATCCGCCGGTGTTACGGATTCAGATTTGAAGAATAAGTCGGAACTGAATACGTCGACGGTACCTGAATACTTCGACGGACACTTGTTATAAACGTGTCGGAACTGAATACCTCGACGGTACCTGCGCTGATGAGGAACTCCATCAATCAGAGATAGAAATCGTCGTAGGACCCGATGAAGGTGAGTTCCTTGTTGTTAGACGCACCCTGTACGGTTACCGATACAATTATAGTTAAATTGGTTGGTATAGATTTGGATGTAAATTGTTTCACTATGTATATGTATATGTCTGTATCTATAGTTTTGGATGCATAAATTGGTTGTGCATTTTGAAGAATTGAATAATTGTTTCTATTAATCAACAGATTGTAATTACTAATCTTGAAATTCTCAGCTAAAAACAATCTGGTTTACAATCCGAATCGGAAAACTACCGTGGAATGATCTTTGAGACCAAATGAGAGTGTCAAGGATTTTGAAGAACTAGAGTTGCTGAAAACATATATACAACATATATACAACATAGGTTAAACTTTTTTTAACATGTATAGAAACATACCTTATATGTTCGATAAGCTGGCGATTTTAGGTGATTAAGATGTTAGCAATGGATGTTTTAGAGAGAGAAAGTGATGAGAGAGAGTAATGGAGGATAGAGAAGAATGGACGAAGAAGATGACAGACTAGTCCCTGGTTTTGTTTTGTTATCAGAGTATTAAAAGGGGGAAAAGAGAAGTGGGGAGGTGAAATGACCGTTCTACCCTCATGCCATAAAGGACATAGCGTGCAACATTTTTAAACATTAAGTACAAAAGTCATCAATTTTAAAGGTAAATGACAGCGCCTGAAATTTGGGACAAACATAAAGGACAAAACTTGTAATTTACTCTAAAAGAAATAACAATTTGTCTGTGTATGTACAAGTAGCTATTGGCGGATTGGAGGTCGAATGGCTACTCCCCAACTCCCGCCCCTTCAATTAGGCCACCACTCTGGCCTAATTATATTCTCAAATTGCGCTTGGAATGTTATTCGCAATCGCAATGTTTATACATCTCACTCCCTAGTGAGGCATGTTGTACCTGTGAATTTCGATATGACCTTCTTAGAGCTAACTGATTTAGCCAGACTCAACAGTGTGCACAATGGTGAGGCCACACCGCTACGATTTACCTATCGGCAGCGTGATGATGACGGACATTGGCATCCGATCATATTTGAAACAGAAGTACAGTTTAACCATTTCAGAGATTTGACTTAAACACAACCAGCCAACAGAAACATGGGACTGTATCTAGAGGTTGAGGTTGTACCTGTGGTTGTGATTGAGGTTGAACCAGGGCAAGGGTTGTTCTAATTTTTAGATCCGCTTATGATTTAGTAATTTTGTTTCTGTTTTTGCAAGTATTCACAAAGATCATGTTTTCGGTATTTGGAAATCAGTTATATTGAGATTCTTGAGTTGAGTGGCATCAATTTTGATAACCTCCACACCCCCGCAAGCAGACTGATTAAGTTTAAGATTAGACAGTAGAGGAAGACAAATACTTAAAACCTTGAATCCCTTCGTATTGCAACCTATTAAGGTGAGATTCTTCAGGTTTGCACACTTAGAGAAAGATCGGTATTGTCACACCTCGAAATATCAGAGCTTGGCGTGACTGGGCCGATATCTTCATTGCATAGCGGAAGTATTTGATCTAAGACTTCTAGAAATTGAACGCCTGCTAAGTACTCGAAATTCCCATGGGTTCTCCTATTCCAACTGTTTCATAGTTTTGAAAATGCAACCTGAGAAAGAACATGCGAAAAAGTCAACATAAAGTTGAGCGAGTTCATAGTTTGTTTTGAAAAAGATTTTAAACAAATCTTTTTGTTTACCGGTTTAAAAGTTGTGGATAAATTTAATAAAATCATTTTCTCGGCATGTTATATGAAAACTGTGAGTCTAGCCCACGAGAGTCTTTGTGCATTGCACGAGAGAGAATGGGTCGAGCCCAAAAGAGTCTTTGTAAGCAGGACCAACTCGTCCTCTTACTTATACGTAAGTGAAAAACGTTACCAAGTTCGTAAATCCATGTGTTATGAGTTTGTGTCAACTGAATCTTAAAAACATTTGAAAGTTTAGGTATCGAAATTCGGTATGTAAAGCGTCAACGAACATGTTGATCATTAATGTATAGCTAGGACATTAATATGTGTGCCGACATAGGAAGCCACCAACCAGTAAGCGATTTAGTACCGGTCCACCCGACAAGGGTAACAAAGGAAACTCTATGTGGCCACACAAGGACCCATGAGTGGGGCTCGCCCTGTACCCGATAGATCTACCCCCTTTGTTCCTTGGTCTTAAACAAGATTAATGGTGCTTTAAGTATCAGCCTATTCGCACGTGACCTACCAATTCATTCCGTAGCTTAACCATACCAAAGTAACATGCAATGTGTGTGATACTGGGCCTTGCCCATGTCCATGGGTGTCCTTGGGCCCTGCCCCTCTCGTAAAACCCATGCATGTTTCGAGAAAAACTTATGTTTTTGTAAAACCGGTATGTTTAGCATGATCTTTTCGTAAACCATTTGAATTCGCTGAAATACTGTTGTGAAATAGTTTATAAATATGTGACATCGTTTATCAAAACATTGTGTGTCTTTGCAAAACTTGCATGTCTTTCCACCCCCAAAAACGTTTATAAAAATGTAAAAACCGTAAAAAGTGGCGGTTATGAACTCACTTGGATATCCTTGTGCAAAGCTAGCTAAGTGTGTATTCCATAGTGTCGTTTCCAAGACGTGATTCGCTAGCGTGCGTTCTATAATATCCCTAACATGGAATATCTTATAAGTTTCTAAATAGATGCGGTAACTAACTACGTGTCACCGAGCTCTGCCGAATCGTTAACCGAACGATTCGACGGTAAGTTGATAACTTAATGGAAACGATTAAGTTGTACTTGTTAAGTCTCGTTTAATGTCGGTAATTAATAAGTCTTGGAAATACTTAGTTCTCGGGAGGTTTATAAATATATAAGTATTTTTATAAAAATATATAACTACACCGATATAATTACGTTAGTCGTTCTGAGAAATCGTACGTTTATGTAATAAACATTTCTAAGAAGACAGTATATTACCAACTCGTATATTGCTATATCGTATGCCATTTAGGCGTTTGAAATAAATATAGAAAGTTATATTTCTTTTATAGAAGAATCATCAAGTTATTTGATGTTTGAAATAAATATATAAACTATATTTATTTTATAAAAGGATACGAGTCGTTTAATGTTTGAAATAAATATATAAACTATATTTATTTTTATATAAGAATTCGTGTTGTTTGATATTCGAAATAAATATATAAACTATATTTATTTTTATAAAAAGAAGTCAGTTTGTTTGTTATTCGAAATCAATATATAAACTATATTTATTTTTATAGCGGAAATCCGAGTTATTTGATGTTCGAAATAAATATATAAACTATATTTTTTTATAAAAGAATTGTCGAAATTTCGAAGTTTAGAATAAATATAATAAACATATTTATTGTCGTAAATAATATCCGAATTCGTCGTTTTCGTATGTTTGTAAAGTGTCGCCGAAAGTAATTGCATATTTGTATTTGTTTTTCTAAAAGATTACTTGAATTCCGATAGTTTGTTTTATAATAAAACACGTTTTATTTTACGGATTTTCTCGAAAAACGGACAGAGTTTCCCCTGTTTTTGGACGCCCCCGACAACAAAAGTTATCGTTATTTTTCAAAATTCAATCAAGATTCAACAATGTATATGTATATAATCAATTTATATAAATAAACTAATAAATAATCCAAGTACTTTTAACTAATAATTCTTGTGTTTGATTGGTTCCGGAGCTCGATTTCGCGTAAGCCACCATTAATTATGTAATAACTATGATCGTGATGTTATCTTTACCAAATCTTTCGTGTCGATATGTCTGAGTAGACTGACTGAGTTGACCGAGTCAACTCACTGTGTTGACCAGGTTTGAACGAGTCAACCCGAACCACGAACCGCCGCTGACTTATGTTGACAGAACCGAACCGCCGTTGACCAGTCCTGACCCGAAACCCGAGAGCCAAAACTAACTGAGCCGCGACACCCGAATTGAGTCGACCCGGTTTGACCAGTCACTCGCTATGTTGACTCGGTTGACCCGGAACCAAAACCTGAACCAAAATGAGAATCTGTAACATTATAACCCGGTAGACGATTTTGCTTGAAAACATCCCCAACCTGACCCGAAACATAACCTCCACCACCACTGTCGGTCAACATCATCGCTCATCAGAAAAGAATAAAAGAAATCGAGGGGTTTAGTGGTTTACCACTAAAATCATCATCATATTCGCTGCTGTCTTTCTGTCGTTCCGCCGCATACCTCATCATCAATATCATAATCATCATCAACATCAGATCACCGACGAAACGAGAGGGAGATGAGAGTGTTGCGTGTATACGGATCTGGCACAAGAGATGAAGAGGAGATCGTGGTGTGGGGGTGTGGTTACCGGGGATTCTATAACGGGGGGTGTCGGAGGTGGGTTTGGTGTCATCGGAGAACGGAGACGCCGGAAAACCGACCGGTCACCGGTGTGAGATCGAGAGAGAGAGCAGGGGTTTGTTTGGTGTGTGCAGGCGTTTGAGATGTGAGGGAACTGAGGTTTTGATTTGGGTTTGTCCGTGTTTGTTCTAGGGTTTCTAAAGAAAGAGAGAAGAGTTGTGTGCGTGTATGATCTGCTTTCAAAAAAAAAAAAAAATGGAATGGAGAAGGGTTTTGCTACACATGTATATGTCTAGGGTTTTGATTTTCTTAATGGGCTTGGGCTCAAGGCCCACAAACCCAATCCGTGTTTTAAGTGGCCCATCATATATCCGAAGCCCGCTTTCAAAACCCGAACGCGTAACATTGTAAACTAACATTTTAGATTTAAAAATATGAAACACGGTGTCGGTTGTCGTTATTGGCGCGTCCGTTCGTCGATTACGTAAAACCGCGTAAATTTCGTCGTTTGTCGTTCCAATCCGTTTTTCAATCCGGTTTCGACTACTGTTATTAAAATTTAATTACGAAGCTAAATATAGCGTAAAATTTAAGTTTTTGGAGGTAGCACGCATCTCTGATGCTTTCGTTTCGTCGCCGGTGTGTTCCTTCAGTCGCGTTTTTCGTTCACGTTTGCGTTTTGTGACGTACGGAAGTACGATAAATTCGCAAAACTAAATTTATAAATATAAAATACGCGTATAAAATTCGTATTTGTCGGCGTTGTTAGTATTTTGTTCGGTTTCCGTTCGTTACCGTTCAACGTTTAGTAGATTTTTCCGTAGATCGTCATACGCGTACTATAATGTCGGATAGACGTTCCTAGGCATCCAAAAGGCCTAATTAAGTTAATTCGCATCATAAACACTATTTATTATCGTTTTAAACATCTGTTAATCGCGTAATTAGAGGCGTAAATTACCGGTTGTCACAGGTATTTTCATCACAACACAAAGTGGCATAGTGAAGATACAAAGTTGTTAAGGCAGGGAGCTCCCAAGTAGATGTTGCTTTAAAGACAAATGAAAAATTTTTCATCGTACGATAAGGATAAGCTCTAGCTGCAGTATATTCCATTGTCAAACTAAGATGTTTTAGAGACTGAGAACTAAAGATAGAAATAGGGATTTGAACATCATACTCAATTAAGGTTGCAAGATTCAACGTTTGGATGTTGTGAGAAAATGCATACTTTATAATTTGTTTGAGGAATGCATCAGTATACTCTCCATGAAGACGAAGCTTCACAGAGGACACTTCTGTTTGATTATTGCGGTAAGAGAAAACATGTGTAACAAATTTGGGAAACTTGTGCAACAAAGAGAAATCACCGGTTGAGAAATTGAGATAAGGCATTGAAGTCCATATAAACCACCATCTAGATAACAAAACATTGTTCGAATAGCATGTTTGATGCTAATAAAAGAGAGGATTTTATAAATAAGACAATCTAGCAAGCTACTTAGTCTATCTTCTTCTACATTCATTCTCTTATCATCATGTCTAGAATCCATTCTCTTACGTTGATGCAATTATGCATTAACAGACATGCTAATGTTTAGTATTCATCTTGAGGCTTGTTTTTTAAACAAGTATCATCTCCAAAAGCTGCAATATGATAGAATACAACAATCAGGACATGTTAAAAAAAAGAGTTGATACAA